>OX402066.1:1578388-2306108 GCA_947859365.1 Archips crataeganus
GGCATTTATTT
This sequence comes from Archips crataeganus, assembly GCA_947859365.1. Lineage (NCBI taxonomy): Eukaryota > Metazoa > Arthropoda > Insecta > Lepidoptera > Tortricidae > Archips > Archips crataeganus. The sequence goes on from OX402066.1 coordinate 1,578,400, forward strand.
ACTTCGAAACTGCGTGAACTCATGTCTATTTGAAACTAGTATTCGAAATATAAATATATCATTGAGTCACTTGCATGGTCCAGAATTAAAAAAAAATTGATTAACTGGGGTTAGGGTTGAGTACGATACATTTTGACATACTTAACTCCGGGTTAGCAGTAAACTTTAGAATTGAAAGTTAACTCTGGCCCGTGCAAGTCCGCCTCAATAAGGGTCTTCCCATATAACTTTAGCCATCATCAACATCATCATCATCATCATCATCATCATCATCATCATCATCACCATCATCATCATCATCATCATCATCATCCCAGCCAATATACGTCCTGCTACCGTAAAGCTCATGGTAAATCACAAACGTAATTTCGCACATAAATTCCGAAAAACTCACGAGGTGCGAGCCGGAATTTTGAACCCACGACTCTCTGCTTGAGAGGCCATAGGTCAAACCACTAGGCACCACGGCTTAATAGTCCCCTAAAATAAGAACAATTACAACTTAATCCTTAAGTGTAACAGATCCCCGTGTCCGCGCGCGCGCCGGTCGGATGGCCACCCCACCGCAACTGGGTCGCGGTATCGTTTTATTTCGACGAGTTGCGTAAGCGCACTTGTTTCAGGTTCGATCTCGAGAGGCTGCGTTGGTAAGTGTTGAGCTAGTGTAGAACCTTGTTACAGTATTTTTTTATGGACAGAATAACGTTTAAGAAAATAATGTGGTGGAAAACTTTTAGCGTCATGTGTGGTACTTGTGACAGTTGAATCTGAGTTGAATCTGTGATATATATTGATGAATGTTGAAGTGGAATAAGGGGACTTTATCATGAAACACTTGTGTCGCACAAGTATAGCCGTTTTGCACGAGTGGTAGCGGAACATTTACCTCTTATAACAACCGGATGGCCTAGTGGTTAGAGAACCTGACTACGAAGCTTCAGGTCCCGGGTTCCATTCCCGGCCCAGGGCCCCGACTCGGGGCAGATATTTGTGTGAAAAATACGAAAGTTTGTGCTCGGGTCTTGGGTGTTTAATATGTATTTAAGTATGTATTTATCTATATAAGTATGTTTATCCGTTGTTTAGTACCCATAGTACAAGCTTTGCTTAGTTTGGGACTAGGTGAATTGGTGTCAATCGTCCCACGATTTTTTTTTTAGGTCGTCACAGAGTTGATAAAACTATGTAATTCTTTAACCATCATAATCCTGCAGCTTATGCAAGAAATATGGTAGTTATTATCAACTTCATGTCATCATCTAAACTTAATTGTTTCGTGTTAATACAATTGCAATAAGGATCGACAAGGCAATGAGATTTGAAGAACAGTGTCGCAAAGCTTGTTACGATTGTGTTGCGTAACTAAAACGATTACGATTTAGCGTAATACAAGGTAAATTACGGGGAACTAAATTATTACTTTATTACGTTAGATTTCAGGAAGAGTAACGTTTTTTTAGAGGGTGAGGAAATTACATTTTATAACTGTGCCGTGTACATTATATTTAGCTATGTCGGTCAGCACAGTACATTATAAAAGAGTACATACTTAACCTCCTTAGGACCTTCCTAAGTCATGTTCATGTCTTCTGGTTCGTATACTTCGAGTGTGAAATGTTTTTCCACAGGCCAAGCGAAATACAGCGTCATGACAATGTCATAAAGGCGCGGCCATGGAAAAATATTTCACACTCGAACTACATATAGTCGCCACTCTAGAACCTTCAATAAAATTGTTGAACGAATACTTTAGTTAATTTTTTGAACAATTATATTTTAATCTCAAAATGTAGAGCTCGCAAACACATTAAATATCCGTATTTTAAGTAAAAATAATTTAAGTAAGTAAATATTTTTTTCACTTTTAAACAAGGTATCCTATTATCTCGCCTTTATTATTCAAAATAATTTATTGAATCAGGCGTTACTTTGCGGAGGTCCATATTAATGAACTAAAACAATTACTTTGCTCACCCGCGACCTTACAATAGTTACGTTTATGCAAGAAATGTGCGTTCATGCAGTTCCTCCACCTCCACACTGTACGAACACACACAAATCACATAAACCCAACCATCACCACCACCAAGCTACACTGACGCGTAAACGTAACTATTGTAAGGTCGCGGGTGAGCAAAGTAATTGTTTTAGTTCATTTATTATTCATTTAATTCTTATTTCGTCTCCTTCTGTACTCGTCTTCGTCTCGTTCGCTATCCGTCACTATCTTTTTTGGTCAAATTCTGCTTCTTGTCCATCTCTTAATACGTCGTATTAGTTTCATCTCTCATACTCGGAAAGTGAGGCAAATCATGTCTGACATACGGGAGGATAACTATTATTTTCTTCCCTAGGGTAGATATACGCATTCAGCCAAGCATTACGGCATATACATGGAATAATTAAGTATTGAGTTTTTTATTTCTTAATTAGTCATATTACAAATTTTATAAAGCCAGTGAAATATTATTAAATTAAATTATTAATTTCTTATTTAGTGACTTAAACCAAAAAAGTTAGAAAATGTTAAGAAAAAAACACGGTAAACGACAATGTTTTTGTCCATACAGCCTATCTCTATACAGGTTAACTCCTTGGTTCAAATTGGTTACTTACATATTTAATAATAAATTTACTAAAATACCTACTTTATCTACTGTTTTCATTGATTATTATATTGAACATTCTAAATTTTGTTAAATTAATTATTCCTTAACAATAAACTCCATTGAAATATTTTACAACGATCATATTGACCAGTTTAGACATTTTTATTTATTTACTTATATTTTCTTACTTTCCTTGTAGTCGAAATGAAAAGCAGAGTGTTTAACTCGGGAAAACAGCAAAATCACCCTAGGAATATTGGCACCCTCGCTGTGCTCGGGTGCCAAGTAACCTCGTTACTTCCGGTCCGGTCCGGTTCCGGTAACGGTCGGTTATTTTCCTTGTTGAACAATCTACTATTTTCGTCACGGCCTTCCCTGGACTCATTCGTCGTTCTTCCCATTCGTTTTTTGTCTCATTTATTTATTCGCCAAATGCTGTTTGATAGTAAATAAGACAAAAAACGAAAGGGTAGAACGACGAATGAGTCTAAGGAAGACCGTGACGAAAAACGAATAAGACTTGGTGTACTGCCGTTTGGCAAATTATTTTTCCCAAATATGACTTCCCAAATAACTTATCGCAATAGTTTCATTTCCCAAACGAATGTTTAGCAAAGTTACATTTAGCATTTTATTCATTTGGTCAAGTCATAATTTGGCAAAGTTTCACTTCGTCAAGATTTTATTACGCAAATGTTTATTAAGCAAATGTTTTATTTTGTCATAAATTATATGCCAAAAAAATGTTTGCCAATTTTGTCACTTCCCATGCTCAACTCATTTCCCAAACGAATATTTTGTTGCAGATATACAATAGTAGGTAACATTGTTAGGCATATCGCCGGCAGTAAGCGAGCGAAGCGAGCGAGCAAGACCTTTCAGGGCAGAAGCGACTCGGACAGGTTAGGTTCAGAAGGCTAAGGCGGGAGCGAAGCGTAGCGTAGCTCCCGCCTTAGCCTTCGATGTTAGGATTTTTTTTATGACGCACAGAAAAGGATTATTACTTATATTATGAAATGTCATACAACCATGACATTGAATGTTTTCCATGCTTTAATGTAGTAGTCTTAGATGCAGTCTACTTCTTCACTTTATCCCGCCGTAATTCACAATACCAGTATTATTAATTTTTATCCTACGCACTACCCAAATTGGGATATAAACCGTATGCCATGCAATGTTTTGGGATTGGTATGTTATGCCAAAAAAAATTTGGGAAAATAGAACATGACCATGTAATTATTTGCTAAACAATCACTTGCCAAAAAAGAGGTTTGCTGACTGTAAAATTGCGATAAGTAGTTTTGACAGTTGAGTTTTTGCCAAATAAAAATTTGGGAAAAAAAGTTTGCGATGTGATACTTTGGTAAACATTTTTAGCCAAACATTAGTAATCCATAAGACTTATTAAGAGAATGACAAGTTACAGAATTTGACCAAATAAGATAGTGACGGATGGCGAACAAGAGGAATAAAGAATGGGTGACGAATACAGAATGAGACGAAATAAGAATTAAACGAATGAGGCGAGATAATAGGGTAAGTACCTTAAAGAAAAGGTTACCATAGTACCTAATTGATCGTGATGACTAAATTTCAAACCGCTATAACTCAAAAAAGTTGTCTTAGATGACTAGACATGTTATTTCCGTGTATCCTTCAATTCAAACTTACCTCATCATCATAATTTCAGCCGAAAGACGTTATAAGAACATAGGCCTCCACCAAGGCTCGCCAAACAGATCGGTCGGTCGGAAATGATAATTATTAAAATTTAATTTTTACTCATTTCGGTGGCCAATTTGTTGAAACATTAAAAAATGCTCCACCGAAATAACGAGGCGATTTAGTTTAAAAATTCAGCCAAAAGTTACACGCAAACAAAACATAACAATAATATCTTATGTAATTGCCAGTGTTATGGCGTTTACAAACAACAGAATATAATCGACATACACTATCGTATGTTACTGCGTTAAGAGGGCCATTCTACTTTTAAGTAACCATTAATCTTTTGTGAAATATAAGGCATACCTGGTGATTTTTTTCAAGTGTAAATAACTTATATACAAACTGAAACACCTAAATTTAATGTTTTAAAGCAATAAAACTTTAAGTTCAAAGAAATTTTGTGGAAAAAATTGGTAACTCAGCGGAAAATACATCAATTTCCATACAAATGGTGGGGACATGCATGCCCACTGTGTTACCTACTTTATAGATAATAATGATTACTTTTTATACGTAGTGATAATTTTAAATGTAAGCTTAATTATGTGCCTATTTAAATCTTTAATGATTTAAGCCGAGGACTTTACCGTTTTTGTAAAAAAAATATTTGAAGAGCACAGTACTAAAAATGACTGGTCAACGAAAAGTAGAATGGCCCAAGATATGCAAAATTCAACTTTAAGTTTAAATAAATAATGTTGACAATTGTACAGCTTCAAAAAGAACCAGGTTAAGACAAATTTTATTTCATCCTAAGTGCTGTAAGTACAGAAAGTGATACGGGACCTTATTGTTAAAGTGTTTCAGTTGACAATTGGAGAATGTAGTTGTGTGTTAGGCTAGTTTGAAGTGAACCGTTGGTTGCAAAATCATTATCTCATGAAATTAAAATGATACGGTATCATTTCTCTTGTGAAATGAGCTATTGTCACCGTTTGTTCGCGAATTCAGGTTAATTCGACACTTCGTTTGAATCGAGTGTTGCCGCATTAAATAACGCCCGTATTCAGAGATCATCATCGTCGTCTCAGCCTATATAAGTCCCACTAGAGCACCGGCCTCCTCTCAGTATGAGAGAGCTTGGGGCGCCGGCCCAGTGCGGTTTGGAAACTTCACACACACAAGAATGTCTTCGCTAAGTGTGAGCTGGTTTCCTCGCGATGTTTTACTTCACCGTATTACCGTAAGCCGTGTTGGCATAGTAGTTTGACCTATGGCCTCTCAAACAGCGGGTCATGTAATCATGTTCGAGGCCCGGGCTCGCACCTGTTTTTCGGATTTTATTTGCGATTACATTTTAAATAATTTATTGAATCAGGCGTTACTTTGCGGAGGTCCATATTAATGAACTAAAACAATTACTTTGCTCACCCGCGACCTTACAATAGTTACGTTTATGCAAGAAATGTGCGTTCATGCAGTTCCTCCACCTCCACACTGTACGAACACACACAAATCACATAAACCCAACCATCACCACCACACATTTCACACACATTTGCACATTTCTTGCATAAACGTAACTATTGTAAGGTCGCGGGTGAGCAAAGTAATTGTTTTAGTTCATTACATTTTAAGTTTACCATGAGGTTTACAGTGAAGGCAAACATAGAAAGGTGAAATTCAAGAGTGTGTATGAAGTTACCAATCCGGACTGGGCCCGCATGGGAACTACGGCCCAAGCCCTCTCATTCTGAGAGGAGTCCTGTGTCCTGCAGTGGGACGTACATAGGGTGGGATAATAATAACAACGATGTGGATTGGTTGGCTTTTAGGTTAGAAAACCTGACTACGAAGCTTTACGTTTAGCTACGGGTTCGATTCCCGGTCGGGGTAGATATTTGAGTGAAAAATACGAATGATTGTGATCGAGTCTTGGATGTTTAATATATATCTATTTAAGTATGTTTATCTGTTGCCTTGTACCCATAACAAAAGCTTTGCCTAATTTGGGGCTAGGTCAATTCGTGTGAATTGTCCAATGATATTTATTTAATTATAGAATACAATACAAACATTCTATATTGAATACCAAAAACATTACAGAAAAATGAAAAAAAAAACATCTATTTAATCTTTGAAATCAACACCAGCGGTTCAAGTCGCTTTTGAATCACCATGCGATCAGATCAAGATTACGCTTAAAAACCGGCCAAGAGCGTGTCGGACACGTACAAGGTAGGGTTCCGTAGCCATTACAAAAAAATAAAGTAATATTTTTCTAAGGATTTTGTATGTGTACGGAATCATCCAAGTTTATGTATGTTTTATACCTTAGGCTATTACTACTATTTACTCTTAAACTACAAATAATTTCCAAGCAATCTTAGCCGCTATAATTTTCCTAGTAAATTTGATATATTTACTACCATTCTGAATTTTTTCAAATTTTTCCACCTAACAGTTTAGATTTTAGAGGGGGGGGGACGCTCGATTTTAATGAAAATTTTCACTTTAAAGTTGAATATTTCGCAAACAGATCACTGAATAGAAAAATAATGTTAGCAACCCCGCAATGGTTTTAAAAAACCTATCCAACGATACCCCACACTATAGGATTAGTCGAGAAAAAAAATCACCCCTCTTTATGTCTATGGGAGGTACCCTAAAAAAAATATTTTTTTATTTTTTATTTTACCACTTTGTTGGCGTGACTGATATGTATATTCATGCCAAATTACAGCTTTCTAGTACTAACGATCTCTGAGCTTAGCCGCGGACAGACAGACAGACAGACAGACGGACAGACATGGCGAAACTATAAGGGCTCCTAATTGACTACGGAACCCTAAAAATGCTATTATTGTTAGTTAGCAAAGTTCTATACGGTACGTAATCTTAATCCCACAAAGCCAAGCATGTATTTGAAAACAATCACAGGCCGCTTGCATTCCAAGGTATTTGGGAAACAAATACAGGATGTTTGTAGAACGCTACTGTGGCTGAGCAACAGATGAATAAGCGGACGTTGCGTCACTTTCCCTATTGGTTTGAAGCCTTTTGAATCTACACGGCGATTTTTAATCGATCTGGAGTTGAGAAATATTTAATCGCTAGCCAAAATGGAATTTAATAGATGCTGTTTCAAGCAATTCGGTCTGTTTAATTAAAAACAATAGTTATTACTAAAATTTCCTGCATCCACCGAAGACGTCATGGTCATCCTACATTTGTTGAAACTAAGTGGTTTCGTACTTTCGTCAAGTGTCATCGCTTTGGCGGGAAATTTGATAGAAAACACGTCAAAGTTTATTTAAAAAACTGACTAGTCAAAGAGGTTTTACGCTCATAGACTAAACCATGTATACAGGCTGACAATGATTTTACTCCAATAGTGATTTTTCGAAAATGATCACTGTTTGAAAAAAAACCGTTTTAGAAATCAAAGTCAATTTAGGCATCAATTGATGCTTTCTTCACAATGGATTTGAATTTTGTATCCGTTTGGTCGGTTATTGTGCTCGCAATTTTACTATAAAAACGTATGCATCTTCCCAGAAACGACTTTTTGGTTTTATCCAGTCTGTAAGTTGGAACTTTCAGCTTGTCTGTATTTCTAGTAGCCTTTGGCTTATCGACGTTAGTGGGAAAATCACATAATATATGTTTTTTCTTAAATACATGATATTTCACATAACTGTGACTTAAACGTGGTCGATACTGAATACTGATCTAAAAAGTTGGTTCCTGGCCACCGATTAAAAAACCTTGATTTGGGGAGTTACTCGAGCGCGGCAGATTAATATGTGGGGGGATACCTTATACCCTCTAGAGTACCCCCATTGAATATGAGCACTTCATGTGGGGGGTTTGCCTAGAGCACCCCGTCAGAATACTTAGTAAAAAAATAGATCCTTTAAAATACTCGAGCGCGTCAGATTAAGATAAGGTGGATTAATTATTAGAAGAACAATGTACATTTCACTTCCAAATCATCAGTCTTTGGAATTAACATCCCCCTGTGAAAATCTGACGCGTGTCCTTCCGTATGGCCACCCCCACCATGCAAAGTGGCAGATTATCATACATTTATTATCAGTGTCACGCGGAGTATCAAATTATCAAAATCTGACACGCTCGAGTATTTCAAAGAATCTGTTTGTTTTACTAAGTATTTTGACGGGGTGCCCCAGGCAAACCCCCCCCCCCCCCACATGAAGTGCTTATATTCAATGGTGGTACTCTAGAGGATATAAGGTATCCCCCCATATATTAATCTGCCGCGCTCGAGTAACTCCCCAAATCCCCTGTTGGCCTCCCGACTATAATAATACTAGCTTTTGCCCGCGGCTTCGCTCGCGTGTACTATGAGTATTCCAAAGAACCAAGATATCAAGCAAGCAAGCATACAGGCAAGCAAGCAAGCAGGTCCACAATTGACCGAGAAATCGGTGAACATACCTACATGAAAAAATCATAAAGTGGAATGCATAACCTCCTCCTTTTTTAGAAGTCGGTTAAAGTGCCCTTTGCGGCCTACTTACAGTACTTATGAATTTTGAAAATTTAGCTTTCTACAACCAGTAAAACGCAAAATCCCGTTTTTTCCCGTTCCCGTAAGAATTTCGGGAAATGTTTTCTTAATGCTCCCCTACACTCCCCAAGGAACCCACTTGCCAAATTCCAGCTTTCTATGACCAATAAAACGAAAAATCCCGTTTTTTCCCGTTCCCGTTGGAATTTGGGAAAGTCCTCTCTCAATGCTCCTCTACACTCTCCAAGCAAACTACATACCGAATTTCAGCTTTCTACGACCAGTAAAACGACAAATCCTGTTTTTTCCCGTTCCCGTGGGAATTTTGGAAAGTCCTCTCTTAATCCAGCTCTACACTCCCCAAGGAACCCACTTGCCAAATTTCAACTTTCTATGACCAGTAAAACGAAAAATCCCGTTTTTCCCGTTCCCGTGGGAATTTTGGAAAGTCCTCTCTCAATGCTCCTCTACACTCCCCAAACGACCTACATGCCGAATTTCAGCTTTCTACGACCAGTAAAACGAAAAATCCCGTTTTTTCCCGTTCCCGTGAGAATTTGGGAAAGTCCTCTCTCAATGCTCATCTACACTCCCCAAGCAACCTACATGCCGAATTTCAACTTTCTACAACCTGTAAAACGAAAAATCCTGTTTTCCCGTTCCCGTAAGAATTTTGGAAAGTCCTCTCTCAATCCAGCTCAACACTCCCCAAACAACCTTCATGCCGAACTTCAGCTTTCTACGACCAGTAAAACGAAAAATCCCGTTTTTTCCTTATCCCATGCGAATTTATAATTACCTACATCTATGCCAAATTTGAAGAGTCTAGTATAGTTCATAGGATCCCGTTGAACTGAATATATAAATCCCGATTTTTTCCCTTTCCCGTCGGAATTCCCAAAAATCCTTCCTTAGTGGATGCCTACATTGTATAAGGTATCTATGTGCAAAATTTCAAGTCTCTAGGTCCAGTAGTTTGGGCTGTGCGTTGATATATCAACAGTCATTTAGTTTATTTAGATATTTCAACCCCATCGCACCCCATCCAGGGAGATGGTATTTTACGTCTGCCACGTCGGATTTTAAAACCGTTGTTGTTTTCATAACCAGCGACCCGATAAACCATAGAAACAACACCCATGTTGATTTTCAGACTTTGTTACCCCTTTCCCCCCTTTTAGGGGTTGAATTCTCAAAAAACCTGAAACACGTGTTTAATCATTTATCATTAGGAGTATTTCTGTGAAGTTTCGAATAAAATAGTCGAACTAATCTTGTTTCCCCATACAAACTTTGAACCCCCTTTTTACCCCCTTAGGGAGTGAATTTTGAAAAATCCTTTCTTAGTGCACCCCTAGACCTTATAAGGAACCTACATGCCAAATTTGGAATCTCTAGGCCCAGTGGTTTGGGCTGTGCGTTGATATGTCAGTCAGTCAGTCAGTCAGTCAGTTTCTTCTTTTATATATATAGATTTTAAGGGTGAATCGACTTTTGCATGTTATTTACTCAGTCCCCAGTTGTTCAAGTGACATCTTCATACCGATTCATAGAAAAATGCTTAGGATGACCAAGAGACAAAATTTGTGTAACCATAGTAACGGGTGGCAAGAAAACAAAAATTTAAACCTTAAGGTTGTAGTTTGTTTTGCTAAATGGTTTTTGAAGATTGAAGAAAAATTGCTGAAATTTAACAAGAAAAACGTGTTCACGAACCACTATAAAAGTCAGTAATTTTACAGTATGTCTCTTTAGAAATTATATTTTGTAAATTATATCTTTCTTTCTAATATATAAAAATCTCGTGTCACGGTGTTTGTTATCGAACTCCTCCGAAACGGTTTGACTGATTATTATGATATTTTTTCTCTTTATTTGGTATGCCGGAGAATAGGTCGTAGGCTATTTTTTATACCCCTATTCCTCGCGGACGGAGTCGCGGGCAACAGCTAGTAATAAGTATATTATAAAAAATAACACATCCAACCAGCATGACCTATTGAAAACCTTTGTCTCATTCATAGACAATATTACAATAACAATATTGACGCAAATTTCGTAGCCTTCAGACTGACAAGATACCATGTTACAAAGGAAAACGAGCCTTATCTCTTTAAAAATAACGTTCACAAAGAGTTTCAACGAGTTCTTTCGCACTAATCGATTCGATTCAGGTGTCAGTTACTTTCGCAAGGCTTCTTTGAAGGTGCCACGCGATAATAGATTTTGAGATTTCATTCTTAAGATTCGAAGTCAAACAAAGGTATGACGTAGGTTTGACAGTTCTAGCTACCGTACAGTTATAATTAACTTAACTAATGTAAATATAATTAGATTTGGTTTTTGCGTCATAGTTAATGAACGTGACTAGTAAATCAGTTCGCGTAAACATATCTTGCAGTGGCGATATGTCTCAATGCAGAGCACAGGTCTCCTCCTAGAACGAGAGAGCTTGGGCTGTAGTTTCTAATTTCTTCAAAGTCAAAGTCATTCTTTATTCAATTTGGTAAATAAAAAGCATATGAAAGTCGATGAATCTACCACCGCCACATTGATGAGGTAACAGAGAAACAGACAGACACACTTTCGTATTTATGAAACTAGTACGGATGGATAGTTTGGATAAATCGTCAGGTTATATACACCGTGAAATTTTAGTGGTTGTTTTCCCGAAACGAGGTGATTTAGTATCGATTGTACAATCGATTTATAATTACTATTTTGACTAGAGTCAAAAATCCAATTGTGAAAAACGAAAGTCGAAAATGACCGCAAACCAATAGTAACGCTTCGTTGGTACCTAACCTATCGTACGATCGTACGCTACTTGTACCAACGAAGCGTTACTATTGGTTTGCGGTCATTTTCGACTTTCGTTTTTCACAATTGGATTTTTGACTCTAGTCAAAAGAGTAATTATAGTAATTATAAATTGATTGTACAATCGAAACTAAATCACCTCGTTTCGGGAAAACAACCACTAAAATTTCACGGTGTATATACATGCTCCTATAGAAATCTCGGTAAGGACACGGCTGCGCGGGCGCATGTAACCCGAGCGACGCGCTCGGGGGCGCTCGTGGAAAGTCGGTTTCCCTTTGACACCGACACCGGAGTTGCTCTGTCTTACACAGAGCGGAATGGAAACCACATCCATAAAAATTCGATCGGTTAAATAGGGTTAGGACGACAAAGACAACGCTGCTTGCATTCATTGCAGATGCAACCTGGTAATATCTTATATGCCTTTATTATTATTATTAGCCTGTATTAATGTCCCATTGCTGGGCAAAGGTCGCTCCCCTGGACTTCCAACTCGCCCTGTCTGCACTTATGACCGGCCAGTCGCCCGTGAACGTGTCTAGGTCATCTCGCCATCTTCGCCTTGGTCTACCGCGGCGCCGGTAACCATCTTGGGGCATCCATTCAGTGGTAACCCGCGCCCACCTTTCTGGGTGCATGCGACAGACGTGGCCAGCCCAGTCCCATTTCAGCCTGGCGGTTGCTTTGCCTACATCTGCGATGCAAGTTTTGGGGCGCAGTACAGTGTTCCGGACTCGATCGGTTCTTTTTACATCTAACATGCTGCGCTCCACATCCACAGCTCTTTGGCAAGCAAATTTAATTTAATTCTTGAATAACTTTTTAACAATAAGAATTAGGACACTTATATCTTAAACAAATTAACTACATTTGATCGATGGAATGTTCCCTTAAAGTTCAAGAAAATCAAAAATAAAGCGGTGTAGATCTTCTAGTTCGTAGATCTCTTCCATAACGGATATACAGGATGTTACTTCAACAAAGCCACCGCAAAATCCTACTTCGCAAACCGCGAGCCGACGTGTCAAGCGGCGGTAGGTTTGGCAACCATTTCAAAACCGAGGAAATGTTACAAAATTAAATAAATTGTTACACGCATAACAAATCTTTTACAATCTACACATTACTTTATTAAAACAATCATGTCCAACTTTCGAAACATAATTGTTGCGTCATTACGGATGCCCGTCAGTATTCAAATGGAATAAAGTACCCTATAACAAACAAAGGAATAGATTATTACAGCTTTAATTAATCAGCAGTAAGAAATGAACTAGCTAGAGTTCAAAAGAGAGAATTCAAAAGGGGTAAAACTGAACTTGAAGACGATCAAAGAAGCGGACGCCCGCAAACAGCAGTAACTGCAGAAAATGTGTGGACTACGGAAATGTTGGTACGGGAAGACCCACGAATTACATACAAGGACATCGAGAAGATCCTGTGCATTACTTCGGGGAGCGTGAACACCATTCTACACCAACATCTTGGAGTCAGGAAGCTTTGTTGCCGTTGGATCCCGCGTTTGCTCTCCGAAACCGAAAAACAGGCTCGTATGGATTGGTGCCGTGAAATGCGTCAACGTTTTGAAAACGGGGCGTCAAGACGTGTTTCGGAAATCATGCAGGCGATGAAACATGGATCTATCAGTATGATCCCGAAACTAAGAAGCAATCGTCGGTTTGGGTCTACTCAGGGGGAGAGTTACCAACAAAATTGCAAAGACCTCGTAACGTTGGTAAAAAAATGGTGGCTAGTTTTTTTTCTCGAAGCGGACATTTATCGACATCTATGCTGGAAAATTGTAGGTCGGTTAATTCGGAATGGTATACAACAGTAGCATTGCCGGAAGTTATCCAAGCTGTGCGAGAGCGTAGACCAAAGGCCGGGCTTCGCGGAATCATGCTGCATCACGATAACGCCTCTTCACATACGTCCCTCAGAACGAAGGCGTTTCTTGAGGAATACGGTATTGAAATCCTAGCTCACCCACCCTACAGCCCTGACTTAGCTCCTTGTGATTTTTTTTTATTTCCAACAGTCAAAGAAAAAATTAATGGCAAGTTTTTTTCGAGTCCCGAAGAAGCCGTTGCTGCCTACGAAGTAGGTATTTCTGACCTGTCAGATCAAGACTGGCAAAAGTGTTTCCAAAATTGGTTCAGACGAATGGAAGTTTGTATAGAGCATCGTGGAGAGTATTTCGAAAAAATGTAAAATAAATTGTAGCTCTATGTTGAATACTTTTTCTTTATCTCAAAACTTATTTAGTGACCCACGTATGCCGAAGATACACGACCGAACCTCCGCATATTTGCATCTGATTCGGTTCAGCGGTTTAGAGATTAGCACGAAAAATGTTAGACTAAACTAGATCATAGACACGAGTTATCCGTATTTTTTACTATAGTTGCTAAATATTAGCGATGGCAACCCTAAATTTCATCCACTCCCAGTGATCAGATATAGGTACTTGAAATTTAGTAGATACACGCCAGTGGCGGGGCATGAAAAAAAAACCTAAAAACATACCCATTTGATCTTCATCTTCTTGAAGAGCAGTGCAGTAATGGAAGAAATAATATACGTATGGTATCTTCGAAAGTTTAGTCAACCCGGGGGAATCAGGTTGGCAGTGGTAGTACCTCAAAGGGTAAGTTAATTTTGATGTGCCCGTGCAAATATTAATTACGGCTCTTTATCTGTTAGGGAGCGTCGATTATACCGTGAACTATAATCAGTGTGCAACATCACGATCGTCAAATCACATGAAAAATCCTGTGCGTAAATGCGCTGGGGTATGTATTACAATACCGAAGTACGAAAGACCGAATGTATTAAAACATCGAATGGGTCAAAAGACCGACACGATTTATTTCTGAAACCGTACACTTCTCAGAATTTATTAAAACGGCATCATACAGAACCCATTTCGTTAGGTTAGGTTTGTTTTATAACAATCTTAAAAAGTTAACGGTTTCAGAAAAAAATCGTGTCGGTCTTGTGACCCATTCGATGTTTTAATACATTCGGTCTTTCGTACTTCGGTATTGTAATACATACCCATGCGCTGGTAGGGCGCGTCATTTTAAATTAGACAAGCCTTACACGTAAGTAAGTTGGCGAATGCATGCACTTACCTATACAGTTAGCAAAACAGCTTCAATAAAAAAAAAATTAAACAATAATTTTTTTGATTGGAATTCGAAGTTGACATTTTCAATAGCCAAAGAAAATCGCTATCATAAACAAACACAGATATACGTTGTGTTGTCATCTTCTTGACAGATTGTATAAGAGTTTCTTGCAATAGTTAAGTGTCTAATTCTCGATGTGACTCAATAAGTACAGATAACTAATCTGACAGACTAATCTTACAGCATCTGATAAACTGTCAGTCGTTGACATTATAATAGGGTTGCTTAACTTGTCACCATTTGGTGACACCAAACAGCGGTTATTTGGAAAATGTAATTGAAATAATAATTAATTTATTGAATCAGGCGTTAGTTGTTAATGAACTAAAACATTAGCTCACCCGCGACCTTATGATAGTTACGTTTATGTAAGAAATGCGTGTTCATGCAGTTTCTCCACCTCCACTCCACACTGTATGAATGGATTGACTTCTGGCACGAATAAGTAGTTCGGATGACAAAGCAAGTACTTTTTTTTAATTAAACTTATTAACATAAATTCATATTCTTTCGCCATATGTTACAAACCGGTATCATTATATTTTAATACTCCAAATTGTGTAATACAAGATGATTTACGATCATCAACGAAGGGTCTATTGCGCTAATCGAGTAATCGACTCGTTCATTTTCGATTCATTCGATTGGTAATTTATTCGATTATGAGATTATAAATAAAATAAATAAATAAATATCATGGGACAATTCACACCAATTGACCTAGTCCCAAAGTAAGCAAAGCTTGTGTTATGGGTACTAACACTATGCCACTACTACTATGGGGATTATGCCACTACTTCGGTTCCAAATTTACAAATGGCTTTATATTATTATGATGCAATGGAATATTATATCGAATGTTTCTTAAAAAGGACAATTACAAGTAAATACAGACGAACAAACAGGTAGGTACCCGTTAATTTTGAGCGTTTTATAGGGTTCCGTACCCCAGAGCTTAAAAACGGGACCCTATTACTGAGACTTCGCTGTCCGTCCCCGTCCGTCTGTCACCAGGCTGCATCTCACGAACAGTGATAGCTAGACAGTTGAAACGTTCACAGATGATGTATTTCGGTTGCCATTATAACAACAAATACTAAAAAACAAAATAAAATAAATATTTAAGGGGGCTTCCATACAACAAACGTGATTTTTTTGCTCGTTTTTGCTCGATATTGATAACGGCAACAGGTAGACGTTTGAAATATTCACAGAATATTTAGGTATATATACACTTTAAATTAAATACATTTCCTTTATCAGAAATTGTATAATTATGTATATAAATGTATTTGTTTTTAGTCAGTATTCTGTTTTTTGGCTCATATTTTCCCGTTTGTTTGTTTTTACGTATAATTGTATTAATAACTAGTGGCAGCTTCGTTGGTTTATGTGAATTGTAACTATGTTTAGGTTTAAGAATAATGTACCGTTTGTGCCCAAATAAACATTAAAACATTAAAAATAAATAATTAAATTAAAATAAAAGAAATATTTAAGAGGGCACCCATACAACAAACGTGTTTTTATTGCCGTTTTTACATATAATGGTACGGAACCCTTCGCGCGCGAGTTCGACTCGCAATTGGCCGGTTTTTTTTACTATACACCATGTGGCAAAAAGAGATAGTGATAACGATTGTGATTGCGAGTCCGTTAGACAGTAACTTCTGCTTAACATCCAGTTGGATCGAGTTGTAATCGATTCTAGTATTACGCTAATGCGTAACTCGATTATGAAAAATGACAGCGATTAAAAAGCAATAACCATAACTTAAAAGTTACAGTTAAATGTAGAGTGTACGGAAGTTAACGATGAATGGTAGCCCTCCGAGTTTAATGAAGTGTGACATTAATATTGTGTTATTCAATCAATTATTTTAAATACATTTATTATTTATACAGGATGTCCCGAATCTCAACGATAACCTAGTGCCGAGAGGTCAAGTTATACCAGTTCCGAAAAAAATGAGAAAAATCCATGTCACTTCGTTAAGCGATAATAAAGTCACATAACATAGGTACCACTTTTAGTAATAGATATTTAAAAAAAAATGTCTATTATTGTTTCACTAATTGACATGATTTTTTTCCACAACTATTGTAACCTGGCCTTATTACCTATCGTAGGTTATCGTAGAATTTCGGGACACCTACATTATAACCGTCGTTTGAGCCCGTGTCTTCGCCCCCATTTTAAACATTTTCTTGGGAACTTCGAAAAATCCGTCCTCATTCCTTGGGACGGTCAATTATTGTAAATTATTCCATAATATTTTATTCATTTATTAGTTTACTAAATGATGCCCGCGACTTCGCAGTAAAATGTTTTTTAATGAGATATTTTCCCATGGTAAAAAGCAGCTTGTCACTCTCCAGCCCTTCAACTATGTCAAACCAAAAATTACGGCAATCCGTCACTCAGTTTCACCATGAAAGAAGGACAAACAAAAACACTTTCACATTTATAATATTATAGCTGTTGTCCGCGACTCCGTCTGTGAAGAATTAGTTTATCGCTAGCCTGCGGGAACTATGTAATTTTCCGGAATAAAAACTCTCGTCCTACCTATGTCCCAGGATTTCAAACTATCTCCATTCCAAATCGGTTCAACGGTTAGAGCGCAAAGCGATAAAGAAAGAGTTATGTTCGAATTTATAATATTATAAGCTAGCGTAGACTTATAGGTGTAGGTGACCACGGCGATCTGTCAGAGCTTATATCACCCAACAATGCCAAGGTCGTCAACAATCACGGAAACCGAGAAATGACGGTCGCAAGCGCAGGATTACGAGTCGTTTTCCATAATGAACTGGCTTTAGCGCACCTTGGAATGAGATCGGTATATACTTTCGCATTCGTTGACTTCAGGTTGGAGTTTATACAGTGTGTCCAATAAATTAATAGACTTCAATCCACCGACAGTTCCGTTTTTTTTTCGAGATAATTAAAATTTTCTTTTTTTATAGAGAAATTAAAGAAAAAAGTGCGATTATCTCGAAAACCAAAGAACTTTTAAGTCCATTTAAGGACCAGCTTGTGGTGCTCTGTCGGTGGACAGAATATTGTCCAGTATTTACTGGGCATCCTGTATGTAGGTACAGCATAGCTTTTGCCCGCAATTAATTCGTTTCCCGCGGGAACTATGTATTTTTCCGATATAAAAGTGTCCTACATGTTAATCAAGGTTAAAAAACTATGTATCAAATTTGATCAGAATCCGTCAAACCGTAGCGTAAGAGACTAACAAGATCGATTTTGCTGATTTGTAATGTGACCATTTTGTGATATGCGCATTTTTTTATTCCCGTCTTATTTTCGAAATGGTTTGATATCACAAATAATTATTTTCTTACTTTTTTCCTTTCTATGCAAATTTTCGCGTTTAAAATATTAACAACATCGACAACGCACTGGCATCGCGTAAAGCGCTGCGGGTGTCTATGGACAGTGGGACAGTGGTGATTATTTAACATCAGGTGACCCACTAGTTCGTTTGTCTGGCCTCTCTAACATAAAAAAAATAAGATTTTGACTAGTAATATTTTTGATAAATATTTGATGACATTATAATTATTCGATAATTCGCGTTCTTCACGATATCAGCGACAGACATCACACTATAAACAAACAGGTTGTTGCTAGTAAAAGGAAGAATAAATTAAAATACAGATAAATACATCGCAATATGTCTTGAACTACAACTTACCGTTCCTCCAGCATCTCGTTAAAAGTCTTTGACTTGGCGCGAGGCTGGCTGGGCTCGCTCTCCATCCGTCTCACTTCCACACACCGCTCTATGATATGTTCGACTCGCTTCCGCCGCGAGGACTTCCAATTGTCCAGGTTCTGGGGAAGAAAAGATGTAATGAATAAGGCTGGTTTTACTGTCACGCGGAGACGGTCAGTACGGATTGCTACGCATGGACCAAAATGTATTAAGCTTAGGGAGCGTTTTAGAGTAATGCGGGTGGCTCCGTAGGGAAGACCGTCCGTGCGCAGACAGCAGTTTTAATACCTACATATTGGTCCGTGCGTAGCAATCCGTACGGACGGTCCGCGTCACACTAAAACCAGCCTTTAGAGTTCGAAACTCTGATCAGCGCCAAATTACAGTGCCTAGAAAATCGTCGTAAAGTGGTGTGCTGGTTTTTACGAACTTTTCAAGGTTCTGTGCCAAGAGAACCCTGTTTTACTAAGTCTACGCTATCTACCCGTCTATCACACAGGGCTCTATCTCCTGAGCCGTAATATGTGCGAAATTAAATTTGAAATTTAACATGAGCTTTACGGTAAAGGAAAACATCGTGAGCATCTGCACACACCTGAGAAGAAATTGAATGGTGTGTGTGAAATTCCGAATTCGCACTGGGCCCGCGTGGGATGTACATAGGCTGAGATGATAATGATGCATGTGCACTTAGAACTCGTCCCCTAATGCTAATACCCTTTTCTATTTTTTTGGAATTGTCAATAGTTTCATTAAAATTAGAATGAAAAAAAAAAAATCTGTAGATATAGTTTACATCAAACATTTTTTGAACTTCAGTCCCCAGGCATAACATCTGCCTGGAGAGAGATCTCTCTATTGCATCTACCCCCAAAAATACATTACATAAATTAAGCTACTTACTCCAACTATGGCCCAAGCCCTCTCGTTCTGAGAGGAGGCCTGTGCCCTGCAGTGGGGCGTATATAGTCTGAACATGTTTTGCAACGGCTGCGCGTGCGCATGTCGGCGGTTGCGTGCGACGCCAGAGTTATTTTTTAATCTCGCTTGCACTTTAGATGCTAGCCAAACAGTCAGCCTAAGGGTGCGTTTACACAGAAGTGGTGCGGACTGGAGACGTGGTCGAGTAATTATACCAGTTGATACATATTCCGTCACATGTTTTATAGCCAACAAGCAAGCAAGCAAGCAAGCGGCTGGCAAGAGCTGGATGAGAGTGGCCGAGGATCGTGCTCAGTGGCGTGCCATGGATGGGAAAGCCCTATGTCCAGCAGTGGACGAGCATAGGCTGATGATGATGATGATATTTTATAGCCTACTAGCTCTTGCCCGCGACTCATTCTCACCCGCAGGAACTATCCAATTTGCCGGGATAAATCTATACTAATATTATAAAGCTGAAGAGTTTGTTTGTTTGTTTGCTTGAACGCGCTAATCTCAAGAACTACTGGTCCGTTTGGAAAATTTTTTTCAGTGTTCGATGGCCCATTTATCGAGGAAGGCTATAGGCTATATATCATCACGCTAAGACCAATAGGAGCGGAGCATCAATGATTAACGCGGACGAAGTCACGGGCACCAACTAGTAGTAACCTATAAGTCGAGCTTAGTTTAAGAGTACAAAAATTGGTCAGTTCTCTCATCATTATCATCCCAGCCTATACACGTCCCACTGCAGGGCAAAGGCCTCCTCTCAGAATGAGAGAGCCTAGACTGTAGTTCCCACGCGTGCCCAGTGAGGATTGGGAACTTCACACACACCATTGAATTTCTTCTCAGGTGTTTGCAGGTTTCCTCAAGATGTTTTCCTTCACCGTAAAGCTCATGGTAAATTACAAATGTAATTTCGCACATAAATTCCGAAGAAATCAGGGGTTCGAGCCGGGATTTGAACCCACGACCCTCTGCTTGAGAGGCCATAGGTCAAACCACTAGGCCACCACGGCTTAAGTTTATAACTTGTACCAAACTCTAAACATTTACTTCAACTACTCATACGAAGTAGAAATACATACATTTTTCTAGTCAATCCGAACTCTTCAGTCCTTAAGTCCTTAGCAGTACGGGTCATTTTACTTTTCGCAGTAATGATAGCAATCACAGCACTGATTGCCGATAAGAAGTAATGACAGGTTAAAATGTACAGTCATTTCAATCAGCCAATTTTTTTTTGTACAGTCGCCATCAGATAAATCGAACGGAATGCTGTTTAACTACTTTGGTAAATACCATTATTTTTACCTAGTGGTTAAGTTATACAAGGTGTTTATAAAAAATATGGAATATTTCAGCACAGATTTTTTTTATTATGAGGGAGGCAAACGAGCAAGCGGGTCATCTGATGGAAAATGATCACCATCGCCCATAAATATCAACAACTCAAAGAGAGTCACTGATCTGTTACCGGCCTTTAAAAAGAAGAGGGAATAGGGGAAATGGAGGGGGAGAGGTATTGGGCCCCCGGCGCTCTCACTGACCGTACGAAACGCAGCAGGATTACTGCTGCTTCACGCCGGTGTTCTGTGAGAGGGTGGTGGTACTGCCCCGGACGAGCCGGCCCATTCGTGGCGGCTAGCTACAACATGGCTCTACCACTACTATTGTATTGGATTATTTTGACTAAGCACCCTGTAAATTGTTTTCTGATTTTTATAATTATGATTGACAGATGTAGATACAACAGTCTGTGATCGACCACACGAAAAAGAACAAAAAGCAGATAACACTAATGTGACTAACGAAGAGGACCAAAATCTTAATAATTAAAAAAAATACACGTTTACTCGAGAACCTTTTTGCCCCCATGCCATCAGTTCTACGAGCGAGGTGCCCTGCCCACTGCCACTTGAGTCTGGCGATTCTTCGAGCTATGTCGGTGACTAGTCACCACGGCCGGCCGGCCACGTCCACGGACCGGAAGACGCGGTGCAGGTAGGCCTCCAACAATATCGAGCGACGACCTGGTTAAGGTTGCGGGATCGCGTTGGCGCGGATGTTTGGCGAGCCTTGGGAGAGGCCTATGTTCAGCAGTGGACGTCTTTAGGCTAAAGTGATGATGATGATGACGTTATTAACATTAGTCGTAGAACGACAGCGAATTGGAAGACCTGGCAGGAGCCCTCAACAAGATTTTACGAGCAATAATCATGTTCTCGGCCTATTATACGTCCCACTCCAACAGTGGGACACAGTTGAGACGTAGCTATGGAGGAACTTGTGATCCAGGGGAAAGTCGAAGGCACTAGGCCACGAGGTAGATCGCCTATGAGATGGACAGACCAGGTCAAAGAAGGACCACTACAAGCAATCATAAGGCGGCTGTCAGGGAAGAATGGAGGCGTGTTGTTAAGCTTGCTACAAGCACCTAGAAAGTGATGACCACGACCACTCTGTCAAGAGTGAAACGACGAAGAAGAAGCAGGACACAGGCCTCGTCTCGGAACGAGAGATTCGGATGTAGTACCCACGCCACGCGGGCCCGTCACAGATTGGCCTGGCCAGGGATATTCGCGCATAACATCGAATTGCTTCGCAGGTGAATGCAGGCAGGTGGAAGATGTAGTAGACTAGTATTTTTTTTGTACTTTAAATAAAATTATGAATGGAAATTAAATAATTTTTAATCTTATGTTAATTTTACGATTTCTCTCATCACTGGTAATAAATAAATTACAGCATTAAAAATGCCCCTACTACTAACAACCTGAATTAAACTTTGTTACTAAAGTCATGCGATTCAAACCGCAATGGTATAGAATTGTTGCTTATCATCTTTTCATTTCGGTAGCCGAAGAATGTTAATTTGCGCGAGCGCATATAATCGAAATATAAATAAAAGTAAATGAATTTTTAAAACTAAATTGATTTCGATTATTTGCTGTGCTCGTACTCGTATCTAATTTAAATTATATGAATGGCCGAGTTTTTGTACTGTTATTATCGAAATGCCTTACATATTTGCATTTAATGGGCCATTATGGAGTACATTATTTTCCAATTATGAGTAAAGTTCGCGAGAGTACCATCTAGGGATGGGGGGATCAGACTTTGCAGATCAGCTTCCTCAAGTCAATTTTGTCATGCGTAAGCGCTATTTTATATCTTTTGTCAGTAGTTCCAACGATTATTTAACGTAATTAATGACCCTCTTGCTCGTTTGCCTCCGTCTCATAATAAAAATTTAAAAAATTATGTCAGTCTCATAAAATAAAAAAATACAAATAGTTCATAACTTAAGACTAGTAAGACTATTAAGTGTCGTCGAACCAAATCCCACACACACCCGTCCCACAAATTGCACCGGCGCAGAGGTACCATCACACTGGCCGCGTTACCACGCTGAATGGCGATGCACAGCCTTTGCCAAGTACGAACCCGCATAAACATCCAACCAACCATCCATCCAACACCAACCAACCCAAACCAACCACTCAACCAACGATTACAAATACACATTTACACACACTCATTATTATGGTTAAAATTATGACTATTGTCATATATTGTCACGCAAGTTTGTAGTCGCCAAGATAGTAGAAATTACTCAAATAATCAGAATCCAGGGCATTTATTTTTGCAAAAAGATACGAAAACGGATACGTCATTCGCCTTTTTTCCCCAATTACAAGTTTAAATCGGAGAGGTACTCCGGAAGCCGGTGCATTCCCAAGGCTTCGGATGCCGTGGCGCCTGCGCTTCCGGTGCATACCAGCGCCATCTTGATTTTATGTCGTTTACTACACTTTGTTGGGTAATTTAAGAAGTTTATAGAGTCAAAATTCAATGTCAAAATATCATTAAACTAAAGACGCGTCTGATTTGCAACCGCAATGCCACACTATCTTTATCCTTCATGTTGTCTTTTTGTAATATTATTGCAATGTGTCTTGTGTTGTTAAATAAACAAGCTAATATAAACTAGCTGTTGCCCGCGACTCCGTTCGCAAAGAATAGGGGTATAAAAATAGCCTACTACCTATTCTCAGACCTACCATATAGAGAATTAGAAATCCTTAGATTATTTATACACTAGATAGAGTGTCAGTAGCAAACAATGCGATACAAAACGTCCAAAATTCCATTTGACAGCTTCATACTACGATCGCGATACGTCATTCAAACTGAAGGGAGGCAAATGACATATAAGCCAATTCTTCATCATAAAAATGGTTCAAGCAGTTTCAGAGGAGTTCGATAACAAACACCATGACACGAGATTTTTACGAGTATATATTAGAATATTAGAGGTATTTTCTTTCTTTATTTCGAATATACCCTTCGCCACTATAAGTCGTAACGTAATGAAAAGCATCTCAGCATTTGCCGTAACAACCAACACCATAACTGTCCAGTTTTACCCGATACTAGTAAAAACTAATAATCAGTGGGCTCCCAATTAGCCCCGTTGTGCCCACTTTCTTTCACAGAACAGGCAATTAAGGTCAGATTAAAAAGCAGCCAAGTGCGAGCCGGATTCTCGACCGAAGAGTTCTGCCACCGTATTATCTTACTACTCACTAATATTATTAACGCAAAAGTTAGTGTGGAATGTGTGGATGTTTGTAAGTACTTTTTAACTTTAAAACGGGGAATTTTTATGAAATTTGGCATACAGATAGTTTATAATCTGGATTAACATAATTAGGATACTTTCTATCCCGGAAAATTGTATAGTTCCAGTGGGATGGCGAACGAATTCTTCGCAGTTCTTTGTAATCGCGGGCAACAACTGGTGTTTTTTTTTAACACCATAAAAGGAAAACAGAGAAGAAGTTACTTATAATTTCTAGCTTCTTTTCAAAAAAACTAGGTCAAAATAATTACAAAAAAAAATTAATTATTTTGACCTAGTTATTTTGAAAAGATTTTGCGAAGGACAGAAACGGATGGAGATAAGAGAGAGAAGAGAAAAGAGAAAAGAGAGAGAGAGAGAGAGAGAGAGAGAGAAAATTGAAGCCTTTGCCCAGCTATGGGACGTCCAAATCGTCCAATAGGCTAGTGAAAAAATTAGACTTCAAAAGATAGTACGTAGTATCCTTTTTGTGCAAAGACGAATTTATCCCTTTAGGGATCTCTACCAGTCAGGCTTTTTTTATACTCTCCGTCTCGTCTAGTATATGTTTATATCCTCGGTTTACGGAACCCTAAAGCGTACGAATGGACCGGAAGCTCTAGGGCTTAAAGACGTGTAAGTGATATATAGGTTACTTAAAACCGTAAAAGGTAATATATGGTCATCATCATTATACCTTTGAGATTGATTGTTTGGTCGGCAAATGTCATGGTGCGTTATATAACCTGTCAGCGGTGATTTGGACGCAGCATCATTTTTTATTGAGGAAAAATTATAGCTATGACAATACGAATCATCGTTAGATGACGGTGTTTGAGTATTTGAGCGACATGAATTATGTAAGCTCAAGACTGCACGTATATTATAAATAAGAAAGCTTGTGAAGCTGTTTGGATGTTTGTTAATCAATCACGTAATAACGAATTTGGACGAAACTTGGAGTACGTACGAAGATCTGGATTGAGATATGGACAGTTCATCATCATAGCAGCCAAAAGACGTCCACTGCTGAACATAGGCCTCCCCAAGGTTCGCCAAACAGACCGGTGCTGCGCCATCCGCATCCAAGGCGTTCCCGCAATCTTAATGAAGTCGTCGCTGCATCTTGCTGGAGGCCTATATACCTACACTGCGGCTTCTTGTCCTTGGACGCCACTCTAGAACCTTTTGGCCCCAACGGCGATCAATCGATATGCCCTGCCCACTGCCACTTGGGTCTGGCGATTCTTTAGGTGTCTTTTTCATGCGCGAATTTCCTTTCTAATGGGATCCCGCAGAGAAACTCCGAGCATAACCCATGCCTTTTGTAACCAATAATGTTACTCCTCAATGCTTCTGATGCTCTTTTCTATGGAGTAAGAGCTCTGGCTCTTGAAATACTGCCTGTGAAAGGCCAAAGGTTGCACTCACCTACTGCCTGTCTTCAGTGCGCTACTGATGTTTTATTCTAAGGAATATTGGAGCACTAGCATTTGAAATACTGTCTGTAGATGACCAAAGGTTGGACTTACCGACTGCCAATCCTTAGGGCGTTCCTGACACTATTGTCGAGTGATGGAGCACTAGCTCTGGTACGCCAAGTCTGATGAATTGCCTTTAGGAGAGAGGTTGCATTCCTCGCAACTCTTCGATGCATTCCTGAAGCTCAATCGTATAGAGTGGGACCTCTGGCTCTTGTAATACTGCCTTTAGAAGACCAAAGGTTGGACTTACCGACTGCCACTCCTCAGGGCGTTCCTGACGCGCCGGTT
Source organism: Archips crataeganus (assembly GCA_947859365.1). NCBI lineage: Eukaryota > Metazoa > Arthropoda > Insecta > Lepidoptera > Tortricidae > Archips > Archips crataeganus. Next base: position 1,604,282 of record OX402066.1, read on the forward strand.
CTGTCCGCTTGGCGAGCTCAGCGCGGCGGAGCTGCTCCCGCGCACGGCTGCCCAGCTCGGCCGGCGCGACGCGCACGAACTGCAGCGGGTTCGTCGCCGGCTTGCCTGGCAGCACGCCCGCCGTGTGCGGGCGGGTCGTGAGGAAGTCCGCGCTGTCTGTTGTCTGGAGGACAAAGAAAAGTTTGGTGAGACTTCAGAACATTGTATGCAACTCTTTTTTGTATACAAAAACATGAAATTAACAGTTAACAAGAGACAGATGATATTGTATGTTGTGGACTTGCGGTGTATTTTCATATCTATGTGCAATCGAGGACACATCACATTTTCTTTGTATGTACGCCATTCGTGGTCGTGTATTGTAAGAAAAATTGTAATCTAATTTTTAGGAAATCATAATCATAATCAAAATCATTTATTGTGCATGAAATTCAGGTAACAAAATTACAGGTATAAAATTATCTTCAGGCTATGGTTTCACCAAATTCTACCCTTACAGGTGTACACACATTAAATCATTAATCAAAAAAACTAAAAGAAATCATGCAATTAAAAATTATAATCCGTCAGGGTTAAACAATATTACATGTCCTTATCAATTAAGAATTTGAATTTGTCGTAAAATAATCTTCTTTTTTTTAAAGTTTCTAGGCTCCACGAAAGCTGAGCAATGCTTCTTCTTCGGAAGATAAACTTTCTAGCGAAATATTGCATGTACAAAGACATGGACGGAAACAGAACGCATACATTTTAACGCCATTTGTGTGCGTTGGAACTCTCGAGCGGTCAAAACGCAGAACTGGAAACTCCAGACCGCTCTCTGTCTGTGCGGGCCCTAAGAGGACCAGTCAAGCCAGAGCGCCCTTAAAGCGACTCCACAAGATGACAACCAATTGCGACCGCCTGATCTCACTTGACAACCAGCCATGTCGCGGGTGAGCAAAGTAATTGTTTCAGTTCATTGAGTGATCATGTCATGTTTCATATGTGAGATACCGTTTCGAGAATAGCTTGGGTAAATGATATTAAGAATGCTATATAATAACTCACAAAAAAAAAACATACTAGAATAAAGAGAACCTTGTGGAGAAAGTAAAACAAAAATAGTTTTTTGGACCACTCTATTCCACACAGTCATTAATTAGGTACTCATTATAAATCAGTTACAATTTTGATGACGTCTAGATGTAGATTAAATGGCTATTGACAAATATAACTTCTAACGTAACAAAATTTACGATATCCAAAAATAGAAATTTCAGCATGACATGTTAAGCATGTATACATTTGAAAGTACTGCAACAAATTAGATGCTATCTTATTCCTACACCACGACTGTTTGACTGGCGGCGACGCTTTAATCACTGTTCATTACGCGGTCGACACACTATTCGTACAGCGGTTAACCAGCAACAAAAGCAATGGATTGGAGCATTACGCGCCGCGTCACCGGTCACGGGAATTCGTGGTAGAATCACCAGCGTTGGATAAGCAATTAAAAAAAGTCAAGCACTAAATTATTAGTTACGTAAAAAAGTTCATTTTTTCTTTCTAATTGCAGTTAAACTTGATTTATACGGACTGGCTACTGAACGAGACGATAATTAAGTTCTTACCGAATTAACGAAAGTTTTTTCCATTTAAACGTTACGTAAAGCGTAGAATTGGTTTTAATTGGGTTCAGGAAAAATAGTCGCCAAATCAGTTTTAGTAGTCTGACCTATGGCCTCTCAAGCTGAGGGTCGTAAGTTCAAGCCTGGGCTTGCTCTGAGTTTTTCGGAATTTATGTACGAAAATACATTTGGAAATTTGCCATCAGCTTTACGATGAAGGACAACATCGCGAGGACTGTACACACCTGAGAAAAATTCAAGGGTGAGTGAAGCTCCTTATCCGCATTGGGGCCGCGTGGGAGCTATGGCCCAAGCCTCCCCCCCCCCCCCATTCTGAGAGGAGGCTGACATGATAATGATGATGATAAGTAATTTGTCGCGCATTGCCTTTACTTTTCTCAGATTTCAATTATTTAGAAATCCAGGAACTCAGCATGTAGCATTAAATAATTTTCCACGTTACATAAACAATATGAAATACTATTTCCTTCAATGACAGGAAATGAATACACCAGGTTATAGTGAACCGTATCAAATAGGCTATAAAGTGCAAATTATCTTGGGTCAGTTGGGAGCCTGATGAACCTTGTGCTTTATTGCTTTTTAAGTGCACTGAGATTCGAATTTCATTGGTACTGTAGTAAATTCATCGCACTCCTAGAGTAAAAATAATCCATCGTTTTAATTTAGACCCTCCTGTAAGTAGATGAAGTCTAAATTAGAATGGGGATTATTTTGAGTTAGTAGACTCTTTCTTTATCTAGGTGTGCGACATGTAAGTCTGGCTCGCCGCTGCATTAGGGCCCGGCCACGACTTCGCGCGATCGGCGGTGCAGCGAGCGTTTTTTTTGCGTGTGCCGTCAGGTGTAGTAACGCCACGAGAGTTGAGGCGAATGAAAGATTACACACACAGCTGCATAAAGAACTGATTGCAAAAAAAGTAGTGAATGAATGAAATGAGCGAGTGAATGAAAATGTAAGTTATATGGGTCAATCAACTTTTTTTTGTAAACGATTTTCTGCTACTTTCTATGAAAACTGAAATAATTAAAAAACTGATTGTTTTTCCTTATTTAAAGTATACTTTTCAAAACCCTAGATTTTTGTAGTCAATAATGGTATAATTGCCATATTTATTTTATTTTGTTTAGCTTCTATTTCGTGGGTTACCCAGGGGACAATGTTGTCCCCGAAATTTGTATGAAAATAGTGGTATGTCCCCTGGGTGACCGGATTTTTTTATAGAAATACTTATTTTTTTTGGTTTTCACATACGCACTATGATAAACAGTTTATCTAATTACTGCAAAATCATGGTTTCACTAACCAAAGATTACAGAGTTAATTGTAAAGGAGTAAACAGAAATTTACAAAAAAAAAGTTGATTGACCCATATGATGTTATGATACCTACGCAATACTATGCATATTATAATTTTTCTTTTTTCATATTTACCTATTTTTGAAATAAAATAATTTGAAACTGATAAGGAATATCGGTATTTTATAAATAGCGAAAATATGCAATCTGATTTGAATAAAATAGGTCGAAACATTTTATTTTCTGTTTTGTTTGAACTTCAGGCTTATTTGTAATTCACTAGCATCCTTTTAACCCTAAACTCCTAGCACTTAAATAACGTTTTGAAAATTTGAGATTACCTCTTATTTTTACGATACTCTGTGTATTTGTATGGGAAAAAAAGTGCTTCATTTTAAAAAGACGTAAAACAAAAAACATTTGTTTGAGTGATAGGAATTCAGTGTTAAGAGGATGTCAGTGAATTAAAAATAACCCTGTAGATGTAGGTATTGCCCTAAACTAAATAATTCTTAACGAAATAGTTAGAAGTAAATTTTAGTCAATCTTTTACTACACTGTTGAGTCTGTGGAACTTGCTGTCGGTACGAATAAGTGTCAAAATCCCGGTGTCATTACAAGACATGTTGTTGTGTGCGTGACCTCAACTCTCGTGGCGTTACCTATAACCACTGTGCGGCGAGCGTCTCGGCCGCGCAACGAACGGAGAAAACGCTCGCCACCGCCGGACGCGCGAATTTGTGGCGATAAATTAGAGAGTTTGTTGAGACGTTTGGATGTTCAGATGTTTGTGGGTGAATATTAAGGCGTTTTGACCGCTCGGTTATACATCGATCAAGGATTTGCCACCCTGGATGCGTTCTGCGGTCTGCGGTCAGGTCAAATTGAACGCAGCCCGCATTATGTATGAACAACATTGTCGGTCTCTATATATTTTGTAAAGATATGCGATCTGAAAGTGCGGACCGCATATCTATACAAAATATATAGAGACCGACAGTGTTATTCATACATAATGCGGGCTGCGTTCAATTTGACCTGACCGTAGACCGCATCCAGTGTGACAAATACTTTATTACTAAAAAGCAAGGACAAGTCGCGAGATCTTTAGTCTAACTAGATTTAGCCCTATCATTCTGAGAGGAGGCCTGTGCCCTGCATTGAGACGTATATAGGCTGGAATGATGATGATGATGATGATCCGATTGTAATCAGTATTAGGTCATCCCAGCCCGACTGAGTAACTCGATGATGACACGTTGTGTAAGTTGATGTGATGACAATATGCTACACGGTTACACAAATACCTTATGTTTGTTTCTATATACTAATGCGAACTCTTAAAAACTCGTTTGGCTAGATACTGACGACGCTTAAGAAAAAAATTCGCAGAAAAATATGAAAGGTCATTGTATAGTCGAGCAAGTAAGTGCTTTACCAATTTTAATGATGGCTAAGTGCGAGTCGGACTCGCGCACGAAGGGTTCCGTACCATTATCTATAAAAACGGCAATAAAACACGTTTTTTGTATGGGAGCCCCCTTAAATATTTGTTTTATTTTAATTTAATTATTTATTTTTAAATTGAATAATAATATATAACTAAATATTCGGTGAATATTTCAAGCGTCTACCTGTTGCCGTTATCAATATCGAGCAAAAACGAGCAAAAAAATCACGTTTGTTGTATGGGATAAATTAAATAAAAATTTTATTCAGTATTTGTTGTTATAACGGCAATCGAAATACATCATCTGTGAAAATTTCTACTGTCCTAAGCTAAGGTCTAGCTATCAAGGTTCGTGAGATACAGCCTGGTGACAGACGGACAGCGAAGTATCAGTAAATAGGGTCCCGTTTTTACCCTTTGGGTACAGAACGCAATAAAGCTGACTGTCACGTTTTATTGTAAATGAAGCCTTTGATTTTTTAAGCCATATAACTGACATTGAACCTTAAGGTGCAAAAGGAATTTCTTGATCGACTACTCGTACAGTGAAGGGAATTGATTTGTGTACTGTGCGACTGTAGCTAGAATTTAGGTAGATAGAACGAGGATACGCGAATGATGCTAAACTAGCTAATAATAAAATGGTTATCTTCATAAAAATTAAAATGGTTAATCAATTTAAACCTAATCTTGCATTGCTCCAACGCACACCGCGCAGACACCTTCATTCGCGCGCTCACACGTAGACGCACACACGCACGCACTCACATGCACGCACACACACACACATGCACACACACACACACACACACACATACACACACACACACATACACACACACAAACGCGCACACACACGGACACACACACACACACACACACACACTTACACACACATACACATCCTTATGAACTATGGTTAAAATCTATATCATATTCTTAATGTAATTTGTAACGCAAATTGTTTTTTCAAATTGTTTTTATTTTTTTATTTTTTATTTTTTAACTGTAACTCAGTAGTGGCGGACATCTGAGGGCAGGAGACCTGGTGACCTGACACACAGGATTTCCCTAGTGCGGGCACCAGTCTCCCCCACTCAAGTCTCCCAATAACAACTTTATTATAATATTTAAGTTCCTACATTGTACTTGGTGGTGGAGAAATCAAATAAATTTCTTATTCTTATTCTTATTCTTATACGTGGATTTATTAATTGATTAAAACTATACTTTTACATACTTAGGTCCAGCAGCTTAGGCTGTCCGGAGCAATGTGCCCTGGCTCGCATACCGTTGACAATTCTATTTATTTTAAATCAAGTTCTAGAATTTATTTATAATTTTTATCTACATCTTCTATCTATACATATAATAAATCTGTAACAAGTCGGTGTCTGTACATTGAAGCTATTTGAAAAAAACTGTCACTAGGGCTATTTATTAGCGCAATAGAACCCAAAACAATGATTTTTAGAATTATTGTCTGTTTGTCTGTTTGTCTGTGCGTTTGTGCGCGCTAATCTCAGAAACGGCTTAACCTAGAAGGATGCGGTTTTCACTGATATGTTGGTATTTTCTTGGATTAACATTTAGTGTTTGTTTCATTTTAATCGGTTCACAAATAAGAAAGATACGTTTATTTTAAGAATTTATCGAACAGTTTTTAGAAGAATTGACTGACAATCGCTCGCCGGACTTCAGGAACTACTGCACCGATTTGAAAAATTCTTTCAGTGTTAGATAGCCCATTTATCGAGGAAGGCTATAGGCTATATATCATCACGCTAACACCAGTAGGAGCGGAGCGGAGCGGAAGAATGTTTCAAAATCGGGGGTTTTTGAAGTAAAACTTCTATAGGCACGCTTTTGGTGGTGAATGAATGTGAACGCGGGTGTGCGGGTGGGGTACTTTTTTATATCCAGGAACTAAGGAGAGCCATAATTGAAGAAAAAGCAAATTGGATAAAAAAAATAAGCTGCCCAAATTACTAATTCCACGCGAACGGAGTCGCGGGCATAAGCTAGTACATAATAAAATTAGACTAACCTGCCAGTTGGACAACATTTACCACTGGCTAGCGGTATCGAGCCGTGCCTACAGTACCATTACGTCCTTCTCAGTGACCATCAACATCTAGATTCTAGGCGCTAGAGATTTCATATTATTGTCACTGTGAATTCATTCATATTGTTATAATCTTAAGATTAACGTATTATAAAAGACAGACAATGCAAATTCATAACTTCTTATCTTGATAACTCAGATAACGAGCGTTATTAACACCTTTTTAACATATCTAGGACTTTTACCGGATTAGGTACAGCTATAAAAATATATCACGGATGTAGATGGAACATACTTATACGTATGTTGATGATAGTTGATATAAAACATTGCGATTGCGATTTGACGACCGGAGAGCGTATTGTTCGAACCTTGGCTATGAAGAATCAGGTCCACGCTTCTATCCTTGGTCGGGGCAGATATTACATACAATACAATACAATGACTCGGATCTTTATTGGACACCACAAAGAAATACAGAAAAACAATTACATGGAAAACATATACAAGGTAAGCAATAGGCGGCCTATACATTATGAATAATACGAAAGTTTGCCTGCCCGGCTCGCACCTCGCTCGAACGAGCAGCAGCAGTTTTTCGAAAATGTTCGAAATTACATTTAAAATACTAACTAAAAAAAAAAATCAAAATTATTCTGTTGAAGTTTTCGAAGAAATTTTCTTAGTATGTAAACTTGTCTATAAAATTTAAAATAAACTCGATGAAGAAAAACACCGCGACACCTGTTGACACCTGCGAAGAAATTCAATGGTGTGCTAAAGTTCCCGATCCGCACTGGGCTCGCGTCGCGTGTGAACTACGGCCAAGTCCTCTCATTCTGAGTGGAGGCCTGTGCCCTGCAGTAGGACATACGAGTATTTAAGCTGGGTTGATGATGAGTATTGATAAGTTTAAGTCTCACGCTTTACTTCCCGGCTACGTCATCTTGACGCATCTTGACGCAATAGGGAATGTGCAGAAACTATAGGCGGCAGCACTAATGCGACAAAAGAGACACTATGCGGACAGTAAAAGAAACTTATCAGGGTAAAACGGTAAAATTGATGGCACCAGTCGGCAGCACCGTCTATGTACACGTTCCCTATACACAACTCAATTAATCCCAGGTTGACGCAAGGGAATTTTAAGTGACGGAACCATTTTTAATTGGTATTTATTGGTAAGGTCCTCAGACAGAACTCATTAGAATTGTGGGAGCCAGACTCCCACAGACCTCTTTTGCTTGTACACGTTTTATACTTCAGTTTAAAAAAAATCAAATTTTTATCATCATTTAAGATAATACTGGGCAACCGAGCTCCGCTCGGGCCGAAACTCGGTACCAAGCGTTTTCCCAGAGATAAGACCAAGCTAGATCAATTTTTCATTCCCGAAAACCCCCACATACCAAATTTCATATAAGTACAAGATTGCTCGTTTAAAGGTATTAGATAGATTATCCTAGTTTTAATGCTAATGACCAATAGACCCTGCTGTCACCTCTATTGCTAATGTCATAACAATATCATAAACTTATAGTCATAAAGTTGATGGCAATTACTGGGAGGTCTACGTTCGCATACCATAATTTTTCGCCATAAGAATGCACTGTGATTTTTGACTGGAGTACCCATTAAAAATTAAAATGACTTCAAATCATGTGTAGTTCAACCATTTGACTCTTTCTTAGGTATAATATCTGCCCCAACCGGGGTTCGAAAGCGTGACCCCAAGCTTCGTAGTCGGTCTCTAATTCGGTCGAAAAATGGGATAGTCCAGTGGTAAAGAGAACCTAACTACAAAGCATGAGGTTCTGGGTTCTAACCCCGGTGGAAGCAGAAATCATATAAAAAGAAGACCAATGGTAGACCGGCAACAGTCTTCAAGCTTGTCAACTAGAATATTTTCGTGGAATGCGTTTTTATAGTCCACACACCACGTTACATTGACGCCATTTTAATAGACAAATAATTGACTTTTTATTACAATCTAGCCCCGATTTAATCAAAAGTTCAAAATTAGAACTAGCGAGTGACAAACGACAGTGTCGAACGCCGAACTAAGTCGAGGGTTCTAAATTTAAACGCCATACCGAACGGAAATTTAGAACGCTCAACGTATTGCATACGTTCTAATTTTGAATCTGACTGCAGCTGCCAGTCTGAACTTTGGATGGATTCCTTTCATTTTTAATCTGTTTAGAAAAAGTTTGTTTGTGTACATGTTTTTGAATCTGTGGATTAGGATTAGGGTGTTTTTTGGAGGATTTACAAGCTTTGATATATTAATAAGGTAAAAGGGAAGCCCTCGTTTGTTTTTTTACCGGAATCTCACGGTGTGTGAGCACGATGTTTTGTGTGTGCGTTTTGAATAATTCTCGTAGTTTTGTACCGTTAGAAACGGTATTATAAAATTGTAAGGTCGTAATTAAATTGTTTTATCACGGTTTGAATACTTATTGGGCGTGGAAGAATACCCACTTTTACTACACATAATTCGTGTAGATGATGCGGTTGACAATGAAATTGATGAGACAATAATTCCATTGCGTATTACGTGTCTAACAGGCAGCAATTGGTAATTACCACGTTTTTTTAATTAGATGAAAACGTGTTTTAGATAGTCTTTGGTTGGAAAACACCAGTCTCTCGAAGATGCTCAAACAATGATTGTCTTTTTACTTTTTTATATGAACAATTAGTACGTATGTAAAACTCTTTAGCTATTGCATACAGGGTTATTTGTAATTCACTGACATCCTCTTAACCCTGAATTCCTATCACTCAAACAAATGTTTTTTGTTTTACGACTTTTTAAAATGAAGCACTTTTTTTCCCATACAAATACACGGAGTATCGTAAAAATAAGAGGTAATCTCAAATTTTCAAAACGTATTAAGTTATGACAAAAGCCGTAAAACAAAAAACATTTGTTTAAGTGGTAGGAGTTTAGGGTTAAAAGGATGCTAGTGAATTACAAATAACCCTGTATAAAACACCAAAAAGTAACAGACAAGAGAAACAGATGTTACAAAGGCGAACTGATTCTTTAACGACCGCTTTAGCCTAGTTGGTAGTGACCCTGCCTACGAAGCAAGAGGTCCTGGGTTCAAATCCCGGTAAGGGCATTTATTTGTGTGATGAGCACGAATATTTGTTCCTGAGTTATGGATGTTTTCTATGTATTTAAGTATTTATTTATATATATAAGTATGTTTATCCGTTGCTTAGTACCCATAACACAAGCTTTGCTAAGCTTACTTTGGGACTAGGTCAATTGGTGTGAATTGTCCCGTGATATTTATTTATTTATTCTTTAAAGTTCAAAGGAACCCCTTCCGCTTAATTTTAGTAACAGAGTGTTCAAACCCTTGGGTGTTGAGTACCCGTCCGACTGTCAGTCACAAAGCTGTATCTTTTAAACCGTAATGGGTAAACACATGAAATTTGCAAAATGCCAATAAATTTGGCCGCTGTTAATAAATAACAGACGATAACAACCAATAACAGAAAATGACACTTTTGGCCTCATCTGCACTTTTCATCAGGTGAGATAGTGGTCAATTACGGGTCAGTTTTATGTTAAAAAAATCTAAAATAACCCTCCTTCGGCAGTCGTGTAATTAAGTGAAAACTTGTAAATCTGGCAAACGTAGTGTAGGACGCCCTCCGGCCAGGTGGAGTGACGATCTGCGAAAGGCTGCCGGTAGAAGCTGGATGCGTCTAGCCGAGGACAGGGCGCAATGGCGCTCGTTGGGGGAGGCCTATATCCAGCAGTGGACTATAGGCTGATGATGATGATGATGATTGCAAATCCGATTTTTTTTTGGAATTTTTGTGCCCTGTATGCCTAGGACCGTGAAGTGAAAAATTCGTGGGGGATTTTGATCAATTTCAATAATTACAGTACAGTACAGTCGGCCAAGAATATGGTCAACCGCCCCACGTTTGAGGTTCATTTACACGTAATAATACAACAAGGTCGATTTTCCCTTGCAATAATATGATGACAGTGACTAATGACTTCACTCAGTTAGAAAAGTCAACATTAGCGATATTTTAACGACCGTTTAGCTTAGTTGGTAGTGACCCTGCCTACGAATAATAATAAATAATAATAATAATAATAGGTCATCGACATAGCTCAGAGAATTAGCAAGTTGAAGTGGCAGTGGGCTGGTCATATTTGCCGAAGAACCGACAACCGTTGGAGTAAACGAGTTCTTGAGTGGAGACCGCGTCTTGGCAAACGTAGTGTAGGACGCCCTCCGGCCAGGTGGAGTGACGATCTGCGAAAGGCTGCTGGTAGAAGCTGGATGCGTCTAGCCGAGGACAGGGCGCAATGGCGCTCATTGGGGGAGGCCTATGTCCAGCAGTGGACTGTTATAGGCTGATGATGATGATGATGATGATGAATAATAATAATAAATCTTTATTTGGAACAGTAACATTTAGGTGCATTACAAAATATGAAAAACGATGTCACCCGCAGAAGTTAAAAACTGTGTCGCAGGTAGCAACGCCCCCCTCCGTAAACAAAGTGATTTTAGTTCCAAAAAGTAATACAAAAGTTTAACTAAAATTTAAGTAAATACACAAAAGAAATATAAATATTATGGTCATTGAACTGGTTGTGTGTGTGCATGTGTGTGTGTGTGTGTGTGTGTGTGTGTGTGTGTGTGTGTGTGTGTGTGTGTGTGTGTACGTGTGCGTGTGTGTGTGTGTGTGTGTGCAAGAAGCATGAGGTCCTGGGTTCAAATCCCGGCAAGGGCATTTATTTGTGTGATGAGCACGAATATTTGTTCCTGAGTTATGGATGTTTTCTATGTATTTAAGTATTTATTTATCTATATAAGTATGTTTATCGTCGTCTAGTACCCATAGTACAAGCTTTGCTTAGTTTGGGACTAGGTCGATTTGTGTAAGTTTGTCCCCTAATATTTATTTGTTATTTATTTTATTTATTTATTTAGATACAGAAACTCTTGTCAAAACTGGAAGACCGCAGGGATCCCTCATGCGCGAATCCCACTCGCTATTGTCCACTTGGATTCCTTGGAGTATAGCATCTGACCCGTTTTCATTTCTCCCGAGTTTAGTTTTGTAACACGCTTGTTATTTTAATTATAACCGATATTGGTTAATGCGCGAATAGATACGGCTTACTTAGACGCAATTTTGACTTTTGTATTAGTAAAAAAACAAATAAATCATCGAACGATTGACATAAATTGACCTAGTCCCAAACTAAGCAAAGCTTGTACTATGTGTACTAGACAACGAATAAACATACTTAGATAGCTATATACATACTTAATTACATGTTAAACTAAACACCCAAGACTCAAGCATAAATATTCGAATTTTTCATACAATAGTATGTGAACACCTACTACGATAAGGCGCTCACAGTGTCTAGAGTTCTTTAACTCCAAAAACTTTCCGCAAAACTGTGCAAGTCTAGTTGGAATTTATAAAACTATTGAAAAAAAAACATACCGGTACCTCAATGAGAACAATCCAAACAAGTTCACCACAAAAAAAAACTACATAGACTTAATCTATGCTCTTTTTAGCCGTAACTTTTTAAATGCGTTCTATTTGACGCAGCACGATCCGTGCGCGGAGATGAACTAAGTAAGCAACTTTCGCGCGTTTTCCAGCGGCTAGGGAGGGGAAAGTGTTCGAGTAATTATAAAAACGGCATTACTTTTTAAACGTTACTGGCCACTAACAAATTTGAAATAAAAACTTTATCTTCTTCGTCATATGATTTGATTGAAACTGATGGTCTCTTTGCGTGTGTAAGGCAATTATTCACTTAATTTGAGCACACTCGGTCGCCTAAAACGACAGATATGTTTGGACGTGGTTAGAAAGAGGACGTCTCCTATTGGCCCCTGACATATGTCAAAATACGTCGTCTAATTGGACTATTAATATCGTAGTTAAGTTCTGTTTATAGGTACCTTTAAATTGATTTATGTGACAACCTTAAAAAAACTGTCGTTAGGTAATTTAAGCCAATGAAACTTAAACACGTGATGTTTTACAGACGCATTTTAACTGATCGACAGGAGTAGTGTAGTTAAGCATAAGAGTCAGTGGCGGATTTACACTTTTGCCGCCAGTAGGCTATTAAATTTTTGCCGCCCCTAGTGTTAGACCAAGATAAGTCTGCAACGATTTTGATAGCACACGAAGTGTATGTGATATTTATACGTCATAATTTGATACAAGTTTGACGTCTAATATAATACTTACACTGCGTGTGCTATCAAAATTGTTGAAGACTTATCTTGGTCTGACTCTATTACTAAGCTCTGTAATTTGATACCCTAAATTTATTATTATTTATTTATATTATAGTATTGAACGCTATTGGAAAATTAAAAAAAATCATGTTTACAAAAGTACCTATACTTTACAAAACACTTAGTAATTTTTCATAAACTTACAGACATTGGAGTAAGTATTCGGTAGGTATACTAAAATATCGTAGTTTTTCTTAAATTTTCGAATTTTTTTTCTCTCCGTGTATAAAATCTGGGGGCACGGAAGTGCCCCCGCCAAGACGAGCCAAGCGCAGCGCAAGGGCACTACCTACCTTTTCTCGAAACGTTTCGTCGTTTTTTTGAACTCTTATAACTTTGCATTGGATGATGTTAAATAGTTGAAAGTTTCAAGATATAATGACACTCTAGTACAAACATGAAACATACAAAGTTTGAATGTCGTAGCTATTGTACTTTAGATTTTATCAATGTCTAAAAACCCCCGATTTCGTCACTGATTCACTCACTCACTGATCATCAAAATTCTTAAGCTACTTCCTGAAGTCCTAGAAAGCTGAAATTTGGTATGTAAGCTAGTAATAGTATACAAACAACGAAAAAATCTTAAAATTTGAAACTTTTACCCCCGCAACCCCTTAAACTAGAGGGTGAAAGCTTGTATGAGACTTCCGCAAATTTTGATGCTAGAGGTCTGAAAATTGATATAGAGGGTCCTTGTTATCCTTGTTATAAATAATAAGATATATATTTCAGGATTTTTAGTAAATCAATGTTTTTGTGGGATAAGGTTTTTCTTTTTATTTGTATAGGAAAAAAAAATTGAGCCAAATTTGCCGCCCCCCCAAGATTTGCCGCCCTAGGCTCCAGCCTACTCAGCCTGCTGGTAAAGCCACCACTGATAAGAGTTCGTTAGATGTTGCTGTTGTTGTTGCTGTCATGGGCGAACCAATAGAGAGGGTAGATGTAGCAAGAAATCTTGGGCTAACTATGGACGGCGAGCTACGCTTCGAGAGCCATATAACTCAGTTAGTTAGCAACTGCTTCTATCGCCTTCGGATTCTTTACAATATTCGTGATTACCTCAGTGTGGATTTGCGTGTCCGACTGTGTGAATCACTCGTATTGTCTAGATTAAATTATTGTGATGTCGTCTATGATGGTTGCATACTTGGTCGTTCTAAGAGATTGCTCCAGCGAGTACAAAACGCATGTGCTCGTTTTTGCTTCAGAATCCCTCCTCGGTCCCATGTCACTCCGTACTTGAACGCTGCTGATTTGCTTAAGATGCACAATCGCAGGCACTTGCATCTTGCAACCCTTTTGTTCGGTGTAGCGCGGCACAAGACGCCTTCGTACCTTTTTGAAAAAATCACATGGTCGAAAAGTGTGCGCAGATTTAAGGCTATGGTTCCGCCGCACCGGACGGTGGCGTTTCGAGGCAGTTTCAGGTTTGCGGCGTCTAAGTGCTGGAATGACATTCCCCCTCCCATCCTAGGAGTGACTAGCAGGTACACCTTTGGGCGAAAGCTTAAAGGCTATTTGTTGTCATTTCAGAAAACTTAATTCCTTTCCTTTACAACACTATTTCACAAAACTTCTTTGATTTTTCTTTGTCTCGGTTATTTCACTTCTTGTTTTAATCCGCGCAGAGTTGTATACTTGGCAAGTGAGTTATATTATAGTATAGTAATTTATGATTAAGTAATTTTGTTAAAATTATTCGTTTTTATGATCTACAAATTATCCATTTACGCATGTAGTTTATGTAGTTTATCGCTTATATTTATAAGTATACATTTTATCTATCTGTGTGGCGTTCCGGGTATTACCGACGGTACTGGCTGAAAATCAGCGCTGGGGTGTTATAAACGCCTCAGCATTATGCTGAGCCAGTGTCCAATTTGCAACCGCAATGACACACTCTATTTTTAGCCTTTGTATTGTCCTTTTTGTAAAAATATTTGTGTCTTGTGTTGTTGTAAATAAATGTATTTTCTTTCTTCTTTCTTTCTTAGATGAGTTTCACATTTTCACACCAAAATTGGTAAAATCTATTACTGCGTGTCGTAAAAAACTTCAATTAACCCAAGAACTCTCTAAAACAATACACCCTTTTTCCTTAGGCAGTCGTGTAGTAAACAATTTACCTTAAGTCTCTTAGAGAAAAAGGGTTTATAAATATTAATCCTTACTTCCTTACTAATATTATAAATGCGTAAGTCTGTCTGTCACCATGTCACGCTTTAACCGCGGAACCGATTTGGATGAAATTTGGAACGGAGATTTGGTAGTTTGAGACACTTGGAAGGACATTGAATAGTTTTATCCCGGAAAATTGTATAGTTCCCGCGGGATAGCGACAAACGACTTCTTCGCAGACAGAGTCGCGGCTAGCATCTAGCACTTTATACTAACCTTCAACAAAAAAAAAGACTAATAATGGTCATAGTAAATGTTTAATTTAATAACCTGTCTTGCTTAAGTAATAACTTTAATAGAGTAATTCGCCTCTGCCCTCGCTTGATTATGTAGTTCCAATATTTCCTTGATCTTAATGTTGCATTTATATTTCAATCAATCAAGCAAAGTTTGTAGGTGAAGAAATTAATTTACCAACATAGCAAAAACCACAATGTTGAGCTCAACAAAATATAGCGTAAACACTAAAAAAGACAAATAGAAGAGACAAAGAGAGACATTTCAGCGGATACTGGTCATGGATGAATGCTCATAAAATTGACCAAGAAATTGCTTAAACAGTTCATCGTCACCATCATCATCATCATCATCCCAGCCTACATACGTCCCACTGCAGGGCACAGGCCTCCTCTCAGAATGAGAGGACTTGGGCTGTAGTTCCCACGGGGACCCAATGCGGATTGGGAACACACAACATTGAATTTCTTCGCAGGTATAGGTTTCCTAACGATGTTTTCCTTCACCGTAAAGCTCATGGTAAATTACAAATATAATTTCGCACATAAATTCCGAAAACTCAGAGTGAGTTGGGACTCAAACACGCGACCCTCTGCTTGAGAGACCATAGGCCACCACGACTAATTAAAAAAAAAAAAAACTGTTTACAGCCAAGCATAACTTATCTGTATCTGTCACCTTTAACTAAACACGCGCTGAAATTTCCAAATTGCCGTTAACTTAAAATAATCACGCGCGTTAACCTTTAAAGACGTCATTATTATCGATAAATAATACGCATTTACATCTCTATTACTGCAGTATTGCCACATGTGACATACGCGTGGCATTTCGCTCAGTGTTGCCGGTTTATTAACGTTAATATAGGTTTACGCTTGACCTCTGTACGGGAGGGTTATTGTGTTGTCTACGACTAATACGTAGTGTGTTGTATTACTACAATGTTATTTTATGAATGAATACGCCATTACTTACATTTGTTTTGTAAAATTTAACGCACTTTATAATACCTATTAATGGAACCGATTTAAAAGGTGAAGTTGAATTTTATGAGGTGTGACGGTAAGAGAGTTTATTTACACTTGCTAAAGAAGTATTTAAAAAGTTAATTAGAAAAGTAGTTTGGTTAGTTAATCGAGTCAAGTCACAAACAAATACTCGTACAGAGTGAGTTCAAGAGTTAAGAAGGTTAAACGACTAATATTTTGTAAAAAAAAATAGAAATAGAATACATAACATGTCTGAATATTTTAGCTTATGCAAACTTTACCTAAATGAAATTCTACAATGTAACTTAAATAGTCGGATTATTATAATATTTATAATGTCAACTTTGGTTTTCAAAAAGGGCTGAAGCTTTCTCCTGTATTGAACTAGCTCAATTAGTGCGTACTTTATACTTCAAATCCCTCGTTTGTAAAATAATTCAAATACCTCTCTAAAAGTTTTCTTTAATGACCCGTATTATTGAACACATCAAGTACTTTAATAAACTGACAACACTTACGTACTTTACCTTTTTTTTTCTACTCGATGGCTCCGAGTCTTAGATATTTTTCTAACTGGCCAGTACCACAGAACACTTATTGTCTTGCTTAGTTTTTTTAAAGACTAGATTCCTTGGTCCTTTAGGGAATTTTATAAGTGGCCAGTATCACTGAACCTGTATCAAAGAAGGCGCGATGCACACTACGCGGTTTTCGCGCGTTCACTCTACAAAATGCAAACTTTCTCCGAAATCGTGACGGTTTTACTAAAATCGAAACGTAATTGCCGTTTCGAATCTTAATCGACACGTCTTCAATCTAACATGGAATAAACAACTATATACTCAAACACATAGGGTCTATGTTTGTGTTTATGGTGCTTGGCTTATACGCCCGTCAATTGTTGACACCGGCACCGTGGTGTGAATATAATAATAAAATCAAACATTTGAATGCAAATGTAAAAACATTGAATGTCATATTAAATGTTTATGTGTTTTCTAAGACGTGATGGTTTTTTAAATGCATTAGGCGTGATTATTACTTAATATTGAAAAGAAAAACCGTAAAAAATGTGGTAGCCTAGTGATTTGACCTATGGCCTCTCAAACAGAGGGTCTAGGGTTAGAGCCCAGCCTTGCACCTCTTGAAGTTTTTGGAATTTATGTGAGAAATTATATTTCAAATTTACCATGAGTTTTACGGGGAAGGAAAAGATCGTGAGGAGCTCGCACAACTCTAGCTCTTTCTGTTCCTTGGCTATAAATCGCGGCAGTTTTTCTTTACATAAGACTGACTCGTGATTGACCTCTACTGAAAACTCTTCATGAGGCCAAAGGTACATCTTACTGGTTCAGTAACAGCAACATTCCAGCCTAGAAACGCCAAGACAACAAGAGCAACTTCCATTCCTTAAAAAAAGGTGAAGCTGTTTTAAGTTTGTCTTCAATCTTACTACTAAGTATACCAGTCAGTGTCAGCAATGCAATCTACGGTTCGTTAGAAAGTATGTCGTGCACGTAACACCGCGTAACATGTGTTTGGGGGTTTCTTCGCGTGCGCCGGCGCACTCCGAATGCTAATGCTCCTGCGCCACAATGTGAGTAAGACACGTTACGTGAGGATGATTAATTTTGGAATTTAAATTTTTGGGTTAATTTTTTCGTGTTGTAAAAATTTGCGTATCGTATGCAAAACTCTTTATTGCACATACCCGTGAAATTAACAGATAACCAAAGCCAAATAAACAGATACAAAGGCGAAAGGCTTAAACCGCTGAACTGATTTAGATGAAATTTGGTATAGACATAGTTTGAGACCCTGCGAAGGACATAGCATGGCAGTGGGCAGGGCACATCGCTCGTAGAACTGATGGTCGATGGGGCCGAAAGGTTCTCGAGTAGCGTCCACGGACCGGAAGACGCAGTGTAGGTAGGCCTCCGACAAGATGGAGCGACGACCTGGTTAAGGTTGCGGGACCGCGTTGGATGCGGATGGCACGGAACCGATCTGTTTGGCGAACCCTGGGGGAGGCCTATGTTCAGCAGTGGACGTCTTTCGGCTGAAATGACGATGATAATGATGATGATGATGAAGGACATAGGAAAGAATTCGTTTACCGCTATCCAATTAGGTACTATACAATTTTCCGGGATAAAAAGTATTCTATATGTATGTTAATCCAGGTTATTAACCCTTTTAGTATGAAAGAGTAATAAACATCCATACAAATTTTAGCGTTTATAATATTATTAGTAAGAAATAAGATAAGCTTGTATTGAAAATACGTCTGCAGGTTTGTTGGTATGATATTTGTATTACGAGGGTCCGTTGTAGTCGTTATAGAGTTTACCGAAGGTAACTTGACCACCGGTCCGCCCACCGTTGGGCAGAGATGACATCATCGTTACGTAAACTATGCATTTGAATGGGCTACACTCGATAGCAAAAAGTACTCAAGCGGAAGAATTGAGTTTATTTATCAATAGAAAGATTATGTAAATAAAACGACCTGTGTGTAACGCAGAAATGTATTTGCGTACTAGCTTTTACCCTCGGATTTGCTTGGTCCGCGAAGTTTGGTCGTTAAGTTGAAATTGTGATTTTTTTTTACATTATCATGGGAACTCCAAAAATATATACCTACATATAGTGATGAACTGAAATAATTACTTTGCTCACCCGCGACCTTCCGATAGTTACGTTTATGTAAGAAATGCGTGTTCATGCAGTTCCTCCACCTCCACACTGTACGAACACACAAATCACACAAACCCAACTATCACCACCACCACACAACACTGACACGCTTCGAACTCAACCAGAGCCAGTGTTGTCACATACAATTTTGAAAAATTGGTAGAATAAAATGAAAATTTAGTAGAAATAGGTAGAACTGAAAATGAAAATAGGTAGATCTACCGTTTTAGTCAAATCAGTCCCTTTTATTGAATAAAAATGCGTTAAAATGTTGAAAAGGATTTATTGACGCTGCTTTAACATGTTTTTGTAAAACAATTTCAAATGGTCGGAGTTAGGAACACAACTTTTAAAAACAAATCTTTGTGTGTGCCAGCCGACCCTCTAAAGTTTGGCAAGTTTTCATATTGTTTATGGACGAAAACAGCCTCTCAACATCCGCACTTCTATGAGGAAGTGGATAGAATCAATGAAATTGTTTGCAACGGAAATGTTTTGAAAAAGAGGTAGATTTGAGGCCGTGGGTGGTAGATAGGTAGAACGGAGGCAAAATAGGTAGATCTACCAAAAAGTTGGTAGATGTGACAACACTGACCAGAGCTCATCTTCAGATCAAAGCAAATTCCCTGATCCAATAAATTACTTATAGTGCGGTAAAGAACGTTCACGTCTATTCTAGTAGTACGTTTGTTGTGTTGTATTTCGAAATAAATAAATCATTCATTCATTCAAAGGAGAGCTCTGCTAAGGTGAAGGGTGTAGCTCATATCGCTGGTTCAGGAACAGCCTATTCACTCTGCCTTCTTACAACCATAGTAGATTAAAAAGTGAGTCCACTGCACCGCACTCACTTCCTAGTAAGGTCAGGCTACTGTTATGTATGCCGTGGGCCGCGGGCATTGACCCCGCTATCGTCCGGCCCCTGATAATGTATCAGATGGTAATAGTTGTCATATTATGTGGACTAGGAGAAAGCATTCATCATTAAATGAAATGAAATGAAAAAAAAAATGAAAATGAAATGAATTTATTTTGCTGGAACATACACAGGTGTTAATATAGTCATGTAGTTGGATACAGATAAATAATAAGTAAAACATGACACTACCGTGAAACTCCATTATACGTCCCACTGCAGGGCACAGGCCTCCTCTCAGAACGAGAGGGCTTGGGATTTAGTTCCCACGCGGGCCCAGTGCGGATTGGGAACTTCACACACACCATTCAATTTCTTCGCAGGTGTATGCAGGTTTCCTCACGATGTTCCTTCACCGTAAAGCTCATGGTAAATTTCAAATGTAATTTCGCACATAAGTTCCGAAAAACTCAGAGGTGCGAGCGAATAATTGAGATTGTAATAATATGTACCTATACAATCTCAATTATTAAAATTCAAAACGTCTAATTAAAGCAAGTCTCAACTAATCCGTAGGGAAAAGAGCTCTCTTAGAGTTTCTAATATGAAAGCGGCGCTATGAATAATCATGCCTGTCTGTCTTTTTATCTCGAGAACAGATACCACAATTTCCGTTATTCTTTATTTCTGATCTATATAAGGTATCGCAAAATCATCATCATCATTTCAGCCGTAGGACGTCCACTGCTGGACATAGGCCTTCCTCATTGAAGCTCCAAACGCACAGACAGCGGAGGCGTGGCGGTGCGGTAGCGGTGACGGTTGTAATATTTTCTTGTTATATTTAATTATAGTTTTAATTCAACTTTACCAAAAGTGACGAATAATAAATCACGAGCTATTTTTATGATGACAACTATATATCTACTTACATTAACCTAGTATATCCACAAAAACTAGATCGCTAAACGCGCGTCCAGACACGCGTCATATATCCAATTACCGCAGTTGTATGGGTTTGTGTCAGACCGTCTGTCGCAACGGTTCAAGGCAGTACATGTAAAGCTATATTACTTAGCTAAATAAATAGCGTTCTGGAAATTATATCCTTTGAAAAAAATACTATCCCAAAACTCAACGCCTAAAAGTTGGGTTGTATAAGGAGCTGACTGACCTTCACAAGTTGGAGAGGCATAAGAAGAACGCGTCGGATTTCAAATTGAGAGATAAGATTCTCCTATTATTAGTTAGAAATAATGAAATCCGCGCAAGAACTAAATTCACAGACAGTTCGGAGAGTCGCCTGACTTAACCCCTCGTATGCTTAAGACTCGGATCCCTATCTAACCTAACCAATTAAAGCCATTATTTTTGTATATTTTTCAACCGACGAAAACAAAAGGAGGAGGTTCTCAATTCGACGTGTATTTTTTTTTTTTTATGTATGATCACGCATAACTTGTGACAGTTTTAGTAGTGGTAGAGCCATGTTGTAGCTAGCCGCTGCACCACGAATGAGCCACCACCCTCTCACAGAACACCGGCGTGAAGCAGCAGTAATCCTGCTTGCGTTTCGTACGGTCAGTGAGAGTGCCGGGGCCTCACCCCTTCCCACTTCCCCTCCCTCACCCTCTTCCCCTGTTCCCTTTCCTTTAGGGCCGACAACGCACTGGCATCGCGTAAAGCGCTGCGGGTGTCTATGGACAGTGGTGATCATTTAACATCAGGTGACCCACTAGTTCGTTTGTCAGGCCTTTCTAACATAAAAAAAAAAAAAAAAAGTGTAGAAAAATAGGGGATGATTGATTGTTCAGTTACTGATTGTACTATATGCCCACGCATAACTTATTACAGAGTAGTCGGATTTTGATGATTCTTTTTTTATTGGAAAGCGTATGCCCCAAGGGTGGTCCCATTTAAATTTGGAAATAATATTCCTACCCTAAGGGTAGGAAAACAGGGGATGATTGACTAACTTTTTACAGAGTAGTCTGATTTTCATAATTCTTTTTTATTGGATAGATAGGGTATACCTTGAAGTTGGTATTATAAATTTGGAAAAAAATTACCCCAAGGATGGAAAAAAGTATAAAATAAAAACTTTTTAACAAAAAATTAAACCGCCGAAAAAACTGAAAAGCAAAAAATAATACCTTTTTTGTTTGACCTTAATCTAGGTACCAGTTTGAAGTCGGTGCCTCAGCACGAGCCAGGAGGAGTGATAGAAGCCAATCAGGTAGACGATTATAGGTCCACTCCTCCTGGCTAAGTGCTGAGATTAAGGTCAAACAAAAAAGGTATTATTTTTTGCTTTTCAGTTTTTTCGGCGGTTTAATTTTTTGTTAAAAAGTTTTTTTAAATCTACATAATTTGATTTATGTGAAACAGTTGAGACTAGAATGCACGATTTTTTTCACATCCCGCATAGGAGGGGTTAAGTGGTATTGGGTATATCGCTCGTAGAACTGATAGCCGATGGGGCCGGAAGGTTCGCGAGTGGCTTCCACGGAACGGTAGGCAGAGTAGGTAGTTAGTCCTACACCAAGATGGAGCAACAACCTGGGGGGTTACTACGAAATTCGAAGTTCGAAGTTCGGATCGTGCGGTCCCTCTCACTCTCGTAATAAATACCATTAGCGTGAGCGGAACGGCATGAAACGAAGTTCGAATTTCGCGCTTCGTAGTATAGGGCCTGGTTAAGATTGCGGGGTGCGAAGGACCGGTCTGTTTGGCGAACTGTTGTGGTCGTCTTTCGACTGAAATGATGAGTTATGCGGTACCAATACCTAGCAGTCCGTGAATTAGTGACCATCGGTAAGCTTCGTCTTCCGAGGATGACCTAATCTTACAGGTAATTACAAGCTAAACAACTTTCTCCTTGCAAGGTCGCGACGGTTTGTCACCGATGCATTGTTCATTGTTCATTATGGGAAGGCATTACAGTGTGTCGTGAGAAGAACCAACAATAGGTACCTATGCTGCCGTATAGTGCCATAATTAGTGTTGGATATTACGTGTTCAGCTTAACAACTTCAGCACATGTTGACACAGTTATCTTAAGCCATGTCGAAGAATCGCCAGACTCAACTGGCAGTGGGCAGGGCACATCGCTCTTCAATTGATAAATGAAATGAAAATGAAATGAAATGAAAAAATTTATTTCGCACACACAAAAATAAAAAATAAATAAATAAAAAAACAACTATTAAGACAATACATTTTTAAAATATAAAATAAAAAAATAAAATAATATATGAAAAAAGTGTACGAAAAAGGTCCCGCCTCAGCATAAATGCGGACTCCTGGGGTGGAGCCAGCAGAGAACCGATGGGGCTAGAAGATTCTCGAATAGTTAGCGTCCGCGGACCGAAAGACGCAGTGGAGCCCTCAAACAAGACCGAGCGACGATTTGGGTCGCGGGATCGCGTTGGATGCGGACAGCACGGGACCGATTTGTTTGGCGAGCCTTGGGGGAGGCCTATGTTCAGCAGTGGACGTCTTTGGGCTGAAATGATGATATTACTACAAACTACTCATAAATAATAGCCGTCAATGAACAGAAGTCCTTGACCCCTTGGTCTATATTAACGAACGCAATGCACTTCAGACCACCTGTAATTTGAACAGGTGTTTCGAGATTTGAAAGGAAGTCGTTTCAATTAAGAAATTGGTGGCGGTGAAATAAAAACACCAATTACATTTGTAAGTAGGTACGCAGGTTAGTAAATTTATTTTAAAATATGTAATTATTTAACTTACGTTGGAGTTTATTTTAGTCATTGAGTTCATAAAAAGAGGAGATTCTCGAATCGTCTATGGCAATTTTTATTATTGTAATAATTTGTCTATGCACTTCACTATATTTGATGACAACTTTTTAGACAACTTTTTCCTTATGGAAATGATAAAGTTTATTTTAGTTTAACAATTGCTTTATAACACAGACAAGGTAAGTATAAGCTCGAGTTATCCGCTCTTCTTTTACCAAAGTTTGGTAAGGAATGGAATCCAAAACAGGCTATAAGTATTTGTAAATAGAATCAAATAAATTGAGTCAAGTCGTTCTTTACATTCTTGTTTTAAGAGAACCTACTACACTGGTCTGTTTATGTGTGTAAGTTTTGTCCTTATGAATAGCTAAAAAATTCTATACAAAAATAATACGTATAGTATGTGACCTCTAAGGATTTGCCATTTATAAACATTTGTAATGTGTTGACGTTAAAGATAATTGCATGCTGCTCCGCAAAAATGACTGCTGAAGTTTTTCTATACCGAAGCTGACAAAAAGAGCATTATACGCTTCATTCAGAGTAAGTGATCATCGTAGCCCTTGGATACCTACGGTACCATCAGTACTGCAGATGCATTCCCTCCCAGCCTTCCAAGAAACGGTACACCTGCCTTTTAAAGGCACCCATTGAAACATTTAAAACGTTGTTAATTGTTCATTAACCGAAACATATTTGGCTCCAGAATCTGAACCGGTTAAGACAATATCAAGACCGGTCAGTGCGGCAGCTGCTAAAAGTGAAATGTGACTTCATGTGACCAAGGACACAACTGGACCTGGACCTACACTTTCTTCTGGGAATCGCCGAAACGAGTTACGGAAGGTGAAAGGAGCAATTATCATCATCCCAGCCTATATAGGTACTATCGCCCCAAGCGCCAGATAACCACCTTAAAGGCCCAGTTTGCGTGCAGTGGCTAGACATCTGTCCATAACAATCCATAGCAATAAACATCAACGGCTGCAAGCAAATTTGTTTTGAAAATGGGTATCTGGCGTCTGGGGCGATGGTACGTCCCACAGCGGCCGCAGAATGAGAGGGCTTGGGCCGCAGTTCCCGCGCGGGCTCATTGCGGATTGGGAACTTCACACCATTACATTTCTTCGCATTTGTGTGAAGGTCTCCACGCGATGTTTTACCTTCACCGTAAAGGTCATGATTAATTTCAAATATTCACACGTAAATATCGGAAAAGTCAGAGGTGCGAGCCCAGGCTCGAACCCACGACTGCCTGAGAGACCCATAGGACAAACCACTAGACTACAATGGCTAAAAAAAAGTCCTAAAAAATGAATCCTTCTAATATTACAAACAAGCTACCCATTTCGGCTTCGTACGTGTGTACAGTCAAAGAAACTGAACCAGGAACGCTTTTCATTGCAAATAATCATGTTGACATTCCACGTGTGATGAGCACGAATATTTGTTCCTGAGTTATGGATGTTTTCTATGTATTTAAGTATTTATTTATCTATATAAGTATGTTTATCGTCGTCTAGTACCCACAGTACAAGCTTTGCTTAGTTTGGGACTAGGTCGATTTGTGTAAGATTGCCCCCTAATATTTATTTATTTATTTATTTATAGATCTGCCAAAGAAATCATTGTGAAATCGGTTGTGAAGAAACGGTCTGACCCTAGTAGGTAGGTGCGCGATTCAATTTCCTTTACTGTACTAATAAAGAAAAGATACCAAATATTCCTCAAATGGTACGATTTTGTGACGACCCTTTTTGTTTCTAACATGTTAGGGGAGAGTAACCTATATTTAACTGGTGCTTAAATTGGACCACTTCCGTTTTTCTACCAAATTACACTATTTATTTACACTGGCAACAAAAAAATAAGCGATGATACAAAATGGCGGAATGTTTGTCTGTTGCCAGTGAAAATAAATAGTGTAATTTGGTAGAAATACGGAAGTGGTCCAATTTAAGCGCCGGTTCAATGTGGCTTACTCTCCCTTATGTTAAGGAAGTCCGCGGGTGATTGCGGAGATTGATTTCTATCAGCTGGCCTCTTGTTCGTTAACCCTTAACAAACAAAAAATACAGTGTCTAAATGTTCCAAATTTTAAATGGTAAAAACCCACTCTACATTTGAAGAACATCAATTAATTTTAAAGTCATCCCGGCATTGTCTTTGAGAAGCCGATGTCAATTGGATGAACAAATGCTTCCGTCCATCTAAACGAGACGCATGACGTAATTAGAGCCACACTAAATTCTTTTGAAATGTGTTCATGTTATATATGTGTATAGATAGGTGTGCCTGCGCGCACATCTCTTCGATTATTATTAGTATAATAAACCAGTGTTGACCGAGCTCGCTTGTTTGACAGTCGTGTGCGCCCTTGTCCGTTCCCGGTTCGATACTTAACACGTGGCGACGTTCGGACTCGCGTTTTACATTAATATGGCTGCCGGATTATCTTTCGGGGTGCTCTCAACATTCGACCATCTATCGCACGAGTGGAGTAGTTATAGGTCGCGGCTACAACAGTGGTTCATCGCGAACGAAATTACCGACGACACGGACAAATCGACAATCAAGCGGAGGGCGATATTATTGAGCGCCCTTAGCGAAGCGACGTTCAAACTGGCTAGTGACCTGGCTTTGCCTCGCAAGGTAGAAGAAGTGAGTTATGCGGTGATAGTACAACTGCTTGATGGCCACTTTACTCCGAAACGATTTGGATTCGCAGAGAAGTCTACCTTTTATTCGGCAACACAGCAGCCAGGCGAGAGTCACACTCAATGGGCGGCCAGGATCAGAGGGTTGGCAGCGCACTGCAGTTTTAAGAATCTGGAGGAAGCCCCGCTAGATAGATTTATCATGGGCATGGCGGCAGGACACGAGAAGGATAAACTATTTGCGCAGGCACACCTATACACATATATAACACTAAACTGAAAACTCTTTACTACCTTATGTCGGAACACGTATGTTTTCCTGAAAACTTTTCTATCGCAGCAACAGATTGAAACACAAACATAAATCTAGTCAAACCAAGGAGCAACTACATAGGTCAGTTCCCCAAACTTGCTTGTTCCCGTAGCAATATTCCCAGTCGCAAATTTTCCCAAATGCTTTTTTTTCACTATACTAAAACTAAAAACTGGAATTCAAGACCAAAAAATCTACGACAATGTTGCCACTGAAATAAAATGTGTGTACTATAGTACATTCCTTTTTTTTTAAACACACGATAGAATATTCTTTTTATTAGTAATTTCGATCCTATAATTTAAAGAAGTAATTTTGTTTACTTGCTTTTACATAAATACTAGACGCCTGAATAAAAACTTAAACATTTCGTAAATTTTGGTTGAAAAACTGGTATTGTGCTTGTATTTCTTCAGATATTCATAACATTTGGTGCAATAATTTACAATTCAGATAAAATCAAACTAATATTTGATTTAATTTTTTACATACATTTAGCTAATCAACAAAACTGCAGAGTAATAGTGTGTAGCGCGCTTTATGGGGTTTACGGTGGTCATTTTTATTCGGCAGCGGCCATGACACCATGGTTTGTCATTCTCATTCGACATCTGACGTCAGGGGGGCTACTCCGAAATTCGAAAATCAAAGTTCGTATCGCATCGTCTTGCTCGCTCTTGTATTAAATACTATTAGCGTGAGAGGAATGGCACGATACGAAGTTCGAATTTTGCACTTCGTAGTATAAGGCCTGTTCCGAGTTCCGAAAACTATTACTAAGACTCAGTTGTCCGTCTGTCACTAGGCTGTATCTCATAACATAAACCATGGCAGTTGAAATTTTCACAGATAATGTATTCTGTTGCGGCCATAACAACAAATACTAAAAAACAGAATAAAATAAATATTCAGGACTACACTGTGGTAGAACAACACAACTTTATCCTGTTTATGTTCCTTAGAATAAAATTGTCTCAATGTTAGTTGAGAGTTGAAAATAAGTTAGTAATTTTTATACAAAGAATCATATTAAAAAAGGTTGGCGAAACCTGAAAAGTTTATTTGATAGTGACAGAAGTGACATTGACAGATTTGACAGTGACATATCTGTCGTAGATTTTTTGGTCTTGAATTCCAGTTTTAAGTTTATAGTTTTTTACTGCAGCTTATTTTCACAGTAGCGTTTTATCCCAATTTGAATTGACACAGAAACATTTTCGACGGAGTAGCGGAGCTCCTTCTTCTGTGTGCTTTTGCCCCTTCGGGCCGATGCAAACTTAACATACCCTAAACACATGAATAAATACGGAGCAGAATAAAAACTTCCGAACAGAGCTCGAAATTCTTACCTATTATCATAGGGTTGTCACTCGGTAAAAAAAGAAAATTAAGAATCAAAATATTTTATTCAAACAAGTACCTAAGTATCTAATATTTGTATATCTACAATCACTACAACAGGTAGGCATCTTTAAAAACAACCGAACACCCGAACTATGTAGCTAAACGCTAAACGGTCGCGTCGTCGCTCGCGGCACACCTGAACTTTGTCTACTTACTGAGCTAGTTCAAACCGGTTTGTCTCCGAGCGGGCGCCGGAGCACGCCCCCTCCCCCCCCCCCCGTCCAGTCTGTAACAGGTCACGCACACATTTATGTTGTGCGTGTAGTAGCGTAGTGTAGTGTAATGTAAACACCAACCTTATGATTAGTGATAAAGAGGTGTACAGATGTTTTTGACTTCTGGGTACCGTGCGTGTGTTTGTGACCTTGACTGTATACACAAAAAGACTTCTTAACTCAATAATCTTTTTAAGTTAAGATTAAGTAGTTAAGATAATGCATGCAATATTGTATTTTTTTTTAATGAAATAAACAGTCAAAAAATTTTTAAAAAAATAATTTTATTGCGTGCGCGGCGTTGTTTGAAGTTTTTATTCTGCTCCGTATTTATTCATGTGCCCTAAACCTACCTATGTTTCTGTGTCGATTAAAGTTGGAAAAAAACGCGATTGTGAAAATAAGCTTCAGTAAAACACCATAGTGCGAAAAAAAGCATTTGAGAGAAAAATGCGAATGGAAATTTTGCTGCGCGGAACAAACAAGTTTGGGGAACTGATCTAGTTACTAAAATCAAGAAGAGACCATATTGTCTGACACACAGCGCCTCTCTTTATCGCCCCGGCGCCACATATAGCACAAATGTTTCAACATATATTTGAACACATATTTGATCACATGTGAAGCACCGGTATTTGCTTATTTGTTCAATAGAACAACCATACAATCAACCATAGATCAAATATGTGTTCAAATATGTGTTGAAACATTTGACTATGTGTGGCGCCGGGGTCGTATTCAGGTTATGAAGGGTTTGACTGAAAATCAGCGCTGTAGCAGGCACCTATTGCAGTTTAATGCTAAGGCAAATTCCTTTTTGACATCTACAATTATTTATTGAATCAGGCGTTACTTTGCGGAGGTCCATATTAATGAACTGAAACAATTACTTTGCTCACCCGCGACCTTAAAGGCGCGAAGGTCGCGGGTGAGCAAAGTAATTGTGTCAGTTCATCTACAATTATGTTTTTTTGTTTTAATTTTTGTCGAATAAAGTTATGTCTATGTCTATGTCTATTCGCCATCTTTTTCTGTCACCGTCTTACATCGTTTGACAGAAAGAAATAGTGAATACGGGAAGCGCCTGTGCGTTGAAAAATAACCTTACTGGCTGGTAATAATTTTCCACAGACCATAACAATCACTACATTACAAACTATACACACATCAGATTGCTAAATAAATAAGCATTTGATAAAACCATGAGTACAAACCAAACAATCATGGAAAAACTGACTCAAGATTATAGATAAATGTTAGGAATGTTCATACAATTATATTACTTATTTAATCAGTTGATATGATCGTTGAGAAATGACATTGTGCGCGAAGGTCGCTTGTAATTGTTAACTTGGTTATAGCTTGTTTGTGAGAATGAATGGCTGTGGTGGTTATATCGTCAAATTGTTCGTGGATATGCTTTAGGATTCAAGAACCTAATCCGAGGTTTGATTAGTCTAGATTCGGGTAATGGTTTTTTTAATAAATGCGGGCCGAGTCTGGGAGGGTGTAAAGAATTATTATACTGAACAGTGGCCGACATGTTTTAAAGCTGTCTTCTAATAGACACTGGCAAAATTGTCCTCCAATGGACACAGCCAAAATAAAAAATAAAAAACTATATAGTTAATTACTTAATTTTAAGATCGCTACTTACAGGTAATACTCGTAATCACTATTAAAACAATCTAAAATAGCTTCATTAAAATGGCAGACTAAAAAGAAGGACTTAAGAAAGAGCTTGTACCTTTTTCTAACAAATTAGAAACACCTTGCCCCCAATCATCTTTGCTTTATTATGAAACTCAAGAAAGGTAATAAGGTCCTTGAACTTAAGATGTACTAAATAATTACATGGACATACAATCAGCCATGGGCGACGAATACGATGAAGAAATTACCCGTCTATCTGATCATGTACCAATTTATAAATAACGCTTAGAGCGACAGCATTACACAGGCACAAGCAATGGTGCCATTGATGTTTTCTCATAATAGCAGAATTTCAAGCCCTTTTCATATAGCACGCAGAACAGATGGCCGTTGGGGCCCAAAAGTTCAGGCCTTATACTACGAAGTGCAAAATTCGAACTTCGTATCGTGCCATTCCTCTCACGCTAATAGTATTTAATACAAGAGCGAGCAAGACAATGCGATACGAACTTCGATTTTCGAATTTCGGAGTAGCCCCCCTGGAATGGAGACCACGGACTGGATGAACGGACGATTTGGTGAACGCCGCAGGTTCAGGGTGGATGCAAATCGCTTCCAATTGTAATGATTGGGCATCAATAAGGGAGGCCTATGTCCAGCAGTGGACGTCCTACGGCTGAAATGATGATGATGATGATGAAGCCCTTTTCATATGACCACGGAATGGTCATAATTAACCTCTATGGTGTGTTACTGGCTACTTACAGAAATCAAAAACAAATAACAAAAATAGTAGAGCGAATGACCAAAAAAAAAACAAAAGCAAATCATTAATTCAGAATTCAAATTTTTATTCTTCTCTAAGCTGCCAGTTGCTCACCAAAGATGTTTGCAATGTTACATACCTCTCAAAATTAACGCTTGATTCAATCAAGTACGTATAGTGTTTTTAATCTTTAGGTATCATTGTTCGTTTCTCGTTAATAAAGTTTAATCTTCACAGTGAAAAAATACGGATAACTCACGTCTATGATTGAGTTTAGCTCGACGGTTTCGGGCTAATCCATAGCTCTTTTTCTTAGAGCAACGGCTGCTGCCAAAAGCGCGCTACGCGCTACCGTTCTGCTCGCGCGGCTGCTCGACGGAACTGATACCATTGAAACATTTATACATCGTCATTTTTATTATTGTCATTGTTAAATGTAACACTAACAGCATCATCCATATTATCATCATCCGTATTTCTGTATACTTATTTTTTCACTATGAAAACTTTGTGTTATTTAACTAACACCATCCCCTTAACACATTAGTTCTTAGCGTCAAGTTGGTTAGTGCGTGACAGTTGACTTTACGGTTTGAGTGACGCCAAGGTCGTGCCTTTTAATTACTGGCCTGGTCACTGACAGGTGTCAAGTATGACTCGTTTGTAATTGGTCATTAGTTTGCGATGCGAGATCTTTGACCTGTGATGACACTGGTGCACGATCTTCAGATGTATTTAATTTCGGTTAGGTATGCTTGTGTGGAAAAATTTTACAACCACAATTCAAAAATCCTGAAATACATTTACAGAACGACCGATTTGAACGACCGCTTTAGCCTAGCCTATGTTTTCTATGTATTTAAGTATTTATGTATCTATATAAGTATGTTTATCGTCGTCTAGTACCCATAGTAAAAGCTTTGCTTAGTTTGGGACTGGGTCGATTTATGTAAGATTGTCCCCTAATATTTATTTATTTATTTACAGCACCGATCTGTTTGGCGGCAATGGTTTACACGTGCAATCACGTGTGTGCGTGAGTGCGATTTTATTTGTGTCGATGTAAGTACTATCTGCATCAAATATCTAGACTCTATAACCTAGAGTGACAGCTCGAACGCGAAGATTCTCGATAGCTATCGCTCAAATAACAACAGCTAAGAATCTGAGATTTATAATCGACTTTGCACTTTGAATATTAGTTTCCATTAAACTTAACGTCTTAGGAAATAGTCGGCAATAAAAGACAGCATGAACATTGAAGAGGTAAATAAAATGCAAATACTAATTGTCTATTGTATTCAATAGCCTTTTACGATGGCCTCGGTGGACAATCATCAGGGAATTCCTCTGTCACGCAAGCCTCAGGTGGAGGGATTAATGCATTGGACGGAATGTTATTGCCTATCTATTCTTCCATCAGGCAAAATAAGTTATCTGTTGTGACCAGTATACATGATCGTTTTTGTAGTTGATAGGCTAGGAGTAAATTTATGTTAATAATAAGCAAAGCCCTAGAAACGTTCCCTGGGGCACACTATTTGGTTTTCAGAATTTACTATGATTTTAGATGGAAAAAAACTAAAGGTAGACATATGAGTAAACGAAATTGAAGAAAACTGACCATTCATGCAATCCGAAACGTAAGAATATCTCGCGCATCTCTCCGGGTTGCTGAACAAAAACTTTCACATTACGGTACTAGAGGGTGGATTAACTAAACAATGCAGTGCAGAGCACCATCAAATCACCTAGGACTTAATACCTAATAACGCTAAAACTACCTGGAAATTTCGACCACATTGCAGCGACCGTGGTCTACTCGTGACAAGAAATACCTAACTCACACTTCTCTCTCCAAATTGCCTTACGACAATATTCACTCCACTCCACTACACTAGACAGTCATGATTAAGTTTCTGGTGATACGAGTACCATAAAATAATTTATTGAATCAGGCATTACTTTGCGGAGGTCCATGTTAATGAAATGAAACATTTACTTTGCTCACCCGCGACCTTGACCTGATTTTGATTTTTGACTTGATTGAAGGTCGCAGGTGAGCAAAGTATTTTTTTTCAGTTCATTAATAAGAGTATTAATTACTTCTTATCATGGAGCTGAACTAAGTAACGCCTTAATATGCAGTTTAAAACTTACCGAATAAAATTTTCTTTAATAAGCCTGATTAATTCATCACGCCTTGGTCTACATCTGATGCAAGACACACAATGGCTCGTTAGCGTGCCTTCAGGCTGTTTGTCATGCGAAAGCCCAGTTATGAGGGTTCCGCGGGCAAGGGTTCACCTGGCTATCTCTCCTTTTATAAGAAAAGTATTCGCACCACGCCTAAGGACTTCATTCAGTTCACAAATATTATGGTGAAGCTTCATTTTGATACTACCTCAATGAACCAGAGAGAATTGAAACGTTTAGACTTTTCTATTATCATCAAGATCATCAATAATTAAGGTACTGTCGTTGGTGAAATAATTGACTTCTTCCGGTCTACTGGCCAAATTTTGACTGCTTGATATGACTCGACGTTGACATTCTCCATCATTTGGATAATATTATCTAGACTTTTCATTAAGAAGTAAATGTTTTAGTTTCTCTTTCTTTCGTGTAATGGTCTCTATCAAGAGCGTCCTACCATTTTACTGGATATGCGTACATTGTAAATATTAAAAGTAAGAAATGGAATGATACCCATTCAACTAACGGTTCTTGCTTGACCATTTTTTTATTCATCGTTAATTGCATTCTTGTCCACGTGATTGTAATTATCGTTTAATCGGAATATGGTTAAATAATTACATCTGTTGATCTGTTTGACAATTTATTACAAAGTAATTGACATATCAAAGCCATGTAGTGAGATTACTTTGATTTCATTAATATCGATTGTCTAAATTCTAATTATGATAATGACACGAGTTAACAATAGTTCCGACTAATAAGTCGAATTTTAATGGTTTTTATTATGTATGTTCTTGCACTTTGAGTAACATATCTTCACATAGATACTAGTCATATAATTAAAGCTGTGGTAACCTATTGGTTTGACCTTGGCTTCTCAAACAGAGTGTCGTAGGTTTGGACCCGAGCTCGCAACTTTGAGTTTTTCAGTGAGCAAAATTACACTAAAGGCATTCAATGGTGTATGTGAGGTCTCAATCCTCACTGGGCTCGCGTGGGAACTCCAGCCCAAAACCTCACATTCTGAAAGGGCTGTGCCCTGTAGGGCCAAAATAAACAATATCACCAAATATATTGAAATATATTCTAGTACCGTGCGTTTTAAGCGAAACTTCTTTCCTCGCACGACAAAGATCTGGAATCAGCTTTCTGCGGCAGCATTCCCGGAGCGTTACAACTTAGGGATCTTTAAAAAACGAGCCTACCAATTCCTAAAAGGGTCGGCAACGCACCTGTGATTACGGGTGTCCATGGGCGACGGTGATCGCTTTCCATCAGGTGACCCGTCTGCTCGTTTGCAACCTCTTATATAAAAAAAAATATATATATAATTACATCGCTGATTAAATAAAAAAGCGACATAATTAAAAAATAAAAAATAAAAAATTATTTTTCAAATGCGATTTTTACATTTTTTTTATTTGTGTCGTTGTTGTTTTGAAGTGGACATGTTCAGTTATGCGTTTATTATCCAAGATCACCGAATTTGGTGACACGTTATTAGCGTACACTTTTGGAATGTCATTTTACGCTGACACACATCGGCAGCCCATTCAACCGTGCTAAAACCCATTCAAGAATACAATCTCACACTGCAGTCGCCAAGAACCTTATCACCTTGATATTAGAGTTGTAAACCGAACGATCCAAGTTTGTGGGATGGTATTAAGTATAATTGAAGTTGCCTTTTCGGGTGAGCAATTGAAGCTGCGCAAGCGCAAAGTGAGCTAATTAGAAGCACAAAGAATTGGGCAAGTGCTGCAATGAATGCTTGCAAGAGACTATGGGAAATGGGGACCTGAATGTAGAGAGAATGTGGCTTGAATGAGATTGTGTTTTGTTTGTTTTTGTCGTTGGTATATGGCATTAAGTTTGTTGAGGAAATAAATTAACTGTTCTGCATACATACACACATACAATCACGCCTCCCGTCAAAATCCCGGCAAAGCGGCAAGCAGAGACTATTTGTGGTATGGGAGCCCCCCTTAAATATCTGTTTTATTTTAATTTAACTATTTATTTTCATAGTGAATATATATCTAAATATTCTGTGAATATTTCAAGCGTCTACCTGTTGCCGTTATCAATTTCAAGCAGAAACGAGCAAAAAAATCACGTTTGTTGTATGGGAGCCCCTTAAATATTTATTTTATTCTGGTTTTTAGTATTTTTTGTTATAGCGGCAATCGAAATACATCATCTGTGAAAATTTCAACTGTCTAGCTATCACGGTTCATGAGATACAGCCTGGTGACGACGGACAGCGGACCCTCAGTAATAGGGTCCCGTTTTTAGGGTTCCGTATTATCCTTTGGGTACGGAACCCTAAAAACTAGTACAAAAAAGCTAAAAACCGCTCATCCACGGTGTGTAACTTCACTTTTTCGCAAATACACGTGAAACGACAGCTTGGTCTACTTTTTGCGTCTGAAAGAATATGTTTGCGAATCTCATAGTACAGCGTTGAATATCCTCGTTGTAGGACACTACGCATGCGCCATACGGAAACTAGGCTAGTACCTGCTAGGGCTGTCAACAGAAATAGTGCAAAAAAAAAACAAGATGCGAGTCTGGTAAAGAAACAATTTATTTTAACCCTGAAGACTAAATTACCACCACCATCCCAACCTATATACGTCCCACTGCATGTCACAGGCCTCCTCTCAGAATAAGAGGGCTTAGCCGTAGTTCCAACGCGGGCCTAGTGCGGATTGGAAACTTCACACACTCTATTGAATTTCTACTCAGGTGTGTACAGGTTTCCTTCACCGTACAGCTCATGGTAAATTTCAAATATAATTTTCGCACATAAATTCTGAAAAACTCAGAGGTGCGAGCCCGGATTTGAACCCACGACCCTCTGCTTGAGAGCACTAGGCCACCACGTCTTCACGAAAGCAAATACGAACAATGACAAGTTATTTATTTCATCACACTTAGAAATAGTAGGTGGTAGAATTCTATGTACTCATATTGTGACGCCCTGGGAAGGCACAGCAACATGGAGGTTACTATTATTAACACAATACTAAATGAAATGAAATGAAATGATTTTATTTGCGGAATATGGGTTACATAGGGTGTACTAAATACTAAAGTACTTAACTTATTTAACTTACTCAAAAAGCCATACTGGCCTAGTGGTGTGATCTATGGCCTCTCAAGCAGAGGATCGTGGTTCAAATCCCGGCTACCTCTTTATTTTTCGGAATCTATGTGCGAAATTACATTTGAAATTTACCATGAGCTTTACGGTGAAGGAAAACACCGTGAGGAAACGCCTGCGAAGAAATTCAATGGTGTGTGTGAAGTTCCCAATCTGTGCCCAGCAGTGGGACGTCTATAGGCTGGAATGATGATAAATTGATAATGAAAGTACTATAGCTGCTCAATAAATAAAGTCGTTGACCGTATCAGTTTGGTGGCAACCCTAGGTCGCCCTAGTTGCGTACGCGCGGGTGTTAGGTCGACAAACGCGAGCACTCACGAGGCTTCTTCCATCCTTCGGGTCAGTGAACTGGGGCAAATTTAGGCTTTGCGATATCTCAATGGATTTGTCTTCAAGAGTACGCAAGGCTCGAATGTAAGGAGCATAGCAGTAAAACACATAAAATTTTGCAAGCGTGTTCGTCTGTTCGTCATAAAACGTAAATTAAACACGATGTAATTGGGGTTGACTAAAATCGTTTTCTGTAGGTATTTAATTTAAATACAATCATCATCATCATTACGACGACCAGATGGCCTAGTGGTTAGAGAACCTGACTATGAAGCTTGAGGTCCCAGGTTCGATTCCCGTGTCGAGGCAGATTGTATGAACAATACGAATGTTTGTTCTCGGGTATTGGGTGTTTAAGTAATATATATTTAAGTATGTACTAGGGGCGTTCAATAAAAAGTGAGAATGAGTATGTTATAAACAACTTTTACTAAATATCATTTTATTTTTCGACATAGTCACCTTTTAGCATAATACACTTAGTATATCTTTTTTCTAAACTTAAAATTCCATTTTTAAAAAAGGTCTCATCTTGAGTACTTTAAAAATCTTGTACTGCAGCGACTACCGCGTCGTCGTCTTCAAATTTCTGGCCTCTCAGGTATTGTTTCAATCTCGGAAATAGGTAGAAATCACTGGGAGCGAGATCTGGTGAATACGGAGGATGCTTAAGGATATCGAACCCAGCATCACGAATTGCAGCCATTGCAACGGCGGACTTGTGTGCCGGGGCATTGTCCTGGTGGAACAGCACAACTTTCGAGAGTTTACCTCGCCGTTTTTCGCGGATCTCATTGCGCGATGTTGCTATTTGTTTGGCGTATAAAGTGCCCGTAATAGTGGCTCCATGCTCGAGATACTCAATCATTAATACCCCTTTACCATCCCAAAAAACAGAGCCCATGACCTTACCGGCAGATGGGCTCACCTTGAATTTCTTCGGAGTTGGAGATGATGGCCTTTTCCATGTCATAGACTGCAGTTTCGTTTCAGGGTCGTAATGATGGAGCCATGTTTCGTCCATTGTTATAAATCGCACCAAAAAAAGTTCCCGGTCTTGCTGCATCAGGTTCAAAGCTTCTTGACAAATCTCTAGTCTAGTTTGTTTTTGCGTGTCAGTAAGCATTCTTAGTACCCAACGTGCAGATACCTTTTTCATACCCAAGCGTTCATGTAAAATATTATGCACGCTCCCCGTTGAAATCTTTACATTTTCAGCAATAAAACGAACTGTGACACGACGATCCGCCAAAACTGAGTTTTCGACTTTTTTCACAATTCCTTCAGTTACTGCTGTAGTAGGGCGTCCGGAGCGGGGGTCGTCCATTGTCGATGTTCTTCCACGTCTAAATTCGGCGCACCAACGTGCGACTGTCGAATACGGAGGAGCATTAGACCCTAAAGTGTCCCGCAAATCCAAATTGACTGGGTCCGTAGAAAAATTTTTCAAATACAAGTATTTGATAACGGCGCGCAGTTCAATTTTCTCCATTTTCGCTAACGTACTCAATAGCATTGCAAAGAAATTACCGTATATTTTTTTAAACAAAAGATAGTTAGTTTTTTTTTTCATAGCAATCAGCTAGATAGATTAGCTTTACCGGCCAGTATTTAATTTCGTAATATTAAAAGAGTTTGCATCTCATTCTCACTTTATATTGAACGCCCCTCGTATCTATCTATATAAGTATTTTTATCCGTTGCCTAGTTAGTACCCATAACACAAGCTTTGCTTAGCTTACTTTGGTACTAGGTCAATAGGTGTGAATTGTCCCGTGATATTCATTTATTTATTACGTCCACTCCTGAACATAGTTTA
Organism: Archips crataeganus; assembly: GCA_947859365.1. Taxonomy (NCBI): domain Eukaryota; kingdom Metazoa; phylum Arthropoda; class Insecta; order Lepidoptera; family Tortricidae; genus Archips; species Archips crataeganus. Next base: position 1,642,299 of record OX402066.1, read on the forward strand.
CGCGAGAGAAACCGCGGGTAAAGATTAGTACAATATAGCTTAAACAGTTATCCGTGAAAGTGGACCACATTAAATTAAAGGATATAATCTCCGTCTTGTTTTAATATGGAGATATATGATTCATGTTTCACGAGATATCGTACCGGTTTTCGGTCATTTCTCCAGGTGTCATTCACCTTTGTTTATCTTGGGTTTGCATAAGCTGCTAAGTTTGAGACTAACCAAATGGCACGTGTAAACAAACATGACAAAAAAATGGGATCCAGTCTGGTGGCTTATTTTTTACGCATAACTCATTTGGCAATACAATACAATGGCTCTTTATTGCACACCAATAATACAATACAGAAAATCAAGTACATGAAAAAAAAAGAAAGAAAGCAAGCAAGCAGGTGGTGCAATATAAAATTTAATAATAATAAATAATAATAAAAAACATACATTTCATTAAAACAACTAAAAACATCCAATAATACACATCATAAAACATACATAGATAAGTGATACACAATAAACTTGTAGATAAATAAATGGACTATAATACAATAGGGATGTTTCCTAGGTATAAAAATAATAATTCTTATTAGTCCGTATTTTACATTATCAAAAAATATTAGACACGTAATTTTTCTTTTGACAATTAAACCAAAAATGACGAAGATATGGCGCGTTGAAGTTCCGCGTGACGAGGCGTGACGTCACTTGTTCCTAAAACGCTCATACAAAGTGTAGGAACAAGTGACGTCACGCGAAACTTCAACGCGCCATATCTTCGTAATTTTTTGTTTAATTGACAAAATAAAAAATACGTGTACAATATTTTTTGATAATCTAGAAGACTGACTAGTTAGGAAAGTAGCCAATTCTCAAGCACAGGATAATAGATAGATAGATTCATCATTTCGCGTAACTATTTTTTCTCAGGAACCATTAATTATCCAGGACTTTCGAAATGGGTATCCTGTAGGTGCAGGTTAGGTTAGGTTTGTTTTTTAACAATCCTGAAATACTTAAGTAATGGTTATACTTAAGTAAGATAAATTAGGTATGCAAAATGATGAATTACGCGTAAAAATTTTATGCAACCCAATATGGACCCAAATAAATGAATGTTTGTGTAGGGTGGTTTATACATTTCTTCATAGCGCCCATTGCTCGGGCATTTTGAAGACCTAGATGTGTCCCTTAAGCACTTATCGGATATTGCTCAAAATCTGGATGAATGAAGACAATAAGGAGAGGTATTTTCTCAGCAGTGAAATGTTATGTGCAATTTCGCACATAAATTCAAAAAAACTCAGAGGTGCGAGCCGGGATTTGAACCCACGACCCTCTGCTTGAGAGGCCATAGGTCAAACCGCTAGGCCACCGCGGCTCCCTGTACGGCTGGACTGTACATAACTATGGCACATTCCTTGACAAAAGATCGTAGGTACGTGATATGCGTTTTATCGCTAAAGAATACACCAGAAGCTGACTCAGTTCTAACCGGGATAACAAGTTAGCTTATCACATAGATAATCTATGCTATATATAAGTATCTCTACTGATAGGGCTTATCTGAGCATGATAAAAACGCGCCTGCGTTTTTTACGACTGTTTTGTAAAATAGTTTGAGATTCTTAGGGCAGCGGAATCTTTTTGTAAGACTGGCACGTCAGGCCAGTCCTTTGCAATAAGCGTCCACATGTAGTTCGGCAGCGGGTCGGGAACAGGTCGGGTCGGGAGTACGGTGGGGCTATTTACGTGGCTGTAAATTCAACATCACACCGCCTTGTGCCCGCTATCGGAGTGATGTTCATATACTGCCACGTAACGATGCCGTCCTTTGTGTGTGTGTGTGTCGCTTTAACGTACAATTCAGTCGAGGATCGTGCTCAGTGGCATGCCATAGGAGAAGCCTATGTCCAGCAGTGGACAAGCACAGGCTGACGATGATGATGATGTGATGTGGTTCCTACAACAGAATAACAACAATAAAGGTAACTATCACATTGACGCATAAGTGAAAATAGCCTTTGATGTTTGAACTCGTACAATGGAACTAGGGGTATTCACTTCGATGTTCACAGAGGCTCATCGGCGTCGTCTGTGATGCGGATTTTTGTCGCCAGAGCCTTCGTCATCTCAGAAGAGTGGCTTCCCTATCGGTATTCTACAGGCTACATTTCGGTGAATGTGCTTCGGAACTGCACGACCTTATTCCGCCTGCTCCTTTCTTCCACAGGTCGACCAGGAGTAGGCGGGGTCTCCACCCTTACGTTGTCAGTATTCCTAAAATCTGCACAAAGCGTTTTCGCTCTTCCTTCATCAACCGCACAGCTAAGGAGTGGAATTCCCTGCCTGCGACTGTGTTCCCTGAACACTACAATTTGGCCGTTTTCAAATCTAGGTGAATGAGCATTTACTAGGAAAGCGTGGTCCATCGTAGGCCTCATCTTCGCTTTCCATCAGGCGTGATTGTGGTCTAATGCAAGCCTATATTGTATAAAAAAAAATGTTTGAAAAAAGCCTATGTAATTAATACTTGTAGGCTGAGCGTATACTTAGAGCGCGCGCAGACAGAGAGCGGTCTGGAGTTCGGCGTTCCGCGTTCAGAGTTCTGTGTTTTGCCGCTTGAAAGTTCCGACCGCCTGCTGTGTGCGTTACCGTAAGGGACCTAGTACATTCGAAAGAACGCAGAACTCGGAACTCGGAACGCGGAACGCCAGACCGCTCTCTGTCTGCGCGCGCTCTTAGGATACGCTAAATTGACAATGTGGCCCCAGCCTAAATTATTCGCTCCAATCCGATCGGAAATCGAAAGCCTACTTATAATTAAGAACAGCTATTGTTGTCAACCGGTTTCCGTTTTAAGGTCAAGTACTCAAGTGCGACAATCGAATGCCACTTCCTGATTGATATAATATACAATACACGAATTCATAGGCGCAACTTCACGCAAAAAAATACCTTATTGCAGTGAAATAGGGCGTTGATATGTGTATAGTTTTAGAGAGTTTAGAGAGTAAGTTCCGATGGTTTGGTTAGATTTAAATTTGACTGTCAATGTCACTGATTTAAGTGACAGATTTGGCAATAAGTAGGTAAGTGCCTAAGTGATCTTATACTGGACATATTGGTCACGATACTATGCTATACCTACATAATACGACCCAGTTAGCGTCATGCCAATCTTAATTGTTATTTTCACATGCTTTTATTAAACGAACTCGAAGGAAGAGGTTCTGATCGGAAACGACGACTCATTTCTTCAGAAATCGCTAAAAGTTTTGAATTCAAGCTTCTGAGAAATCAGCGCCAAACATTATTAAACACGTATGGAAAAAAGACAAACATACCCGCAGGTATGAAGGTAGATAAGACATTTGCAATAAAATGGAAAATATGCGGTTTATCTCGAGAGGTCAACCACTAGCTAGGCTACAATTTTTAACTTGATTTTATATTAACACATTTTAGTTTTAATTTTTAAATTAGTTTTGGGGCTCAGCCGCTATAAATCCTTAGCCATTAATATTAATACATTTACAATTCATATTCATTGATTTTTACGTGAAATAGAACCTGGTCTAATTAAAAAATAATGTGCCTTCCAATTAAAATCTTAATCTAGGGAGTAGGGACGATAGCGGTTGAAACGCCCGCGGAATCACTTTTTATATAGTTTTCTAAATTATCATTAAAAGTTTAAAAAAAAACTTGTAAATAAATATCACAATTTGTGCTATATTTTTAATACAAGCTTTTTTAGTTAGTTAGTATGTATGGGTCAAACCTGACGTTCCATTAGACTCAAATATGTACTTGTTTTTCTGTATTGTTTTATTTGTGGTGTACAATAAAGAGTATAACATAACAAATATAACAGGACAACTCATACCAATTGACCTAGTCCCAAAATAATCTAAGCAAAGCTTGTGTTATGGGTACTAGGCAACGGATAAACATACTTATTTATACAGATAGGATATATACTTCGATACATATTAAACACAACAACCCGAGAACAAACACAAGAAACAAACAGAGAACAAACTTTCGTATAATTTATTAAATCAGGCGTTACTTTGCGGAGATCCATATTAATGAACTGAAACAATTCCTTTGCTCACCTAATTACCTACTCAATTTTTCGCTCAATTACTTTGATCACGGGTGAGCAAAATAATTGTTTCAGTACATTAAACATTCGTATTTTTCATACAAATATCTGCCTGACACGGGAATCAAACCCAGGACCTCAAGCTTCGTAGTCAAGTTCTCTAACCACTAGGCCATTTAGGCGTCAAATTATGTATTTTATAAAAGTGTATCCAAAAGTGACAGTTCATTCCAGCCAACGCGCAAGCGCCCAATCATGGCGGCGCGGCGATCAAAATGCTATGTGCGTTTGCGCACTTATAACGCGATTTTCTTTTTCTACGGAAGGAAAGTCGCACGCAATTGTATAATGTGACGAAATGGCCGTTTCGGCGGTGAATCACGTTTCGGCTGTACTCGTGTAATGCTGACAAACAATGTCTCTGAGTGGTTACGGTTAGTGTATGGTATGATCACGTATTTGTTGATTCGGAATGAATGGAAATAATGCACGACCAAATAATTCAAACCCAATCAATAACATGATGAATTAACACAAACAATTATTTTGCTCACCCGCGACCTTATGATAGCTACGTTTATGTAAGAAATGTGTGTTCATGCATGCAACATGACGGTTTGAATTATCAGGTCATATATTATTGTAAAAAAAGCCGTGGTGGCCCAGAGGTTTGACCTATGGTCTCTCAAGCAGAGGGTCGTGGGTTCGAGTCCGGGCTCGCACCTCTGAGTTTTTCGGGATTTATATGCGAAACCACATTTGAAATTTAAAATGAGCTCTACGGTGAAATAGGTACAGTCAGCTGGCGAAAAAAAGGTACCCTTTGTAACGGCGGCAACCACAGCGGGGGGGGTACCCCTTTTCTCTGCAGCTGACCACACATGTAAAGAAATTCAACAGTGACAGTGAAGTTCCTAATTTGCACTGGGCCCGCGTGGGAACTACAGCCCATGCCTGTCACTCTCTGTACCACGTCGAGACAATAACAATAATATTGCCGACAAGTCGTGCTTTAACGACCGCTTTAGCCTAGTTGGTGGCGACCCTGCCTACGAAGCAAGAGGTCCTGGGTTCGAATCTCGGTAAGGGCATTTATTTGTGTGATGAGCACGAATATTTTCTTCCTGAGCTATGGATGTTTTCTATGTATTTAAGTATTTATTTATCTATATAAGTATGTTTATCGTCGTCTAGTACCCATAGCACAAGCTTTGCTTAGTTTGGGACTAGGTCGATTTGTGTAAGATTGTCCCCCTAATATATATTTAATATATATATATTTATCGTTAAAACTTCATTTTATAATTTCATCACTAAACTCCTATTTATCACATTTTAAAAAGGTATAGGTAACCTTTTTAAAACAGCGTACAAAGGAGATACAATCTGAGCGAATGACGTCGAAGGCCGCGCGGGCGCAGCAAATGTCAGAGGGGCTCCGCAGGTGCAGGTTTTAGGGCGGCTGCATACGTACGGAATTTTTATTCGGTTTCCGTAGTGACGCGTGTAAACGAGACAGGAATACGAAAGCATATAGGGCTATCGATTAAACGATCGATTGAAAAATAATATATACTTACTTTGGTTTATCTGTTTTTTAACATGTGTCAGAAAAAACAATCATTGTTTTAGGCATTTCGAAAGGTCTATAGATACAGCATCTATATAATTAATAGTTCTTTACTTATTTCTTTCGTGCAGTCACTTGGTCTTAGACCCTATAGATATGTAAATCTTTATGAAATCGAGAAAGTTAAGATAATAAAAACAAAACAATACAAAAACAACGGAATACTTATTTTGCTTCTCCACGAAACCTCACTAAGCTTAAGTTATGCAAAGTAGCTGTGTTTGTTTTGATGCAATAAATAAGTATTCCATTTTAACATATACCTCCGCAAACAGCTGAATCTATTTAAAAACGGTAGCGACAGTCGCAATCGCACAAAAATCGCAGGTGTGTAGCGAGCCAAGGAACAGATGGTGCGAGCATTAGGGGCTGGGTGTGCCGTATTATTATGCCCAGGCGCATTCACCGTCGGATCGAAAAATACGTGCAGAATCACAGCATTCAATGCAAGTATGCATTCCAAAGTGTATGACGGCATTTGCCGTTTCGGAACACGGAAATCGATAATGATCGTCAATAAATGCCATTATTTAAGAAAGGTTGAAGTTTAGTTTTAAATACTCGTTGATTTACGATATTGAAATAATGGTTTTTGAAAAGGTCAAATTCTTTGATGTTTTGATCCGTTAAAGGCGAATGAAGGTCGCTTGGACTTGTTCCAAATATTTTAAGCATGCATCAAGTGTTTTAATATTTATTAGTATTTAATGTGTAGTAATGTCGTGGTAATCGCGTCGTCGTTGTCGAGGTGGTGGAGCATCAATGGTGCGTGTGAAGTTCCCAATCCGCATTTGGCCGGTGTGGAAACTACGGGCCAAGTCTTCTCATTCTGAGAGGACGCCTGCGCCCTGCAGTGGAACGATGCTGATGATGGGAATCACCTTTGGAGCAGAAAGGTTCTCGAATGGCGACAACGAACCCCGAAGATGAGGCTTCAGAACTCCCTCTAGGTGACCTGATTGATAATAGTACCCTGGAGTGTGACGTAGGCTGGGATGATGATGATGATGATGATGAATATCGTGGTAGCCTAATAGTCTAACCTATGGCCTCTCAAGCAGTATGTTATTGATTCGAGCTCGGGCTTGCACCAGTTTTTCGAAATTTATGTGGAGAATTTCATTTGAAATTTACCATGAGCATTACGGCGAAAGACAACATCGTCAGGTAACCAACACACTGATATTCCCACGAGATTTATGTAAAATGCCAAAATCATTACCATCTTGTCATACAAGGTAAATGAAAACCTCGCTATCATTCTCGGGATTTCAAGAAAATTTTATGAAAGTAAAATCCCGGGATTTCAACAGCCAGGGCCCAATTGCATAACAAATTACAAGCTAATAGTTTTAGCTATTTTGTATTGGAATGCACTAATACTATTAGCTTGTAATTTGTTATGCAATTGGGCCCAGATCAAATGATTCATGCGAGCAAACACTGGCTTAAGACTCATACCTACCATAAATTAAATCGATAACAATTACAGATATAACCAATAGGAATTCGAATCGCCAATATCAATAGACTCGCTCTAAGAAAATTGATAATAGTTCATAAATAACAATAACATTTTTTGTTGCCAGTTCAAATATTTTTACAATAAAAAAATCATGACTTGTCACATACAGATAACACCTTGAAGTTATACTCGTAACTGGGGCCGGCCGCACCTCTCTCGGCCCCCTTTGTCGTCATACCCCCAGCTCCTGCGCGCGGGCGAGGACTCATTTAAACGGTTTAGCTATAATAACGTTGAACATTCGCGGCGAATCCGTTGAGTGTTCGCGGCGAACACGCTGCACGCTCGCTTCGCTACGTTCGCAGCGCCCAGCGTGATATGGCTCTTAACTTTATCAAAACCGAACCCACAATTATCATTTTTACAATCTTTTATTTAACTTGTAATCTTCTCGCTTTCTGCTTATTCCCCTAAATTCAAGTGTAGGGTGAATGAGCATTTGCTAGGCAAGCGTGCTCCATCGCAGGCATCATCTTCGCTTTCCATCAGGCGTGATTGTGGTCAAACGCAAGCCTATATTGTATAAAAAAAAATGTTCGTATGCATGTTGTCTGCGGATCTCACAAGACAAATTTCACCCACTTCAAGTGATCGGTCTAACTTGTCATTTGGCACGAATGCGTAGTTTTAGATGCCAAAGCAAATTCTTTCTTGTATCATTCACATGTGAAGTCGTTTAAGACCTCTCATTCTGAGAGGAGGCTTGTGTCAGTACAACGTATGTGCAACCATTCAGACCAAGTCATATAATGTTCCTGTTTAAAGAAAAAAATATTAAAAAAAATCTTGACCTCGAATATCGTATAAGGTGGATGTAAAAACGTCGATATAAAAGTAAATGCTCGATCGTGCTAGCACCGAATGCATGCAAAGGTCACTTTTTGTCGTTTTGTCGTAACGAGAGGAAAATGGCGGCCATCTTGGATGGTTGGTGCGTCGTGAAATCGTGCTTCTAGTAATTGAGGTAACGGACAGTTTATTTACTAGTTATGTAGGGTGAGCGGGATTCGCGGTTAGTTTTTTTTAGTGTGGTTCTTAGATTAACCTAGTATCTTTAGTTTCTGTGATTCTAGTGGATTTAGGGACAAGTTTCTCTTTCTGTACGTATCTCAAAGGTTCATTTTAGCCGAAAGACGTCCACTGCTGGGCTCCCCCAAGGTTCGTTAAGCATCCTGCGCCATCCGCATCCAACGTGGTCCCGCAACCAGGTCGTCGTTCCATCTTGTTGGAAGCCTACCTACACTGCATCTCGGAAGTCTGTGGACGCCACTCAAGAACCTTTTGGCTCCATCGGCCATCAGTTCTACGAGCAATGTGTCCTGCCCACTGTTTAGGCCTGTCGATTCTTTGAGCTATGTCGGTAACTTATAGTTCTTGCGCGGCCCCCGTGGCATCGTAACCAAAATGCTGGCAGGATTGTGACCGTTGAATGGCGATGAAGATTCGTTGAGAAAGATGCCAGCCCTTTGGTCTCCAGTGGTGTCGACCAGACGCTTTTGCACTTATTTTATCAAGTTGTGTGCGCCAGGCCCCAAGGATCCAGTATCTCAAAACTGACAGCAACAAAATTGTAAGTAGAACCGAGTCTCTGATAATTGATATTAGTTTTACAGGTGGTATGACTTAAACTAAGAGATCACGATGTACCCTGTTGGGCGCAGCAATTAAGACTTCCCACTTTACAAGATTCATTGTTTATATTACTTTTTGATTATTAATTTTACTTCAGATTGCTAAGAAGTAGATGCAAAATGTATTTAAATTAGATTTTAAATTCGCATCGCTAAAACTCTACTAATTAATTAATGGTACGTGCATACTATAATTTACCTTCTAAATATTCTTGAACACTGTAGTAAGATTTTTTTATAATTTATCATCTTTTTAATTATTTACAAAGACTGTATGTTTTTTCCTCTTTCATTTGTTCGAGTATATTACGATTTTTAATGGACATTACCAAACCGCCAGGCAAATACAATTCCCGCTTTGAAGACAGTATCATTAATTTATTTTAAAATTTTCATCGTCTGCTTCTTCATTCAAAGCTCAATATTTACACACCTACATACACAGGGCCTGACCGTAATATGCCTGTCCATCACAATTCCCACAATACGACACACTAAATTACACACACCTAAACACATAAAGCTTATCAATATTCATAACACACACTCGTTGACTCATTGCCGTGAGAACTCAGTATCTAGGATACTGAGGCATTATAGGCTTTAAATTCAAATCTAGTTTATCCCTGAATATATAGAAAATACTATTAACGTATTCTTATAAGTGCTAAACTAGAATAATGGGTAACATCCTCAATTATCGGACATGCTTTAATAGATTGCCACAGTTTCCTAAGCCATCAGTGTCAAGCAAAGAACTAATAGTCCTAAGAACAGGCTGACTTATTGAAGCTAAAGTCTTAGCAATATACACCCTGAAATTTTAGTGGTTGTTTTCTCGAAACGAGGTGATTTAGTTTCGATTGTACAATCGATTTATAATTACTATTTTGACTAGAGTCAAAAATCCAATTGTGAAAAACGGAAGTCGAAAATGACCGCATACCAATAGTAACGCTTCGTTGGTACAAGTAGCGTACGATCGTACGATAGGTTAGGTACCAACGAAGCGTTACTATTGGTTTGCGGTCATTTTCGACTTTCGTTTTTACAATTGGATTTTTGACTCTAGTCAAAATAGTAATTATAAATCGATTGTACAATCGAAACTAAATCACCTCGTTTCGGGAAAACAACCACTAAAATTTCACGGTGTATACTCCGACTTTAGCATTATATAAAAGCAAAGGGATTCGGAGAACGGAGCGGAAGACGAAGTGTTATGTTTAGTTTAAAAAAAAATCTTACAGTGTTCATGAATATTTAGAAGATATATACAGGGTTATTTTTAATTCCCTAGCATCCTTTTAACCCTAAACTCCTACCACTTAAACAAATGTTTTTTGTTTTACGGCTTTTGTCATAACTTAATATATTTGGTGTAATAACGTTTTGAAAATTCGAGATTACCTCTTATTTTTACGATACTCTGTGTATTTGTATGGGAAAAAAAGTGCTTCATTTTAAAAAGTCGTAAAACAAAAAACATTTGTTTGAGTGATAGGAATTCAGGGTTAAGAGGATGTCAGTGAATTACAAATAACCCTGTATAGTATGCATATACCTATTCATTAGTAGAATTTTAACGATGCGAATTTAAAAACTAATTTATAATACATTTCGCATCTACTACTTAGCAATCTGAACTAAAATTAATAATCAAAAAGTAACAAACATTATGAATCTTGTCTTGATTGACGACCGCTTTAGCCTAGTTGGTAGTGGCCCTGCCTACGAAGCAAGAGGTCCTGGGTTCGAATCCCGGTAAGGGCATTCATTTGTGTGATGAGCACGAATATTTTGTTCCTGAGTCAAATCAAATCAAATCAATGACTCTTTATTGTACACCACAAAAAATACAATACAGAAAAACAAGTACATGACAAAAAAGAAATAAGGTAAGCAATGGGCGGCCTTATCGCTTCGAAGCGATCTCTTCCAGGCAACCTTTAAAAAAAGAAAGAAAGAAAGCAAGGAATGCATTACAGCAGGTGGTGCAATATAAAATTTAATAAATAATAATACAAAACAAACATTTTATTAAAACAACTGAAAACATCTAATAATACACATCATAAAACATACATAAATAAGTGATACACAATATACTTGTAAATAAATGGACACAATAATACAATTTTCAAGCACAGGATAAAAGATAGTGTTGCTTAAGCATAGATTTAAAAATGGGCAAAGATTTAGCACGCCGTAGGTCTATTGGTAGGGAGTTCCATAACCGAATAGCCTGGACAGTAAAAGAGTACACATAAAATTTAGAATTGGAAAGAGGGACAGTAAGAAGAAAGTTCTGAGAGCACCGAACAGAAGTAACATAGTTAAATCGCTCATTGAGGTAGCAGGGAGCTGCAGGATTAAAAAGAATGCCGTAGAGAAGGTGTAGAAAGTCATGGATGTTTTAATATTTATTTATTTATATTTAGATTTATCATTTAACATGCCAGACGCAAGTGGCAGTAGGTAGGGCACGCCGCTCGTAGAACTAATAGCTGATGGGACCAAGGTTCTCGAATAGCGTCCACGGACCGAAAGACGCAATGTAGGCCTCCAACAAGTTGGAGCGACGATCTGGTTAAGGTTGGGGTACGGGTTGGACATGGATGGTGGAGAATCGAACGTTGGAGGAGGCCTATGTTCAGCAGTGAATATCTGCCGGTTGAAATGATGATGATGATACTGGGATTCTTCGAAATTCCCACGGGATTTTTCTTTCGCGACGAAGCCGCGTGCATAATGATCGCACGTTTGTAAATATTTAAACTTTATTTCACGTTATAAATTATTTAAATGGGAAAAACATTTATTAAATAAGTAAGAAAAGTGAAAGGTATTCGTTACGCTTGAATGGCGTCGTTTTTTACTGCGGAATGTTGCGCTACACAAAAAACGATGACGTTTCGGTAAAATAACGGTTTTTGACGTGAATTTGGCTACTCTGAATCGCATCCTAACTACAAAACGAAAAAAAAAACAAAACACTATTGACAACCGTTGAGATGTTTGTATAGTCGACCAAGTAAGTGCTTTACCATTTTTTCTGACAGTTCCTACATCAGAATAAAAACAATAAGGCTGATTGTCACATTGACTTGTTAGTGAAAATAGCCTTTGATGTCTTAAGTCATACAACTGACATTGAACTTTAGGGTGGCAAAGGATTTTCTTGGTCGACTATACAAAGGCGAACTTATACCTTTAAGGGATCTCTACCAGCCCACCTTTGAGTGGATGAAAGGAGCATTTAGCAAGGGACCCACAATAAGTATGTAGGTAAGTTAAAAAGTGAGAATTAGTGAAAGCTATAATACAAACAACAACACAAGTGTCGCAGAGACGTAGCGATCTTGCTTGTACTGCTTGTAGGTACTACGGTAGGCTAAGAAAGTGGTATACCAGTTTTGACAAGTTTCTATGAGATCTTATGTCGCTAAGGTTGACTTTTCTAACTGAGGAAAGCAGAAATCATTATCATTAGTCACTGCCATCATATTATTGCAAGGGAAAATCTACCTCGTATCATGACGCACAAATTAAATTTAACCGTAGGGCGGTAGACCATATTTTCACCCAACTGCCAAAGGTAGGTTATGCTTTTCGAGCGTATGTATTTATGTATATATGTATGTATGCATCATTCTTTGGCACGCCCTGCAGCATAAACGGCTCAATGGGTTTGGAAGTCGGAGGTGTCATTAGATTCGTCTCAGTTCCGAGAGTGACATAAGGTATATATTTTCCCGGAATTATACAGGCGGTTTATTTTCAACTTGTATTGAAATTAAAGTTATTGGCCTAATGTATGCCAGCGGAGTAACAAGGTAATGGTAGTTAGTTGATATGGACCGCAAGATAACGTCTAAATCAATCAATTATCCAACTCCCGTCAACGTTCTTTTCAATTGTTCAGATAAATTAGGTATTCACAAAGGCAGCTGACGGAGAAATTGACAGTCTGTGTAATTACGATTCTTACCTCATTTTGAACACGTAATGTTGCTATTGCGCATTAAAATGCCTTTGCTAATCGATTATGTCATAGACATAGGGAAGTAACGTCAAACTTTTTACAGTAATAACGGGCTTTTTTGTTTTAATTACAACTAAATGCAGTGAATATTTTACGTGGATGTAGCTCGAAGAATCGCCAGACTTAAGTGTCAGTGGGCGGGGCACATCGCTCGTAGAATTGGCGGCCGATGGGGCCAAAGACCGACCTGAAGACGCAGTGTAGGTAGGCTTCCAACAAGATGGAGCGACGACCAGGTTAAGGTTGCGGGAACTAGTTGGATGCGGATGGCGCAGGATCGAACGAAAGGCCCCATCGGCCGTCAATTCTCTGTCTGGCGATTCTTCGAGCTATGTCCATGATTTTAGTTCTTCTAGATTTAGTTAGAAACTCCGAGCTTCCTTATGAGACCCATCGTTCGGTCATGTCTCAGTGCCATAATTCATCACTGGCGGCACACACTGGTCAAAGACTGATTTTATGTATGTATGTTTATTATGAATACTTACAGCCTTAGAATATCCGCTCCCGGCGCTGCCATCGGAGGAGTTACTCAGCCTCCTCTCGCTGTTGGAGGCCGGTGGCGACCAAGTAGAGCCACTGTCAGACGGCATTGTACCACTAGCAGTTGTTCACATTATAAACTAATAACTTGGCACAGCACAACACTAGCACATCACTACGCGAACGTCTACCTGTAACAAAATAAACAACATTAGTTTTATTTAATAACTGTTGCCCGCGACTCCGTCCGCGAAGAATTGGTACGAAAAAAAGCCTACGACCTATTTAATTCTCAGACCTAACGAATACAGAGAAAAAATTTCATAAAAATCGGTCAAGTGATTTCGGAGGAGTTCGATATCAAACACCGACCGTGACACGAGATTTTTATATATTAGAAGATTACTGAGGCCCTACCACGAAGTGCATAATTCGAACTTCGTTTCGTGCCGTCCCGCTCACGCTAATATGATTTGACACGAGAGTGAGAGGGATAATACGATACGAACATCGATTTTCGAATTTCGTAGTAGCGCCTCTGATAATCTGACCTCGTGCGAGTAATCTATACTTTATCATTTCAGCCGTAGGACGTCCACTGCTGGACCTTCCTCATTGATACCCAATCATTACGGTTGGAAGCGACTTGCAACCTTATTTACATTAACTACTAGGGGCTAAATTCAGGAACGGGCCAACACGGTTTGCGAGCGGTAATTCAATCGTTTGGGAGAGGATAGGAAAGGGTTGAGCTTGGGATGAGTCTTATTTTCCTGATAATTCGCTTTGTAAATAAATAAATAAGGCTCATCCCAAACTCAGCCCAAACCTCTCGCAAACCAGTGATTTTTGGCGTTCCTGAATAGCAGTCCAAACCAAACCCAACCCAAACGATTGAATTACCGCTACCAAACCCGTGAAGGCCCGTTCCTGAATTTAGCCCCTGGTACCGATGACGTTGGATTTTGGATTTTTGCCTTATAAATGAAGTTTTACCACGAATTTGAATTCTGCGCGGACGATTTAGCGGCCAAAAGCTAGTGAGCATTCACACAGTATTATTTCCACTTTGGCACTGAGCAAATTCTCGGCATACAACGAGAGAGATCGGAAGTGCAATACTTAGGCTTAGATTTCGTTATTAGTTAAATTAAATTTGGATATTTTATGTGATTAAATTCTAGGATTTTATATAAGTACTGTATGAGAAAACATGAGGCGTTTCGCTTAGAACTGAGACGTCCCGAGTATCAGTGGAAATAATCTTACAATGCGAAAGTGTGTCTGCCGGTCTGTCTGTCCTCTTCACGCTTAAACCGCTGAACCGTTTTATTGAAATTTGGTATGGAGATAGCTTGAGACCCTGGAAGGCCATTGGATAGTTTTTGTCTCGAATAATTGCATAGTTCTCGCGAGATAGGGAACGTGCAGAAACTATAGGCGGCAGCACTAATGCGATAGAAGAGACACTATGCAGACAGTAAAAGAAACAGATCAGGGTATAACAGTCAACTTGATGACACCAGTTGGCAGCACCGTCTATGTGCACGTTCCCTATAGCGATAAACGAATTCTTTGCAGACGGATTCGCGGGAAACAACTAGTATAAAATAATAGTGCAAGTATCATTGGTCTAAGCGGCTCGGTGAACAAGAAATCGTTATCAAAACTTGTTAGTTACACATTTTTTTCGTCACATTGCGTGCTGTAAAACAACAGTAGGTTACTATTTCCTAGTAATTATAACAATGAAGAGCGACTTTAACGATTTAATAGCATAGTTTGGCCACTTTTATTGCTAAGAACGCATATTTTTCTGTTTTACGGCAATTGTATCACTTGATAATTTGACTTTTTTTAGGTCTATAGAAACTAGTGGCTTTTCTTGCGTTTTTGGGAATTTAAAAATTTGCTTAAATTTGCTTAAATTTGCTTTTTGAAAGTCGTAGGTTCGATCGAATCCAACCTCCATAAATCCTACGACTTATGAACAGAAATTGTGTCAGAATTGTGCAATAAGTGATTATCAAGGAAGCTGTCACAACCAGTGGTGGTGTAGGGGTTTAGCACGCAGCACGGAATGCTGAGGACTTGGGTTCGATTCCCAGCGCTGGTCTTTTTTCTGGATTTTTCTGTGCATCCATGTTTCAGTTTGTATTTAGTATGACAATTATAATTGTGAGACACTAAGGGGCTGTTTCACCACTTTTCTTAAAGTTCGGATTAGCTTAATCATAACCTTATTTGACAGATGGAATTAAAATTTCTGTTTCACCAGTCTCGATTAGCGCTAAGTGACGGTCAAACTGTTTCTTAATTTGACCATCAGATCAGGAGGCATTTAGCATTTTTATCCGTCACATAAAGTTAGTTTATTTTTTTGTGGCCATGGTTGGAGAGCCCTTCAGCCGGTTTCAGAAAAATAGATCAAAGTATTTTTTATTTTTTAAAGAAAGAGGTCATGCTAAATTGCATAAAATAATTTAAATATCAAGATTTTAATGAAAAAATGTAGGTACACTTTTAGTATGTAAAAATAAATCCAAAATATCGTAATATTTTTTAATAACAAACTTTTTTTCAGTGGCTCAATCGTTTGTTCTACCTGAACTTGTATGTCGCCATTAAAAAAAGTTTATCTGTCAAATGGTTTGGCGCCACTTTTCGATTCGTTTTACGTGATTTTATTTTTCTTTGTTATTGTTAACAAAGTATCGTAAATAAATATCGTTTTTGGATTAATTATAATGTTACACATTTGTTTATGCAAAAAAATAGATGTATTTAAAAATTACATAGTTTACGATTTCTTGTGCTTTAACAATGAGCGACTCTTTGAACGAAAGTGTGCGAACAGGAACGCGTGATCGTGAAATGTGACGTTGCCATTCCCCCTCTATGTTAAACCGACGATTAGTTAAGTGGTACTTAGTTTGCACAGGACCGGAGTGGTGAAACTGAAAAAAAACTAGCCGACAGATTTGTCCAGTACTTAGTTTATTCATTGGTTACGTGACCAGTAGTTTGACAGTAAGGTGGTGAAACACCCCCTAAGAGTACAGTCAAGGACATAAATATGTATACGTTAACAAGGTATCAAAAATATCTATACAACTTATATTTTGACGCGATTTATGCCTTCGACCGTACATTTGTAGGCGCTGAACTTCGTGAGACCTTACGGTTTATAAGATATAACTCTGTGACACAATGACAGATAGATGGAGTCTTAGTAATAAGGTCTCGCGCCCTTTAAATACGGGACCCTAAACGTAGCGATAAAAAGCTTAATTAATAATTAAACCAAGTGGTCGTAATATAAAACAAAACACAGTGCATTACCCCGTCTCGTCTGCGTCGAGATACGCTCTATATTTAACTTCAGATAATTTGTCACGTTACAAACATTGCAAACAAGTAGCTAAATATTTCAAAAACATGTATTTTAAACATACAGGTAATCCCAAACCTCGACGATAACCTGAGGCCCTACCACGAAGTGCATAATTCGAACTTCGTTTCGTGCCGTCCCGCTCACGCTAATATGATTTGACACGAGAGTGAGAGGGATAATACGATACGAACTTCGATTTTCGAATTTCGTAGTAGCGCCTCTGAGGCCGTATTGTCTAGCGAGCGGACGCTTGCCTTCGCTTCCACCGTCACTCTCTGTCACCATCTTATACCGTTCTGCACTATCTCCGACGATATAGGCAACATAGTATATCCATGACTCAGTGTACTAACATTTATATTCATTTCATCACACAAGCGTCTACCCGGATTCGATCCTGGGACCTCTAGCTCCAAGGTCAACCACTACGCTACCCGATCGTCAATATTTTAAATACTTGTGCAATATGAAAACGATGCAAGTAAATACGTCTTTGAAAGAAAGTCATTCGTTACACATATCAAATTTGATACAGATGATAAAATAGCAATATCTTAGGTTAATAAAAACTAATACTGAAGCCACTTTACGATATTGGTATATGCATTTTATATATTTAAGATTGGATTTTCAGAATAAAAAAAAATGTTTATTGTAAGCTAATCAAGATTGGTTTTGGAGTCTTTTTGTATTTTTTATTTTTTCAACTCCTTTTTTACTTTTACGGTCATCCCGTGAAATCCATTATATTTTATACAGGGTTATTTGTAATTCACTAGCATCCTTTTAACCCTAAACTCCTACCACTTATACAAATGTTTTTTGTTTTACGGCTTTTGTCATAACTTAATATTTTTGGTGTAATAACGTTTTGAAAATTTGAGATTACCTCTTATTTTTACGATACTCTGTGTATTTGTATGGGAAGAAAAGTGTTTCATTTTAAAAAGTCGTAAAACAAAAAACATTTGTTTGAGTGATAGGAATTCAGGGTTAAGAGGATGTCAGTGAATTACAAATAACCCTGTACTAAATACAAACTGAAACATGGATGCACAGAAAAACCTTGGAAAAAAGACCAGCGCTGGGACTCGAACCCAGGTCCTCAGCATTCTGTGCTGCGTCCTTTGTAAATTTTGGATTTATTCGGTTGCTGTTGGCCACTCTAAATGACAACAAAACCGATCGTAATGCCGTTTAAAACGTGCAGTACCTGCTTTTAAACGTTTTTTGTTCGATAAAATAATAAAAATCAACTTAATAAGAACCGAACCGGGGCCTGAGACTCAGGTAAAAATCGCACCTTCAATCGCATTCAAAAGAGCAAGCACCTTGAAAGTTAAAAACGCAAGGATATATATATACCTACCGATTTAGAGCATTCTCAGTTGCACGATAAAATAACAAATTAGTTTTTGTTAAACATATTACATATTTTTAATACAAGCTTTTTTTGCTGACTGTACTTTTTAGCAGGTAACGCGCTCGTCAAGACAAATCCAACGAGCCCAAACTCGATGCGGTCTTACAGTTCCTATGGCCAGCTTCCAAATCCAACTCCATCATCAGATCAGCTCCATGTCATATTAATATCGCTTTGTCATCCCATTCATACATAAATGCAAAATTACAGCTCAATCGGAAACCGGGAAGTGGGTCAAATTTAACTTGCAAGATTTGACCCGTACATACATACAGACATACATTGCAAGTTAATAAAAGGCTTGTAAAATACTATACTTCGTTTTTTTAGCATTCTAAACAAGGTAAACAATCTTGATGATTATTTTAATTTAAAAAACGCTTTTAAAAAAATAGTAACCATTACTTATGAATGAAACCAAAAGAGTTGTAAATGACCATATTTCCTTTCAAATAGGGATGTTGACACCACCTATCAAATGACGTACATTTTATGAGCTGTCAAAACACAATTCTCCCATAGATTTTGAATGGCAATAGCAACATATGACGTCACTTGTTCGCATACTCAATTAACTAACTATTTATTTGTTTGAAAGCAACAAATAATCTAATTTTGCAGTTAATCGAAAATTAATCTGGGTTTTAGGGCTAAAATAAAGCGTTTTTTTACTGGAGTCGTGTCTTCGAATTATTTTTTAATGGTGTCAACATCCCTGCCGTGACTTATTTTTCAAAAGTGTACCTATTTCAATAATAAAAAGACATGTCAAGATCGCTTACCTTCTTGCTTACATTCTTTCTAATGCTAAAAAAACGTAGTATAGCTGTTGCCAGAGACTTTTTGCGAAGAATTCTTTTATCATTATTGCACGGGAATTATGCGATTTTCTGGCGTACTATGTCCTTCACAGGGGCAACTATCTCCATACATTTCATCTAAATCGGTTCAGCGGTTTAAGAGTGAAAAGGCAACAGGCAGTCTTACTTTCAAATTCATTATATCAGTAAAGATTCGATTAAAATCGAATTGACAGCCAGTTACAGCACTGTTTAAAAAAAATACCACGGTCGTTTCACGCAATCTATTAAATCTTTTATTCAAGTTAGTGTCATAAATTTGACATTAGGTACTACATCATCATCATCATCCTATCCTCCCACTCCAACTGCGGGGCACAGGCCTCCTCTCAGAATAAGAGGGCTTGGGCCGTAGTTCCCACGAGCGGATTGGGAACTCCACACACACCATTGAATTTCTTCTCAGGTACCTTAGGTGGGTACTTAACCAAGTTTAAAACTAGATTATTTTATGCTAAGGGGGTGTTTCACCACCTTATTGTCAAACTACTGGTCACGTAACCAATGAATAAACTAAGTACTGGACAAATCTGTCGGCTAGTGTTTTTTCAGTTTCACCACTCCGGTCCTGTGCAAACTAAGTACCACTTAACTAATCGTGGGTTTAACAAAAAGTCGGAATGGCAACGTCGCATTTCACGACCACGCGTTCCTGTTCGCACACTTTCGTTCAAAAAGTCACTCATTATTAAAGCAAAAGAAATGGTTAACTATATAATTTTTGAATACATCTATTTTTTTTGCATAAACAAATATGTAACATTATAATTGATCCAAAAACAGTATTTATTTACGATACTTTGTTAACAATAACAAAGAAAAATAAAATCACGTAAAACGAATCGAAAAGTGGCGCCAAACCATTTGACAGATAAACTTTTTTTTAATGGCGACATACAAGTTCAGGTAGAACAAACGATTGAGCCGCTGAAAAAAAGTTTGTTATTAAAAAATATTACGAAATTTTGGATTTATTTTTACATACTAAAAGTGTACCTACATTTTTTCATTCAAGTCTTGATATTTAAATTATTTTATGCAATTTAGCATGACCTCTTTCTTTAAAAAATAAAAAATACTGTGATTTATTTTTCTGAAACCGGCTGAAGGGCTACAAAACCACTAACCATGGCCACAAAAAAATAAACTAACTTTATGTGACGGATAAAAATGCTAAATGCCTCCTGATCTGATGGTCAAATTAAGAAACAGTTTGTCCGTCACTTAGCGCTAATCGAGACTGGTGAAACAGAAATTTTAATTCCATCTGTCAAATAAGGTTATGATTAAGCTAATCCGAACTTTAAGAAAAGTGGTGAAACAGCCTTATTATACAGGGTTATTTGTAATTCACTAGCATCCTTTTAACCCCAAACTCCTACCACTTAAACAAACGTTTTTTGTTTTACGGCTTTTGTCATAACTTAATATTTTTGGTGTAATAAAGTTTTAAAAATTTGAGTTTTCCTCTTATTTTTACGATACTCTGTGTATTTGTATGGGAAAAAAGTGCTTCATTTTAAAAAGTCGTAAAACAAAAAACATTTGTTTGAGTGATAGGATTTCAGGGTTAAGAGGATGTCAGTGAATTAAAAATAACCCTGTATTCAGCCTTATCAAGGCCCGCGTTTAAAAAAAAGCACTCCTTGAGATTCGAGACGCAAAACATAAGTATGACAATTATTAATTAACACGACAATTTAGCTGGCAAAAATAAACTTAAAAAAAAACATTTAGGTAGACAATTGCACTTCGAAAGTGCTCACCCAGGGTTAAGTAGGTAGTTCCAAAACGTGTAGTAGTGTCATCCATAATCCAGGGTTAAAGATATTTTAATCCTACAAGCAAGCGGCACTTAGAAACAAATGATTATCACCAAGACTGAGATCCTTCAAACGTAAGTCGTAAAACTCCAAAAACGCTAAAAAAAAGCACTACCGTCGAAAACAAACGACGAAAAACTCAATACGCATCACGTTTCCACAGATAATCGAGATAACTCGAAAACTAACAATCTAACATCTGAGATACTGGCAACTTGTGACCACTCAAAACTACGCCACTAAACAAAACCATTGAAAACAAATGAATCGCGTTGCACATGTTCTAGAATAATCCACGCTCTGTTTGCGTGCAAAGAAAAGTGTATTACCGGTATATTTATGTCACTTTGCACTTCAATGGTCCACAATAAATCGGTTATTTCACTACGATATAGCCGCTATTGCGTACGTCTGTTCGGTACAGCGTCGCGCTGGGGACTGAGGGGCGAGCCGGAGATAACATTATGTTCTTTGATCGATCACTGAAGTGTAAATTGTTTTGCAATATAAATGTTTTTACAGAGTATAAAATAAAAGTCGAGGAATTAAAAAAAGTTTGCATAGTTTGACTATAAGGGTGTGCATGTTGCGAAATTAAACAGGACAACGAGTGGAATAATACAGGGTGTTACAAAATTACCCGTATTGACTGAAGGGTATGGAAGTACTCCAGTAAAGAATTAAATTAGTATATTTTTTTTTGGGATCGCGGGAGCTCGCCTTTGATAGGCAGGAGTGGAGCAAGAGAGGAGAGGCCTTTGCCCAGCAGTGGGACACAAAAATAGGCTAAATAAAAAATAAAAAATAAAACATATTTTTTTTTTTACAAAAAAAAGAACAGCGCGAAAAGTTACAGTTTTATTTACTGTTCATGGGGTTTCAGGCTTTAGGGGTTATTTTGTAACACCCTGTATTTTCTAGGGATCGGTCGACTGCGATAACCTAGTTTACCGTAATCATTACGTTGGTCATCGCAGCATATATACGTCCCTCCCACTGCAGGGCACAGGCCTCCTCTCATAATGAGAGGGCTTGGGTCGCGCATAATTAGCGTAAAGCGCGGTGTGGGAACATTACGTAGGTAGATGCGTTGAAATATCGGGAGGTTATTAAAAGTACTGGGGTATACTTCCCGTAGAAAATCTGTCCAATTAAACATCATTTAGTTAATATATTTCAACACTTCTGGGTTGCAAGGTATCGATATAAATGCGAAAGTATTATGTAAGTTTGTGAATATGTATGTTAGGTACTCTTTCACGGCCAAACGTATGGACAAATTTACATGACTTTTTAATATACCTAGGTATTTATTTTTTTGTAGACGAGGTAAACGTCTGGTAACTAATTAATTTTAAGAATTTGATCATTACAAAACGGGTTACAACTGGAATATTAGTTGTTAACAGGTACTCCGATTTTGTAAGTGCCATGACGATTAGTAAAAAACTGGCTAAGAGTAAGTCAAGACACACCCACAACTATGTTGTGTAATTGTGTAAACATTATAAAAAACAATGCAAATTCAAAAATATGATTATAATTGACGGTACTACTACTAACTGCACAACTGTCTAATGCATTTCTTTATATATTATATCAACCACGGAACAGACACGATATTATATACGTTCAGAGTGAGAGATTGTTTGCCAGTGCACAAAACGAATATATCAGTTTTTTCTAAAAAGTTAGTGATTCGGCGATGTTTCTTAGATAAGAGTTTTGTTTTTGACCTACGAGATGGCGCTGTAGTTGTCGTTTTTCTTATTTAACTTTTTTAATCGAGTATGGAAAGCATTTTTAACCTTAAATAATATCACGTTAATATAACCATGTTGTTTTTGACGAACGAGGTATAGAACCAAACACTAAAACATATTAGAAACTTTCACTCAGTTTTTTTTACGTCTATCGTTTTTTGTCACGTAATAATACCGGTTGTCCATCAAGTTTGTAATTTTAATTGCATGCAATAGGTAAATACATGCATAACACGCGCACACAGAAATGGTTAATAGCTAGTGTATTCTAACAAAAACTTATAGGTCAATTAAAAAAAATGCCAAATAAAAACATAAGTCTATAAGCCGCGGTGACGGGTCCATATTGGGTTGCATAAAATAATTAGTCGTAACTCATCATTTTACAAAAATTCATCATTTGTCATAACTCTTTTTTTATCAGAAACCATTAATTATTCAGAACTGTTATAAAATAAACCTAACCTAATCTATAGAGTTTTACAGAATGACCATTAAAAACTTCTGAAAATTTGGCTTCTGAAATAAATTTTATGACAAACATTACATTATAACTAAACGTTTTATGCCACCAAACACCGTGGTATGTTTTGATCTATGGCCTCTTAAGCAGAGGGTCGATGGTTCGAGCCCAGGCTGGCACCTCTGAGTTTGACCGCGTGGGAACTACGACCCAAGCTTTCTCATTCTGAGAGGTGTCAATGGGGCACGGACGATGATGATGATTTTGAATGTCCTGCAGGGGATGGGTATGTATTACAATACCGAAGTACGAAAGACCGAATGTATTAAAACATCGAATGGGTCAAAAGACCGACACGATTTTTTTCTGAAACCGTAAACTTTTCAGAATTTATTAAAACGGCATCATAGAGAACCCATTAGGTTAGGTTAGGTTTGTTTTATAACAATCTTAAAAAGTTAACGGTTTCAGAAAAAAATCGTGTCGGTCTTTTGACCCATTCGATAATTTAATACATTCGGTCTTTCGTACTTCGGTATTGTAATACATACCCCAGGGGACAGGCCTCCTCTCAAAATAAGAAAACTTGGGAGTAGTTTTCAAAAAAATTGTACACAATTAAGAGATTTAATAAAAACAAAACTATATCATGTTTGCCTTCACCGTAAAGCTCATGGTAAATTTCCAATGTAATTTTGCACATAAATTTCTAAAGGCTCAGAAGTGCGAGTCCGAGCACAAGCTCACGACCTTCTTTCTGCTGGAGAGGCCATAGGCTATACAAAAAATACACACAAAATCACCAAAACGGGACTTGTCCCTATAAAAGCCGAAACCGCAGCCACCCTACATTTGGGACACTTTCTACGCTTGCGACATTGTAAATTACTACTCCGCACAATCGCGATCTTATTACTAGTGCCCTAGAGTTCAAATTTGAGCGTGTTTGTGGGTCATGCTAGACAAAGGGTGGAGAAAACGATGCCCTTATTGGAGGATTTATGTAATTGACGTTTACAGTTAGTTTAGTAGGTAAAAGGTTAACGAACACGTGCTCAGTACAGTTGGGTTGTAGTGCTTGATTGAAGCACAGTCAGCAGCAGTTCCTAAAGAGAGTAAGAACTAAAAACCATAGTTTTCCTTACTGACATGGTCTGGTTTCTGGCCATGTTTTACAGTAACCCTAAAATTCAAGAACCATACTAGAAAGACGGCTGAAATTTATACATGATATATATGTATTTCTTTGGCCGCTACATTGTTGTAAAAATGAAAATAATAAAAATTCAAGGACGGTCCAATATCCAATATTAAAAAACCCTATGCTGCGTGTATTTTGTTGAGAAGCAGGCTCTGCTAACACTGGATGTTATACAGGGTTATTTGTAATTCACTAGCATCCTTTTAACCCTAAACTCCTACCACTTAAACAAATGGTTTTTGTTTTACGGCTTTTGTCATAACTTAATATTTTTGGTGTAATAACGTTTTGAAAATTTGAGATTACCTCTTATTTTTACGATACTCTGTGTATTTGTATGGGAAAAAAAGTGCTTCATTTTAAAAAGTCGTAAAACAAAAAACATTTGTTTGAGTGATAGGAATTCAGGGTTAAGAGGATGTCAGTGAATTACAAATAACCCTGTAGATACGGCCGTTTAAAACGTGTATTTTGGCATAATACATAGATCGAATCATTCATGACGCGTGCTGTGGTTCTTATTACAATGTCCTTAATGTCTAATTTTGACAAATTCTCGCGTCTCCGTGAATGGCACTAGCTATATACTTACCTATAACCTTTTAGGGAACCCCCAATATAGTTTACAAATGAACTGAAACAATTACTTTGCTCACCCGCGACTTAGTAGACCTAGTAGGTCGCGGGTGAGCAAAGTAATTGATTCAGTTTATTGATATGGACCTTCGCAAAGTAACGCCTGATTCAATAAATTAAATTATAGTTTACAATGATACGAGGTTGGTAAGTAAGGTTTTATAAATGAGTTGACGAGTGATTAACCCGAGCCGCGAGGAGAGGGTTTTCATCGTCACGAGTTTGTAAAACCTTGCCAACCGTGTATCATACGACGCTTTTCAATACATTTGTGAGAAAATAGGCAATTAATAACACAAAATTGAAAAATAAAAATACCTTTCTCGAGATTTTGGTGGCAAAAAACTATTTTGCGCGATTGGCGCCTTGCTTAAAATATTGGGCGGAGTTAATTCCATGTTATTGTCGACTTCATCACCAGAACTAATTTTGTTTAGTTTTTGTACATATAGGTACTATAATCAACAACACAAAACAACGTAAAGTTTTACAAAAATAGCGCGTCCATGCGCATGCGCGTAAGTTTTGTTTCGAATTAGGTTAACTAAAATTATCAGGCAAAGGTTCGACGCGTTCAGCCACTGCGATTTTTTCGAATAAATACAAGGGTTCCTAGTTGACTACGAAACCCTAAAAAAGGTGGAAATCATTAAAATCTGAGGTAATTAAATTACAGTTTATAATAATTACAATCAATTTTGCAAATTCATTACTTAGTTTTGTATATTTATAATTTTTTCTACGTATAAGACTATATTTTTTATTTTTGTTATTTAAAACTCTTTGATTGTAAACTTTTGAAATAAAGAATTAAAAAAACTGTAAAAAAATCGCACTAGTGCGGTAAAATGAACTTACGAGCCATGTATACATCCTTTGAAAGTGATTTTTTCAAGCAAATGATGTATTGAAAACGTTATTTGTTAGTTTGTTACGTTTTAAATCATGTATTCAACTGATCGTAATGAAATTTTTAATGGAGATAGTTTGAGACCCTTTTTGAGCGTGAAGTACATAATAGACAGACAGACAGACTTTCGCATTTATATTATTAGTATAGTATGGATAGTATGGATAGTATGGATTTGGTATGCAGAATGTAGTTAGACGGCCGGATAGCCTAGTTGTTAGAGAACCTGACTACGAAGCTTGAGGTCCCGGGTTCGATTCCCGGTCGGGGCAGATATTTGTGTGAAAAATACGAATGTTTGTGCTCGAGTCTTGCATGTCTTGCATGTTTAATATGTATTTAAGTAGTATGTATTTATTTATCTATATAAGTATGTTTATCCGTTGTCTAGTACCCATAGTAAGCTTTGCTTGGTTTGGGACTAGGTCAATTGGTGTGAATTGTCCCGTGATATTTATTTTTTTATTATTTATTTTTCAGACCGTCGGAAACACATAGTATAGTTTTAATTCCGTATTCTGCGTAGACAAAGTCACGTGGAACGTCTAGTTTCAAGATAAGACATTTTTAGGGCTTCTTTATGGCAAGCTACTGAGCCTACCGAATCCACATAGAGTTTATCTATTAGCAGACCCAGGGCGAACGGTTGACCTCTCTCTCGAATGTATGTACAAAAACAAGTGCGAGCGGGACAGGTATATAGCAAAAAGCGCGTAACGGGACGCATGCGCTGGGTTGCTTTGCTAGACACCATGGGAAATATTGTAGTTTTATACTAATGCGAGAGTAACAAAAACCGGTTGTCTGTAAAGTCGGTTTACGGACGATAGTTTAACGTGTCAACGTCATAACAACACATTCAATGAAAATTACCCGAGCGCTAAGATTGTAAAAATACGTAATATTGCAACTGGCGCCTTCGCCGCTCTATTGCAACTGGCCTACGCCGCTCTATTGCAACTGGCCCTCGCCGCTCTGTAAGTACATGTACGTACATGTACTTACACGTAACGTTACATTGCGTCATCCTTTTTCGTGTATGCAGCCGGTGTTCATCGATTTATTAGACGTTGTCTGTCACGTCAAAAATGTAAGTAACATATTTTTGTTTGTGCATTTCTTTGTATGTTTATCCGTTCCCTGGTACCTACCCACAACACGAGCTATACAGGGTTATTTGTAATTCACTGACATCGTCTTAACCCTGAATTCGTATCACTCAAACAAATGTTTTTTTTTACGACTTTTTAAAATGAAGCACTTTTTTCCTCATACAAATACACAGAGTATCGTAAAAATAAGAGGTAGTCTCAAATTTTCAATACGTTATTACACCAAAAATATTAAGTTATGACAAAAGCCGTAAAACAAAAAACATTTGTTTAAGTGGTAGGAGTTTAGGGTTAAAAGGATGCTAGTGAATTACAAATAACCCTGTATTTATTTACTAAATAAATACTATTATCCAAAAAAATACAAATTTCGAAGAGTTGTGCTAGTATGTTAAAAGTACAGCCGAGGAATTTGCTTTCCAACCCATCTAAGTTTGAATATCGTACAGCAAACTGTCACCATAAGAGCTAGCTACGATGTTGCTTTGACGTGTTGCATTTGACATTTCGACATTTGCATTGCGAATGTTTGACGACATTTTTACGAAATGGGTAGGGAATTAAATTCCTGGACTGGTACCTACAACCAATTCCTATACTCCATTTAATTTAGAATTATAAACCACAACAACATTATATTGCGGCTCGTGAACTGTAATCTCTTTACAATTTTGTACTAGAGTAACAATTGACGACACGCAAATAAAGTGACATTAAAACAATTTTATTTTGCGGCTCCCAGACTACTGTACTGTACTATTTGCTAGGTAAGAAATAGTTGACGAGCCGCAATATAATGAGGTTGTGGTTTTCAATTCTAAGTTAAATGAAGTATAGTACGCTGGCAACACAGCTCTCGCCGTGATGGCGGCCAGTTGACGGCTTTTTCTATAATCAGCTCTTTTAAAATTCCTCGAGCTCAGAATGGATTCCGTGAAGCAGTTGATCACAATAACTGCGCAGACGCACCGGTTGGGAGCGCCTAACTAACTGGGGGTTAAGGGGGATTTGAAAGTAAATATAAATAAATAAAAATTATGTATTTCAGGACTGGCATCCCATATACAATGTGTTAGTTACATTCTTAATAAATGTTAGTAAGAGCACTAAATATAATATGAATTTAAAATTTAAATTGAAAAAAAAAAAAATCAAATAAAAATTCATACATATTTTAAAATTAAAAATTAGAAACATTGGCACTAAGAATAATAATCAATATACATATAATAAAACAAAATAGTTATAATAACAACATCAAAATCAATTTACTTAGTTCATTGGCAGGCCTATGTTAATTGTTCAGCAGTGAACGTTTTTCTACTTCAATGATGATAACGATGATTGCAGATGAATATCCGTGCAAGTAGTCAGAATTATTAAAGTTGAATCAAAAATAGGTTAATTTCTGACAACCCAGTGAACACAGACAAAACAGCGGTAAAATCAGTAGCCGACCTTTTCTCCTTGCACTTGAATGCACAATGAAAGTACTCGTAAGATGTTTGTCTTGTAGATTCCCCTCCCAAGCAATTAGCTAAGCAAAGGTATACAGCGTAACCCGACACGGCATCGCTTTCCGTGGATTTTCTAGTATTTGCAAATCTTTGTTTCACTTCTGTATTTGCTGACAATTTGAATAAACTTCGGAATCACATGATTGGAAATTTAGATAGGTTTTTGTTGTGAAATACTAATTTATCCGTGGACGCCACTCGAGAACCTTTTTGCCCTAACGGCCATCAGTTCTACGAGCGACGTGCCCTGCCCACTGCCACTTGAGTCTGGCGATTCTTCGAGCTATGTCGGTGACTTTAGTTCTTGTGCGGATTTCATCATTTCTGATGCGATCCCGCAGAGAAACTCCGAGCATAGCCCTCTTCATTGCCCTCTGAGTGACTTTGAGCTTCCTTCACGGACCGGAAGACGCAGTGTAGGTAGGCCTCCAACAAGATGGAGCGATGACCTGGTTAAGAGGATACGATGCGCACCATTTCTCCATACAAACGTAATCCCCTGTTTCGTCCCTGGATAATGGATTTAGAGCCAAATTTTTTTTACTGTGTAATCTATATCTACCATAGCTATGCCCCTATGTTTCGTTTTTTTCCATATTTCAATTAACATAAGAAATATGAGCTTTCCAAAACTGAAAAAATTGCCCAATTTCAACGTCATTTTCAGACACTCATCAGAAAAGAATCCCTCACATAAACAAAAAAAAGGAAAACATAGGGGCATAGCTAAATCTGTCCTCTAATTATTTTTGAAAAAAATAAATTTATTGGTCCAGTTTTCGAGAAGAAAACAGGGGATTACGAAATGCTGTTTTGATCAATTTTACGCGCCTATTAACGGTCTGAGCTGCAGTTGTCCCGCTCTCGCTGTACTGACACTGAGGGGTTCGGGCGAGACAGCGACATTTCATTAAAATACCTATTTCTCAAAAGTCTCTCAGCCATCGTACCCTCTTAAGGTTGCGTGATGGCGTTGGATGCGGAGGGCACGGGACCGATCTGTTTGGCGAGCCTTGGGGGAGGCGCCTATGTTCAGCCGGTGGACGTCTTTTGGCTGGAATGATGATGATGATGATGACTAATTTATCTATACATGTTGTCTCAAAACTCTACGATAACCTGGTACCTAATGGGCGAGAGATTTCGTCATGTTATGCCAGTTACGGAAAAATAAGAAAAAATTCCGTGTTACTTGGTTAAGCGATAATAGTCACATGACATCACTTTTAGTATAAGACGTTTTAAAAAAACCGGCCAAGTGCGAGTTAGTATGCCATCTTCTAATATATAAAAATCTCGTGTCACGGTGTTTGTTATCGAACTCCTCCAAGACGGCTTAACCGATTTTGATATATTTCGTACTAAATACAAACTGAAATATAGATGCACAGAAAAAACCCCAGAAAAAAGACCAATGCTGGGAATCGAACCCAGGTCCTCAGCATTCCGTGCCGCGTGCCATACCCCTACACCACCACTGGTCTAGAGATTAGACACGAATCTTTCCTATACATCATACATTTCAATCTGCTAAATCATCACCTTATGCAGTGACAAACGCACATCTATGTTACACCCTCATCGAGAGATTTTAACACTCCTTCGGAACTAACCGCTCACCTGGACAAGAGATGGCGCTACTGTGCAACTTTAAACAAGTTAGCTATGAAGTATCTTTTTTGTACTTATTTTTTCAACTTCATTTTTTATTACTTTTACGGTCATCCCGTGAAATCATACATTTCGTACTAAATACAAACTGAAATAACATGATTTTTATATAACATTTTTATCAATATTTGGTAGATCTGAGAATAGGTCGGCGTAGACTATTTTTTATACCTACCCCTAGCTAGTTATTCATAATGCGGCAAAAAAATCATGTCTGTTGTATGGGAGCCCTCGTAAATATTTGTTTTATTTTAATTTAAATATTTATTTTTAAAGCGAATATATAATATATAAATTTACAGGCACACTCTCTACCTCTCTCACACACACACAAACTCACACACACACACACACACACACACACACACACACACATATCCATACCATACTCATACTCATTAATATACTTATATATATTTTAGCTTGATAGCTTGATTTGTAAACTTGTTGTATCTGTGTTAGTATAAAGTATGTTTCGCTTAACTGTATGCCTGTGGACATCTGTTATTGGCTTTTTGTCTAGTATTTAAGTCTCATTATAATGTATTGTATTGCTGTTGATGCCCCGAATAAATAAAAATAAAAAAAATAACTAAATATTCTGTGTATATTTTAAGCGACTACCTGTTGCCGTTATATCGAACAAACACGAGCAAAAAAACCACGTTTGTTGTATGGGAGCCTTCTTAAATATTTGTTTTATTCTGTTTTTTAGTATTTGCTGTTATAGCGGCAACAGAGATATATCATCTGTGAAAATTTCAATTGTCTAACTATCACAGTTCATGAGATACAGCCTGGTGACAGACGGACGGTTGGACAGCGGAGTCTTAGTAATAGGGTCCTTTGGGTACGGAACCCTAGAAAGTCTAAGTAGGTATTAACTAACTGACATGGTTTTAATATCTTTCTTATACAATATAGGTTTGCGTTTGATCGCAATCACGCCTGATGGGAAGCGTTCTTCTCACCCGATACCACGTTTTGGAACATTCTGGATAATATAAAATCCCTATTTCCTTTAGCGCCACAACTTGAGAACGATTTTACCGAATAATTTTTTCATTTATTACAACCACGACTTCCATTTTGCGATACCAGGTACAAAATAGTAAATAATTGCTAGTAATTATAAAAAAAAAAAAAAAAAAAAAATAATACCTCCTTCAAAAAACCCCCAAAAAAACATAAAATAATAATTGATTGAACCGACCACAATAAGCATGAAAATATCTTTCTACTAATCTGTTTGAAGTTGGTGCCTCAGCACGAGCCAGCAGGAGTGTAGAAGCCCTATAATAGGTATGTAGGTAAGTTAGATTACTAGGTCCACTCCTGCTGGCTCGTGCTGAGGCACCAACTTCAAACAGATTAGTAGAAAGATATTTTCATGCTTATTGTGGTCGGTTCAATCAATTATTATTTTATGTTTTTTTGGGGTTTTTTTGGAGGAGGTTTTATTTTTTATTTTATTTTTTTTTATTTCCAAATTTTTTTTGGGTGTTTTTTGAAGGCGGTTTTATTTTTTATTTAAATTTTTTATTTTTTTTATTTTTAGTTGTTTCTAATGGCCTGGACTGGCACTCTTTACTGACTGTACTTTTTGCCTCTGGTTACCAAAGTACTCATCAAGACGAATCAAACGAGACCAAACTTGATGGGGTTATGTCTTTTTACTACGGAGTTCTTATGGTCACCATCCAACTTCATTGTCAGACCCTGGTTACCATCTAGGACCAAAGTACTCGTTGAGACGAGTCAAATGAGTCCGTACTCAATGGGGTAAGTGCCGTTACTTTATGGAGTAACTTTGGCCACCTTCCAGCTCCATCATCAGACCCTGTTTATCATCTGGAATCAAAGTAGGTACTCGTCAAGACGTTTCAAATGAACCCAAACTCGACGGGGTTGTGTTGTTTTATTACAGAGTTCCTATGGCCACCTTCCAACTCCATCATCAGATCAGCTCCATGTCACAATAATATTGCATTGTCACCTGATTTACACATGCATGTAAAATATGAACTCAATCAGAAACCGGGAAGTGAGTCAAATTCAACTTGCAAGATTTGACCCGTTGAGGAGTTCCGTTGGCCATCTGCGGTCTTCTTCATCAGATCTAGTTTACCAAATGACACTTTCTGAATGCAAATGCTCGATTTGTCACTGAAAATACTAAAATCGCTTTACATTTCCCTTGAACTTTTGAAGAGTTCCTTCAATTCCTCATGGATCCCATCATCAGAACTGGATTCTGGTAACAACGGGACCAACCTTGAAGCATATGCTTTCAAACAACGAATGAATTTTCCAAATCGGTTCATAAATGATGGAGTTCTGAGGTAACACACATTAAAAAAAAAAGAATATGCAACCGAATTGAGAACCTCCTCCTTTTTTGAAGTCGGTTAAAAACATATCCCTGTAAGAAACTAACCGTTTTTCGCTCACAGTAAAGAAATTGGCGTGTAATTCAGTTATACAGGGTTATTTGTAATTCACTAGCATCCTTTTAACCCTAAACTCCTACCACTTAAACAAATGTTTTTTGTTTTACGGCTTTTGTCATAACTTAATATTTTTGGTGTAAGAACGTTTTGAAAATTTGAGATTACCTCTTATTTTTACGATACTCTGTGTATTTGTACGGGAAAAAAAGTGCTTCATTTTAAAAAGTCGTATAACAAAAAACATTTGTTTGAGTGATAGGAATTCAGGGTTAAGAGGATGTCAGTGAATTAAAAATAACCCTGTAGACGAGTTTGAAAGTTAAGTTTGCATGCGATGAATTATTCGTTAGTTAAATAATAATGATCAATAATCATGAAGTTGGATGTGCTAGATGTAGTTTTTTAGGAGAGGGAACAAAAAGCTTTACATAGCGTTTTTTTTATCTGTAAATTTTAGTGTCCGACCGAAACACGATTTTTAGCCGAAACCGAAACCGAAACCGAATATTCGGTTTTTTTCTGATTTCGGCCGAAACCGAAACCGAAACCGAAATTTTTGAAGACGTATCATATCAAACAAAATATTCAAAATTACTGTACAGATCGTAAGGAAAAGGTTATTGCAAGGATTTCTTATATGAGAACAGTTACTTTTTTTGTTAAACAAAATAAAAAACGTTTAGTTTTAATGAAAAATGTCTTGGCATAGGTATTATATTATTCAAAACAAACAACCTATTCTTATCACGTCTAAACTAAATTCACAATCCTAATATCAAACGTATTGTTCATTAATCACAGCATAAAATGCAGTAACAAATAAAATAAATAAAATAAATAAATATTAGGGGACAATCTTACACAAATCGACCTAGTCCCAAACTAAGCAACATATACAAGTACTATGGGTACTAGACGACGATAAACATACTTATATAGATAAATAAATACTTAAATACATAGAAAACATCCATAACTCAGGAACAAATATTCGTGCTCATCACACAAATAAATGCCCTTACCGGGATTCGAACCCTGGACATCTTGCTTCGTAGGCAGGGTCACTACCAACTAGGCTAAAGCGGTCGCCAAACAGATTCTAAAAAGTAAATTATAATTTAATAAATAAACAACACTCATATATACTACTGTCGCTGGTCCCAGCTGGGCCGGCCGCCGATGCATTACCTATACCTACCCGGCCGAGCGTGTCCGAATTAAGCCGAGCGCTCCCGATGCGAGAGCCGCGAGAGGTCGCGAAGTAATTTCGGCCCGGCCGAAGGTTTCGGCCGGATTCTGGCCGAAACCGAAACCTCGGCCGAAATCACTTTTTTGGCCGAAATTGGCCGAAACCGAAACCGAAACCGAAACTTCGGTCGGACACTAGTAAATTTCAACATAATGCTATACCTCATAAATTCTGACTTTTTTTAACGGACACTTAATCTTGCTAACGAAATATCATCCCCAGCCTATATACGTCCCACTGCAGGGCACAGGCCTCGGGTACAGGGTCGTAGTACCCACGCGCGCCCAGTGCGGATTGGGAACTTCACACACACTATTGAATTTCTTTGCAGGTGTATGCAGGTTTCCTCACGATGTTTTCCTTCACCGGAAAGCTCAGGGTAAATTACAAATGTTATTTAATTTCGCACATAAATTCCGAAAAACTCAAAGGTGCGAGCCGGGATTTGAACCCACGACCCTCTGCTTGGGAGGCCATAGGTCAAACCACGGCTAACGAATTACCTATGTCCTGATGATATTTGATAGGTAGGATAGCTTCGATATCTTATTCCTGTCAACTTAGATACATTACGGCCATAGCAACTACTAACCGGCTTCTAACTTCTAAACTAACCAAATAAAGAAATACTCGTACCCTACATACCGAGCTGGTTGAGAAACTTAATTATTTTAGATCCATGTTGGATTGCCAACGTTGCCCCATTGGTTCAATATTAGAGATTGGAATTGTGAACCCGAGACCTTTGTGTTTATTGACATGCTAAGCGTCTACTTCACGGTGACACTATAAAAGATGTGACTGGTATCCTAATAGAACTAGAACTAAAAACAAGGATTGAAGTTGCCGATGGTATGGAAGCCGTGGTAGCACAGTGGTTTGGTCTATGACCAGTGATCGGAATTTGGTAACATTTTCGAGGTATATATACTATGTACTAGCTTTTGCCCGCGACTCCGTCCGCGTGGACTTAGTAATTTTGGCAGCTTATTTTTTTAATCCAATTGCTTTTTCATCAATTATGGCTCTCCTTAGTTCCTCGATATAAAAAATCCCCCCCCCGCACGCACACCCGCGTTCAAATTCACCACCGTACTTCCCAAGTCAAGCGTGCCTGCCTATAGAAGTTTTACTTCAAAACCCCCGATTTTGAAACATTCTTCCGCTCCGCTCCACTCCTATTGGTGTTAGCGTGATGATATCTGTGGCCGACTGTGGCTCTAGTGAAAAAGGGGTTAATTCTTCAGAAGTTGAACAGCTGATTTCGACTTAGCCCCCTTTACACATAAAATAGAAAATAGCTCAACAAACTCTTCAGCTTTATAATATTAGTATAGATTCCACGCGGACGAAGTCGCGGGCAGAAGCTAGTGTATATATATAAAGTTCGGAAATTCATACAAAACTGTTCCTTTAATCTAGGCGCGCCCGCATTTCTGTGCCCGAAATGGCCGAGCCACATGTCGTCTCGCCTAACTGGTATCTGGTATTCGGTACCCAATAGCGATGACGAAACCAGATCCCTACGACAGATGGCTGGCCAGGATATTGTATAACCGAAGGGCGATCTTAAGATCTTTCGGCGCCAAGGAAAAGCCAGTATAAACTGGTGTATGTAGTATGTGAATTTACTGTAGAATGTACTATGTGATTCAGTTCATTATTTAATATGGACCTCCTCAAAGTAACGCCTTTTTCAATAAATAATTGAAAACTAAACTTCTAATCTAATGTATAAAAATCTCGTGTCACGGTGTTTGATATCGAACTCCTCCGACACGGCTTGACCGATTTTTATGAAACTTTTTTCTCTATATTCGGTAGGCCTGAGAATAGGTTGTAGGCTATTTTTTGTATACCTACCCATATTCTTCGCAGACGGAGTCACGGGCAACAGCTAGTAAATAATAAGATTTTAATCATTTATATCAGTAGGGACCTAGACAATTCCATGTCAGTTGGCTAGAAATGTCAACAAGAGATTGTCAGATTCTATTGAAATAAGGTTTACGTCTGTTAAAAAAGGCTTACAAGATTCACAGCTAGGTATACTCACAACAATGTTAAGGAAAGTAATAAATAACAATTTTGATCCTTCCTAACCCAGGCACGAGCCTTCCAGGAAAAAATCAGAAACTTTGTTCTTGATCTACCGGGACAAATTATGGGTTGAAGTTTTGTACCTGATTCAAAAAGTTAACATTAGAAAAAACGACCGCATTTGTTACAAGTAGAGTTACATTACAACAATTGGCATGTGCTTTTTGTTTATTGACACTTGGCATATTCATTTTTACGAACGCCACAATAATGTGTAAGTAATCTGAAAGCATTGTCAAAACGGATGGCCAGATAATATGGGTATTACTTATACGTATGTAAAACAAATTATGTGAACAAATAAAATTACCACTAAAATATCGTCACTACTTTAAATAATAAAAGCTCATAAGTACTTATCTCAAAATCGATCATCTGGCCTATTGAACTTTACTAAGTGTTATTAAGGTTCAGTTTTGGTTACATATTGATTTGAGATACGAGCTTTTTCAAAACCGGCCAAGAGGGAGTCGGAATCGCGCACCGAGGCCAACGCGCAAATTTCTGTGTCAAAATATACGCTACAAACGGACGAATCTATAAAATCCAGTGAGTGCTCTCAAACCAAAATGTGCCCCTTTATTTTTAATTTAATTATGTTAATATTGATCGTTAGTTCACACTGGGCCCGATGAACCACTACGGCCTAATCCCTCTCATTCTAAGAGGAGACGTGTCCTGCAATGGAACTTAATATATAGGCCGAAATGATGATTTCCATAAAATAGAAGCAAAATGATAATCATTTATTTTTATGATAAAAAGTATATTTGGTGCTAAATTTTATATATCTGGTGACCAGCTAAAGATCAGCCATTATTACTTCAGTTAATCAACTACAGATAAAACCACATTTTATAAGCACACTGTCCTATCCTGTACTATCCTGCCTTGAAACGCTTTGAAAAAGAAACAAAACTAAGATCCTAATTGAGAAAACAAACATACTTGAAATTGCACTTCGCGTTCAAGTTACAGAACGCAGCGAATACAGAATTGCGAGCCCAGATTGAACCTATCATTTCGGACCATCATGAAAAAACTGGGCAAAAGAAACATGGCTACAACCTTTGGAATTCCAAGGAGATTGCATTCCAAAATAAAACAAAAGAAGAAGACTTTAAAGTAGATACAGCGTGTGTTAAAGATGTTGGTTAAGATGTTTTGGTACCGGGGAGGTAGAAAGGTGGTACAAAAAAGATAATGGTAAAGCGGTACACAAACGACCTTGGCTGTAGGCCGCGCCGGCTGTTGCTCCGAAAGCCGGTTTGGTGGGGCCGTATTTTGATGGATCGGTTTTGGGGCCCTTTCGGTAGAGATTCTTGTGCTAAAAGAAATTACCTTGAGAGTTCGGATCAAGTTTATAAAATTTAATGTTTTAGCCTCGTAATTACTGACTTTTTATGACAGACTGTGCTTTAGACCAAACCCAAAACCGTCAGCTTTATTATTTTGTGATTTATTTTAACATATTTGGGTGGAGCCGCGAAGCATTTCAACTGCCGTAGTCCTGTGTGTTGCGAAAATCTAAGGATAATGTCCATGAACTAAACTAAAACTAAAAACAATTTTGAACACAACACGCGCGGTGATGGTCACTATGATTTTTAATGAACTGAAACAATTACTTTGCTCACCCGCGACCTAAAGGTCTAAGGTTAAGGTCTTCAGGTTTAAGGTTGCGGGTGAGCAAGTAACTGTTTGAGTTCATTAATATGGACCCCTCCAAAGTAACGTAACGCCTAATTCAATAAAATACGTATTAGTTAGTTACTTGACATAATGCAATTTTCACAGAAGTTGTTATAAAATAAACCTAAGGTATCTAATCCAAATCAATGTGTAGATTACACCATATAAAAAATCTTTTTGTTTAACTCAATTCAAAATATTTATTTCAAACAGAGTCCATAAAATAGTGAGTATTACATTAAATCTTATAAAGTAATCATTACAGATTAAATGAAAATAAAAATAGATGACAATAATACACAATTACCTACCTACAACAAAACTAACAAATACAATATTTAACAGCTTTTTTATTATCAACAGTTTCATCCATTATTCTTACTAAAATTTAGGCATTTTGACGCGTTCCTGTTTCGTCTAATTTTTTCAACACCTAATTATTCCTAACAAAATTTGTTCACATACTATTCTTGTCAGCAACTTTTCCTGTATTGTCCGGAGCCATGTCCAAACTCTCACGCATCTTATCACACATACATAATGAGTAACATTGAAAGTTGTCGATTTAAAATGCGGGCCCTCAGCCACGCCCTTGCAACAAAACCTTCCAGTTTGGCTGCCCTACACAATTATTAACTTTTACTTTTATTTCTCGATTATAATTTTGGTAGAAAGTCACCAGCGCCGGCGCATGCGGTGAAATTTTTCACGATCACTATCTCTATGCGATCGTCGTGTCGTACGTTCGCGGTTGTCATGATTTACATATATTATTAACGTTATTCGGACTTTCTTGCCGCTTACTTGTTCTAGTTTTAAATACTACTGTGTGTAGCAATAAAAAAAGACAAATAGAATAATGTAATATGTACTAGATTTTAAATAATTTAGGTATTACTTTGCGGAGGGGTGCCCCTTGAAATTTCGACAAACTATTTGTCGAATTTCATTTAATCGAAAACGATATATCGAATATTTAATACTAATATTTTCTCTAGGAGTAATTTCATTTCATCGACTAGTCATTACATATTATAACAATTGTAAGAACAACAGTAGGTACAAGGATTATTATTTGTTTAAAAATACATTTCATCAACTATTCATGAGACAGAACAACTAAATATCGCTGTTTATTTCATCGATGTATTATTATAAAACACTTTTATTTCATAGTCGATTACATATTATAACAATATATTCTACTTGTTTTATTACAGCGAGCGAGCAAGACGGGTCGGAGCGGAAGCGACTCGGATAGGTTAGGTTCAAAGGCTAATGCGGGAGCGTAGCGTAGCCAGCGAAGCTCCCGCCCGCATTAGCCTTTGGTGTTAGGTATTTTTTTATGACCACCCTGAAAGTCTTGCTATATAAAAAGCAACTGTAATTATTAGTGTTTCATTGATTACTAAACAAATTAACATCTACCCACATCCGTCCGCGAGCATATTGCGTTTCGTTCCTCTCACATAATATATTATTGAAGTTGTGAAATGATAAATATTAAAATAATATTCTAAGATATAACATTTACAACATTCAAAAAAGTATGAAATAATAAAATATGAAATGAATATCTGCCAAATAAGCAATCTAATATATAATATTTCCACAAATTAAAAATCGATAATTTGAAAATACTTATTCTAATCATTCCAGGTAATGAATAGTCGATGAAATTAAAAAATATAAAACGACTTTTAACTGATATTCGATTAAATGCGGTGCGATGCGGGTCGCTAGTCATAAATAAATAAATATCACGGGACAATTCACACCAATTGACCTAGTCCCAAAGTAAGCTAAGTAAAGCTTGTGTTATGGGTACTAGGCAACGGATAAACATACTTATATAGATAGATACATACTGAAATACATATTAAACACCCAAGACCCGAGAACAAACATTCGTATTTTTCATACAAATATCTGCCCCGACACGGGAATCTAACCCGGGACCTCAAACTTCGTAGTCAGGTTCTCTAACCACTAGGCCATCTGGTCACCTAAATAAATAGTTAAATCGGCATAACTTCACACCACAAAGACTTAATCCACACTCACAATCACAAGTTAAGAGGAATTACGTTTTGTACACAAAGCGATCTGATTTAATATCTCTAACGGTATTTTACAGTTAAAACCGTATCTACGAAAAGCGACCAACCGACGACCTGGTTAAGGTTGCGGAAACGCGTTGGATGCGGATGCAGGACCGGTGTTTAGCGAACCTTGGGAGGCCTATGTTGATGATGATGATGAGGAAAACCGAGGTACCCCGATCATCATTATCATTTTAGCCGAAAGACGACTGTTGAACATAGGCCTCCCCCAAGGCTCGCCAAACAGATCGATCCTGCGCCATCCGCATCCAACGCGTTCCCGCAACCTTAACCAGGTCGTCGCTCTATCTTGTTGGAGGCCTGCCTAAACTGCGTCTTCCGGTCCGCGGACGCCACTCGGCACTCGAGATTCGGCCCCATCGGCCGTCAATTCTACGAGCGATGTGCCCTACCCGCTGCCACATAAGTCTGGCGATTCTTCCAGCTATGTCCGTGACTTTAGTTCTTGCTCGGATTTCATTTCTAAAGCGATCCCGCAGAGAAACTCCAAGCATAGCCCTCCCCATCGCCCTCTGAGTGACTTTGAGCTTTTCTGAGGCCCATCGTACTATACCTACAGTCAAGGACTAATTCATGAGCCACCTTTCACACCTTTCACCTTTTCAAAAGAAAAGACATTAAGATTTTCCTTGTTAATTAATGCGATGTCACTATGAAGTTTATTGTGAAATGGTTCCATGGTGGCTCATGAATTAAAGTCCTTGACCGTACGTCGCTAAAACTGTTAAAATAAAGCAATTAGAGCGTGAACGCCTACTAATTGATATTTCGCGAAGAGATAACTTTGATAACGGTTACAAGTTAATTGCTAATCGTGGTTGGTTATGACAGGATGTTACTGAAGTTAACAAAATAAGAAACCTTAATTTACATATTGACTACCTTTACTCGCGGCTTCGTTCGTGTTCGAAATCCATGAAGAAAGTTTACGGTATTATTTTTAAAGCATAACGGTCGCTTGGACAACGCCATCTATTGATTGCAGACGATATTAAGCATTTGATCAGTGTGTTGCCAGTGATGACTTATGGCACTGAGACGTGGCCGCTAACGATGGGCCTCATAAGAAAGCTCAAAGTCACTCAGAGGGCGATGGAGAGGGCTACGCTCGGAGTTTCTCTGCGGGATCGCATTAGAAATGATGAAATCCGCGCAAGAACTAAAGTCACATCACAATTGGCACATCGCTCGTAGAACTGATGGCGGATGGGCCAAAAAGGTTCTCGAGTGGCATCCACGGACCGGAAGACGCTTTGTAGGTAGGCCTCCAGCAAGATGGAGCGACGACGTGGTTAAGGTTGCAGGATCGCGTTGGATGCGGATGGCACGGGACCGATCTGTTGGGCACGTCTTGGGGGAGGCCTATGTTCAGCAGTGGACGTCTTTCGGCTGAAATTATGATGATGATTAAGCACGGTCACCATAAAACCGAGAAAATTCAACTTTTTTGGTTAGCGCCATCTATTCTTGTTTAATATTTAAATATTATTCTACGGGAACTCATTATAGGAGTGGGAATCGCGAATGTTTAAATTTAAAACATTCAAAATAAAAACCGGCCAAGTGCGAGTCGGACTCGCGCACCGAGGGTTCCGTACAAATTTATATGTATCTATGACGGTGCCCCTTTTCTCCCATAAAATTTTAAGTCATAATGTATAATTAGTCATAATCAACGTTAGTCATACAGTGATTTATTTCTGAAACGGTATTTTTTTCAGAACTTTTTTAAATGCCATCTTATAGAATGCTAGTAGGTTAGGTTAGGTTTGTTTAATCATTCAAACCATTTATACTAATATATAACATATGTACAACTATCCTAGACTAAAAAAAAAAATGTATGTACAATAAGAAAAAAGAAAACAAAAATATAAAATATAACTAAAACATATTCTGAAAGCTAGTCCCCTTAGGCAAGGTGCCGAAGATGCTGGCAGCGTTTCCTCTTTGAATAGCTAAGCTAATTCTTTGTCCGAGGAAGCTGCCAGCTCTTCGGTCACCTGTGACGTCGACTAACCTCTTAGAAATATCCTTAAAGAGCTTTAAGGCGCTAGGACCCCACGGACCAAGGGTCTCGACACCGAATGGGACAAAATCGTATTCGCTGCCTAGACCCCTGTATTTCAGTCTTTTCGCCTTTTCAGCCGCTTCTGAAGCTGCACCAGGTCTGTTGCAAGTACCATGGAGATGGGAAGGGGCCAGCGTGTCTGAACAAGTGGCATCCCATACCAGCACCCGACCCATCTTCCATGGAATCAGACTCATACCATCCGGTCTCTTGCCATCGTCTCTTGCAATGCCTGTGGGCTCAAGCAACGTTGGCACGTTGACGGTGGCAAGGGACCGGCGTATAATGTCGTTTAGTGCAGCATGTCTTGAGAAGCGGCCGGCGCTTTTTTGACATGATAGTCCGTGATGTCCTAGCCGGTCGACGTCACTGCCACAGGGACACACGTGAGGAGCGCAAACCGGAACCCCGAGCCGTAGACAGGTTGCAATTCTGAGCGTGTCAGGCTCAAGAAAGGTTCCAGTATTAGACGATGGAAACGCGTGAAGCCAGTAGCCGGCCTCATGCGTTCCCACAGCCAATAGCCTAGCTCGTGCCGAACCTGTACTACAGCTCAAGAGATGGTCATAGGTAATTTTGCAGTGTATGTCGTCCCAGCTCCTCTGTGAATTTGTAGAAACTGGAAAATTTTGACCTGGGCATGCAATTAAGAAAGCCTTTCTAGCTTCTTCCAAGCCAGCAATCTCAAAGTTTGAAGGGTTGGCCCTTAAAATTTTACTTATGAGATTTGCTGAACTATAGGCAGAAGATAGGAAGGCTGGCAAAGCGACACTCGAAATTTTGCGAGTCCCTAACCCACCATAACGGATGGGCAGGGATGCTTGGGTCCAAGATTGCTCGTTCAGCTGCATATTTAGGATCGATTCTAAGCTAATTTTAATTAAGTCGTCAAATTGAGTTAAAAGATTTGGGTGGTTCCAAAAGGGACAGCAGCGGAGCACATATGTAAATTTTGGGACGAAAAGACAGGATTTTAATATGCAAAGTGCATAATGCGAAATAATTTCAAGAAGACGGTCAGCGGAATTTTGAAATTTAGTAATAGAATTATTAATGTATTCAGGAATAGACGCTTCAAATATTGGGGACCCTAAGAGGCAAAGGGAATTACTGCTTACAATTTTAATATTTGGAGCAAGAATATTGAATTTTTGCTTTACGTCATTTATATTTAAGTTGGAATTATTTATAAAGAGTTCGCATTTGCCAAAATTAAGTTAAAATAAAAAATAAAAAATTAAAAATTAAGTTCCAAACCAATGGACTGAAACTTATTTTTGATTGAAAAAAGGTCTGAAAACACAGTATCCACATCACCTCCTAGGGTTCCGTCGTCCAAATACCATACGTTAAATTTAGAATTTAAATTTTTAATTATTGGATTTATAGCTAAACTAAAAATTGCAGGCCCAAGGGGATCACCCTGTTGACAACCTACTTCTGAGGAAAGTTCATTAGAACGATATAACAATTTAGTTGGGTCAGCGTAGCTGAGAAGAAGATAATTATATATTTCCGGTACGTGCTGTTTTATTTCCGTCAGCAGGGTATCCCTATTTACCGAATTGAAAGCGTTTTTAACATCAATTTTGATTACTACTTCAGGTTGTCCGTAAGTTAGAAAGGAGCGTAGGGCATGGACGGCTGCCTCACATCCTCCTTTTATACCGAAACCTAACTGTACGGGTTCAAATTCCGAATTTAATTTTGATGAAATATGTCGAACAGCAATTTTGGAAGCCAAACGGCGTAAAGTTGATCCAACAGCAATTGGTCTCACCCCTCCGTCCTTTTTGGTGAGGGCGATGAGGTTTGCACCGAAAAGAATGGGAACGATTTCTGAATTGATATTGCCTGAATACATAAAGTTAATTAATTTAGTGATAGAATTTAAAAGTTGATCACCTGCATCACCCACAGAATGAGATGTTAAATCTTTCAAATGCTGGGGTGAGATTCCATCCAAACCTGCGGCCGAACCTGGTTTAAAAGATAAAATGGCATCCATTACATCCTTGTTTTGAATTTGGAGGCATGATTGCCCTGCTGTTGGTGGATCGAGAAAATATGGGTTGATTGGAGCTGGAGGATGTTTCGTCCGTAGGGCCTGAAGTGTGTCAGGGGTGTCTGGCGATAGCTCGTCGTTGGAGAACAAAAGACGTGCGGCACCTTTAAGGTCTCCATCACTAATTTTGTTCTCAATCAGTTTGCGGCGGTTATGAGGGGTGACATGTTTACTTACAGGAGCGGGTGAAGGCGAGGAGTTTACAGCACAGTTATTTTTTATTTTTTGTGTAAGCGAACAATTCGATTCATCAGTTTTTGCGTGTAGTGTGCTGTAAGAAAATAAAAATAGGTTCTGCCAGTCTTGAGTACCATTGCTTTGATAACATTTCTGTATTAGTTGAGACAAATGTGTTGCAACGGTAATTCTAGCTCCTCGAGGGATCCTTTTCACTATGGAGATGCTATTTTTCAACCGGCTGAGATGGATGTGAAAAGGAGGGGTTGAGTTGTTGACTGAGGAAGTTGGTGCCGGAGTACTGGGATGGATATGTGGAGCAAAACTATTTTGGCTTATACATTTTTTATGTACTTTGGCAATATGTATGTTAAGACCTTTAGATTTTTGAAATGACTTATTACATTGTGGGCAAGTACGGCTGGTAATCGACGTGCCATCGCCAGATTGGGTCACGGTCTGCATTCAACGCTACAAAAACACTATTTACAATAAATTACACCTTAAAACAATAAAAAAAAAAAACACACTTAAACATAAAAATTCAAGGAAAAACTGAAAACATAACACAAAGTCATAACAATGTATGACAGCTCTGAGGCTG
This sequence comes from Archips crataeganus, assembly GCA_947859365.1. Classification (NCBI taxonomy): domain Eukaryota; kingdom Metazoa; phylum Arthropoda; class Insecta; order Lepidoptera; family Tortricidae; genus Archips; species Archips crataeganus. The sequence goes on from OX402066.1 coordinate 1,687,022, forward strand.
CGTCTTGTTTAAAACGCATGCGCTGTCGGGAACGTCACATTAATTTGAATCCTTATTGGATGCTGCAGCCGGAGAGACCTAGCGACGCATATCGTCACTAGGACAACGGATGGCGGCCTTAGCAACCGCGTCTTGTCACATTGAATGAAAATTACAGAAATATTTGCCGTAAATAAAAGCTCAGTGGTGGGGAGATAAATTAAACCCCCATGTACACTGCTGTGGCGCGACTTAAATATCTTTTTGTTTAAGTTTTAGGGGCACCAGCGAATTTTATGAACTGAAAATGAATTTGTTATAAATATGTGATCTTGCTTGTCAATCAGTTTTGTTCTTTTTTTCTAAACTTAACTTGTTTTATAACAATTCCGAAAAATAAATTGTTTCAGAAATAAATCACTGTATGACTAACGTTGATTAAGACTAATGATACATTATGTCTTAAAATTTTATAAAATAAAAAAATAAAAATCCTTAATTTAAGGCCAGCTGACCCATACAATTGTTAGTAGATACATAAACTTAAATTTCTAGACTATGTTAGTTTATACATGCATACATTATTTATTATTATTAAGTAAGTACATATTATTATTATTTAATTATTTTAACCATCCAGTCACGATCCCCACCCAGTGTTTAGTGATAGGGCAGTCGAGACGTTCTGCAAACATCCTCAGAATGCCGTTGCTGCTGCCGCGCACACGTCATATAGTCACGTTTATGGGAGTCATTATAGATCTATGAACATCCAGTCTTAGCAGACCCCTGCTCATAAGCAAAATGTGCGCAGTGTGGGATCATTGTAGATTGGTTACTGATATAGACAGACAGACAAACTAGATCTCGTATCGTAATGTAGGTCATATATATTTTTTTAGTTTTATCATTCTCTTATTTTAGATTTAGAAGTTACAGGGCATACACATTTTACCACTTTGGAAGTGTCTCTCGCGCAAACTATTGTTTAGTAAAAAATTATATTAGAAACCTCAATATCATTTTTGAAGACCTATCCATAGGACAACCCACACGTATGGGTTTGAAGAAAAAAAAATTTTGAGTTTCAGTTCTAAGTCCCCCCCCAAAATTGATTGTTGTTTTTTTCTATTTTTGTATGAAAATCTTAATGCGGTTCACACAATACATATACTTACCAAGTTTCAACAGCATAGTTCTTACAGTTTCGTAAAAAAGTGGCTGTGACATACGGACGGACGGACAGACAGACAGACAGACATGAAGAATCTATAAGGGTTCTGTTTTTTACCATTTGGCTACGGAACCTTAAAAAGTGAGTTTCAAATTTATTTTTTACTAGCTGTTGCCCGCGACTTCGTCCGCGAAGAATTTAAATATTCATAGACGAGCTTCCAGTAGGATTGTGATGATGATTATGATGCATCATCATCAACCTATGTTACTCAGGGATAATGTAGCATTCTAATTGTGAACGAATTTTTGAAATAGGTCCAGTAGTTTTGAGTTTATTCGTTACAAACATACAAAAATACAAATATTTTTCTTTATAATATTAGTGTAACAGATCTAAATGCCATTTCTGCAAGTCAGTGTGCAGTGTAACAGATGTCATAATTAGATAATAACATTCTTTCGCAAGATACAGTTGATTCCAATAGCAATAAAATTAGCAAGATACTGGCTATCATAAAAATAAAAACAAAACAAGTTGACACATTACATTATCATAACATACCTAATTAGGCAACGAAACCTAATAAAGATAAGGATTATAACAACACGAATATTGCCACAAGTTGTTTGCGATACGGCTCTAATTGTCAAATAATTGACACGTAAAATTTCTCACATTGAAATAACATTACTGACCGCAACAACGATAAAAGAATTTCAAGAATCAGAAATAAAAATAACGAGCAAACGAAAGCTTTCGGCATACCTAACAACAAATGAACAGAAACCAAACGCCACATATTTCACTTTGCAAAAAATGTACAGATGGCGATAAAACGCATTTGGCGCAAAAACGCAACTTTTTGTAAATTACCAAGCGTTGCCAAATGTTGATATTTGTAACAGAAAAAAACAAAAGCCAATTCAAGAGCGTCTCCGTTTCACAAGTCAAGTGTTTTCGTCAAATGGGAATGTTGGATTTCATAAGTGATTGGATTCTACATCAGTCTACTAAAGGACATACATTTGGACTGAGACTATGGGTAATAATTGCCCGCTAACCGAGTACTTTCAAATTTGGATACATACTCCTTTAAAAAACAGCTATGTCATCAACGTAGATGGCAAGTTCTAAACAACGCCGAAATTACTGACCATCATATTCTAATTCGAAATTGTAAGACCACCAACCTAATAAGCTTTATTGAAGGCGGAAGTATCAATTGAAAATCAAGCAGTTACAACACAACTATATAAAGCAGCCAGCCCGATAAATACGCCTAAACAATGGTCTTTAATGAACTGAAACAGAACTAGAGAATGCTCTAAACATGCCACATAAGGCTTTGTGATGTTGAAATTAGTAATTAAACAGTTTCGAATAGAATGAATGATGACAGATGCTGTGAAGTTACTTAAATGTGCGAAGTGATGTGAGGCAAGTGAATTAAGTTAAGACGAGGGAAATGTACAAACTCTAGATGACGTCGACATTTTATGGGCGTGTTTTACTAACATATTTTGAACCACTTTTCACAAGTAAATGTGGCTACAATCAAAGTACCATACCACCATTAAGGACCATAGCCTTTGCAACGCCATACACTTATCTCTGGATTGGCTGAACCAGTCAATAAGCATATCATAAATGATTTTGTCTCACGATTGTTTTAAGAGTTTCAAGTGACAAGTCAATGGCGTGTAATCTGATTAAAAAAAGTTAAAACTTTGACCACACTGCAACGATTATATCGGTCTATTTCTGCCGCCTAATACACTTCGGTATGAATTAGGCACGTTGTCAAAAATCACACACGTACACATCTAAACAGATATGACAAAATACCCCGTTCATGACTTAGATTATTATCAAGGGTTGTGAAGCAATACAGCTCCGGGCAGTTTGCCATTCCGTTGCAACAGATTGTGATACACAAACCGACACAGAATACAAACGATTGTTTAAAACTTTTGTTGAATATTTCATGGTATCGCTTTTCTTGCGAGATCAACTTGCGTAACATTATGGGAACAGATGAATTAATTGAGATCATTGGCTATCAGTTATAGTCATTAAGTGGATCATGGTTGCTTAAATGATTTGCATGAATGATGAGAACGTTATTACGACATTGTCTTTTATTATATTGTTTTCGCGAATGTTAATTCAATCAGAGATGCAGATTTTGTATCAGTTACATATTTGCGAATATATTGTTCCCAATTTTTTGGTAATCAAATGAAAGTAGAACGACTTGCCCTTTGAACGGTTTGACCTTTAACATCTTACAAAAGCAAAAAGCCTAATGACCGCGCAGCTACGCATTATAAATGAAGAGTACGAGTCAATGAAAAAAGAACTGGAAGCAATAAGAATGCAAGTGGCACAGTTACTTTGTTTGCTTTATCATTACGGTAGCTCGGTGTGGTAACGGACAAGCCGGCTTTTTGTCAGATTAAATTCGTACAACTCTACAATGCATCATGATTACACGCTGTCAGTGGTTTTAAATTACACCAGCCAACTTTGCTTTCCAGAAAAACTTGACCAATCGACAGTAGACCGTATCCCATTGTGTTAGCGTCATCAGATTTTGTAATCGTGGTGTGATTACTTAAAGATTTGTAAAAGTATCTGGGATACAAAAGATTGATCTCCGTAAGTCAGATATGGTTGATTTTGGTAATTGGTGTGCTTCTGTAACAATGCTTTGGGTAACGTCGTCGATGTAGATACTAGATGAAATTTCGGTCAAGAGAGCACGGATAGTGACATCTACGCGGTAAAAGGCACGATTAAGGTTGATGTCACTAGTTTTATGGACATTCTAAATGTGCCGTTCAAAAAGATTTAAAAGGTAGACCTATGTGAAAACATATAGATCCCATTCAGGCATGAGCATGACACTCTGATTGACATGGGAGAGAGAGAATTAGAAACACATGTTAAGTGATCAACTGGTAGGCTTCTCAATAGGGTATGTATTACAATACCGAAGTACGAAAGACCGAATGTATTAAAACATCGAATGGGTCAAAAGACCGACACGATTTTTTTCTGAAACCGTAAACTTCTCAGAATTTATTAAAACGGCATCATACAGAACCCATTAGGTTAGGTTAGGTTTGTTTTATAACAATCTTAAAAAGTTAACGGTTTCAGAAAAAAATCGTGTCGGTCTTTTGACCCATTCGATGTTTTAATACATTCGGTCTTTCGTACTTCGGTATTGTAATACATACCCTCTCAATATGCTTGTTAATAGGACACTAGCAGAAATATTTGACGTTTTTCTTGTTTAAATTAGACAGAGGATTCCTATACTGAGAGGAGTGAAATAATTAATCGGTAACAACTTCCGAATTTGTGATATTATATTAGTAGGATAACTTTCACGATTTCTTTTTATACAATATAGGCTTGCATCATCATCAGTCATCATTTCAGCCAAAAGATGTCCACTGCTGAACATAGGCCTCCCCCAAGGCTCGCCAAACAGATAGGTCCCATCCAACGCGATCCCGCAAGTCCCGCAACCTTAACCAGGTCGTCGCTCCATCTTGTTGGATGCCTATCTACACTGCGTCTTTTGGTCCGTGGACGCCACTCGAGAACCTTTTTGCCCCATCGGCCATCAGTTGCAGTAGACTTGCGTTTGACCACAATCATGCCTGATGGAAAGCGAAGATGAGGCCTACGATGGAGCACGCTTGCCTAGTAAATGCTCATTCACCCTAGTAAAGGGGTATAAGCAGAAAGAAGGCAGTTGAGCGATACTGCTCAGACCCTTCCTCCAGAATGGCTACTGTAGCAACAGGCCGGAACACGACGAGAGTCGCTTGGCGGCCTGGCTCAACCCATAGGGTGGTGGCCAGACACGGCCGAAGCCTACCACCGGAGATACACCGGAGATTCTGCTACTTTTCTCGGAAAATAGGCAGGTGTCTCACCTGCGACCTCGTAAAAGCCTTAGACCAAGGGACCGATTTCTGAAATCATATCACACGTAGTAGAAAATTACTGCTCGTATGTCGAATACATGATTTACACTCTCGCCTCGTCACCTCGCCTCGCGCCTCGCCTCGTCGTCTCGCTCCGGACGCGAGCCTCAAAATCAAGGCAAATCACGAGACGAGGCGCGAGCCTCGCCTGTTCACACTCTCGTCTCGTGGCTCGTCCCGCAGTTCGTCTCGCCCGCCACTCGTACGCGAGTGTAAACCAGGTAGAAAATTAAAGAGCTACTTTTTGTAGAAACACGCAGATTTTTATCACTTTCATAAATATAATAGTTACGAGCGATGATATTTCAAAAATCCGCCCCCAGGAGACTTTTAGAAACTGAACCGTCGGCAATCTAGAAGCACTTGAAGGAGAGCTTAATAATAATCATACATCAAAGACACGTAGTTGTTTTAAAGGTCATATTCCCAAATCGCGCCAAGTTCTACCACATTATAAGCGAGTTATATGTATAGCAACTGCCATAGATGTATATAGTGAATGTTAATTCGCGGAGTTCGTTGCCCTTTGTTTGACCATAGACCACGGGTTAACAGAGCGAGACCATAAACTATCAAGGCTTGTGTTTAGTTTTTTGATGGTTCGATGGTTTTTGTTGGCTTTGCAATTGAAAAGGATGATTTGGGTTTTAGGCTTAATATAACGTTTTTCAAAAAGCATTTTGTACGTGGTAACAAAATGGGAAATTTCTATACGGATGAATTGGGACATTTTGATAGGTTATGCTAATGCTAAATAAAGTATATAAGTCTATGTCAACAGGAAATAACCTGTAGGTTTTGATTGTAACGGTTTTTGTATGAAATACGCTTTAAAAAGTTTGTTTTTGATCGCGAAACATCTTCACATCTTTACAAACTTAATAATTCACAGCTTCAAGGGATTACAGAACAGAGAATTTGATACCTCTACGCGTTCTTGACGAATCTAGAACGAAGCTAGGCAAAATCTCTAAAATTTTGTGCGCAGTATGTTTTTACAATACCTACTAGTAAAATCACACGAATAGGTAAATGCGGGCTCGCGTCTCTTAAGTTTTCCGGAATTAACGTGCGAAATTACATTTGAACTTTACCATGTGCGAAGAAATTCAATGGCGTGTGTGAAGTTCTCAATCCGCACTAGACCTGCGTGGCACAAGCCCTCTCCTTCTGTGGCCGGAGCCATAAAGTGGGACGTATGACGAGATAATGAGATGACGAGGTATAGATTGCGGGCTCAGCTAACTCGTACGATATGGTGTGCTATTTAAGGCCCGCAATGTAATTGCTAGTCATATGGTTTTACTCGTAACATGAACGGCTTGAGAGGTTACTATATAATGAATAAATGAATACGAAAACAATAACCTTGCCCTTCAAAAGTAAAAGAATTCGCCCAACGATGTGTATCACTAAGATTCTAAAGATAAAAACCAACCTTGATATTTAGTTTCGAAACTGTACTTAGGCTAAAATAACTGTCATTGCGCAACTTTAACAATTACAATGAACGACGACCATTTCCATACGAATCGGCTGCAAATGTAACTTCGTCACGACCCCGGTCAAAATGTCGGTGCGTTTTAAACAAGCTGTGCAAAACTAAACACTATACTTTTCATCTCAAAGTTGAATTTTGAAGCTTTTGAATAGTGTTGCAAAGGACGTTACAGGATTAAGGGCTCCCACACATAACCGCGAATTCGCATCGCATCGCAAATATCTGCGAGCTCGCACGAATGCACCGCAAGAACTTCCGATCTGATTTCGCATCGCGCATGGTTCAGGTTACCATACAAATTATATGGTCACCTGAGCCTTGGTCTTACCGCACGAAATCGCATCGCTGCATTAGGGACGTTGACACTACCAATCAACTGACGTACTTTTTATGAGCTGTCAAAACACATTTCTCCCATAGAGTTTGAATGGCAATAGCAACATATGACGTCACTTGTTCGCATACTCAATTAACTAACTATTTATTTGTTTTAAAGCAACAAAAAATCTAATTTTGCAGTTAATCGAAAATTAATCTGGTTTTTAGGGCTAAAATAAAGCGTTTTTTTACTGGAGTCGTGTCTTCGAATTATTTTTCAATGGTGTCAACATCCCTATTCGCATCGTTAGTTAACTAACGATGTTATGTGTAGGAACCCTAAGTCGGTAATTTGTTATCGGACGATGACGCTTTGACATTATTGACACCTATTATTTATTGTGAAAAATTTTGAGATCATACCAGTGTAAATCTGCGGTTCCCTTCAAGATTTGGCCGGAAAGAGCAGTTGGCTGGGGCTCCCTGGGCATCGGTCAATGATTTCCTGGCCAATTATGGATATTCATTGGCCAATGGCTAATCGTCACAGGAGGAGGTTTTTATCAAATCATGGCAGACATATTTTAAAACTAACTTTTACTTGACATTTGCAAATTTTACTCCAGTGGACAGAACCATATTTTATATAATTAATTAATTAACAATATTATATATTTAATATATGACTAGGATATGTTAAATACTATATTAGTAAATTATACTAAAAACCGGTTAAATTGCTGGCTCGTCAGATATTCTATTTGGCTGGCACCATATTTGTCAATTCTCTGGTCAAGCGGGTGTCTACTACCTTTTCACCCGACTGTCGAAGGAGGGTTATTAACACCTTTTCATTAATACAGCTTCGATGCAAACATTCGTACAATATCTGAAGAACCACCTCCTGTTTTATTTAAAGTTTCCAATTCGCACTGGACCCGCGTGGGACTATGGTCCAAACCCTCTCATTCTGAGAGGAGGCCCCTGCCCTATTGTGGGACGTAGGCTGGGGGTGATGGTCCTCCTGTTTTATAGTTTGTTAAATTATACTTGATGTAAACACTTGTGAGTTTGTGCAATCAATTTTCAACGTAATTATTACATTCTTCACCTTTTGATAACCTTTACTGATACCGCTAAACGGAATTAATATTAATTAATATTTCAAGTTCATAAACAAATAAATTAACCAATAGATATACCTAATTAATCAAGCGAGTGACATTATAACAATAATCTATCTCTAATCGTCATCATCACAGTCTATATACGTCCCACTGCAGGGCACAGGCCTCCTCTCAGAATGAGAGGGCTTGGGCCGTAGTTCCCACGCGGGCCCAGTGCGGACTGGGAACTTCACACACACCATTGAATTTCTTCGCAGATGTATGCAGGTTTCCTATCTATCTCTATTTAAATAAAAATGAATCACCGAAATGTATGTACGCGCATAACCTCCAATCGACTGCACCAAATTGGATAATTCTTTTTTTGTTGCGTTTGCTATTTTCAGGAGAATTCTTATCTTAATGAAATAAATTTTAAAAAAATACAACGCGGGCGATGCCGTGTGCATCAGCTAGTATATAACAAATGAATCCATATGTTTCTTGGTCCCGCCGTAATTTGAAAAGGACTTTACCACTTTCATTCTTCTTCTTTTACTTCATTCATTCATTCTTCTTTTTCAATCTTTTTCTTTAACTTTATACTCACACATAAAATTAGAAAAATTCAGAAGATTTAAGAACTAACCGATAACGATGATGAAGATGGATTGTTATACTAAACGGGACTTGTCACGCTAACAATATTTGCCGTGGTGGATTGGGTGGTGGTGGTGGTGATGGTGGTGGTGATGGTGGTGGCCGTGGCGTGGTGGCCGAGATGGTTTAGTAGGTAGGTATAGCAATTATGAGTGAAAATCACGAAAGTTAAAACAGTACGATGAAGAAGGATGTTTGGATGTAACCGTTGCCGAATATTTGTTTTATTCAATAGAATGCATGAAGAAGTATTAGAGAGAGAGAGAGAGAGAGAGAGAGAGAGAGAGAGAGAGAGAGAGTCAGCAAGAAAAGTAATGAATTTAATTTTTAACAAAAACTTATTTCAGCTTTGGTTTAGTTTCGGAATGTATTCCAAAAAAAATCATAAATCCGGTTACTTAAAGTCAAAACACGTAATTAGTCTGGTTAAATTTAACTCTTTGTACGAATACTGCTTGTATGCAAAACAACAAAACATTTTACAGAAACATTTTAAATTCTTCAACTTAAACCGAGTCAGTCTCATAAAATGGACGATTTAAAACCTCACACTCATTTCTTAACTAACTCGTGTCTCGTTAACAACAAAACTATAAGGCGACCATTCAGTTTATTATTTATAGCTTTTGCCCGCGACTCCGTCCGCGTGGAATTAGTAATTTGGGCAGCCTATTTTTTTTATCCAATTTGCTTTTTCATCAATTATGGCTCTCCTTAGTTCCTCGATATTAAAAAAATTACCCCCCCGCACCCTCCAACCCGCTCCCTCCCGCACTCCCCCCGCACAGCAACCTCGACCCCCCCCCCCGCACCCCCTGCACGCCCTCCCACACAGCACCCCCCGCACACCCGCGTTCGTCCCAAGTCAAGCGTGCCCTATAGAAGTTTTACTTCAAGTTTTTTTTTTGTCAAATATCTTGAAAACGGTGCATCCTACGGCAAAATCAATGAAATTTTCATCCCCCCTTTAAGGCCCCCACAGCCTCTCCCCCGCACCCCCCCCTCAACCCCCCCCCCTCCGCCACCACCACCGGTGTTTTGTCAAATATCTTGAAAACGGTGCATCCTACGACGGCAAAATCAATGAAATGTTCATCCCCCCTTAAAACTCCCGCACACCACCCCCGCACCCTCACCCCCCTCAATCCCCCCCACCCCCCCCGTGTTAACACTGAAAGAATTTTTCAAATCGGAGCAGTAGTTCCTGAGATTAGCGTCTATATAGAAGTTTTAGAAGAAGGACAGTGTAGAAATCGGTTGACCCGACCGATATTTGGTTGATGTCAACGGCCTTGGTCGCGAGCGCATTGTCCGTGGTCGGCCCCAACCGTATGGAACGCTGTCGGCCGACGCGAGCGACACGACGGTTGGCGGTTGGTCCCGACCGTGTAGAAGGGGTTTTACCAACTGACACCGATTGCCTACATTTCTTGTTTTTTATATCACTAAGGTAAAAGTGCCTGTGCTCGACACCGACCCAATACAAGGTTGCCTTCAATCTTATGTCATAGTAAGAGAGGTGACAGATGGGAGTCATCTACTGGGCCCAATTGCATAACAAAGTACAACGTATATTACAAGCGGAACTCCCTTTCTAGTTAATATAACTGAAGCGAGAGTTCCACTTGTAATATTAGTTGTACTTTGTTATGCAATTGGGCCCTGGCCGTTGAGGTGTCGAGCATTGGCACGTTAACCTTAGTTTTCTTTAAGTCCCTTAGCTTAAAAGAATAAAAGTGGTCACACAACGATGCCAATTAAAACTGAATAGCCCACAATCGAAAGGAAATGCTCGAGCTATTTTAATGAAATTTCGGAATTTTGATAGTCCACACCGTCCCAAATAACTAACTAACTAACTTATTAACAACTTAAACTTCCTTAATTAATTATTCAGCCAGCACATTATAATATAATACATATACATACATTGCAAACTAGAATTCTGTTGACCTTGCGAAGGAAACGTTTGCATTCGTGAATATGTTAAGTCGCCTTTTATTGTCAAATCGCAGTAAACATCTAAAATAAATTAACTAACAAACTTAAATATAAAACTAATGACATGGAATTTCACTGGAATTTCGATGAGGTTTTATTCAACCTTGAAATAGTTTTTAGTAGCATTATGTTACAATATGTTTCGCATAGAAGTAAAAAAATACGCCACAACATTATATATTAGGTACTTACTTTATTTATATCTTTCTGTGTATCCGTCTGTATGTTGTATACGAACTTCCGTAGATGGCGTTCCCGAATAGTTTCGACATGTTTTTTTGCAAGAAAGCAGCCTATCTCTTTTTGAAAAAGTCGGTAACGTACTAGATCCTCCGTCTTCCCACGCAATCACGAGTGTCCGTGGACGGTGGAGGTTGCGTACAATAACATGACCCGTATGCTCGTTTGACTACTGTACTATAAAAAATGTGCATGTTCCCTTATGGCTGTGTTCGCTAGACTCAAGTGGCAATGGGCAGTGCAAATCGCTCGTAGAACTGATGGCCGATGGGGCAAAAAGATTCTCGACCTCACCCACGGACCGGAAGACGCAGTGTAGGTAGGCCTCCAACAAGGTGGGGCGATGACCTGGTTAAGGTTGCGGGATCGCGTTGGATGCGGATGGCACGGGATCGATCTGTTTGGCGAGCCTTGGGGGGGGAGGCCTATGTTCAACAGTGGACGCTTTTCGGCTGAAATGATGATGATGATTGGCTGTAAATCCACCAGCCGCAATTTATTCCCTTTCAATCGTAAATATTTCTTCACAGTTGCCAAACTATCGCCAAGTAGGAAGCTACATGGAGTGGGCTACGGCGTTGGGATATTGTGAACTTTCTCCTATATCTGTTTGCTGTATTAGTTAGGTATTCACTATGCGGTGTTCAAGAAGGAGTCTTTGTCAGCGACGTGGTGCCGTAACAACTTAATTCCCAGGTGGTCTACATTTTATGTGACCTCAGTGATAACAATTATGCAACTAACAACAACAAACTGCGAGGTGTTTTATTCGAAGAGATATCCCAATCCCGCTTTTTTCACTCTTCGGGTCGCCAAACGAAAATTCACTCCACGACACTTTATTGTATTGTATTCTACGCCTCTAACATTACCTAATCGTTATAAATAGCAATATTTTACGGTAAAAATCAACAATAATTTTATACGCAACCGGATAGATATAACTATGTAAAACGAGACAAAAAGGTGACCTCCAGTGTGACAATAGCATATCAAATTCCCGTCACAGCGGCTGGTTAGGGCAGCACCGTGACCGCTGACAATGGTTGCGCACCTCTGCTTGTTTGTACTTTCGCTGCGTCGCCGGGTGCAGCGGCCAATCAGGACGCGCGCTGACGTCACAAAGGCATTCAATGTCAACCTTTTTTAAGAGCTAATGTAAAAAAAATGTTTATTGTTGTTTTATCTTCTTTTAATTTATTGAATCAGGCGTTACTTTGCGGAGGTCCATATTAATGAACTAAAACAATTACTTTGCTCACCCGCGACCTTACAATAGTTACGTTTATGCAAGAAATGTGCGTTCATGCAGTTCCTCCACCTCCACACTGTACGAACACACACAAATCACATAAACCCAACCATCACCACCACCAAGCTACACTGACGCGTTTCGAACTCAACCAGAGCTCATCTTCAGAGTTACCACAACCGTATGCTATGCTACCAAACGTTAAACTAACAAACCAAAACAAATGTTTTAACTTGTCACTGTAACTTCTCAAGTACCCACTTTATTTTTCTTATTCTCAAACTACCCCACAAAAATTAACTTTTATTGACATATTTAAAACTACCTTGATTTTTTTTGTTTATTTATTTATAGTCAGTGTAGCTTGGTGGTGGTGATGGTTGGGTTTATGTGATTTGTGTGTGTTCGTACAGTGTGGAGGTGGAGGAACTGCATGAACGCACATTTCTTGCATAAACGTAACTATTGTAAGGTCGCGGGTGAGCAAAGTAATTGTTTTAGTTCATTATCTTCTTTTAATAACATAAACTGTAATCATTTGTTATTGTTTCTTAATATTTGTGTCTAATTTTAAATAAAAGTACCTGGGCGAGCTCGGGCTGAAACTCGGTACCAAGCGTTTTCCCAGAGATAAGACCAAGCTAGATCAATTTTTCATCCCCGAAAACCCCCACATACCAAATTTCATCGAAATCGTTAGAGTCGTTTCCGAGATTCAATGTACAAGAATTGCTCGTTTAAAGGTATTAGATATCGTCATTTTCTGTTTCAATATTACATCTTAATATCGTCATTTTTTGTCTCAATATTAAATCTTAAAGAAGTAAAAATATTATTCCAAACTATTTATGCTATCAAATCCAAAGCCGCAGGCGCACCTAAAGGGAGCAGAGTCGTGAGCAAATTACTACGTGACAAACGCACAAACATATGATTATTACATAGAAGTTACGTAACAATAGTCATCGTCTAGCTTTCACTGCCACGCCGAACCCTTCAATTTCCTGATGTTGGTTCACAAAGGTCGTAAATCTCGATTTTATTCGCATTGCATTCGGAACGCGCGCACGCAATGTGTTATTATTTCGTGGTACAGTACAGAGCACTTATGGCAGGAGATGGCCACGCACATGGGATCAAGAATTAAACGAGCTTATTTGTAAGCGAAGTCTGATTCTGATTTTTTTCGTTCTGCAACGCCAACGAGTTAGGGAAAAGGAACTACAATGTCATTTGTCATAAACTAATTATCTCTAAAACAGTATTTTCTGCAGAATTGTTACTAAACTAACCTAACCTACTGTATTTGGTAAGATGACATTTAAAAAATCCTGAAAACAGCACGTTTTTATATATTTGATGGCAAACATAATATTGATAATTATGATAAGTGAAATTATGGGAAGGAAAAGGATCCGGAAATAGAATACGTACTAAAACGGACTTGTACGGACCAGGATACTAAGTAACTCTGATTTAACTATTAACCCAGGTTTAAGTAGTGTCAAATTTTACGGAACTGTCGCCCCTAACCCAGGGTTAACGATGCAAGTTTTTAACTCTAGACTGTGCCCTTAGTGAAGGACGCTTGGATGGTCTAGGGTTATAAAAATTATCGTTAACTCTGGGTTATGAATGACAGTTCCATATTCTATGGCTCTAGTGAAAAAGGGGTTAAGTCTGCAGAAATTAAACAGCTATTTTCTATTTTATGTGTAAAGGGGGCTAAGTCGAAATCAGCTGTTCAACTTCTGAAGACTTAACCCCTTTTTCACTAGAGCCACAGAATTATATCAGCATAGGTAAGTTAGTGTACCCTGCTCTAGGCAGATAAGCACGGGCCAGAGTTAACTAAATAACTATGGGTAAGTTACTAGTAAAAGTCTAGCAAAAGTATGAGTAAGTAGTCGAAATGAATTTGTCATCCATAACACAGGCCCAATGATTTAATTTTTTAACCTCAGAACGTTTGAAAGGAAGACGCATAATATAATATACTTAGGTTACAGCAATATATATCTTTTTACCAACATGAACATACCACGTGTCAGTGTAAACTTTTTAACTGCATACGTACCTGTAACATACAAAAATAGATTAGTAAAAAGTTAAGTGTCTTCTATGAACAAAGTATTAACCTAAGACTGCAGTTTGTTGGTCGTGACGTTTGGTTTATTTTAAAAAAATTATTGAGAGGTCGACGGCTTTAGTTTATGTTTTATTCTACGAAATAATCATTCGACCAAACGATACATTACGACAAAAAATATTCTCCATCAGACTTAAACGCGCCCACGATCCAAAATTCACTATATCAACCCATACGACGACCGCTTTAGCCTAGTTGGTAGTGACCCTGCCTACGAAGCAAGAGGTCCTGGGTTCAAATCCCGGTAAGGGCATTTATTTGTGTGATGAGCACGAATATTTGTTCCTGAGTTATGGATGTTATCTATGTATTTAAGTATTTATTTATCTATATAAGTATGTTTATCGTCGTCTAGTACCCATAGTACAAGCTTTGCTTAGTAGGACTAGGTCGATTTGTGTAAGACTGATCCCTAATATATTTTTTATTTTATTTTTATTTTATACAAAACAAGAAACATATACTCAAACTCCCACTATAAAAAGTAGCAAATTCCATGAACAAAGTATTTTAGCTTAGGCTTTAGTTTGGCCAGCTTTGTCTGGTCAATTTTACAGTGTTCCTGAAACATTCATTTCATTGTATTTTTAATCTACGTAACAAATATTCGACCAAACGCTACATTATACCAAAATATATTCGACCATCCTACATGACCCCGCTTGCCTATGATCCAAAGTTTACCATGCCAATCCATACAACACAAGAAAGATATCAAAGCTCCAACTCCCACAGTAAAAAGTAGTAAAAATTACCACACTTTAATGGTCTCGACTTAACGACTACCTTTTAATGGGTATTAGGGTATTACAAAACTATTTCACATCCAGCAAGTTTTAATACCAGTGTAACGGCCCCTTTATTTAGTGGTCAATGGCCAACTCACATCTTTGTTTTGTCTAGATTGATAGTTGTTTTGCAATTAATTGTATGAAGTCGTTTGGACAATAAATGTACAATAATCATGACGTTGAATAAGATTTTATGTGAGTAAAATTTCGTAAACGGTCTATAAGAACCGATTTTCATCATCATCCCAGGCTATATAAATCTCACTGCAGAGAACAGGCCTCTTCTCAGAATGAGAGGGCTTGAGCTGTAGTTCGTACACACACACACACACCATTGAATTACTTCGCAAGTGTGTGAAGGATTTCTTCATCGTAAATATCAAATGTAATTTCATACGTATAAATTCCGAAAAAAATCAGAGGTGCAAGCCCGGTCTAGAAGGTCAAGCCACTAGGCTAACAGGGCTTTTTCATCATCATTATCATAGCCAAAACTTTGGAATGTGGTGCTAACATCGCAAGCTCCATATAAGTTGCTCCTTACGGTTTTAGGTGGGGTCTCCACCCTTACGTTGTCTGTATTCCCAAAATCCACACGAATCCACCGACGAACTGTTCGAATTGCTGCCTGCGGCTAAATTCCACTACCGCACTTCGAGGAACCGTTTGTCTTTCCATCCTCACCATCTTGATGATTGGCATTCTAGTACCGTGCGTTTTAAGCGAAACTTCTTTCCTCGCACGACAAAGATCTGGAATCAGCTTTCTGCGGCAGCATTCCCGGAGCGTTACAACTTAGGGATCTTTAAAAAACGAGCCTACCAATTCCTAAAAGGGTCGGCAACGCACCTGTGATGCCCCCCGTGTTACGGGTGTCCATGGGCGACGGTGATCGCTTTCCATCAGGTGACCCGTCTGCTCGTTTGCCACCTCTTATATATAAAAAAAATACAAAAAAAAAAGCGTTTTCGCTCTTCCTTCATCAACCGCACAGCTAAGGAGTGGATACCCTGCCTGCGACTGTGTTCCCTGAACACTACAATTTGGCCGCTTTAGTCTAGGGTGAATGAGCATTTACTAGGCAAGCGTGTGATCAGACACAAGCCTATATTGTATAAAAAAAAAGCTAGACCCAGAAAGTCAGCAACAACGAGAAGGTGCTTCAGCGTGCCAGTATAGCCCGGAAATTATTGCACACAGTCAAAAAGCGCAAAATCAACTATCTGGGGCACGTGCTGTGCCGTGATAGATATCAGTTGCTGCTGCTAATACTAATGGGAAAAGTACAGGGAAAACGATGCCCTGGAAGGCGAAAGAAATCATGGCTGCGGAACATTAGGAAGTGAACCGGGATCAGCAGTGCAGAGCAACTGTTCCGGATAGTTCAAGACAGGGGAAATTTTTCAGCGCTAACGGCCTACCTCCACTAATGGAGTGGCACTTGAGAACATACCTAAGCATTTTATTTTTCCAAGCTGAAACGGAGAAAAGCTTAAAAACTGCATCGTTATTGTGATAATTCGCGTTATCATGCGCTTGACGATATCAATATCTTTCTATCTGCTTTCTACGTCATATGGTATCTGGGTGACAAAATCTAGAACTTTCAGATCTGTTAATACTTGTGCAATGATCGTTTCATTGTGACGTGGGAATTACTAGACAATGATGATGAAGTAATGGTTTAAAAGTGAGGCTAAATACCTAATAATTAGTTGATAGTCATCCAGGCACTCGGCAGTGAGTGAGTCCGGCCAACGTTCAAAACAAAAAGCGAGCGACATTGCAGTTGGTATATGCCCAAAAACATGAATGCATATTACTTTTAATGAACTAAAACAATTACTTTGCTCACCCGCGACCTTACAATAGTTACGTTTATGCAAGAAATGTGCGTTCATGCAGTTCCTCAACAGCAGTTAAAACATTTGTTTTGGTTTGTTAGTTTAACATTTGGTAGCATAGCATACGGTTGTGGTAACTCTGAAGATGAGCTCTGGTTGAGTTCGAAACGCGTCAGTGTAGCTTGGTGGTGGTGATGGTTGGGTTTATGTGATTTGTGTGTGTTCGTACAGTGTGGAGGTGGAGGAACTGCATGAACGCACATTTCTTGCATAAACGTAACTATTGTAAGGTCGCGGGTGAGCAAAGTAATTGTTTTAGTTCATTAATATGGACCTCCGCAAAGTAACGCCTGATTCAATAAATCATATTACTTTTGTTTGCTAACTGTATTTTTTATTGACTACTTGCATTGTCATCCAAACTACATAGGTATCCGTACCAAAATTAAAGTCAATCCAATTACTAGAATTAGGTGAAATTAGACTTGCACGGTTTGACCTCAAAAAGACACGCTTAAAAAAGCTTGTTGAAATTAATAAGTAAAATTAAAATAGAGGTAGAGGTAGATATCAGAAAAGGTGCCAAATTTGGCATTTATTATCAACATAAAATATGAGGTTCATGGCACCGACGCTTCCATGGTTTATTTTTCATACAAAGAACTGTCGAATTCAAACTATCGTGAAACACCCGTTGATGTATGGGTCCCCGTTCGAACCAACCTTGAGAATGGACCTCGGATTAGTTCAAAAAAAGTTAGGCACACCTCGACAATTCAATACGTGAGTGACCCGAGTATTTCACTTCAGTAATTTTGAACTTATATAAATTACTTTTAGTTAGATTGCCAGTTCCTCTCTTTTTGTGACACATGAGACCTTGGCCTATCACATTCATGTTTCAGTCCAGATATATTTTATCTAGGAAAAGTACAGCTGTAAATATATGTATTTAACCACAACAATGCGGGCGTGATCGTAACAGAGTTCTTTAATATATAATAGGCGTACGTTTAACCACAATCACGCAGAAGGGTAACAAAGGTGTGGGTAACATTGCTCTGTAACTATTTTTAACTTATTCGAGCTAGTATCTGCACTTATATAACGTATTTAGATTTTCGAACTATATCGTGGCATTCGGTTCACGGTAAAGAGTGAAAGGGAGAGCACGATGCGAACTTGCAATTTAGAATTGCATATTAGCCTTCCTGAGCTGTGCATACATAGCTCACGAGCTCGACTTTTACGTTTTCTTACGTTTTGTTTACTGATTACTGTGTTTACAAAAAACCACGTGATTATCGAACTTGCTAAAAAAAAATCACAAGAATCGGTTGAGAAATACGGCCGTAGAAGAGTACATCTCATTATCATTCTGCTAACGAACTCCTCCGAAACGGGTCGACCGATTCGTATGAAACTTTTTTTCTCTGTATTCGGTAGGTCTGAGAATAGGTTGTAGGCTATTTTGAATACCCCTATTCTTCGCGGACGGAGTCGCGGGCAACAGCTAGTAATAAAATAAAATAACATAAATAAAATGCGGCAATCTATTATAATTATGTAAACGGTGCGCTCGTGTGCCCGTATTGTATGAGAATCCTCTCTAACAAAGTTGGATACGTGAGCCACTTGCGAGTACAGTCAGCATCAAAAGCAGCTGGTCACTTTTGCACCTTGTCGCTTTACAATCAGGTGCAAATGTCGTACATGATTGGCAATTGTGTCATTACGACACAGTACAAAAGTGACCAGCTACTTTTGATGCTGACTGTACATGATTGACACTAACGGAGTTGAACCTGTTGCCATGGTCGAAAGCGGCCAGACTAGATCAGATCAGATCAAATAAAATTAAAAGCAAATAGTGAAGACAAATAAAAAAAAATCACAAAATTAAATTAAAAAATAAAACTATTTCTTACGGGAATGT
Organism: Archips crataeganus; assembly: GCA_947859365.1. Taxonomy (NCBI): domain Eukaryota; kingdom Metazoa; phylum Arthropoda; class Insecta; order Lepidoptera; family Tortricidae; genus Archips; species Archips crataeganus. The sequence continues at coordinate 1,705,977 of OX402066.1, forward strand.
CACACCCTTGAGGTTATCGAAAAATCTCACGAAGTATCATCAAGCGGTCCGGTTTTAATCAATGGTACAAAAATATCACAAGATTTAAGACGCCTCCAACTTATAAGTAACAACCTTGCCTGTCGTTAATGTATGAGCTAAGAATATCTTAGCAAGCATTAGCATTTACTTCATAAGGCGTTAAAAGCGATAGACAATCTGCGGTTCACGTATACTTTAAAACATTGCCGTTTTAACCAGTTCCATGCATGTACCTGTGGCAAAATCATAGTTATTGTGACATTTCACATGGTATACTCGACCAAAAGTGTTTTAATATTTTTATGATGGTTCATATAATCATAAAAAATACTTAGTTAAAAGTGAAGCTAATTAAAGCGTGTTAAAAACAATAAGACGTCAGTACCCTTAAATTTTAAGAAATAAGTTAGCTTAGTTCATGTCTCTTACTTAACTTAACATCTTAACATACATAATAGTACCTATCAAGGATGATATAGACTGGATTGGCAGTCGCCATAGTACGGATCGGCCGCGGTTTTTGTAGTTCGATTATTAAATCTAGATGGCGCTGAAATATAGCCAGAGGCTTTGAAGGCAAAACAATAAGTTAACAGTTTAGTATATAGTATAGTAGTAGTAGTATAGTTTAACAGTTGGTAGCATAGCATACGGTTGTGGTAACTCTGAAGATGAGCTCTGGTTGAGTTCGAAACGCGTCAGTGTAGCTTGGTGGTGGTGATGGTTGGGTTTATGTGATTTGTGTGTGTTCGTACAGTGTGGAGGTGGAGGAACTGCATGAACGCACATTTCTTGCATAAACGTAACTATTGTAAGGTCGCGGGTGAGCAAAGTAATTGTTTTAGTTCATTAAAACAATAAGACTATAGATGTTTCATATTACTACAAATGTATTATTTTTCAAAAATATTGCATAATAATACATTTGCAGTGATATGAAATATCTGTAGTTTTATTGTTTTGCCTTCAAAGCCTCTGGCTGGCTATATTTCAGCGCCATCTAGATTTAATAATCGAACTACAAAAACCGCGGCCGATCCGTACTATGGCGACTGCCAATCCAGTCTATATCATCCTTGATAGTATTTACAACTGATTTTGAACCTGGAGATTTCCACCTTTGTGGAGTGGAAAAAAAATTCTCAGTAAACTATAGTAGTGCACATACTTGACAAAGAATTTCCTTTATAGATCATTAAAGCTTTTGTATATATTTTTTGGTGGTTATTTCTTGGTTTTGTTTAAATTGCAAGGAATAATTTAATGTCGGCGCCATCATTTGCAAGAATTTTTTCGATCGAGTTAGCAAATAGGTGGCTTCATTGCCATACAAATAAAGTATGAGAGAATCGTGTTTAAGTTGTCAAGCTTGTCAAGTTTGGTTGTGTCATCATCCCTACTCAGCGCCCTTCTGTTAATGTAGTCGTCAATTCTGGTTGTCTGATATGACAACTAGGGTTTACCCTAAGAACGTAACCAGACAGATTTCAAACAGATTCCTCAGGTTAAATATTCCAAACACGTAATATAAAGTCAAGTCGATTTACTTTGAGAAATATTTAGTTTAAAAAAAATATGCATCACGTCATAATGATAGGCAGCGTTGCCAGTCATGCCACTTTTCGGTCATAAAGTTTTTTTTAGAACAGATAACGCTATAATAATTTAGGATACGCTGCCAGGTCGTTCTAAATGTTTTCTCGAAACGGTGTTATTTTTTTATTTAAAAAACGATAAATTAAAATTTGGTCTCAGAAATAAGTTATGGGTACTAAGCAACGGAAACGGATAAACATACTTATATAGATAGATAAATACTTAAAAATACCTATCAAACACCTAAGACCCGAGACCAAACAACCGTATTTTTCATATTAATATCTGCCCCGACGCGGGAATCGAACCCGGGACCTCCAGCTTCGTAGTCAGGTTCTCTACCTACTAGGCCATTTTACACGAGCAAATGTTAGTGACAAGTAAAAACAAACGAATACAAATTCCAAAAATGCACTAACTTTAAAAATACGATCAAGTGCACGCACACTTGGCAGCAGAGTACATCGACAACAGCGAATGCATTACTCTGTTTTATGATACTAGCATATCGTGCCGTGCCGGATTTAGCAGTGGAAACGAACCCAAGGGCAACGCACTGGGACACAGCTGGGGTAACAGCGAGATCAGTTTGATGAGTTTCCATTTTTTTTCTTATAGATACAAACATACCGCCAAACAGAAGAAGTGGAGTAGGAAGGCGTACAAGATGGACCGACAATCTGGCAAAAGTAGCAGGAATCTCTCGGATGCGGGCAGAGCAGGACTGATCGTCGGAGAAATCTTTTTTTGGGAAGTCCTTTGTCCAGCAGAGGACGTCTTTCGAGTGATATGATGATGATGATGATGATGATGACTTCTAGACCGTGTACTGCCTTTTCGCCGAATTATTTTTCGCAAACTGATTCATTTGGCAAATGTTTCATTTCCCAAATGTTATTTTTTTCTGAAACTGTAAGCTATTCAGGATATATTTCAGGACTATCCTGTAGGTTAGGTTAGGTTAGGTTAGGTTTGTTTTATAACAATCCTGAAAAGTTTACAGTTTCAGAAAAAATAAACATTTGGGAAATGAAACATTTGCCTAATGAATCATTTTGCGAAAAGTTTCTCGCCGAAACATTAGTAAACCCTTATAGACAAATAATACGACGACGTTGGGAAGCTATGGGTCGGGGTGGACAAGTCTATCGCAGTATCCACAGAGGTTCACAAACTCTTGGTGGGTGCCGGAAAGCGATCAACGATAGGTAGATCAAGAACATGGCGTGATGAATTAAACGCATATTTAATAGTACCACAGCATTTAACTCATACCGCTCATGCCATTGTATACAGCGGGCAGAAATGCATGATGGCAGAGATTCATACTCGCTAATCCTCCCGCCAAGCAGGAGTTCCTGCGCTGCTGTGTGCAGTCGTATTACTTGAGACCATGTAAGCTCTTTAAACTGGTACGTATCGGTAATTCCCTGATGTATAGATGTAGTGCTCACTTCTTATTCAGATATCCTCGCAGGCTTGTTTACCACCCTGTTTCATAAAAAAAAAGCCAGCGGAATATGAATAGTGGCAACGGCAATAATGATGGTTGGTGCACTGTTTACAGGAGCCACAAAAATATTACCTGACATTGTGGTGATTTCTAGTAATTAATTAAAATGAAAGAAAAAAGTAGCAGAACTGTTTCAAGTCACAAACCAAGACCAAGATGGTCTCTTGTGCCATTTCCTGTCGTCGTATAGAATAAAACAGCGCGAGCAAATCGTCGCCATTAACAACTGAGGCATCTGCGCTGTCTGCGGTCTCGGTTGGAGTGTGGCTAAATTTAATTAACTGAAATCGCTGTTTAATAACTACTCTGCCGCAACAGTTACTCTCGTCAGATGCCTCACTGAGATGTTGACCCCGGGTTATACTCACGTATTTATACACGTAGTCAACGACATCGCTCGACGAATATGTAAGACCAGATTCATCCCGTGTCTTCGAAAAGTTGTTAATGCTCTATGATCCTTAAGGAATATCTGCTGAATTTTTAGACGACCAGATGACCTAGTAGGTAGAGAACCTGACTACGAAGCTTGAGGTCCCGGGTTCGATTCCCGCGTCGGGGCAGATATTTGTATGAATAATACGAATATTTGTTCTCGGGTCTTGGGTGTTTAATATGTATTTAAGTATGTATCTATCTATATAAGTATGTTTATCCGTTGCCTTGTACCCATAACACAAGCTATGCTTAGCTTACTTTGGGACTAGGTCAATTGGTGTGAATTATCCCGTGATATTTATTTTTATTTTTTTTTATGTATTTCAAGTCTCTATCTCCACTGGTGTAGGTTACGACGTGGTTGACATCGCTGACAAGTATCTAACTAATATTAAAATAATCTACATTATTCCCAAGATTATTCCTAACCAACCCACGCAAAAGCATGACCTTGAGCTCTCCAAAAGTTTACATGTCCAACCCATACCAAACCACCACCTTCTTAACCTTAAAGAAGCCAAACTGTGTCTTAGTATGAATATCTAATTATGAATATCGATTTCCCTAATTTCGTTAATTTTTCTGCATATATATATATACGGTGGGAAATAAGGCAACATCGAGTAGTCCTCCCAACGCCTCCGAAGGGATTGGTCACTTAAGACTGGAGTAGTTCGTGCAGCGATTTTCTTCAGTATTTTCGTGATCACCATCCTTTTGGGACTATCCTTTAACCTGGAACTACTTAGGTAAGCCAAATATTTATAGTCTCTGAAGTTCTTGAACTTATTTTTAACAGTTTGATTGATATGCTCCGTTTGTCCGTTAAAAACTGGCATCTAAATTTATCGTTACAATTATTTTTCGACAATAGTTCCCTATCAAAGTAGACCAAATATATAAGAAATTTGTGAACTGTGAAAGAAGTGTAGTGCAATTAACAAATGAGAATGAAGAACTTGAATGAGCCCTCGGTATTTTCTGTTATTGTTGCAACTTAACTCTTCTTATGGTAAGGCCGGCGCATGTCACGTCACGCACACGCACCGGTTGTTCTAAGTGGAGCTGTGGCAGGGATGGCACACTAGATGCGTGCACATGGTGTCCCCATTTTCTAACAGTTTCATTGATTACAACTGGTGCGTGACACGCACACGCTTCTAATTTGCGCCGGCCTTCAATTTTTACCGAAAATCGTGTCAATTCTGTCACCAACCTTGCTCTTAACTATTTTTGTATTTCCAGGTTTTAATTCAAAGATGTCGCTATTAAGTTTGGACGTGGGACCAGGAGTGGCAGCTCTTCAATCATGGGCCGGGCCGCACGCATCAGCTTTCGGCTCCAACGTCACGGTGGTCGACAAGGTCTTACCAGACATGCTGCACATGGTCGACCCCCACTGGTAAGATGACAGATATCGTCATCTCTTGCCCATAGACCGTCCCGTTGGGCACAGGCCTCTCGGTATGAGGTTGTACTTCCCACGCGGGTCCAGTACGGATAGGGTAGGGAGCTTCATACACATCACTGTAATGCTTTGGCAGGCATGTTGGTTTCCGCTCCATGTTTTCCTTTATCGAAAACCTTTAAATATGATGCAGAAAAACTCAAAGGAATGAGGCCGGGCTCGAACTCATGATCATTTATCGAAGCTATAGAATGAACTACTAATCTTCCACAGCTACATTTTAGGCACCAGGTACCACTACAGTGGTGTTACTATAGAAAAGTGTGATGTGGTGGTTACTATAGTAAAGAGCTACGGAAAGTCATCGGATTTATTAGATACTCAAATTATAATCGTTTCCGTTTTCGCTTCTTTCGAGTGTACTTTAATTTGAACTAGTTTTAAGAAGGTCTAAGTTGATTAAGTCATAAAATTGTCATGTTCAACTTGTCGAACCCACCGTTTTGACTTTGTTCTTTTAAAAGGAATGCAATTATTTTTTTAAGCGAATCCTAACTGAATGTCTTCTTTAGGTACCAATTCCCGCCTATGAATCCGTTGTGGCACGGTCTTCTCGGCTTCGTCATTGGTGTCCTCGGTTTCATCTCAATTACTGGCAACGGCATGGTCATCTACATATTTACCTCTACCAAGGTAAAATAGTATAATCTAAACTTTATGTTAAACCTTCTTGAACGTTTTTATTAAACACCCGAGCGATTTTATGATTTTTGAATAAGGCATAACATCGGCCTTGAGATATATTTATCTATTGTGGGTTATAATAATAATAATAATAATATTAGAAAACTATCTCTCTCGTCAATTCACTTCATTCTTGTACTTACACCCTTGAACACATTAAACTTCTAAATTTTTTCTATACTTTTCTTCAACTCTTCATCTTTAATCGTTTCTTGTTTAAACATTGCTATTGTTTTCTTTAAACACAGGTGTTTTGTACTGATTAAATTTAGTCTATGTTTTTTTGCAGAATTTGAAAACTCCTTCTAACTTACTAGTGGTTAACTTGGCGTTTTCGGATTTCTGTATGATGGCGGCCATGTCTCCTGCTATGGTTATTAACTGCTACAACGAAACATGGGTATTTGGTAAGTTAATTCTTATCATCAGTTAAAACTGTGTCAACTCCGATTACACGAACGTATTGGCTAGGTTTTTAGACATAATTGCCCGGCTGATGTCAGGTTACAATATGATTAAGTACGTTAACACGTTTACTATTTCGAAGCTTGGAAATGCAATTGCTATCAACTCAAATCAGTTAAGTTTTTTTTTCTATATTTCTCTTTTATTTAGCCTTTTCATTCTTTTCATGATTTTAACTCATCATCAATGTTTTCTTCAAGGTCCACTGGCTTGTGAGCTCTACGGCTGCGCCGGCTCCCTCTTCGGCTGCGCGTCAATCTGGACGATGACAATGATCGCCTTTGATCGCTACAACGTCATCGTGCGCGGCATTGCGGCTAAGCCCATGACCAACAACGGCGCTCTACTCAGGATTGCCTTCATCTGGTTGTTCTCTCTTGCCTGGACTGTGGCTCCTTTCTTCGGATGGAACAGGTATTTACCCCAATCTTTTTACGGTTACTTCATCAATTTAAAAGCTATAAGTGTGCAAACAAAAGTGTGCAAGCAGCCGTCTATTTGACTGTATCACTATTTAAGAGGGTCGTAGTTAAAGTACATTCGTTTACAGGACTTGGGTCAGACTACGCCGCTCTAATCTTTATTTCTATTTTCAGGTATGTGCCTGAAGGCAACATGACCGCCTGCGGCACAGACTACCTAAACAAGGACTGGCTCAGCCGCAGCTACATCTTGGTCTACTCTGTCTTCGTGTACTTCTTGCCTCTTGCTCTTATTGTCTACTCTTACTTCTACATTGTCCAGGTAAAATTGATATCTATACTCGTAATTGTTTTCATCTATTTACTCTCATGCGAAGTCTCAATACAGTACATTGCTTGGTCAAACAGTTCACTTTACAGCAGTTTACTATCTACTAACGCAATGTACTAGCCAATCGGCAATCACTCACCCCACTGCCTGTGGACCAGTAATGGACAGGCCGTAAATGACGTTTTAGGGGTGCATAATACACTTAACTTTTAAAACTATGATATATTGTAGGCTGTATCTGCGCACGAGAAGGCTATGAGGGAACAGGCCAAGAAGATGAACGTTGCTTCACTCAGGTCTTCTGAGGCGGCTAACACCAGTGCTGAATGCAAGCTTGCTAAGGTATAAAAAAACTATACATGTTATAATGTCCATTACATATAAGAGGAACTTCGTGACAGTACGCTTGACTCAAATATTATCCGGCATCTTCTGACACTGGACAAGTAATCATCACTGAAAATAAAAAAAAACCTCACCCGTAAAAGAGTAACGAAATCGACTGATTGACTGACAGACAATAAAGAGCCTAAACCACTAGGTCTAAGGACTAAGGGATTTGTCGATATTTCCACGGGATAGAGAGCTGACCAATTATTATTCTTCCACGAGAGTGAAACCGTGAGTTAAAGTTAGTTAACAACCAAATTAGAATTCACACTTATACTGGTACGCAATTCAACATTACTACATTTGTGTTTCCAGGTGGCTCTTATGACCATCTCTCTCTGGTTCATGGCGTGGACTCCATACCTCGTCATCAACTACGCCGGTATCTTCGAGAACGCCACCATCAGCCCGCTTGCCACCATCTGGGGATCACTCTTTGCCAAGGCTAATGCTGTCTACAACCCCATTGTATATGGTATCAGGTCGGTACTCATATTAATCATACTAATGTTATAATTACAAATACGAAAATTTGTGACAGTGTGCGTATGACGCGTATGTGTATTTCGATACTCATTCACGCTAAAATTGTTGAAAGAATTTGGATGAGATTTGGTAGATAATTTTATCTCTAGAATAACACATTTACATTATTCTACATACTACCTTCTCCTCATTCTGAAATTCCCTCAAAATCGGAATATACGGATTTAAAGTCCCAAAGCCTTATCCGCCGAGTACTCAAATACTCAAAACTGTCTAATACCTTGAAAATACCTAAAATTTTGTCATAGGGATTTTCGGGAGCCAAGAATCAATCTAGCTTGGTTAAGATCACTCTTGGAAAATACGTGCTTTTGAGTTTTTAATCGCACAAAACGATCTTGCTTCTGATTATTTTTTGATTCCTTCTGTCTTAATTTTCAGCCACCCGCGATACCGCGCGGCACTGTACAAGCGGTTCCCAGCACTCTCATGCCAGTCTTCACCCGATGAAGCTGTATCAGTGGCTTCTGACAGCACCACCGTCTCAGAAAAACCCGCTGCGTAAACCTAAGGAACCCTACAGGCTTCTGCATGTAGCCAATGAAGACACAGAGTCTTCCAGAGTTATGTGTAACAAGCCGCTTCCCTACAGCTGAAGGCACTAAAAAAAAGCAAGGTGTCTCGCAAGGCTGCTACCTAGTCCCAAGACTACTCCTCCCTTTTAAAACAATGAATGAATTGGCTATGTTCTTTGGACTGATCATGCAAATATAAAAGCAAAGTGGTTGGACCACATTTAATATTTTGTTTTATTTTATTCCCTAAACTATTACAATTTTCTGCGATTTCTACAAAAATGTGTCCTCGATTCGGAAAAATGTATACCTACCTATATTTATCTTGGAAAAATGCGGCGCCTAATGTCTATTAAATTATCCGAACCACACAAAAAACTTGACATGAATAACTGACCTTAAAGCAGCCCTTATAGTATTGACGAGTCACGATTCAATCATTAATAAACAATCCTAGTGCGTAACGTAAATCAAAGTTATGCAAGGAAAATATCTCAATAAAATACTTAATACGAAAGAGGTAAACTTCGTATTTGTTTGTATAAAGCGTAATGTTTGAAACAACTGTAACGATTTCAAAATTTCTTACGGTAATAAAAAGACCATCCTTAAAATAACACGGTATTATTTTAATCCTAGAAAGTTTGTGGGAACTTTATCCTTTTCCGGGATAAAAAGTAACCATTGTTAATTGGGAATTGATTGGGGAATGCATTACTGCGATTTGTCGAACTAGTTGAATAATTCTAAAAACTTCCCCTTTCCTGGGTTGGGACAAAAATCACATTTTCTTCCAAGCTAAAGCAGTTGGCTTTCAATTTTAAGCAATGGTTCATAAAAGCACTATTCAAGATTACATAAAAAAAAAACTTCACCAACATCATCATTCCAGCCGAAAGACGTCCACTGCTGAATATAGGCCTCCCCCAAGGCTCGCCAAACAGATCGGTCCCGTGCCAGTGCCATCCGCATTCAAATCTCCTAAAACTACGCTCAATAATACCGGAGGACAGGCAGCAGCGTCCTCGATATCGACGGTAACATACTGCGGTCGCCAACCCGCCTACCAAGCGTGGCTACTATGCCAATAACCCCCTAATGGCTACTCAAATTAAAAAAAAAACTTACATAAAAATAAAGATTTGTAGCAACAGGAGTGAAAAGACTGTCTCAGGGTTAAGATTTTCTGGATTTTTTAAATGCCTACACTTTTTTTAAATACATAACTAAAATTTTTCTTAATGAACTAATGTAACTTGGTCTATCTTGATTCTACACGGTGATTTTTAATTGGTATACAGGAACCATTTTTTCTTATTCAGTAATCGATGGCAATTACGTTTCAGTTAGAAGTTCGTAAAACAAACATGATGTTAAGAATTCTTTTCTTTTACATTTGCATTAAAAGTTAAATTCTAAATTAAGAATTTGGAAGAAATAAATAATGTTTATTTCAAGTAACTATCATGTAATCGCAATTGCCTGCAATTAATTAGTAAAAAAAAATGGTTCCTGGATACCAATTAAAATTCACCGTGTATACTGACGTCGACTTCAGGGACGCCTGTATATTTACGATAGAACCAACTCCCATTCAATCGCGATCGAATCGAGTTAATCGAAAGCGATATGAATTAATGATCAATGAGAATGGTTAATTAGTCATTAAATCTGCGGGCGACTTGGCATGCATATTAATGGCGAAGAATATTTATGTTTTGTCAGTTTCTCCGAAGACACTTACGCAGCCGAGGCGACAATACAAGGTGAAAATATAAACGTGAAGAAATCTTTCTAGCTCGTTTAATACTGGACAATATAATGCATTAACTCAATTGTTTTAAGTAGTTTTATTTAATTTAAAGTGCCCTTAAATTGAGATCGGTTTTTTGGAGTCTTTTGTATTTTCTATTTTTCAACTCCTACTTTTACGGCCATCCCGTGAAATCCATATATTTCATACTAAATATGAACTAACATGGATGAACAGAAAAACTCAGAAAAAATTGAGTTAAAGTTGAGTAAAGTCGTCGTAACCTGTGGTTTGACCATTTCGAATCTCAGAGGGTCGTGTGTTCGCAATTTTAAATTTATGTAATCTTTATAGTTGTAGAAGCCTCCTCTAACTAAATCACTATCATCATTTCAGCAAAAAGGCACATGCCTTTCCCAAGGCTCGCCAAACAGACCGGTCCTACGCCATCCGCATCCATCGCGTTCCCGCAACTTTTCTGCTGCGTTTCCCGGTCCGTGGACGCCACTCTAAAACCTTTTAGCCTCATCGGCTCTACTACGAGCTCCTTTCACGTTAACGGAAATAAAAATAAACTACGGGGTATACCTATCAAGCGTAAGACAGTACCTACTAAGAAACAATAGCGACCCAAAAACGGTTACGCCCACAACGAACTCTCTGTCCGTCAGTTAGACACCGCATACTAAACATAACTGTTCACAAATTTAACTCTTGGAAAATGGTTGCCGTGCTTTACGTAATTGACAGCTCTAGTTTAATTGGCCTGTTCACATAGAAATAACAGATGTTACTTATGTTAGGCAAAGTCAAAATATTGACGACCAGATGGCCTAGTGGTTCGAGAATCTGACTACGAAGCTTAAGATACCTGGGTCGATTCCCGTGTCGGGGCAGATTTTTGTATGAAAAATACGAATGTTTGTTTTTGGTTCTTGGGTGTTTAATATGTATTTAAATGTTTCCTGCTTCACCTCAGGACAATCGTCTTCAATGAAAGTTTTGACCTGACCATTTATCCGTTGCGTAGTACACAAGTTTTGCTTTGCTTACTTTGGGACTAGGTCAATTGGTGTGAATCGTCCCGTGATATATTTTTATTTATTTATTTAATTTTGGCTATAACAATCTCGTAATCGCGCAAGAACTAAAGTCACCGACATAGCTCGAAGAATCGCCAGACAGTGGCAGTGGGCAGGGCACATCGCTCATAGAACTGAAGGCTTATGTAGGGGCTAGTACCCAATATGCCAAAGTCCAACACAAAACTCATATCTTCAAATGAAATACGAGCAATAAAACACTAAAGTACTTAATTAGAAAATAACTCCGCGTTATAATGGAGGCCATTCGTTTCATTTAGCTCCATTATTAATAATAGATAAATAATAAATAACTTCATTTGCGTTTATAATATGGTCGTTCGTATTCGGGTCAGGTTTGTTAGCGGCAGACTCGTATCCTTAGTTTGTGCTGCGAAATTTAATCTTATGGCCTTTTCAGCCAGATAGCAGTGACAAACAAACGAAGATTGTGTTAATAAAAGGGCTTCGAAGTCTTATCTCCTGGCTTAAGAGAAGAAAGAGTCTCCGAACGAGTTGATCTTAAAAAGACCATGGACAAGACGAAGATTATGTCAATCGTCCATGTTGTACCAACTCCCGTTATAATCGGAGACTCTTCGCTCGAAGTTGCTGACCACTATATCTACAGTCCTATTAGGAACATCCAACTTTGAGAAAGAGGTCTTTTTCGGAGTCTACCAGCACTTTCGGATAGACCACGATCGCCAAGAAGAATGCGCCGCAAGAAACTTGGCACTATTTTTTTCTAAAAACAGACAATAATTTCATCGTTATATAAATAAATCCGACTTGGTTGGGCAGCATTTGGGAAGCTCCGCAATATCTTGTCATCCAATATACCGTAGCGTCTTAAAACAAGTCTTTGATCAGTGTTTGTTGCCGGTGAGGACTTACGGCATTCAAACTTGGCTGTTAACAATGGGCATCATAATAAAGCTCAAGTTATTCAGAGGGCAATGGAGAGGGCTATGCTCGGAGTTTTCTCTGCGGGATCACATTAGTAATTATGAAATCCACGCTAGAACTGACGTCACCGTTACCGATATAGGTAGTTTGAATAATCGCCAGACTTAAGTGGCAGTAGGCAGGGCACATCCCACATAGAACTGATGGCCTATCGGGCCAAGAGGTTCTCAAATGGCGTCACAGACCGGAAGGCGCAGTGTACTTACATTAATCATTTCAGCCGAAAGACGTCCACTGCTGAACATAGACCTTCCACAAGTTTCGCCAAACATACCGACCCTGCACCATCGCATCCAATGCGTTCCCGCAACCTTAACCAGGTCAGCGCTCCATCTTGTTAGAGGCCTACCTACACCGCGGTCCGTGGACGCCACTCGAGAACCTTTCGGCCCCTTCGGCCGATCTACGAGCGATGTGCCCTGCCCACTGCCACTTGAGTCTGGCGATTCTTTTTTGCTATGTCGGCGTGACTCTAGTTCTTGCGCGGATTTCATCATTTCCATTGTGATCCCGCAGAGAAATTCCTAGCACAGCCTTTTCGAACACATTGAAAATAACAGAACTTAGTAAATGGTAACTAAGTAAGTAGGTACCTTTGTAATAACGATCCGCATTTGAATAACTACAAGTAATGTTTTAACGCAGACGCTGCATCCACGATTCTCCATTTATTCAGCACTTATGCCGGTTCTCCGCAGTTCATAATTCTTCGCTATTTATTACCCACGAGGTAAATCACGGTACACGCTTCAGCGGCCCGAGGCATAAGCTTACACGTTGCCATTGGCGTGACTATACCATCTGAGGCGCCGTGGCAAATACTTTAGATGGGACCCCTCACAGTAAAAAGTGGTAATAATATATATATATTATTATTATTTCGACCAAAATAGGATCATAGTGTTAGTAATACACAAAAGCTTAAATTCTAGTTTTAGTGACACTACACCTTAGTCAGTACATGAAACATACTGTTATGGGTCAACACATTGGATATAAGTAAAACGAAACTAGTGAGTATGAATTACACTATAATTATAAATTGGTGCACTAATAAAAGACACACAATTAAAACTTAACGACTAACTAGTTACTATAGCTAGTCACAATTAGATGGGAACAGACCGAATAAAATAAAAGACTTGTGACTAATTAAAGACTTCACTTACGACTAACTTATGACTAGGTACTTATCACTAGAGGTTGAGCGCCAGGAGGGGTTTTGACGCCGTCAGGGATCCCTGCCTATCCGAATGCCACCGGCTAGCGTCTAGGGCTGGAGCTTATTCAGCGCCAAATAAAGTAATGAGCACCAGACTTAAAGGGCATTTCCAAACGCTAGAACAAACATAAGTTTGTTACAGCAAAATATCAATTTAAATTACCGCCGATAAAACAAAGATTGTGCAAGCATTCCACTTACCCCTTTGTCACAAAACACGCGCAAAACAATATACAATTTCGAGATTTTTACTTAAATTTCACTTTAAAAATATCGTTAGTGATTCAGGTTGTGAGGGTACATTTCTCCCAATAGGTACACCTCCCGACACACGTTCAACTCTGTATCAAGAATTTGACCGTAATGGCTTGCCTCTCGGCTAACATCGTTATTTGAATCTTACTTTTAACTTATTACTTACTAAACAATCTAAAAAAATAGAAAAAGATAAAATCGCAACATGTAAGATATGAACCTAGAACCATCTGTTCTCGAGTCGCCCTTGCTGCCCCTGCGCCACCGAGCTGGTTACACCACGCTCGAAATAAGACGATCGGTTTCTTATGAAGCGAGTGACGTCATGACATTGCCTTATCATTGTCACTAGGCGTTTTAACAACTGGTCATGACAATACTGCACTGATACATGTAAGTACTGACAGTCGAACCTCTGCACGAATGTATAAATAATAGCCTACGACCTATTCTCAGACCTATCGAGTATGGCGGAAAAGGTTTCATAAAGATCGGTCGAGCCGTCTCGGAGGAGTTCGATAACGAAACACCGTGACACGAGATTTTTATATATTAGATAAGGAACACGGGTCATTCACGTGTAGTAGAACTAGAAACGTGTAGTAGAACTAGAAACGTGTAGTAGAACTAGAAACGTGTAGTAGAACTAGAAACGTGTAGTAGAACTAGAAACGTGTAGTAGAACTAGAAACGTGTAGTAGAACTAGAAACGTGTAGTAGAACTAGAAACGTGTAGTAGAACTAGAAACGTGTAGTAGAACTAGAAACGCGAACAAAAAAAAAAGGCGTATGACCCTTATACTACCTGGATCAATGAACAGGATTGGTGGATATCAAACGCTTCCATAGCAATGTGGCAGAGCAGAGCACATTTCTTGTGATAAGATAAGGCACCCTTACCCGCGGCCTCAACGTCCAAGTCAAAATGTTTTATTCAGTTCAGGCTTCCATTGAAGCTCTTAGGAACGTCCATGAATCTGCCATCGGTTCGGAAAAACGCTGTTGAGAAGATTTTTTTATGCAATTAGGCTTGCGTTTGACCACAATCACGTCTGATGGAAAGCGAAGGAGAGGCCTACGATGGAGCTCGCTTGCCTAGTAAATGCTCATTCACTCTAGACTTGAATTTAGGGGAATCAGCTGGAAGAGAATTCAAAAGAACGCAGTTGTCCGGCAAGGAACTCAACAAGGCAGCCTCTCCTGCCTTCGCCCACGCGTTAAGTAAGGAACGCATGACGACCTTGCCTGGCGTGAAACATGACGCATGCGCACCGGTCACTGCGCCGTTACGTTTAACGGAAATTAAAAATGCTCCAATTAACTATGGGTTGCGAAAATTGCGAAGGCTTGTACTGTTAAGCGGTTAGCATTAGCATCAGTAGCGTGGTGCCGGAACAAGTCGATTCCCAAGTAGCCTAAAGTTTTTGTGATGTTAGTGATGATAAGTACATATTTTATGTATGTATGTAAACTCTATATTGTACAAAAACTAACAAAACACTATTGACAAACGTTGAGATATATCAAAGGTGAACTTATCACTTTAAGGGATCTTTACCAGTCAACCTTTGAGTGGATGAAAAGAGCATTTAGCAAGGGACCGACAACAAGTAAATTGTGTGCACTAACGAAGTGTTAAAGCAATATATATATATGGAGGCATACCTAATTGACGCTTCTCTCACTTTGGGTGAGCCTTCGGCCTCATCGCCTATCAGTTCTACGAGCGTGCCCTGCCCGTGGCCACTTGAGTCTGGCGATTTTTCGAGCTATATCGGTGACTTTCTTGCGCGGATTTTATCATTTCTAATGCGATCCCGCAGATATATTTACTAGCTGTTGCCTGCGACTTCATCTGCGAAGAATAAGGGTAGGTCTAGGTATACAAAAAAATAGCCTACGACCTATTCTCAGACCTACCAAATACGGAAAAAAAAGTTTCATAAAAATCGGTCAAGCCGTTTCGGAGGAGTTCGATAACGAACACCGTGACACGAGATTTTTATATATTAGATACGCAGGAAAAAAAAACATTTGGCAGGAAAAGTTATAAATAAAATCATCGAATAATATAATATAGTAGTAAGACCGTCCCTCCCTCCTCGGACGAAAATGAAACATAAAGAGCTTCTCAGCCCAATAAAGTGGCACTCCAACAATTCCCTTATAACCATTAAATTAAGTCTATCGTCAAATTATAGTAAAGATAATCAAAACCGGCCAAGCCCTAGATCGTTGTAGCGGCGTGTTCTATTTATATGCGCAGGCGCCGGCGGGATGCCGTTTGTATGCGACAATGTTCGACACTGACCGTAAGAGTTGCCGTTCATTTCCGTCCTTATCCAACGGAGGCTAATAAAAAAAGAGGTAGCATAAAGACTTGGTGATGTAGATATTCAAAATACACTACTAATTTCAATACTAGATGAAAAAAACCAGCCTGTAAATTCATGGGAATTCCGGGAATATATATCCTATGTCACTCGCGGAACTCAGACGAATCTAATGACACCTTACACTTCAAAATCCAGTGAGCCGTTTAGGCTGCAGGGCGTGCCAAAGAAAGATACATACATAAATAAATACATACACTCGAAAAACATAACCCTCCTTCGACAGTCGGGTGAAAATACTGTTAGTGGACCGTCCCGTACTAATATTATAAACGCGAAAGAGTGTCTGTTTGTCTGTTACCTCTTCGCGCTTTAACCGCTGAACCGCGGGAACTATGCAATTTTCCGGGATAAGAAGTATCCAAGTAATCCAAGTTATAAATATAAACTATCTACGTGCTAAATTTCATCACGGTCCGTTAAACCGTTTTAGCGTGAAAGAGTAACAAACATCCACACATTATTCATTTTTCATAGTTTCAGCCGAATGACGTCCACTGCTGAACACAGGCCTCCCCCAAGGCTCGCCAAACAGATCGGCCATCCAATGCATTCCCGCCACCTTCACCAGGTCGTCGAACATCAGGACCCGGGTATGTCCTAAAACTGCGGCCAGTTTATACCGAAGGAGCATCCTTAATATATCCGGCATCCCACTCGTCAACCCGCCTGCCAAGCGTGGCGACTATAGCAAATATGGCTGAGTCCAAAAAAACATCCACACATCCATCCATCCAAATAAGCTTTCACATTTATAATATTAGTGCAACTCAACTATCTTGACTCACATTACACTCATTGACTAAGTTACTCCACCTCTATACGCTCGACAAATCTTCACGACCTATTTTGCAATCCATTGCGTATGTTGTCAAATAGCTACTGTGCGGCTAAGGGACGCCGGCGCAATGAATTTATTATCCCGCCGAGTCGTCGCGTAAGTCACAACCGGTCTGTAACCGAGATATCTCGCTTCCTCAATAAAGGCTGTGTCCTTAATTGAGCCGTGAGTTGTGGTCTGTGATTTGCTGGGACAATGCGTTTCCTACGCTCAGGCGGTACCTAAGTAACCGATACTACGAGTATAATGGACATTTTCATTTCATTCATTTTAATCGATAATACGAGTACATAATATGTAATTTCTACCAAGATTTTGTTCTGCTTAAAGTTTATATCTTATTTTTTAAAATTTAATGTTTTTGTACCCTGAATCCTGGTTGCCACGTGACAGGCATTGCCTAGTGTGGGACCAACGGTTAACATTTTTGTAAAAATTTTTTTTCTAAAATTTCAAAATGTACCTAATTGCTACCTTTTTTAATTCGGTTAATATTCACTTAGTATATTTCGGCAATGTTTAAGATAGGTACAGATCGAGTAATTCACGATGACGTGTGGTTTGGCTCTTATTACAATGTCTAATTTTGACAAATTCATGCGTCTTCATGAATGGCGCTAACGATATTTTGCGAGTGAGATAGTGAGATATTTTCTTGCTATACCCTACCAGGGTCCATGTGACAATTATATTTTAAGACCTGTACAAACACCATGGTTGCAATAAATGATTGAATTGAATTGAATTGAATTGAATAGTACGATAGTAAGGTTGGTGAGGAGATCCGTAGAAGAACCAGGTCACCGCGACATATGCAAACGGATTTAGCTCGTTGAAATGGTGGGCAGGCCATATAGCACGCAGAACAGATGGCCGTTGGGGCCCAAAAGTTCTCTAATGGAGACCACGGACTAGCAAGCGCAGAATGGGACGTCCAGCAATGAGGTAGACGGACGATTTCGTAAAGGCCGCAGGTTCACGGTGGATGTAAGCCGTTTCCAACCTTAATGATTGGGTATCAATGAGGGAGGCCTATGTCCATTAGAGACGTCCTACGGCTGAAACGATGATGTGATGATTAAGGTTGGTCATAGTTCGAAACCTATCTTGATTCTATGGCCATTTGCAAAACAAGATGGTATCAGAAATAGAAAGTCTATTGTGCTTGCGTGTGGTACAAAATAAGGAGTAAAACGTGGAAAGTACCATTCAGTTTTACTATCTATGTAATGATATCAATCAGAGATGTTTCTACTTATGTATGTTAGTGTTGTAATTATTATCACCCGGTACTTAATCCCGACTATATTCTTATCTAATCTTCTATCTAATATATAAAAATCTCGTGCCACGGTGTTTGTTATCGAACTCCTCCGAAACGGCTTGACCGATTATTATTAAACTTTTTTATTTACATTCAGTAGGTCTGAGAATAGGTCGTAGGCTATTTTTTTTTCTTCGCAGACGGAGTCGCGGGCAACAGCTAGTAATATGTATAAAAATCTCGTGCCACGGTGTTTGTTATCGAACTCCTCCGAAACGGCTTGATCGATTTTTATAAAACTTTTTCTCCATACTCGGTAGGTCTGAGGATAGGTCGTAGGCTATTTTTTATACCCCTATTCTTCGCGGACGGAGTCGCGGGCAACAGCTAGTAATATATAAAAATATCGTGTCCCAATATCTTATCATGCAATGTGGACGAAACGTCGAGGTAAATAAATAAATATTTATTGCGTGATAAGTCCCGTTTAGTATAGTAATTATAACCTTTTACAACGATAAGAAAAGTAAATAATTACAAACGTTCAAGTAATGACAATATGACACAGCATTCATAATATTTGTAGGACTAGTGTACATACTAAGATTTATACTACAATACAAATTCACTTCGGCAATCCAAGCGTTCTATTGGCTCAGTATTTTATTGCCGGCTTCTGCGCTTACGCACCCAGTATTTACAGTTGAGGTTTATTGCTAAAGATTGTATCTCAGGAAACTGGACTATAATACGACTATCGGACGGAATTACGATTCATCATCATTATCATAAACCCAGTGAATAACGTGTTGCAGGGCACAGGTCTCATTGTCATGCTGAGCTATGACACGGCTTGGGCCGTAGTTCCCGTGCGGGCCCAGTGCGGATCGGGAACTTCACACACACCATTGAATTTCTTCACAGATGTGACGTTTTTCTTCAGCATGAAGCTCATGGTAAATTCAAATCGGATGACAATGCAATAATATTGTGACATGGAGCTGATCTGATGATGGAGCTGGAAGGTGGCCGTCGAGACACTGTAATAAAATGGCACGACCACATCGAGTTTGGGCTCGTTTGATTCGTCTTGACGAGTACTTTGGTAACCAGGAGCAAAAAGCAGTCAGAAACAAAAGCATGTATTAAAAGTAGATTTTTTAAACCCGGCGCCACACATGCACAAATGTTTCAACACATATTTGAACACATATTTGATCTATGGTTGATTGTAAGGTTGTTCTATTGAACAAATAAGCAAATACCGGTGCTTCACATGTGATCAAATAAGTGTTCAAATATGTGTTGAAACATTTGTGCTATGTGGCGCCGGGGTAACAAAAACTTACTTCAAACCAATATCATTTCTGACAGGCGATCGAACTCTCCTCAAGCTTCGCAGTCAGGTTCTTTAACCATTGCTATCCAGTCATCGATATGAAATATATTCACCTGACTAAGGGGCTATTTCACCACCCATTTATTAATTTTAACTGACTGATAAATGTGATGCCGTCTCCGTCTATTCGAACAAAACAAACAGAGACGGCATCACATTTATCCGTTTAATAAATTTGACCAATGTATGGTGAAACAGGGAGTTAATCTTGTATTAACATGGTTAAAATGCTATATGAATAACGGATTGTTTGATTGATCGTCGTAGTTTTCCAGCACCTTTACTCTCTGAACCGAGCCAGCGATCCACTAAAGATAAGAGCTGTTTATCCGTCGTTATCAATCACAGGAGATAGTGCAGCTGCGACGTGTTTTGGCTACATACTCATGTACTAGAACACTTTCGAATGGTCAGGACCCGTCAAATCGTTTTAGCGTCAAAGAGGAACCTTGAGCCACACATCCATCCATTCATATACAGAGTTATTTGTAATTCACTAGCATCCTTTTAACCCTAAACTCCTACCACTTAAACAAATGTTTTTTGTTTTACGGCTTTTGTCATAACTTAATATTTTTGGTGTAATAACGTTTTGAAAATTTGAGATTACCTCTTATTTTTACGATACTCTGTGTATTTGTATGAGAAAAAAAGTGCTTCATTTTAACAAGTCGTAAAACAAAAAACATTTGTTTGAGTGATAGGAATTCAGGGTTAAGGGGATGTCAGTGAATTACAAATAACCCTGTATACAAACTTTCACGTTTTAATATTATAGCTAAACCGTTATGGTCAGGACCCGTCAAATCGTTTTAGCGTCAAAGAGTAACCTTGAGCCACACATCCATCCATTCATATACAGGGTTATTTGTAATTCACTAGCATCCTTTTAACCCTAAACTCCTACCACTTAAGCAAATGTTTTTTGTTTTACGGCTTTTGTCATAACTTAATATTTTTGGTGTGATAACGTTTTGAAAATTTGAGATTACCTCTTATTTTTACGATACTCTGTGTATTTGTATGAGAAAAAAAGTGCTTCATTTTAACAAGTCGTAAAACAAAAAACATTTGTTTGAGTGATAGGAATTCAGGGTTAAGGGGATGTCAGTGAATTACAAATAACCCTGTATACAAACTTTCACGTTTTAATATTATAGCTAAACCGTTACAAGTCCTCGCCCGCACGGTACAGGAGCTGGGGGGGTATGAGGACAAAGGGGCCGAGAGAGGTGCGGGGGATGAGCGCGCCTCGTGTGTCTGGCGCCCGTATCCCTCTCGGTCCCCTTTGTCGTCATACCCCCCCCCCCCCAACCCCAGTACCGCCCAGGAGAGGACTCAAACGGTTTCGGTTTAGCTATCTATAGCAGGATTCATCTCAGATTATATACGTTCTACTGCAGGGCAAACTTGACACACACACACCATTGAATTTCTTATCAGGTATGTGCAGGTTCTGGGAGCCGTGGTGAACTAGTGGCTTGACCTACCGCATCTCAAGCAGAGGGTCGTAGGTTCGAATCCGGGCACCTCAGAGTTTTTCGGAATTTATGTGCGAAATTATAATTGAAATTTACCACGAGCTTTACGGTGAAAGATTAGCGGGGTAAAGAACCTGAAATATGCATAAATAGTTTTCAAAATTACAAAACTTATGTACTTATCTCACTGGGTCTTGCACTACATCGCTTAGAAAAGAAACTGGCTAAGTGCGAGTCGGACTCGCGCACGAAGGGTTCCGTACCATTATCTACAAAATAAAAACGGTAAAAAAATCACGTTTGTTGTATGGGAGCCCCCTTTTTTTATTTATTTTATTGTTTTTGAGTATATTTTGTTATAGCGGCAACCGAAATACATCATCTGTAAAAATTTCAACTGTCTAGCTATCACGGTTCATGAGATATTTACTGTAGCCTGGTGACAGACGGACAGCGGAGTCTCAGTAACATGGTCCCGTTTTTACCCTTTGGGTACGGAACCCTAAAAAGTATGGTCTCTTCAGGGTATAGGTAAATATGATGACGATGATAGCGCCTCTATTCACGAGTCAATCAAAACAACTAATTGAACTTGACATTAATTATATGTCGCTAATGGTTAGTTAAGGAGTTATTTAACCATGGTAATAGCCGCACCGTTACAAACGGTAAGTAACTAGGGTTCGGTTAAAACTGCGGTTCATTGTCACGGTTACGTTGTTTTAAGGAAAATTGCTTACATTTATTGTTTGGAATTTAGGGTTCGAAAGTTTCGGCTATTTTAACGTTTTATAGCATGTCTGGTACAGTCAACGTCATAAATAAGTGATCATTCGTTACATAATTTCGTATGGCTTTTCAAACATGACGTTAAAAGTTAAGTATGAAGTATCTTTTTCTATTTATTTTTTTATTTTCTTCAACTTCATTTTTACTTAACTTGTAAAAGTTGGCCTAGTAGCGCCATCTCTTGGTCCAGGTGAGCGGGTAGCTCCGAAGGAGTGTTGAAGTCTCTCGGTAGAGGGCATTAACATAGATGCGCTTTATCACTGCCTAATGTGATTATAACAGACTGAAGTGTACGATGTATGGGAAAGATTCGTCGCTAACTTCTAGACCAGTGATGGTGTAGGGGTAAGCACGCAGCACGGAACGCTGAGGACCTGGGTTCGATTCCCAGCATTGGTCTTTTTTCTGGGGTTTTTTCTGTGCATCTATATTTCAGTTTGTATTTAGTTTGAAATATGACGTTAAAGTGACAGTACAAAAGTAATCATTTATGACGTTGACCCTACTATGTCAATTTAAATAAAAGGTTAAATGGGAGAGATAAAAAGGGTAACCAACGTTATTTTTTGAGTTGCGAGCCGCGTATTTGCGGTTGCGTAATTTTACTTTCCGAATTTCATCTACTATCAATGTTTGCCATAAAATATATAGAAGCGTGCATTTTTGAGGATTTTTTTGAAATGTCGTGGTTATACATATACATAGAATACAGTAAGGTTAGGTTAGATTTGTTTTATAATAACTTTAATTTTCATACTAGATGAAAAATCCGAATGTATAATTCCCGTTCCTATGGAAATTCCGGGAAAATATAACCCTATGTCACTCTCGGAACTGAGACGAATCTAATGACACCTCGCACTTCAAAATCCATTGAGTCGTTTAGACTGCAGGGCGTGCCAAAGAATGATACATATACATACATAAATATATACGCTCCAAAACATAACCCTCCTTCGACAGTCAGGTGAAAATTGTGAAGAAAATACTGTTTCAAAAATAAAATAAATTATCATCATAAATTCAAATCGGATGACAATGCAATAATATTGTGACATGGAGCTGATCTGATGATGGAGCTGGAAGGTGGCCGTCGAGACACTGTAATAAAATGGCACGACCACATCGAGTTTGGGCTCGTTTGATTCGTCTTGACGAGTACTTTGGTAACCAGGAGCAAAAAGCAGTCAGAAACAAAAGCATGTATTAAAAGTAGATTTTTTAAACCCGGCGCCACACATGCACAAATGTTTCAACACATATTTGAACACATATTTGATCTATGGTTGATTGTAAGGTTGTTCTATTGAACAAATAAGCAAATACCGGTGCTTCACATGTGATCAAATAAGTGTTCAAATATGTGTTGAAACATTTGTGCTATGTGGCGCCGGGGTAACAAAAACTTACTTCAAACCAATATCATTTCTGACAGGCGATCGAACTCTCCTCAAGCTTCGCAGTCAGGTTCTTTAACCATTGCTATCCAGTCATCGATATGAAATATATTCACCTGACTAAGGGGCTATTTCACCACCCATTTATTAATTTTAACTGACTGATAAATGTGATGCCGTCTCCGTCTATTCGAACAAAACAAACAGAGACGGCATCACATTTATCCGTTTAATAAATTTGACCAATGTATGGTGAAACAGGGAGTTAATCTTGTATTAACATGGTTAAAATGCTATATGAATAACGGATTGTTTGATTGATCGTCGTAGTTTTCCAGCACCTTTACTCTCTGAACCGAGCCAGCGATCCACTAAAGATAAGAGCTGTTTATCCGTCGTTATCAATCACAGGAGATAGTGCAGCTGCGACGTGTTTTGGCTACATACTCATGTACTAGAACACTTTCGAATGGTCAGGACCCGTCAAATCGTTTTAGCGTCAAAGAGGAACCTTGAGCCACACATCCATCCATTCATATACAGAGTTATTTGTAATTCACTAGCATCCTTTTAACCCTAAACTCCTACCACTTAAACAAATGTTTTTTGTTTTACGGCTTTTGTCATAACTTAATATTTTTGGTGTAATAACGTTTTGAAAATTTGAGATTACCTCTTATTTTTACGATACTCTGTGTATTTGTATGAGAAAAAAAGTGCTTCATTTTAACAAGTCGTAAAACAAAAAACATTTGTTTGAGTGATAGGAATTCAGGGTTAAGGGGATGTCAGTGAATTACAAATAACCCTGTATACAAACTTTCACGTTTTAATATTATAGCTAAACCGTTATGGTCAGGACCCGTCAAATCGTTTTAGCGTCAAAGAGTAACCTTGAGCCACACATCCATCCATTCATATACAGGGTTATTTGTAATTCACTAGCATCCTTTTAACCCTAAACTCCTACCACTTAAGCAAATGTTTTTTGTTTTACGGCTTTTGTCATAACTTAATATTTTTGGTGTGATAACGTTTTGAAAATTTGAGATTACCTCTTATTTTTACGATACTCTGTGTATTTGTATGAGAAAAAAAGTGCTTCATTTTAACAAGTCGTAAAACAAAAAACATTTGTTTGAGTGATAGGAATTCAGGGTTAAGGGGATGTCAGTGAATTACAAATAACCCTGTATACAAACTTTCACGTTTTAATATTATAGCTAAACCGTTACAAGTCCTCGCCCGCACGGTACAGGAGCTGGGGGGGTATGAGGACAAAGGGGCCGAGAGAGGTGCGGGGGATGAGCGCGCCTCGTGTGTCTGGCGCCCGTATCCCTCTCGGTCCCCTTTGTCGTCATACCCCCCCCCCCCCCAACCCCAGTACCGCCCAGGAGAGGACTCAAACGGTTTCGGTTTAGCTATCTATAGCAGGATTCATCTCAGATTATATACGTTCTACTGCAGGGCAAACTTGACACACACACACCATTGAATTTCTTATCAGGTATGTGCAGGTTCTGGGAGCCGTGGTGAACTAGTGGCTTGACCTACCGCATCTCAAGCAGAGGGTCGTAGGTTCGAATCCGGGCACCTCAGAGTTTTTCGGAATTTATGTGCGAAATTATAATTGAAATTTACCACGAGCTTTACGGTGAAAGATTAGCGGGGTAAAGAACCTGAAATATGCATAAATAGTTTTCAAAATTACAAAACTTATGTACTTATCTCACTGGGTCTTGCACTACATCGCTTAGAAAAGAAACTGGCTAAGTGCGAGTCGGACTCGCGCACGAAGGGTTCCGTACCATTATCTACAAAATAAAAACGGTAAAAAAATCACGTTTGTTGTATGGGAGCCCCCTTTTTTTATTTATTTTATTGTTTTTGAGTATATTTTGTTATAGCGGCAACCGAAATACATCATCTGTAAAAATTTCAACTGTCTAGCTATCACGGTTCATGAGATATTTACTGTAGCCTGGTGACAGACGGACAGCGGAGTCTCAGTAACATGGTCCCGTTTTTACCCTTTGGGTACGGAACCCTAAAAAGTATGGTCTCTTCAGGGTATAGGTAAATATGATGACGATGATAGCGCCTCTATTCACGAGTCAATCAAAACAACTAATTGAACTTGACATTAATTATATGTCGCTAATGGTTAGTTAAGGAGTTATTTAACCATGGTAATAGCCGCACCGTTACAAACGGTAAGTAACTAGGGTTCGGTTAAAACTGCGGTTCATTGTCACGGTTACGTTGTTTTAAGGAAAATTGCTTACATTTATTGTTTGGAATTTAGGGTTCGAAAGTTTCGGCTATTTTAACGTTTTATAGCATGTCTGGTACAGTCAACGTCATAAATAAGTGATCATTCGTTACATAATTTCGTATGGCTTTTCAAACATGACGTTAAAAGTTAAGTATGAAGTATCTTTTTCTATTTATTTTTTTATTTTCTTCAACTTCATTTTTACTTAACTTGTAAAAGTTGGCCTAGTAGCGCCATCTCTTGGTCCAGGTGAGCGGGTAGCTCCGAAGGAGTGTTGAAGTCTCTCGGTAGAGGGCATTAACATAGATGCGCTTTATCACTGCCTAATGTGATTATAACAGACTGAAGTGTACGATGTATGGGAAAGATTCGTCGCTAACTTCTAGACCAGTGATGGTGTAGGGGTAAGCACGCAGCACGGAACGCTGAGGACCTGGGTTCGATTCCCAGCATTGGTCTTTTTTCTGGGGTTTTTTCTGTGCATCTATATTTCAGTTTGTATTTAGTTTGAAATATGACGTTAAAGTGACAGTACAAAAGTAATCATTTATGACGTTGACCCTACTATGTCAATTTAAATAAAAGGTTAAATGGGAGAGATAAAAAGGGTAACCAACGTTATTTTTTGAGTTGCGAGCCGCGTATTTGCGGTTGCGTAATTTTACTTTCCGAATTTCATCTACTATCAATGTTTGCCATAAAATATATAGAAGCGTGCATTTTTGAGGATTTTTTTGAAATGTCGTGGTTATACATATACATAGAATACAGTAAGGTTAGGTTAGATTTGTTTTATAATAACTTTAATTTTCATACTAGATGAAAAATCCGAATGTATAATTCCCGTTCCTATGGAAATTCCGGGAAAATATAACCCTATGTCACTCTCGGAACTGAGACGAATCTAATGACACCTCGCACTTCAAAATCCATTGAGTCGTTTAGACTGCAGGGCGTGCCAAAGAATGATACATATACATACATAAATATATACGCTCCAAAACATAACCCTCCTTCGACAGTCAGGTGAAAATTGTGAAGAAAATACTGTTTCAAAAATAAAATAAATTATCATCATCATCATCCTAGCTTATATACGTCCCACTGCAGGGCACAGGCCTCCTCTCAGAATGAGATAGGCTGGGTCGTAGTTTTTTTTTTTTTCAAAATTACATTTGAAATAAATTATGTCAAAGGAAAATTATGGAAAACGATACAATATGGCATATGAAATTGGGGCAAATGATTTGGACATTTAGGACAGTACCTACAGGAACCCTCCAAATTTAAAAATCACTAAATAAGTTAATTGACTTTTGTTCAATTCACTAATGATGAAACTGTGGGCGTTTTTGCCGTTAAAACTTTTGAAGGATATTTTTCGTTTTGCAAATAGCTGGATGCGCCTACGCAGATTCACAGATGCATATTAATTTATAAACCAGATATTGACAGTATACAATTTTACTGTTAGGGTCAATGCCAATTTCATTAAGGTTAAAATATTTGTGGTTTTAAGTTTTGACTTTGCTTTCGTGAAATTGCTACCAATTTTAATAAGAAAAGGAGTATATCATTGCGACATTTTTCTTTTTTAATATAATAGTATGTCCGTTCATTTCATAGGCCATATAAAGCCACAGTAGCCTATTGGTTGTTTGTCACAAATAAATGTTTCTTTCTTACTTTCTTTCTAATTAATGTATTAAAAAAAAACCATGGTGGTCTAGTGGTTTGACCTATGGCCTCTCAAGCAGAGGGTCGTGGGTTCAAATACCGGCTCGCAGCTCTGAGTTTTTCGAAATTTATGTGCGGAATTAAATTTGTAATTTACCATGAGCTTTACGGTGACGGAAAACATCGTGAGGAAACCTGCATACACCTGCGAAGAAATTCAATGGTGTGAAGTACCGAATCCGCAGTGGGCCCGCGTGGGAACTACGGCCCAAGCCCTCTCATTCCGAGAGAAGGCCTGTGCTGCAGTGGGCGTATGTCAAATGGTATAAGGGTTAAGAAAAGACGTTATTTCATTTAGCTTCGAACTGGGTTATGGAACATGACAGTGTGACAGCTGGGAGAATGACTTTGACAGCCATCCTTCGCACGGATCCGATGTAAAGGTCGGCGCACACGCACCGTTAGAGGCGGGTATTTGGGTCGTCGCACGCTCGCCGCAGTATGCTACGCGAGTGAGTTACGAGCGGGGGCGGGAGCGGGCGCTGTAGCGATTTTGACTGGCTGCTTGATATGCTTGTGACATTATGATTATTCATCTGGGATAGTGCAATACCGCTTAACAAGCACTGGTAAATACTGCGTATCTGCACAGCGCCCATAAAGAAAATCCGCGTAACTGGATTTGGTTAATGCCGAGTATCTAACAAATGTAGCCAAATTAAGATTTCCCGCCAACGATATTCTAATCAGGATTTTACGTTCGTTGGCGGGAAACCTTAATTTGCCTACATTTGTTAGACACGCGGTATTAACAAATGCCAGATACGCGGATTTTCCCTATGGGTGTTGTGCAGATACGCAGTATTTACTACGTACTAGTTACGCGGTATTGCACTATCCCCGATGATATCCTATAAAAGAGTAATGTCATTAACAGACAACAAACTGAAGAAAAATCTACTAAGACCGCGCGACCGCATTGAAACTAAGAATGAAAGTCACTCATGTTAAAATGCACTTGAAACGACAGATCTCAATCCTACTACATAATAACGGTCTTACTTGGTGCACAAAACCTTCATAAACAAATTTAATTTTATCGCTATTTTAATATTTTTAAATTAAACCTACACACCCAGCATTTATTTAAGCTTTACGGTGAAGGAAAACATCTCCACACACCTGCAAAGAAATTCAATGGTGTGTCTGAAGTTCTCAAGCCGTACTGGACCCGCGCAGGACTCTGACGCGATTCTGAGAGGTTTGTGACTACTAATCTAGCCTGCAGTGGGACGTATGTGCATACACAGGTTGAGATGTGAGTCATTGGCATGGATTAGACTATCAATAACTATTACTATGTTATCACATGCACATATGCGTATCCACGCCTATCACGATCAGTATGCTTAGTATAGGTTTTACTTCACCAAAATATTTCTTGATCGCGTTTACGTAAAATTTCAATTCTATGGAAACATGGACGCGCGCGCGCGGAGGCGCTGTCCATGTTTCTATATTAATTGATTTTTTTACGTAAACGCGATCGAGAAGTATTTTGGTGAAGTAAAACTTATACTAAGCGTACTGTACGCTTAGTATAAGTTTTCCTTCACTTCAATAATACTTTAGAAGATCAGATGGCCTAATAGGTAGAGAACCTGACTACGAATCATGAGGTCCCGGGTTCGATTCCCGCGTCGGGGCAGATATTTGTATGAATAATACGAATGTTTGTTCTCGGGTCTTGGGTATTTAATATGTATTTAAGTATGTATCTATCTATATAAGTATGTTTATCCGTTGCCTTGTACCCATAACACAAGCTATGCTTAGCTTACTTTGGGACTAGGTCAATTGGTGTGAATTGTCCCGCGATATTTTATTTAATACTTCTCGATCGCGTTTACGTAAAAATTTCAATTCTATGGAAACATGGAAGCGCGCGCGCGGAGACGCTGTCCATGTTTCCCTAGTAATTGATTTTTTTACGTAAACGCGATCGAGAAGCGCGATAAAATTAATGTTGTTAGACAAATAAGTAGGTAGTTTAGAACAGTAAGTGTTGTTTGTGAGACCATAGAATAACACCTTAATATAAGTATGTTACTATCTAGCCATATGATGTTGATGATGCACTGGAAGCGTGTTACAATCAGCGACAGATAAATCATTCGCGATTTTCGCTCGCTGTTTATAATTAATATGTATACTTAATTTTCTATAAATTAAAAAAAAAAACAAGTATTTGGTGAAGTAAAAACTTATACTAAGCGTACTGTAGCAGAGGGTAGCGGTCGCACTTCCGATTCCCGAATTCGACACTTCACGTGGCAGGGTCGCCATGTGAGGCGGAGGCTTATGAAGACAATTATACGGCACAAGTGTTGCGTAAAGACATTATTAATCGTAAACTCCTTACATCACAACATTATTGACGAGTATCGCAGTATAGTATCTATTTAAGTATGTTTTTCTACTCCTGTAGTATAATCTTTCAATCATATGGTCAAAAACTATGCAATAATAACTAACGTTTTAAGTCTGTTCCAAGTTATATACTCTATGGTGCAAATTCAGTAACATAATAACCCATAGTAATTTCATTATGTTACGGGACAGAGTGATATAATAACATTCAAAAAAAGAATACTGAAATCAATTTTGATGATCGAGTTTCTTTAAATATGCGTGTGCCACGTGATTGGTTGCTTAAAAATGAGTAAGAACAGGTAGGACCAATCACAATCAAGGTTTATTTTTTCAAGCGAAATTTTGTAATTGAGAACACGCTGATCAAGCTCTATGGTACGAGTACGGTCGCAAATTAAAAAAAAATAAAGCGGGAAATTAATATAAAGTCATTATACATTAATTAAAATATGTTTACATTAACAATTATTAAATAATGAATACTTAAATAACGGGCAATAAATGAATTTTAAAGTCATTATTAAATATGAATATTTTAACATCATTCAATTTGGCTGCATGACCTAAAGTTCCCGGGTCCATTCTAAGGTTGCGAGTAGTGAAAAAAAAGTTTCAAAATAGCGGGAATTTGTTTTGCTTTGCACGGAGTTCTTTCAATTCAAGTTAAAAGAAATAAAAGAGTTAATCACTATTTAAATGACTTTTTATGTGTGAGAATTTGTGACTTTGGTGAATTAAGTGATGCAGAAATGTTGACGCCGCTAGAAATAAAACAGGCGGCATTTGAAGTGAGCAATAATTTGCTACTTTTAAAATCGATAAATTAATTTATTGTCCGTTATGTAAGTAATCATTATTTAATAATTGTTTATTTTGAACTCGTAGAAAAAGTAATGTATGCAACTATTCATAATCGGCCATTAAGACACTCATGCGTATCTATTATGACATTCGGCTTCGCCTCATGTCATAAACTCGCATTCGTGTCTTAATGGCCCTTATTATGATACAGTTGCATAAAATACTATTATCGTCGTCTAGTACCCATAGTAAAAGCTTTGCTTAGTTTGGGACTAGGTCGATTTGTGTAAGATTGTCCCGTAATATTATTATTATTATTATTTTTAAAATGTTCAAGCGAATTTCCGGATGGTATAAAATCCGCTTTATAGTTATTGTCATTAACAGTATCGCGATATTGAGTCTAATCCGCTCGTGGCTTGCACCACACGCAACCAACAGTAATCTAGGATGTTATGCGTTATGTACGTGACGTCCCAACGATTGTGACGGTATGTGGATTATTCCATAACGCGGACGGAATGGACGCTTGCTTATTTTTAAACGTCTGCACTTGTGCAGTAATACCTAGTATTTTATTAGCTATCCTCATTTTATTGGGATTTTAGAATCTTATTTATAACTAGCTTTTGCCCGCGACTCCGTCCGCGTGGAATTAGTAATTTGGGCAGCTTATTTTTTTTATCCAATTTGCTTTTTCATCAATTTTGGCTCTCCTTAGTTCCTTGATATAAAAAAAATTAACCGCCCCCGCACCCCCTCGCACACCCGCGTTCACATTCAACACCGTGCACCGTACTCCCAAGTCAAGCGTGCCTATAGAAGTTTTACTTCAAAACCCCCGATTTTGAAACATTCTTCCGCTCCGCTCCGCTCCTATTGGTGTTAGCGTGATGATATATAGCCTATAGCCTTCTTCGATAAATGTGCTATCTAACACTGAAAGAATTTTTCTAATCGGAGCAGTAGTTCCTGAGATTAGCGCGTTCAAACAAAAAAACCTGTTCGATAAATTCTTAAAATAGACGTATCTTTCTTATTTGTGAGCCGATTCAAACGAAACAAACACTAAATGTTAATCCAAGAAAATACCAACATATCAGTGAAAACCGCATCCTTCTAGGTTAAGCCGTTTCTGAGATTAGCGCGCACAAACGCACAGACAAACAGACAATAATTCTAAAAATCATTGTTTTGGGTTCTATTGTGCTAATAAATAGCCCTAGTGACAGTTTTTCTCAAATATCTTCAATGTACAGACACCGACTTGTTACAGATTTATTATATGTATAGATACCACTAATAGTCATTACTAGGAAAGTAAATTCTTTATCCTTACTTAATATAAGTAATATCGGAGAGACTTTGCTCGAAGTTGTTGACGACTATGTCTATCTGGGACATACAATCCAATTAGGTAGGTTCAACTTCGAGAAAGAGCTCAATCGACGAATTAGACTCGGCTGGGCAGCGTTCGGGAAGCTCCGCGATATCTTGTCGTCCAATATATACCGCAGTGTCTCAAGTCAAGTCTTTGACCAGTGTGTGTTGCCAGTAGGGTTGCCAACCGTACTATAATATATAGTATTGTACTATACACCATGAAATTTTAGTGGTTGTTTTCCCGAAACGAGATGATTTAGTTTCGATTGTACAATCAATTTATAATTACTATTTTGACTAGAGTCAAAAATCCAATTGTGAAAAACGAAAGTCGAAAATGACCGCAAACCAATAGTAACGCTTCGTTGGTACAAATAGCGTACGATCGTACGATAGGTTAGGTACCAACGAAGCGTTACTATTGGTTTGCGGTCATTTTCGACTTTCGTTTTTCACAATTGGATTTATGACTCTAGTCAAAATAGTAATTATAAATCGATTGTACAATAGATACTAAATCATCTTGTTTCTGGAAAACAACCACTAAAATTTCACGGTGTATATTCGCACTGTGTACTATATACTGTTGAAGAAATATATAGTACGCAAAAATACTATATTTCAGTCAGTCCTTACGCATGCGGTTTGGGTAGGCTATTTTTACTATAAGATAAGATAATTTATTCAAATTACTTCAGTACAAATAACTAGAAATACGATTATTTTACAAAAGGCCTATGTAACACGCATGCCTGCACTAGGGTTACTAGGGAACTCTGTGTCGCAGGCTAAACGAGCTATTATAAATTAAAATTAAAAATAATTATCTAAACTTAACATATTATAAAAGTATACAGACATACCTATTCGTGATACCTAGTTGCTTTATTTTGTAATCTTTATGCCTTTATGCTATTGTTGTCACGAATAAATGTTTTTCTTTCTTTCTTTCTTTTCTTTACATAAAATTACATGAAATTCAAAATCAATAGAACAGTAACAAATTGAGTATAGTGACTAATTGAGTGTATTTTGTAGGTACTATTTTTTTTCCAGAGTACTATATTTTTTGTACTTTGGGCTGGGAAATACTGTATTTGCTTAAGAAATAGTTGGCAACCCTAGTTGCCAGTGATGACTTATGGCACAGAGACGTGGCCGCTAACGATGGGCCTCATAAGAAAGCTCAGTCACTCAGAGGGCGATGGAGAGGGCTATAGGGTTGGAGTTTCTCTGCGGGATCGCATTAGAAATGATGAAATCCGCGCAAGAACTAAAGTCACGGAACAAGCTTGAAGGATCGCCAGAGTCAAGTGGCAATGGGCAGGGCACATTGCTAGTAGAACTGACGGCCGGTGGGGCCGAAAGGATCTCGAGTGACCACGGACCGGAAGACGCAGTGTAGGTAGGCCTCAAACAAGATGGAGCGACGTCCTGATTAAGGTTGCTGGAATGCGTTGGATGCGGATGGCGCAGGACCGATCGGAAATAAAAAATAAATATCACGGGACAATTCACACCAATTGACCTAGTCCCAAAGTAAGCTAGGCAAAGCTTGTGTTATGGGTACTAGGCAACGGATAAACATACTTATATGTATAGATAGATACATACTTAAATACATATTAAACACCCAAGACCCGAGAACAAACATGCGTATTTTTCATACAAATATCTGCCCCGACACGGGAATCGAACCCGGGACCTCAAGCTTCGTAGTCAGGTTCTCTAACCACTAGGCCATCTGGTCGTCTAAAAAATAATGATGATGATGATGAATATCGCATTGATGTCAGCCACTTGATTACGGTGCTAAAGTTAATACGTATAATTAACCTAATAATCCGATGCATAGTATCACTAATTACTATTTACTTAGCTACACTTAGCATCTTAATGAGCGTATAGATCGCTTTACGAAGATCATGCGCATACGAAGTTGCAATTAGAAACCGCATTAATTAACTATATTCAAAGACAAACCGCGCCCTGGTGGCTTAGTTGTTCGACCTATGGACTCTCAAGCAGAGGGTCGTGGGTTCGAGCAAGGCTTCACACCTCCATGAGCTTTACGGTGGTAGAAAACATGAGGAAACCTCAGAAGAAATTCAATGGTGTGTGGCTCGCGAGGTAACTAAGGCCCAAGCCCTCTCATTCTGAGAGGTCTGAGCCCTGCAGTGGGACGTTTATACCACAGTTTATACGGTTTATAGGCTCGGATGATGATGATGACGAGTAGGCAAGCGAATTTCACTTTAATCTAGTTTTTTTATTGCCACCTCTAAATTCTGGCAATTATCCGAGCTATGTCAGCAACTTTGATAGCTACATACATACAAACCTAAAATTGGTGCCTACACCTACGACGCTAGTTTCAGAGCGCATCTTCAGAATATAACTATTTACATAAAAAAATTAACTTACCAATTATTAACAAGTCACCATCCAATATCTGACATCTGTAAAAGAAAACGCATGTTAAAGTTACACTTTCTAAAGAAACGACCGTTACGACAACAATGGCTGACAATATAACGCTCAAAATCAAAGAAAATGGGAGCGGGTCGTGTCATTCATGAATGAATGAATGACATTGAGCTGACCAAGGCCATAAGCACGATAGAGAAAATTAAACTGTAATTTTAGTTGTTATGATAATAGAGAATATATTTATTAATGTAACTTAAGAGGGTACGATGCGCACCATTTCTCCATACAAACGTAATCCCCTGTTTCCTCCCTGGATAATGGCTTTAGAGCCAATATTTTTTTACTGTGTAATCTGTGTCTACCACAGCTATGCCCCTATGTTTCGTTTTTTTTCCATATTTCAATTGACATAAGAAATATGAGCTTTCAAAAACTGAAAAAATTGCCCAATTTCAACGTCATTTTCAGACACTCATCAGAAAAGAATCCCTGATATAAACAAAAAAAAGAAAACATAGGGCATAGCTAAATTTGTCTTCTAATTATTTTTGAAAAAATAATTTTATTGGTCCAGTTTTCGAGAAGAAAACAGGGGATT
The DNA here is from genome assembly GCA_947859365.1 of Archips crataeganus. Lineage (NCBI taxonomy): Eukaryota > Metazoa > Arthropoda > Insecta > Lepidoptera > Tortricidae > Archips > Archips crataeganus. The sequence goes on from OX402066.1 coordinate 1,740,808, forward strand.
ACGAAATGCTGTTTTGATGAATTTTACGCGCCTATTAACGGTCTGAGCTGCAGTTGTCCCGCACTCGCTGTACTGACACGGAGGGGTTCGGGCGAGACTGCGACATTTCATTAAAATACCTATTTCTCAAAAGTCTCTCAGCCATCGTACCCTCTTAATACACAGAGTCTGGTACACACAAAACACAATAAAGTTAAAACAAAAAATTCAGTTAAATATATCGCCCCGGATTGTACCAGGCGCAAAGGTGGCCAACACACTAGCCGCATTGCCCCGTTGAACCGCGATGGTCAACCTTTGCACCAGAAACGACCCAGGGCGATGGAACCCCAACAACCAGTCGAATCTACATGAACGCTAGTTATGATTAGTACAGTGTTGCCAATGTTGCCATATCCATTTTATGTAAATCCGTAGTTCCGTAAATCACCTGTAGAAAAATCCGTAGCCTTTTAGGTATAATAAGTACAAATTTAGATGTTTATTTAGGACTGGGTATTAAATATTTGCAACCAGATTGTATATTTTTACACAAGCTTTTTGGTGACTCTGCTTTAATTGCTATCCAAACTACGGTACGTTCCCCACAATTTTCATATATAAAATTTTTTTTTTTTTGGTATACCTACTATGTTTGCCAATTTTTTTTAAAACCACATTTTTTAGGGGAGTCATAAAAACAAACCATCGAAGGGCTAACATAATCTAGCACATTGATTCCCAAAGTGGTCCACGGGAGACTCGACGGGATTTAGATTTAGATTAGAACCAATCTTCACATTTTTGTCGAGTTTTGGGAATTATGGTACAAATGTAGCTGCAAGGGGTCCACCGGAATCAACTAAATTTTGAAAGTGGTCTATGAGAAAAAAAAGTTTGGGAACTAATGATCTAGCATATCAAACCTAAAATCCCAAATGTAAGAGCCTCATGTGCCCCAGATCAATCACGAAAGCCCGTTACCACCATTAGGAGTACGCACAATAAAAGCGCGTTCAGCACGCGCCGCTCTGGGTCAACCGGCGTGACAAATGGCACCGCACGCTTGTGGGGCCCGGCTGCAAGCGGGGAACATGCTGAAGTAATCCTACTAGTGATACTCATAATCATTTCAGCCGAAAGACGTCCACTGCTGAACATATATAGGGCTTCTCAAGGCTCGCCAAACAGATCGGTCCCGTGCCATCCACATCCAACGCGTTCCTGGAACCTTAACCAGGTCGTCGCTCTATCTTGTGGGAGGCTTACCTACGCTGCGTCTTCCGGTCCGTGGACGCCACTCGAGAATCTTTTTGCCCCATCGGCCATCAGTAATACAAGCGATGTGCTCTGCCCACTGCCACTTGAGTCTGGCGATTCTTCGAGCTATATCCGTGACTTTAGTTCTTGCGCGGGTTTCATAATTTCTAATGCGATCCCGCAGACACTCCGAGCATTTCCCTCTCCTACTAATAATATAAATGAGAAAGTTTGTAAATATGTTTGGATATTTGGATGTTTAGATATTTAAATGTTTTTTAGTCAATCACACAATACAGCTAAACGGATTTAGATGATACGTGGCGTACAGATGGTCGAAGATCTTAATTCAGCCATAGGATAAATAAATATCCCAGTCATCGATCGACCGTCATAAGCCCTAGAAAACATCTTGTATTTACGCTGTACTAAGGATTTATTTTATAACTAATTGTGTTTCGAAAAACATTAGTCACTAGAGTGAATCCCCAAATATCTTATACATGAAATTCAGAACTAAAGCTTTGCTAGTAATGATACAGCAAGGGAGTAAATGAATGCAATAAATGCGCCAAAAGCTCGGTGGGGCCTTAAACTTTGGTTTAATTCTTCGGGGTTAATCTATTCAAACCAAAGTAACCTATTCAAAATTCAAAATCCGCTAACACTCTGCCCGCGAACTCCCGCTGCGAAATAAAATCAATTCAGTTAACTTTAACTGCATGTACGCGTTACTGTTAGCCGATTGGTCACGAGATCAGTTAAATCTTACGCAAACTTGGCCGTGGAAAACTTTTCAATCTAGACTTAACCTTAAATCAATTCGAGAAACTAACTGTAAGAACAGTGTTCACTGTTCCGTGTGAAAACAAAAAGTTTTTGCTTATAATGGCATTTTTATTGCAACCTTTGACCCTGTGGTCCCAACCTTTTTTTGAAGGGACCAATTTGATTCAGAAATGATAAAATCCGCGCAAGAACTAAAGTCACGGACATAGCTCGAAGAATCGCCAGCCTTAAGGGGCAGTGTGGCACGCTCGTTGAATTGACGGCCGATGGGGCCGAAAGGTTCTCGAGTGGCGTCCGCGGACCGGAAGACACAGTGTAGGTAGGCCTCCAACAGCTCCAGCAAAATGGAGCGACGACCTGGTTAAGGTTGCGGGAACGCGTTGGGTGCGGATGGCGCAGGACTGATTTGTTTGGCGAGCCTTGGGGGAGGCCTATGTTCAGCAGAGGACGTCTTTCGGCTGAAATGATGAGGATGATGATGAATTTGATTTCATTATTAGCAGGCACCACAAGATAAAGGAACTGTAAATTAAATTTAAAACTGGAGCCCTCTCATTCTCAGAAGAAGCCTGTGCTCTTCAGTGGGACGTACCTATACAGGGTGATTCAGGAGTTATGACCAGAGACCGTATTGTCTAACGCTTCTGACGCTTGCCTTCGCTTTCACCATCTCTTTCTGTCATTACTTTATACCAGACAGACAGAAAGAAATAGCGATTGCGAAGGCAAGCGTCAGAAACGTTAGACAATAAGCATGCTGGAGAGAAAGGGGTGATGGGGAGGAGGGGGGACTGAGCAAATTTTTCCATGGAACCAGTCCCGAAACCGCGAACGAACGAAAAACATCTAATTGAGAGTTAATTGATCGCCAACTATCCGAAATTTATGGATGGATTTTTGCGATTTTTTGGCTGATCCCATAGTGAAAGTTGCTCAGTGTGGCCCTGCTTATCGTCCCTTTCACTTCTGCTCATGACTCCTGAGTCATCTGTATAGGCTGGTATGATGGTGAGATTCTTGCGCTGTGCACAATATTCCCGACCTTATTTTAGCTCTCGCACTCCACGGCTAATGAACATCGTAAGTATAACACCTCCCTGTTATATATAAAATGGAAATGGTTAGTTACTTAGTTGTTGTGGAGTCAATAATGATGGGAAAAGTGGAGGGAAAGAGGCGTGCTAGAAGAAAGATGTCCTTGGTTCGCAACATTAGCCAGCGAGAGAGCCATAACGACAAGAATGGTCTGCTTCAGCTTATTATCCAGGGGAAGATACAAGGCCGCAGACCACCTGGCAGAAGTCGTACCTCCTGGTTAAGAAACCTTAGAAACTGGTTCGGGATGAGTACCAGATCCCTCTTTCGGGCGGCAGTCTCTAAAATAAAGATAGCTCTAATGATCGCCGACCTCCGGTAGGAGAGGGCACTGCAAGAAGAAGAAGAGCCATAAAAATAAGTTACTTGTGAAAGATGAACTGAACTATACCTCTAATCATTTCTTTGCCTGAGCTTAGTGTGTCGCGAGTGGCAAAGTAATTGATTTTAGAATAACAAACGTACCGATACTACCGTTTTAAATTGTTAGGCAATATACTTACACAGGCTGCCAGTTAATTAAGTGTACTTAACTATCGTTTTCAACCAAGCTAACTAGCCTTTAAACATTGATCTGGATATTTTCGCAACCGTTAAACATGTCGTCAATCCCGTCAATTATTTAGAGCAGCTCCTTTCCAACTGACATTTCATTAAAACCGTTTTATTTAGAGTATCTGCACGTGTCTATCGAAATGTCAGACACATTAGCTTGAAAAGCTTAACCTTTCGTCCTTAATGCGTATGTGATATGAGTTTTTGTTGATTAACCAACGGTATGTGTTTGGGCGAGGCACGATGTCGGTGAAAAAAATGATCAAGTCCCGAGTCGTGACTGCTTAAAGTGATCTTGATATGGTGAGCGGTAGGCAATCTAGATTAGGGGAGTTTTTCAATGTTATCATGTCAGCCAAAAGACGTCCGCCGGTGGACAATGGCTTTCCCGAAGAATTCCACGACAATCGGTACAGTGCTGGCCGCATCCAAGTAGTTCCTGCGGTCTCTACCAGATCTTCAATCCATCTTGTAGTGGCAATAAATGTTTTTCTATTTATTTATTTTATTTATAAGTCATCACTGGAAACGCACAATGGTCAAAGGCTGTTGACTTGAGATACTGTGGTAGGTATCCCTAAATCGAGCTTATTTTTCAAAGGGCCTGCTACGCAAATTCTACTTTATGTTATAGGTGTGTTATGTGGTGATTGCTTCTCTTATTTGTCTCTTTAAAATCTCTCGACGCAAGGAAATGTGCTATATTTCTATCATACACAGATCAATTGTGCACGTTCGTGTTTGTGGAAGTGCCAAGGACATGAAGTGGCATTTTTTGGCGGGTTAAAAAACTGACGACATGATAGGTACTCACAAATATTATCCGAAATAAATTAGCATGTGTTAGACAACATGCTTCGCCGCTCCTAAGTCAGAGCTCCTATCACTTCAATTAGCTTATAAACTTTCATCGAATCTCTTAGACTTTTTTAGGGTTCTGTTGTCAAAGCGGATTACTTTTTGTGTCATGTCTATCAGTCTGTCCGCGTCCCACGATTTAGCTCTGAGACTCTAAGTCCTAAAAATCTATAAATTGGCATATCATCATCATCATCGTAGCCTATATTTAGATATAATTTTATTTTACCACTTTATCGAACGGCTTGATTTTTACATATTTATGCTAATTTGAAATTTACCATTTGCTTTGCTTTGAAACCTACACACACCTGCACAGAAATTCAATGGTGCGTGTGAAGCTCCCATTTCACACTGGGCCTGCGTAGGTACTACGGCCCAAGTCCTCTCAGTCTGAGAGACTGCCCTGCAGTGGGACGTATATGGACTGGGATGATTGACTAACATGGAACCATAACCAAGTTGACCGACACGCGCTTGGCCGTTTTTTTATAGTATACCTAATGGATTCACGAATGGCAATTTGCTTTACTAATCAGTCCGACGCCATACATCAGCCACATTAATTACTTCGACGACAGCGCAAAAAGTGTGAGGAAACCTGTTTTAAATCGCGATGAGGGACATACGATGCGACGGAGTTAGTGGAAACGGAGACAGTAACGGGTCTATAGCCTATTTGAAACTAGCTAGATTATACAAAAAGGCGTAGTAGCCCAGCGGGTCGACCTATGGCCTCCCGAGCCTAGTAGTGGGTTCGATCTAGAGTTTATGCACGAAATACCACAAAAACCTTAATTTCCTCTCCTTTCCAGCACCATTTCACAAAACTTCTTTGATTTTTTATTGTCTCGGTTATTTCATTTTTTAGTTAAGTCCGCGCAGGGATACTTGTATACTTGGCAAATGAGATATAGTAGGTAATTAGGTTTAATGAACTAAAACAATTACTTTGCTCACCCGCGACCTTACAATAGTTACGTTTATGCAAGAAATGTGCGTTCATGCAGTTCCTCCACCTCCACACTGTACGAACACACACAAATCACATAAACCCAACCATCACCACCACCAAGCTACACTGACGCGTTTCGAACTCAACCAGAGCTCATCTTCAGAACTGAACCCTGAACTCTGAACTCTGAAGATGAGCTCTGGTTGAGTTCGAAACGCGTCAGTGTAGCTTGGTGGTGGTGATGGTTGGGTTTATGTGATTTGTGTGTGTTCGTACAGTGTGGAGGTGGAGGAACTGCATGAACGCACATTTCTTGCATAAACGTAACTATTGTAAGGTCGCGGGTGAGCAAAGTAATTGTTTTAGTTCATTAATATGGACCTCCGCAAAGTAACGCCTGATTCAATAAATTAGGTTTAAGTTATTTTGTTATTATTGTTTGCTTTTTATAATCTACAAACTATTAGTGTGCAGTTTATTTATTTATTTGTCTATCTAAACAGCGATCCGGGTGTCGCCAACGGTGCTGGCTGAAAATCAGCGCTGGGGTGCTGTAAACGCCTCAGCATTATGCTGAGCCAGTGTCCGATTTGCAACCGCAAGGATACATTCTATCTTTAGCTTTCGTGTTGTCTTCTGTTTTGTAAAATATCGATGATGATGATGTGTCTTGTGTTGTTGTAAATAAATGTATTTTCTTTCTTTCAAATAACACTTGAAATTTACCTAGGTACTAGCTCTAAGAATCGCCAGACTCAAGTGGCAGTGGGCACGTTGCTCGTATTAACTGATGGCCGATGGGGCCAATTCTCGAGCGCCCACGGACCGGAAGACGTAGTGTAGGGCCTCCAACAAGATGGAGTGACGACCAGAAGCCATATTGTCTAACGAGTGGACCCCTGCTATAGCATTCTTCTTTCTCTCAAACGGTAGGAAGCTCATGGTCACTCAGAGGGCGATGGAGAGGGCTATGCTCGGAGTTTCTCTACGGGACCGCATTAGAAATGATGAAATCAGCGCAAGAACTGTCACGGAACAAGCTTGAAGGACCGCCAGAGTCAAGTGGCAATGGGCAGGGCACATTGCTCGTAGAACTGACGGCCGATGGGGCCGAAAGGATCTCGAGTGACCACGGACCGGAAGACGCAGTGTAGGTAGGCCTCAAACAAGACGGAGCGACGTCCTGATTAAGGTTGCTGGAATGCGTTGGATGCGGATGGCGCAGGACCGATCTGTTTGACGAACCCTGGGGGATATGTTCAGCAGTGGACGTCTTTCGCGGAGTAGCATAATAAGTATTCCATTTGTTTCTTTAATTCATTTTATTATTTATTTATTTATTACAGAGATAAATCAAAAATACATAACAATAATATAAGACCATCGTTAAACCAGAGTGGTTTGTCTCGATGCTCCATTCCGCAGTACTTAAAGTTTACTAACAAAATCATGCAATATTTACACAAAAAAATCGCTTGCGATAGCACAGAATAAGTAATAGTACCCACTAACGTACAGAAGGATCACTCTCGAACAAAAGTCAACTTTAAATATAAAAACTTGCCTACTCTTACTGCTTGCACGCGAAATTGAAACTTATCGTGCGATACGAGCGTTCATATTCCGTTGGGCACCGCTGATCCGAAACCAATACAGGGTTCCCACTCGCCGATATTTGGTAGGTATATGAGTAAATCAAGAAAGATAACAGTGTATTTTAATTCAGTAAACTACCTTTAGTAAGTAAGTTATTTATAAGATCGTTTAGAAGTCATTGTTTGTTGCAAAAATCACAGAAAAAAAGATGCTTAATTACGCGCGACGCGGCTGGCGTGCGAACTGAAGGCCGAGCGATAACCTACTGCCATACTCCTCCCCGGGAGGAGCGCCGGCCGAACATACCTAAACTGCGGAGTGAAACCCCCCTGGCGATAGTCAGTTGTTTGTATCGTATAACTCTATTATGTTTGATATACATGTCTCACATTCTAGCGGTCAGAATCAATATCTCCTTTATTTATTTACAAAACCAAAGTGAAAGCGTCATGTGTAAAAGTTGCTTGACATAATTGAACGTCGAATGCAAATTGAATTGACGTATCTAAACTGAAGTTTTTGCTATATTGCATTAGGCGGACAAAAAAGTAGAGAAACTCGAGTGAAATGATCTGAAAGCGAGATTAGTGTAGCCAGGAAGGCGTAAACCTATGAGGAAAAAAATGGCGGATTATTTGCTGAGGAAAATTATGCGGTGGGCTGTAGCGGGATTTTTTTTTTTTAATTATCATGTTGGGGACATAAGTGCATAGTCAGCGACATGCGACTCGTACGACTCGAGACATGCACTTCAGTCCCGCGCCGCAACTCAATACCGACACTCGTCCCTTAATATTTGTAATATCTAGTTGGTAGTGAATACAAGTCTTAGGGGCTGTTTCACCACCCATTGATTAATTTTAACTGACGGATAAATGTGATGCCGTCTCCGTCTATTCGAACAAAACAAACAGAGACGGCATCACATTTATCAATCAAATAAATTTGATCAATGGATGGTGAAACAGGGGGTTAAACTAATATTTGTTTCCATCATCTCTAGTCGCAACCTTTTCCCATACTTACTAAGGAGTCAGACCAGTATCTACAGTACTACGTTAGTTAACTGCATACTTACGTACACCCGTACATTGGTGACATACTATATACAGGGTGGTCCAAATACTGACGTCTAAAAAAAAAATTTAGATGCCTCACATCCGGGGCTACCCGAATATACCCCATGTATGTTGGCGGAATTTTTGTAGTTTTCTTATTTGGATTTGGATTTTTTGTTTTTTGTAATTAATTTTTAAAGGTTTTTTCAAGAATTTTCGGGCCGAGCAGTTTCAAGTAACTTTTTGGTTACGTCTTTTCTGAGTGTTTTTTTTTGTGACATTATCCTCACAAACTGTACTTTCACACATAAAATATTCAGCTTCCCAACCTTGGCGCAAGTTACAATAAAATTGACCGAAAGTGAAAGTTTTACCTTCGAGCAAATCGAAGTTTGTTTTGATATATATCCCAACATAAGTATCTTTTTTTTTTTTTTTAATTTAATTTATTTATAAATTTAATAACAACTTAAGTAGAATTACATATATATTCTCGCCAAACTGTTACGTTTGAGGGCGAGACGCGCTCAGTTTTTATACATATAATTAACCTATTAAACTCATCCTATAAACTATCTAACAGCTTCAGAAAAGAAACAAATAAATAAGTAGGTAGGTATAGGTACTTAACTATGAAAATTCAAGAAGACATTCTTTTAGTTTGTTCTTTAGCGTGGGTTTACTTAATCTAGGACTTTGTCGTAGCAACGTAATCTGGTTGAATATTTTTGGTACTACGTACTTTGAGGTTCTTTTGCCATAATAGTTTTTCACTTTTGGCTGCACAAGCTTTTTTTCTCTTACACTCCTAGTATTATATTTATTATTAGTTAATAATTTGTACTTTTCACTGTAATAATGCTCTAATCCTAGCAAGTATGTGACTTTCTTATCCACGGGTAAAATTTTACATAGGGAAAACAGTTTGTCATAGTCTTTTTCACAATCTTTCTTAACCTTTTTACTAACTAAGAACTTAATTAGCCTTATTTGTAAATTCCTTATATCTCTAATATATGTTATGAATGTTCGCCCGTATACAACTAGACCATAGCTAATAAGTGAATCGGCGATCTCTACAATCATGACTAGCTTTTGGTCGCGACTTTGACCTCGGAGAAAATTAAATAATAGGTTAGCTAGCCTAATATTAAGCCGCGGTGGCCTAGTGGTTGGTTCTATGTTCTTCAACCAGATAGTGTAGTGGGCTCGAGTCCGGGCTCGCACCTCTGCGTTTTTCGGAATTTATGCGCGAAATGGCATTTGTAATTTACCAAGCATTACGTTGAGGGAAACATCGTGGAAACCTGCACCTGAGAAGAAATTCAGTGATGTGTGAAGTTCCCGATGCGCGGGCCCGCTCATCGCAATCACACTCATTTTTGAGAAGTGGCCTGCGCCCTCCCGTGGGATGTATGTAGGCTTTTTCACGTTATTAGGAATCTTTCATGTTCAATTTTTTGTCTCACTACGATAAGTCTCCGATATTATATTAAATAATTTATTGAATCAGGCGTTACTTTGCGGAGGTCCATATTAATGAACTAAAACAATTACTTTGCTCACCCGCGACCTTACAATAGTTACGTTTATGCAAGAAATGTGCGTTCATGCAGTTCCTCCACCTCCACACTGTACGAACACACACAAATCACATAAACCCAACCATCACCACCACCAAGCTACACTGACGCGTTTCGAACTCAACCAGAGCTCATCTTCAGAGTTACCACAACCGTATGCTATGCTACCAAATGTTAAACTAAACTCAAATTTTAGTTTAGTTTAACATTTGGTAGCATAGCATACGGTTGTGGTAACTCTGAAGATGAGCTCTGGTTGAGTTCGAAACGCGTCAGTGTAGCTTGGTGGTGGTGATGGTTGGGTTTATGTGATTTGTGTGTGTTCGTACAGTGTGGAGGTGGAGGAACTGCATGAACGCACATTTCTTGCATAAACGTAACTATTGTAAGGTCGCGGGTGAGCAAAGTAATTGTTTTAGTTCATCGATATTATATTACTTAAAAAAAACTGTCACACTGTTGGTATCTCATTAAACAACCAAATTTCACAGACCACTGAATAATTGTCAGGCTGTAACGCTTCGTTGACTGGACTATTAACAAACTGGTCGTTAGACACTTTAGCCAACCTAATAGGGTTAACGTCAACCCGTTTTTAGGGTTCCGTACCCAAAGGGTAAAAACGGGACCGTTTTGCTGAAACTTCGCTGTCTGTCCGTCCGTCTGTCACCAAACTGTATCTCATGAACCGTGGTAGCTAGACAGTTAACATTTTCACAGATGATGTATCTCGGTTGCCGCTATAACAACAAATACTAAAAAACAGAATAAAATAAATATTCAGGGGACTCCCGTACAACAAACGTGATTTTTTTGCTCGTTTTTGCTCGATATTGATAACGGGAACAGGTAGACGCTTGAAATATTCACAGAATATTTAGTTATATATATAGTCCTCCTCATCGGTTTCGATGACGGCGACCCTGCTTTGTCGCCAGTCGTGCTGACGAACTCAGAGTCCCGCCTCGGTCGATCCATGAGCGACCAATCTCTCCTGGCCGGCTATGTGCAGGGAGCTAACTAAAGCCACAGAATAAGTAATAGTACTAACGTACAGAAGGATCACTCTCGAACAAAGTTCAACTTTAGGTACAAGAACATTCCTACTCCTACTGCTTGCACGTGAAATTAAAACTTATCGTGTGATACGAGCGTTCATATTCCGTTGGGCACCGCTGATCCGAAACCAAGGGCACAGGGTTCCCACTCGCCGATATTTGGTAGGTATATAAATCAAGAAAGATAATTGTGTGTATTAATTCAGTAACCTACTTTTAGTATGTAAGTAAGTTATTTATAATAACGTTTAGAAGACATTGTTTGTTGCAAAAATCACAGAAAAAAAAGATGCTTATAATTACGCGCGACGCGTCTAGCGTGCGAACTGGAGGCCGCGTGACAACCTACTGCCATACTCACAGAAATAATAATAAAGAGGATAGAAATGCCTTAGTTCCTATTTTCTTCCGGAACTCGTGTCGCTGCTTCATCCCCTCCACTTACTGTGTTAATGCGCACATGCAAAAGACCGGAACCGTACTACGCAATCACGCACACAATTACTAATATTTTTGCTTACAAACAATTATGAACCTTACACCTTAAAGATAGCGTTAAATAACACTCAACGTAAGTCATACCCACATTTACACAACGGCGCCATTTATTGGCCGCGTCGACATTATGTCTGTACTAGTCGTAACCTGTTTTTTTGTCCGTACCACGAACTTTTGTGCAAGACGGAAGGGTTATCAGAAATTACTTTACATTGCTGCGTATAATTCAAAACGATCTGCGTTTTTATGGGCATGAGTAGCAATGGTATATGAAGTTTCGTGTTAATAACGTGTAAACCAATATTTCATAATGAAATATTTTCTCAAGTTGTATTTTGATATATACCGCATTATTTCATTAAATTAATACATACCAATGAAATGTAATCCCCTTATTAGTGTAATTACACAGTGTGGACGAGTTTCCGCAATTGCTAATGCTGCAAAACACCATTTTAAAGCACTTGTTGTCATACGTACGTTTCAAATAGCACTGAGCCACAAGTCGCGCGCTTGTGACCTACGAGTCACAAGCGCGGCGCCAAGGTCACGCGTCTAAGGCACTTATATCCTCTTTATTATTATTTCTGTGGCCATAGTCCTCCCGGGAGCAGCACCGGCTGAACATAACATACCTAAACTGCGGAGTGAAACCCCCCTGCTAAAGCCTCGGTACATCGATACCTTAACCCCACCACCAGCACCTCATCGCCGCAGGACTTTTTAGCTCAGATACAAAAAGAGTAGCTAGGGTCACCTGCGAGTGAATTTATTTAGTTATACACCGTGAAATTTTAGTGCTTGTTTTCCCGAAACGAGGTGATTTAGTATCGATTGTACAATCGATTTATAATTACTATTTTGGCTAGAGTGAAAAATCCAATTGTGAAAAACGAAAGTCGAAAATGACCGCAAACCAATAGTAACGCTTCGTTGGTACTTAACCTATCGTACGATCGTACGCTACTTGTACCAACGAAGCGTTACTATTGGTTTGCGGTCATTTTCGACTTTCGTTTTTCACAATTGGATTTTTCACTCTAGCCAAAATAGTATGTATGTATGTATGTATGTAAACTCTTTATTGTACAAAAATAAGGAAAAAAAGAAATACATTATTGACAACCGTTGAAATGCATGTACAAAGGCGAACTTATCCCTTTAAGGGATCTCTACCAGTCAACCCTTGAGTGGATGAAAGGAGCATTTAGTAAGGGACCGACAAAGAGTAAGTCAAAATAATACAGTCGGACAAAGCAAAGGCTACAAATACAACTTAAATAAATAGTAATTATAAATCGATTGTACAATCGATACTAAATCACCTCGTTTCGGGAAAACAACCACTAAAATTTCATGGTGTATATTCACATTAAAAAAAAAAACACAATTATTTATTTAAGGGCTCCCATACAACGAACGTGATTTTTTTGCCGCTTTTATAGGTAATGGTACGGAACCGGTACCGTAATGGTGTGGCCGGTTTTTTGTTTACTTGACGGTATGGTGTAAATTGGATTTAGCACACTAGGCGCGGTAAGCCAAGTGATGCGGTTTGAAATCCTACGGATGGCGCGGGACCGATCTGTTTGGCGAGCCTTGGGGGAGGCCTATGTTCAGCAGTAGACGTCTTTCGGCTGAAATGATGATGATGATGATGATGATGATGATCAGGGTTGGAAAAAAATCGTATAAATCCTAATAAAATCCGATTTTTTGATTTTTTCAGTTGTCATAGTTTTAGCTCTGAGTTCAGTAAACGGCGCGCGGGAAATTCCCCTAAAATATCTCATTCATCCAAACAAGCTTTCATTCGTTCAGTTCAGTTTAAGTTTTCTTTGAACTTGTTCTTGTTATTGCTGTTGCGTGTATTAAACGACATAATACTAAGATTGTAATATAATGTTGATTATTAATAAAAAATGCCTCGCCAAAGAGATGCTATTTGGGAACATTTTACGGAAAAAAATTATGATGACAATTACATTGATTGTTTTTTAACCAACATTTATGAAAATAAAGAGAATTGATTAAATCATTGTTTTTTATTGAAAAAAGTCATTTGATTTAAATCGTGATTTAAATCATGATTTGAATCAAAATGATTTAATCATGCCAACCCTGATGATGATGATGAACTTTGCAGGATTACAAATGCGTTGCCAGCCCAGTTTGCATCGGCCTATAAACGTCCCACTGCAGGGCACAGACCTCCTCTCTGAATGAGAGGGCTTGGGCCGTAGTTCCCACGCGGGCCCAGTGCGGATTGGGAACTTCATACACCACTGAATTTCTTCTCAGGTGTGCGCAGATTTTATGAATGTTTTCCTTCACCGTAAAGCTCATGGTAAATTACAAATGTGATTTCGTATACAAATTCCGAAAAACTCAGAGGTGCTAGGTCGGATTCGAACCCACGACCCACTGCTTGAGAGATAATAAGACAGAAGACTTTATCATATCACAATTGTAAATTTATTACGGCTTTAATCTGAAAGATGGCAAAACTATGTCATGTCAAAAACAAACTAATTCTTGACGTGGCACTAATATTCATCAGACATTATTTATTGTCATACACACAGACAGACCTCATAAAGTGTATTCAACCTTAATACGGATTAAGAGTGAGTTTAATTAAAAGCGTCGTACAATAGGACCACCGCTAAAACGTAACGGTTTGGCAATTTAACTGTCCCATCAACCAGTTGGTACAGACGAGAACTTTTTGGAGTTCCGGTGGCAGCAAAAAAACGCTTTTTGGCCCATTCAAACTTTTCGAGGCTTTTTTATTTAGAATTAACAGTAGTTACTAAAGTAATCATTTATTAACGATAAAGTTGGTATTAGTACGGCGTATTATAGATTAAATAAATAGATTTGTTTTTCGTAGGTTGACATAAGTAAGCGTAAGGGCTGACTGAAATATAGTATTTTTGCGTACTATATATTTCTTCAACAGTATATAGTACACAGAGCGAATATACACCGTGAAATTTTAGTGGTTGTTTTCCAGAAACAAGGTGATTTAGTATCTATTGTACAATCGATTTATAATTACTATTTTGACTAGAGTCATAAATCCAATTGTGAAAAACGAAAGTCGAAAATGACCGCAAACCAATAGTAACGCTTCGTTGGTACCTAACCTATCGTACGATCGTACGCTACTTGTACCAACGAAGCGTTACTATTGGTTTGCGTTCATTTTCGACTTTCGTTTTTCACAATTGGATTTTTGACTCTAGTCAAAATAGTAACTATAAATCGATTGTACAATCGATACTAAATCACCTCGTTTAGGGAAAACAACCACTAAAATTTCACGGTGGTATATATACGAAGTTTGTCTCATTGTAAAATCTCACATGAATGGCTACAAGATAATGACTTCCAATCCAAGATCGACATCTAAACTGTACATGGGTTTAATCTTTGTTACCCAACTCATAGTTCAGCTCATTTTAGGAAAAGCATATTATGCATGTCGGTTGAAATATTTAACTACTTGCCGAATGACCTCAAGACTCAGAACTTGCCAGGATTTAAGAAAGAATTATTTAATTGGTGCCTTGATATAAAATGTATTATACTGTCAAAGAGCATTTTGAACCTATTAATACCTTATGAATTATTTGTTGGCATTCTGACTTTTGTAAGAAGGTTTGGTGTTTTCTGTAGTCATTCTCATTTTTATTTTTTCTTTTTCGTTTCTTACATTCCCATACATGTAATTTTTATATTATCTTCATATTATCTTAGACATTATTTACTTTGAATTGTACGATTGACACTGTATTAATTGGCATTGCATTTTTGACATCTCCATTCTTGTACCAATAATTGTGGGTTTATCTACTGCTTGTTTGTTTTGTTTTACACAATTGACATTGCATCCGCACTTTTATTGCATGACATTGACATTTTATATTTTAATTATTGTTAGTTTAATGATTTCTATTTTTATTATATTTAGACATTTTATTGATTCAGTAACATGCGGTAAGCGTATCTGCCGAACAATTGTGCGCCAAATACTGGCTGGTTGTGACGAACTTTAATATCTTTGTTACCATCTATATAATACTCACTTTCTGACAATAAATAAATGATTTATGATTTTATGATTATGGTATTAGAACCTTATGACATGAAATTTACTACATAAATATATTTTAATGTAATTATATATTTATGTAGTATTATGTATTCATTTATCTATATAAGTATGTTTATCCGTTGTCTACTACCCATAGTATAGTATAGTATAGTTTTGTTTAGTATGGGACTAGGTCAATTGGTGTCAATCGTCCAATAATTTATTTTTATTCTTATATTTTGTATACAAAATTATCGTCGTGTTATCATTGTTTTCCTACACCGTAAAGGTGAAGAAAAACATTGTGAGAAAACCTGCACACTTCTGCGAAGAAATTTAATAATGTGTGTCAAGTACCCAATTCGCATTGCGCCCTCGTGGGAACTACGGTCCACGCCCTCTCATTTTGAGAGGAGGCCTGTGCCCTACATTGTGAAGTTTATAGACTGAGAGAATAGACACGGTTAAAAATAACGCAAAAGAAAACTATTACTTGAGTTATTTTATATGATAAAGGACTTGGGAACGATTCCCGGCGCCAGCTTTCCTTTTCTGGTGTGTTCAATGTGTTCCGCTTACAGTAAATAGGTACTGCGCAAAAAATATAACTATGAAAAAAAATTGAATTGTCCAGAACCCAGTGAATTATTACCCGCCTCAACTTGGCCGGTCACAACAAATCCTCTTAGTATCGTTCCGTGAACCAGTTTTTTTACGCGAAATTTCCGTTTCACGACTCAATTGATTTACGCGCTGTAGATTTAATTATTTTTAGCAACTCTATTCAGCGTCGTAGAGTAAAGAATCAATAGAGTGTGAATGTCATACATATAATTTTGTTGGAAAAAAGCGACAAGTCTCTAGGCTGATGCTGCAGTTTGATTAGCCGGCCTAGAAGAATACTAGAGAATATGGCTAGCATATTGATAGTAGTTGCAATAAATAGTAATAAATTTACTTAAATATATGCCAAAAACACAGTAATCAAAACAGGATCTGTAGTTACAGTACGGGTGTATCTTATATTTAATTAGTTAGTTACAAATTGTGTTACTATTTAACATGACATGACATGAGCGTGATTAGACAAGTGAGAAAAACTTGCTTGTTTAGACAACAAAAAGTAATCCAAAGGTTTCTGCGCGGGAATAGCCCAAGGCTTCCCATTCTAAGAGAAGGCCTGTGCCCAGGCAGTGGGATGTATGTAGGCCTAGTTGATGAAGAATCCAAAAAGACGCCTGGAAGAGATCGCACGGTAGCGATAAGACCGCCCATAAGTAACATTAAAAATCTGAGAATCTCTATTTTTCTGAATTGTTTGTTTAATTAATTGTTTGTTTAGTTAATTATTATTATAATAACTTGTTTATTTAGGCAATGATCTCATTATAAAGAGTCCATTGTATTGTGTTGTAAACATACAATCATATTTTTAGTAACTGTAAAGGCTTTACATTACCGTGAGCTTTACGGTGAAGAAAAACTATCGTGAGGAAACCTGCACACACCTGCGAAGCAATATAATGATGTGTGTGAAGTTCCCATTATGAGAGGAGGGGTGTCACAATGCGACGTAAATGATGATGAATGGCTTTTTTCCTCGTAAACGAAATATTGTTGTGAAAAACTTGTGCAGAAGTCTAAAGACTGTATAGGAAACGTGCAAATAGACGGCCATCAATTTGAATGTTTTACCCTGATAAGTTTCTTTTACTGTCCGCATAGTGTCTCTTCTGTCGCATTAGTGCTGCCGCCTATAGTTTATGCACGCTCCCTACCCTATTAACATTCTATTGGTTCATCATCTCTATGGGTGTACGATTTCCGCTTTGGCCTTGAATGGTATTATTTATTATGTAGTGCGACGAGTTTGAATAGTTCGCGTTGGTGTCAAGATTGTACTAAGCTTTGTCGTTTGATTAGGAAGTCCGTAAACAGTATTCATTAGACTCCATAAACGCCTTCTTATTCGTGATTCTACACATATTTGGGCTCAACACATCTACAGTTTACTACATTCGTAAATCCAAATAATTTATTGAATCAGGCGTTACTTTGCGGAGGTTCATATCAATGAACTGAAACAATTAATTTGCTCACCCGCGACCTTATGATAGCTACGTTTATGCAAGAAATGCGTGTTTATGCAGTTCCTCTACCTCCACACTGTACGAACACACACATATCAGTATCACACATACATACCGTAATTTATAATCTACCTTTTATATGCAAAACACGAACTAATATTTTAATTAGTTAGGTATGTTATTTATTTTTTAGCACTCAAAATATTTATTTGCCTAAGAAACAGGCTACTTTAGTATCCTAGTTTAGGCATTTAAGTTATTTATGAATATAGCACGGTATTGTTTGTATTATGTTTATGTTGTTATGTTTAGGTTGTTAGTTTTCCATTAAGGTCAATTTGTATCGAGTCAGTACTTTAGTATGTCGGTCTTAGTTTAATTCTTTATTTTAATAAAGAATTTGAATTTGAATTTGATACCCAACTTTCACTACCACCAAACTACACTGACGCGTTTGTATGATTTGTGTGTGTTCGTACAGTGTGGAGGTGGAGGAACTGCATGAACACACATTTCTTACACTATCTCCAATGTTAAACCGTTAAGTGGTAACAGACACACAGACAGACAGAGTTACTTTAACATTTATAACATTAGTAAGGAGGATTATTTATTAGTTCCGTGGTTTTGCCCTATTCGATATTTTCGCCGGTGACTATACCAAATTAAGAATGAGAGATGAGATAGTAACCAAAAACCGAGCAACTAAAATAAAATCAACACATTAACGAATACATTTAGCGAAATAGGGAGGTTGCCAAATATCTAGTGTTTTCCAACCTTGAGCTTGAACGTGTGTGGTCTGACTCATTATTATAAAATGTACGAGTTTATGTATGTTTGACCGTATTTGCTTATTTTAGCATCAAGTCAACATTGTCAGTTAGTCATCATATATGCTAAAAGACCTCCACTGGACAAAGGTTCTACAGAGCTCCAGATTGGTCGTTCCTGCGCTGCCTGCATCCAAGTCGTTCCATGCAACCTTTACCACATCGTCGGGCCATCATGTTAAGGCTGGCGCCCACTGACGGCATGGCACGGCGTGGCATTTTATTACTACCAAGTTATTTTGAATCTTATTTCAATGAGTTTAGAATTCATGTTACTTTATTTCGATACCACGATGCCGCGACGTCCTGAGGGCCGACGCAACGCATAACCAATAAAGTAACATGAATTCTAAACTTATTGAAATAAGATTAAAAATAACTTGATAGTAATAAAATGCCACGCCGTGCCATGCCGTCAGTGGGCGCCGGCCCTTACTAATCTTCTAATATATAAAAATCTCGTGTCACGGTGTTTGTTATCGAACTCCTCCGAAACGGGTTGACCGATTTTTATGAAACCTTTTTCTCTGTATTCGGTAGGTCTGACAATAGGTCGAAGGCTATTTTTTGAATACCTACCCCTATTCTTCGCGGACGGAGTCGCGGGCAACAGCTATTCTTCGTCATCTAATATATAAAAATCTCGTGTCACGGTGTTTGTTATCGAACTCCTCCGAAACGGGTTCACCAATTTTTATGAAACTTTTTTGTCTATGTTTGGTAGGTCTGAGAATAGGTCGTAGGCGATTTTTTATACCCCTATTATTCGCAGACGGAGTCGCGGGCAACATCTAGTATTATATAGTTGTTAGTAATACCAATGGGGAAGGGCGCTATTTCAGCAAATATACTTACTTCCTTTTTTGAGAGTTTTTGTGCCTCATTAAATGTCGATGACTGGAGGAGATCCTATTGCCCGGCATTGGTAAAGTCGCGAAATGAAAAGGTTCATATCAAAGTTGCCTTTTGCTTGTAGAAATATTGTTGACAGCAAAGTATAGGTATCAGTTTTTGAAGAGCGAGGCCTCCTGACACAAGTTTATAACTTAATAGGAGGTCTCAACCTTGTTGTTTGCTATGTACTTTTGTTTATGAAAATAAACTATTATTATTATGTTGGTACGGATTTCCGATCACGGGCCCATGGGGACCCGGTCATTTGAAAGGCATTCATGGGGTCAAAGCCAACATGAAGAGGCCTTTGGTACCATATAATATAAATGAGATGGGCGCAACTATGGAGGTCTATCCCCTAATACACCATGAGGATGTGCTAGCGGACAGTCCTCCACAGTTGCCAATCTATTGCCAGGTAGGAATCGACATGGAATTGGCTATGGGGTTGGGATGTTGTGGACGGGATTACCGGGCTATGGAGTGAGATAACGGACACCTACCATTTCAATATCTCATAAACTGAACTTTTGGTAGGCGGTGACTCGCCATTCACTAAATGGGCCCCTCAAACTATTGCCGACTCGGGGCAACGAGGCGGCAACGTTGGTGTGAACGGCTAAGGATGGAGAGGTGTTCCTGGACTTTAAACTTCAAAATGCCAACTCGCCACTTACGGAAACACATCCATCCTTCGAGCATTTAGCTCTTGCGCTCCACTCTAGGCTACGCACCAACAGCTCGCCACAAGCCGCCCTGCGATGACTGACTGCACTGGTGACACAACAACACCAGCGGGCGATGAGGTCGTCACATCCCTACGCCTTTTGACTGACTGCGCTGATGACAGACACCACAACACCAGCGGGCGATGGGGTCGTCACGTCCCTTATTATTATTATTATTATTATTTCATTATTAACATAAAGAAAGAAAAACTTTTATTCGTGACAAAAAAATACAAAAACAAAAAACAGAACAGATACATACTTATTTAATACGAGCTGCTGCCCGCGACTCCGTCTGCAAAGAATCCTTTTATCGTTATCCCGCGGGAACTATGCAATTTTCCGGGATAAATAGTATCCTATTTTTTTTTAATCTTTATTTTAAGGAACTTTGATCAAGTAGATTGAACAGGTCAGTTCCATATGTATCCTATATGTTAATCCAGGTTATAAACTACCTGTGTGCCAAATTTCATCAAAATCCGTCAAACCGTTTTAGCGTGAAAGAGTAACAAACATCCATCCATCCATACTTACAAACTTTCGTGTTTATAATATTAGTAGGATTGTCACGAAATGGACCCAACTCAGCAGCAGTTGCAGCCAACGCGGGTCTTCCGTTGGAACCATTTTACCCTCCGACAGTTAAAACCAGAGAAATAATAATAAAGAGCATAGAAATGCCTTAGTTCCTATTTTCTTCCGGAACTCGTGTCGCTGCTTCATCCCCTCTACTTACTGTGTTAATACACACATGCAAAAGACCGGAACCGTACTACGCAATCACGCACACAATTACTAATATTTTTGCTTACAAACAATTATGAACCTTACACCTTAGAGATAGCGTTGAATAACACTCAACGTAAGTCATACCCACATTTACACAACGGCGCCATTTATTGGCCGCGTCGGCATTATGTCTGTACTAGTCGTAACCTGTTTTTTTGTCCGTACCACGAACTTTTGTGCAAGACGGAAGGGTTATCAAAAATTACTTTACATTGCAGCGTATAATTCAAAACGATCTGCGTTTTTATGGGCATGAGTAGCAATGGTATATGAAGTTTCGTGTTAATAACGTGTAAACCAATATTTCATAATGAAATATTTTCTCAAGTTGTATTTTGATATAAACCGCATTATTACATTAAATTAATACATACCAATGAAATGTAATCCCCTTATTAGTGTAATTACACAGTGTGGACGAGTTTCCGCAATTGCTAATGCTGCAAAACACCATTTTAAAGCACTTGTTGTCATACCCACGTTTCAAATAGCACTGAGCCACAAGTCGCGCGCTTGTGACCAACGAGTCACAAGCGCGGCGCCAAGGTCACGCGTCTAAGGCACTTCTATCCTCTTTATTATTATTTCTGTGGTTAAAACAATAGGAATTAGGACACTAGGTGTGATAGAGAAATTAACTTCGCTTGACTTGTTGAATATTCCCTAATTGTTGGAAATCAACAATAATACGAGAGAAGCATATTACTAAAGGAAATCGTCTTATAGGTAAACCAGTATACGCTCGGCCTGCCGTAGAACCTTATTACAATAATCACCCCAATGGCTTCTTTGATGAAAGAACACAATGGCTTACTGAGACAAGGTACTGCAGGTCGAGCTTACGACGGTTTACCTTTAAATACGCCTCGTAAAAACATGTCAATGCAATTATGAAAACGGTTAAAAACAGTATTCTAAGGAATTAAAACCGTGTTAATAAACAACCTGCATACCTTGAGAACAGTTATAAAATGGTCGCGAAACAAATCGTCAATGGCCATTGTGCGATGTGGGGCGCTCGCACAACATGTTGACATTCTTGACCTGACGCCGTCAGAATAATATCGATTATGGGACGAGGAAATATTACAAATTGGTTTCGACCGTGGCGTACGCGTGAACTACTAGTTAGGTCTGTCAGTCGAATTAAAATTAAAATTCTATTATTTCCAATAATAATCCCGCAGGAGTTCCCAATTACATCGTGTTTTGTCCCAATCCTGTGGGAATAGCGGAATGAAAAGTAGTGTATGTTTTATTACTGACGTTAGCTATCTACATATCAAATTTCATCCAAATCCATCCAGCCGTTTTGGGGTGAAGAAAGATAATAATTTTCTTTATTTATAAATCAAAGCTTGACAGAATAAAACAAAATTTTACAAAACTAAAAATTACAAATAAAAAATACCCTGGAGATCGCCCACTTGGGGCATCGCCCCAGGACGGAGGCCGCGTTGCCCCTCTGCACCGCCAAACTTAGGCGCTGGGCAAAGAAGGTACCAGCCCTATGGTCGCCTGAGACGCCGAAGAGCTTGTCCGACACTTCTTTCACAAACTTTTTTGTGTCGGACGACCATGGGCCCAAAGTTTCAATTGCGAGTGCCGCAAATATGTAGTTGTTCGAAAGAAATGCGTATTTGCGGCACTTAATAGTTTGGGCCTGCTCTGCGGCGGACCCAGGCTTCCGTGCAGAACCGTTCACGTGGGACGGAGCCAATGTGTCTACACAGGTGACGTCCCACGCTAAGGGGCGGCCCAGACTATAATTTTAATTTTAAATTTCATATAGAAGAGCTGTGTAAAAGACTACGAATAGTGTTGGGAAAATTTTATCAACTTAAAAAGGTGGTGAGTAAACAAGTATTATTGGTTGTTTACTACGCGCTGGCAGATTCTTTGATTAATTACGGGTTAAACGTTTACGGACGCACCTTTAGTACTTATATAAAGAATGTAGGAAATTTACAAACCAGAATAGTGGACAGGAAAATAAAGAATATGTGTGAAGATTACATGGAGCTATTTCCAGTTTGTAAAATTTTGCCTGTCGAGATGAAAATTAAGTATCTGATTGCTTTAGAAAACTATTATTTAGATGAATATAAATGCCCCGTAACTAATAAATACAACACGAGGCGGGTACGAGAAGGTAAATTAATACAGCCTCCAGCAGTCAATTATTACGGGAAAAGGTTAAATAAATATTTAGTGCCGAGGCTATTTAACGAAATGGGGTGGTTAAGAGAAAAACCTAAGTTTAGTAAACCGGTCCTTAAAAGGAGAATGAAAAAACACCTTTTAGAAAAATATGTAAAAAGTGTAAGTAGGTAGTTGTGCATGTTAGTATAATTAGTTGTTAACTGTTTTGTGTATTTGGCGCATGATTCAATTGTAGTATGGAGTGCTCCATCGCCAACAAACTGGTAACATATATTTCAAACTAAATACAAACTGAAATATAGATGCACAGAAAAAACCCCAGAAAAAAGACCAATGCTGGGAATCGAACCCAGGTCCTCAGCGTTCCGTGCTGCGTGCTTACCCCTACACCATCACTGGTCTAGAAGTTAAAAAAAAAAAAAAGATACTTCATACTTAACTTGTAAACTGGTAACAGTTTGGCGATAACAGAATTTGTTGTAAAACCATGTACCGTTTGATTAAATAAATTAAAAAAAAAAAAATACACCAAGGCACTAAAGTGCAACCATCGGGCCTCTTACCGTCGGTGGCAGAGAGACCCGAAGGTTCCAATGTAGAAATGTTCCAATGTGAAGAAACTAACAAACAAACACGCACGCAAGCACGCACGTACGCACGCATGCACGGTTTCGCGTTTATAATATTAAATAGGATAACGGTTGAAGTTCATTTGCACGTCGTAATACAACGAGGTCGATTTTCCCTTGCAATAATAATGAAAAAATGGATTTGAAAAAAAAAATAAAAATGCAAAAAGATACTTCGAACCAAACTTGTTAAAGTATGGCCTAGTAGCGACATCTCTTAGACTACACTCGAGCACAAAGCAAAACCGCAGAAAAAGTCTATATCATTCTGTCAGCTTGCCAACTCGGAGTGAATGGAAAACCAGATTCCGGCGAAGGTTGGAAAAACTAGACGAATGAGTAACGTTATGAAATAGCCACGATTTGTGTTCAATGTCGTTAGAAATCTAGGTAAATTTGTTTGTGGTTATGTCATAAGTCAACTTTAGAGTATCAATTCATCATTATATCAGCTAAAGAGAGTTATGGTTAAGGTTGCGGGATCGCGTTGGATGCGGATGGCACGGGACCGATCTGTTTGGCGAGCCTTGGGGGAGGCCTATGTTCAGCAGTCTACGTCTTTCGGCACAACTGATGATGATGATATCAGCTAAAAAACTTCCACTGCTGGGAAACGGAAACGGTCGTAGTTCCCACGCGGGCCCAGTGCGGATTGGCAACTTCACATACACCATTGAATTTCTTCTCAGGTGTATGCAGGTTTCCTCACGACGTTTTCCTTCACCGTGAAGTTCATGATAAATTACAAATGTAAATTCGCATATAAATTCCGATAAATTCAGAGGTGCGAGCCCGGACCCGAACCCACCACCCTCTGCTTGAGAGACCATAGGTCAAATCACTTGACCACCCACGGCTTTTTCTTTTGTACTTTACATTTTACCAAAAAAATTCTCTAAGAAGATCTTCTAAAAATGTCTTATGAGGATTCAGAAAAGTTATTAGATAGATAGATAGATTTATTTATTTCATGATAAAAATTACAATATAAATTTGTATTGATGTCAAAATTACAAGAATTTATACCACGATCGTCAAAATAATGTAAAATAAAAATAATTAATTATAGTGCACAAAATTTCAGAAAATAAAATGTTCGCCCAATAAGGATCGTCAGTATACAAAAAGAGAAAAGAAAAACACTGTAAATATAACTATCACTATGTCAATATCATACATTAAAAAATAAAATATCTCCCAATAAGGATTGTCAGTAGTGCGTCATTATACATTGAGACTTGAAAAGCTCTCTACAGGAGTGTCTGTTTTTTACACCAACAAGTGTACGAATTGCTCGCTTCTGCACGACTAAAACTCTTTTGGCATCTGTGGAGTTTCCCCACAGGAGTGTGCCATACGACATAATCGAGTGAAAGTGAGCAAAGTATTTATTGACTGTCTTAAAATAAATAGGATTAAATAGTGTTAAGTTTATTTTAAGTGCTTATTTTAGAACCAAAAATGTTTTACAACTTGTTTTTTATTCAAAATCTACTCAAAAACATTTGAAAGAAAGAAAGAAAGAAAGAAAGAAAATACATTTATTAACAACATCACAAGACACAATATTTTACAAAACAAAAAGGCAATACTAAAGCTAAAGATAGAATGTGTCATTGCGGTTGCAAATCGGACACTGGCTCAGCATAATGCTGAGGCGTTTAAAGCACCCCAGCGCTGATTTTCAGCCAGTACCGTTGGTGACACCCGGATCGCTGTTTAGATAGATAAATAAATAAATAAACTGCACACTAATAGCTACATACATAAGACTAGGTACATGCGTAAATAAATAATTTGTAAATTGTAAAAGCAAATAATAATAACAAAATTTCTTGAACATAATTAGTATATCTCACTTGCCAAGTATACAACCCTGCGCGGACTAAAACGAAAAATGAAATAAACAAGACAATAAAAATCAAAGAAAATTTGTGAAATAGTGCTGTGCTGGAAAGGAGAGGAAATTAAGGATTTTGCAATGACAACAAATAGCCTTTAAGCTTTCGCCCAAAGGTGTACCTAGGTAGGTGTACCTGCTGTAGGATGGGAGGGGGATGTCATTCCAGCACTTAGACGTCGCAAACCAAAAACTCCCTCGAAACGCCGCCGTCCGGTGCGGCGGCACAATAGCCTTAAGTCTGCGCAAACTTTTCAACCATGAGATTTTTTTAAAAAGGTAGGAAGGCGTCTTGTGTCGCACTACACCGAACAAAAGGGTTGCAAGGTGCAAGGGCCTGCGATTGTGCATCTTAAGCAGATCAGCAGCGTTCAAGTACGGAGTGACATGGGACCGAGGAGGGACTTTGAAGCAAAAACGAGCACATGCGTTTTGAACTCGTTGGAGCAATCTCCCAGAACGACCAAGTAAGGAACCATCATAAACGACGTCACAATAGTTCATCCTAGACAATACGAGTGATTCACACAATCGGACACGCAAATCCACACTGAGTGTACACATTTGTGTGTAGGTATTTTGCATTTGACTATTTATGTTAGCATTTTAAGTCCTATTATACCTGAAACATAGGATTTTATTTTATCCTAGTTCAGGGTGTGTATTATTTTCATTTTTACTGTGTTTGTTTATCCTTTTAGTTATATTTGTCAAATACGATGTAAAAGTTAATAAAGATTATTATTATTATTATTTGCTTATTTATTAAACTCATGTAGAAACGGACCGTGATGGTAATTTTATTTCAAAAACCGGACCCCTGAAGAAACTAATTGGTGATCCCTGCACTGGGCTATAAGGTCGTCAATACCCTTTAATATGCAATTCCTTTGTTGGAAGACAAAATATGAATTCCCATACCATTTGCAGTACATTACCAATGCAACGCGCCAACCGTCATTATGCACTCAATGCATGCTTTGAAAATGTCCTTGGACGAACCAACCATTCTAACATGAGCCTTTGCTTCAAGACCTTAACTCTAGGTTTGAAGCACCAGATGGTTTATCTTGGGCTGGTCTTTAACAGTTTTGCATGGCATGTCAAGACACTCATAATAACGGGTAAGAGACACTGTCAAGAAATGCTAAATAGCCTTTTGCGGTATGCTTTGTACATACTTAGTGTCCCATTGTAATGGTGAGTTATTAACAAAACCAGTTGTACTGATTCAAAAGCACAAAAACGTTTATATTTTATCTGTATCTAGTAAGTCCCAGAGTATTTTATAAAGTACTAGCTGGTTGCCCACGACTCCGTCTGCGAAGAATAGGGTTATAACTTATAATAACAAAAAATTAAACCGCCGAAAAAACTGAAAAGCAAAAAATAATACCTTTTTTGTTTGACCTTAATCTAGGTACCAGTTTGAAGTCGGTGCCTCAGCACTTAGCCAGGAGGAGGAGTGGACCTATAATCGTCTACCTGATTGGCTTCTATCACTCCTCCTGGCTAAGTGCTGAGGCACCGACTTCAAACTGGTACCTAGATTAAGGTCAAGCAAAAAAGGTATTATTCTTTGCTTTTCAGTTTTTTCGGCGGTTTAATTTTTTGTTAAAAAGTTTTTATTTTGTACTTTTTTTCCATCCTTGGGGTAATTTTTTTCCAAATTTATAATACCAACTTCAAGGTATACCCTATCTATCCAATAAAAAATGCGTGATCATACATAAAAAAAAAAAAATACAGTGTTTTTTGTAATTCACTGACATCCTCTTAACCCTGAATTCCTATCACTCAAACAAATGTTTTTTGTTTTACGACTTTTTAAAATGAAGCACTTTTTTTCCCATAGAAATACACAGAGTATCGTAAAAATAAGAGGTAATCTCAAATTTTCAAAACGTTATTACACCAAAAATATTAAGTTATGACCAAAACCGTAAAACAAAAAACATTTCTTTAAGTGGTAGGAGTTTAGGGTTAAAAGGATGCTAGTGAATTACAAATAACCCTGTATACACGTCGAATTGAGAACCTCCTCCTTTTGTTTACGTCGGTTGAAAAATAGCCTCCACCTATTCTCAGACCTACCTAGACAAAAAAAGTTTCATAAAAATTGGTCAAGCCGTTTCGGAGGAGTTCGATAACAAACACCGTGACACGAGATTTTTATATATTAGGTTAATCTAATCACAGAAAAAAAGCGACAACCAGGGCCTAAATTCAGGAACGGCCCAACACTGTTTGCGAGCGGTATTTCAATCGTTTGCGAGAGGATAGGGATGAACTGCTATTCAGGAACGCCAAAAATCACTGGTTTGCGAGAGGTTTGGGCTGAGTTTGGGATGAGCCTTATTTATTTATTTACAAAGCGAATTAACAGGAAAATGAGGCTCATCCCAAGCTCAGCCCATTCTTATCCTCTCGCAAACGATTGAATTACCGCTCGAAAACCGTGTTGGGCCGTTCCTGAATTTAGCCCCTACTGCCATACGCCTAGGCGCGCCGGCCGAACATACCTAAACTGCGGAGTGAAACCCCCTTGGCCTTCCTGTCCCATCGACCGTCGGTTTTACAAGGAACTTTACTCTTTTGGGGGAGGCTTCCAGCATTGGAGGTGTTTTGGCTGATATGATGTTTATGTATCAAACTTTTTTGAAGTACAACCCAAGAACAATGCGTATGCGTCGCTAATAAACACAAATTAACGCGAATTATTAACAGGTTCAGGAACAAAGAAGTACAATCAGACCCTGACTAATTAATTGAGTGTCAGTCTGGGCATCGAACCCGTCATGTAAACAATGCTTGAAGCATTAGAAATCTATGGGTGAATCAACTTTTTTTGTGTTGTTTACTCTGTCCCCGGTTGTCCAAGTGACACTTCATACTGTTTCTCTGTTGTTAAATGTAATTTAGCAAATAAATTCCGAAAAACTCAAGAGGTCCGAGCCAGGGCTCGAACCCACGAGCCTCTGCTTGCGAGACCATAGGTCAAACCACTAGGCTACCACGGCTTTTGTAATTTTAATTTACCATGAGCTTTACGGTGAAGGAAACATCGTGAGGAAACCTGCATACACCTGAGAAGAAATTCAATGGTGTGTGTGAAGTTCCCAATCCGCACTGGGCCCGCGTGGGAACTACGGCCCAAGCCCTCTAATTCTGAGAGGAGGCCAGCGCCCTACATTGGGGCGTATACAGGGTTATTTTTAATTCACTAGCATCCTTTTAACCCTAAACTCCTACCACTTAAACAAATGTTTTTTGTTTTACGGCTTTTGTCATAACTTAATATTTTTGGTGTAATAACGTTTTGAAAATTTGAAATTACCTCTTATTTTTACGATACTCTGTGTATTTGTATGGGAAAAAAAGTGCTTCATTTTAAAAAGTCGTAAAACAAAAAACATTTGTTTGAGTGATAGGAATTCAGGGTTAAGAGGATGTCAGTGAATTACAAATAACCCTGTATAAAGACATCTCCCGTACGTCATTACTTCTTTTAAAACTACGAACGGAAAAGTGTTCTAAAATTACAAAAACAATTATTTCGTTGTTACAATTCAAAGCAATATCGCGTTACGTTTGTAACGCAAAGGTGCGCAAGGTCGGTGCGCGTTCAACTGTTGAGCTGGGTGTACAAGTACAACGACGCGGGAGCGTAATTGGGAATGTCTAAAAAAAATTACCAGTGGTTTTTATGTTTTTTTTGTATAGAAAAGTCAATTATAAGAAACTAATTTCAATATTTTGTCATTTAGTTCTCTACTTTTTTCAAAATTAATTTTTGAAACTATTTTAGTTGATGACGTCAGTCATATTATAATTGAGGGCTCCCACAATGCCAAATTTCTAAATCTATCTAAATGCGTACGATAAGGCAACCCCTTTAAATATTTTTTGCGTAGTATACACTGTGTCACTTTACTGGCACTGTCAAAGTGCTAGATGTCAGATAGCGGGTCCAAATCAAACTCCGTAGTATAATCCACGCGTAAATTGTGAAGAATTCTAACCACACAGAATAAAGTACGACTTGAACCGGTCACGCAATTTACACCAATGTCAAATGAAGGTCATTGCTTATTTGTTATATAATACATTCATTACATAATATTAAAATTAAATAACTACAGAAAACGATTTAAAAAGCATTTATCTCGAAATGGTTTTCGATTTTCTATACATTGCAAAAAAATAGACATCCCCAATTGGGCAAAAAAGACTATTTACAAGGTTTTAATTAAAGGTGAGACAAGGTTTTAATTAAAGGTGAGAGCACCTACGTAAACGGAATAAAAGTCTATAATCATTGAATATTTATTGAATCAGGCGTTACTTTGCGGAGGTCCATATTAATGAACTAAAACAATTACTTTGCTCACCCGCGACCTTACAATAGTTACCACAGTAACAGTGTGGTAACTCTGAAGATGAGCTCTGGTTGAGTTCGAAACGCGTCAGTGTAGCTTGGTGGTGGTGATGGTTGGGTTTATGTGATTTGTGTGTGTTCGTACAGTGTGGAGGTGGAGGAACTGCATGAACGCACATTTCTTGCATAAACGTAACTATTGTAAGGTCGCGGGTGAGCAAAGTAATTGTTTTAGTTCATTGAATATTTAAAATCATTTGGTGCGCAATTCATAATTAAACCGTATTTTTTTTTTCGAAATGGACAAACTGTTGAAACTTCTTGATACATAAGTATTAACACAATTTGTACACTGTTTTAAACAATAAACGTTTCTTATTAGATTAGATTTGAATTATTTATTTCATTATAAAAATTACAATATAAATTTGAGTAAATTTCTTATTTCTCAATTTGCTGAGTTAGCATGTGTGACAAAAGCGAAGCATTTACCTAGCTACATACTACATGATAATAAAACAGAACATTTAAGCAACAGACAGAACAAACAACCGTTAAGATACATATAAAGGCGAATCTATCCGTTTAAGTGATCTCTCCCAGCTAACTTTTGAGCGCATGAGGGTATCATTTAGTTAAAGACCGATAAAGAGTAACTGAAGTAAGATAGTGAAAGCAAGAATACAATTATTTAATAAATACATACAATATACAGGGTTATTTGTAATTCACTGACATCCTCTTAACCCTGAATTCCTATCACTCAAACAAATGTTTTTTGTTTTACGACTTTTTAAAATGAAGCACTTTTTTCTTGTGGTAATAATCGTCGAATGGTAATGACGAATAACTGCGCGGTCAAAACGCTCGAATATTCACCCAGTTACAGAGCGTTTCGTTACGTTCACGCGTCAATGGATATTGGGCGCTGGCAAATACGATATTAGTTCCACTTTCCAATAACCCATATATACAGTGAGTGACTAAAATACGACATAAAAAAGACCTTTAACAGAGTTTTCATTCATTAAGAGCATTATTTATATGGGTCAGCTGGCCTGAAATAAAGGTTTTTTTTTAATTATAATAATTCAAGCACAAGCGATAAATTTAGCTCGAACTCAACTAGAGCTCATCTTCCGAGTAGGTACTAGGTACCACAACCATACACTAAAAAACGAAACGCGTCAGTGTAGTTTGGTGGGGGTGATAGTTGGGTTTGTGTGTTCGTACAGTGTGGAGGTGGAGGAACTGCATGAACACACATTTCTTACATAAACGTAATTATCGTAAGGTCGCGGGTGAGCAAAGTAATTGTTTCAGTTAATTTCGTTTATCACAGTATAATCGCAGGTCAAACTAAGAAAAGGCTTTATCTGAACTATTCATAATAGTCGTACTTTCATAGCCGCAGTGTAGGTATAGGTGTAGGTATGGAGCGATGACCTGGTTAAGGTTGCGGGAACTTGTTGGATGTAGATGGCGCAGGACCGAACTGTTTGGGGAACCTTGGGGGAGGCATCAGCAGTGGATGATTTTATGATGATTCATAGTCAAGGAACATTGGTTCCAGTACGTTTAAATTAATTTTTAGGCTTTCATAACGCGAATTCAGCCCGATTTGTTCATTCAAATAGACGACGTAGTAACTAAGGGATATTAAAGCAGTTTTTACAACTAATCTGGCGTTGTTTATCAAAAGTTACGCTCTCCGGTAACGTTACAGTGTACAGGGTTTTAATTACCTTTGAGGTTGAATAAAGTATTTGATTGCTAGTTAAATGGCAAGTAGCCACGGTTACGTCATTAACTAATCATTTAACCTGACCCGCCTGTAGTGAAATAGCATAACGTAACAAGTTAAGTATGAAGTATCTTTTTCTATTTTTCTATTTTTTATTTTTTTATTTTCTTCAACTTCATTTTTTTTTATTACTTTTACGGTCATCCCGTGAAACCATATATTTCAAACTAAATACAAACTGAAATATAGATGCACAGAAAAAACCCCAGAAAAAAGACCAATGCTGGGAATCGAACCCAGGTCCTCAGCGTTCCGTGCTGCGTGCTTACCCCTACACCATCACTGGTCTAGAAGTTAGCGACGAATCTTTCCTATGGGAAAGATACATCGTACACTTCAGTCTGTTATAATCACATTTAGGCAGTGATAAAGCGCATCTATGTTATGCCCTCTACCGAGAGACCTCAACACTCCTTCGGAGCTACCCGCTCACCTGGACCAAGAGATGGCGCTACTAGGCCAACTTTTACAAGTTAAGTATGAAGTTATCTTTTTCTATTTATTTTTTTATTTTCTTCAACTTCATTTTTTTTTATTACTTTTACGGTCATCCCGTGAAACCATATATTTCAAACTAAATACAAACTGAAATATAGATGCACAGAAAAAACCCCAGAAAAAAGATAGAAGGCCAATGCTGGGTTCGATTCCCAGCATTGGTCTTTTTTCTGGGGTTTTTTCTGTGCATCTATATTTCAGTTTGTATTTAGTTTGAAGCATAACGTAACTTGCACATTGGCGTTAAAAAAAATAGGAATACTGTGGATTTGATTTTAAAAAGTGGTTTGGTTGATGGGACAGTTAAATTGCCAAACCGTTACGTTTTAGCGGTGATGCTATTGTACGACGCTTTTAATTAAGCTCACTTTTAATCCGTATTAAGGT
This sequence comes from Archips crataeganus, assembly GCA_947859365.1. NCBI lineage: Eukaryota > Metazoa > Arthropoda > Insecta > Lepidoptera > Tortricidae > Archips > Archips crataeganus. The sequence goes on from OX402066.1 coordinate 1,773,287, forward strand.
TGAATACACTTTATAAGGTCTGTCTGTCTGTATGACTATAAATAATGCCTGATGAACATTAAGTAGTGCCACGTCAAAAATGAGTTTGTTTTTTGACATGACATAGTTTTTGCCATCTTTCAGATTAAAGCCGTAATAAATTTACAATTGTGATATTATAAAGTCTTGTTTGTCTTATTTTATTACCTCTCAAGCTGAGGGCTGTGGGTTCGAGCTCGGGCTCGCACCTCTGAGTTTATCGAAATTTGTTTGCGAAATTGCATTAGAAATTTACCATGAGCTTTGCGGTGGAAAACATCGTGCACACACCTGAGAAGAAATCCAATGGTGTGTGTGAAGTTCCCGATTCGCACTTGGCCCGCGTGGGAACTACGACCCAAGCCCTCTTAATCTGAGAGGCCTGTGCCGTGCAGTGTGACGTATATAGGCTGTGATGATGATGATGATTTTGATGTAAATAAAGCAGTTATTGCGTGATTGATTTTTTGAAGCAATCACCGCCGCCCATAGACACCCACAACACAAGTTGAGTTACGGATGCGTTGCCGGCTCTTTGAGAAAAGAGTAGACTAGGCTCGTTTTTTACTGCCGCCGCAAGCTGCTTCCAAAGTTACACCGTGCGTGGCAAAAAGTTCCGCGAGAAACACACATACATCCAAACATCTTCACCAACTATCTTTATAATATTAGTAGAAATAGCATTCAAAATGCAGTTAATAACTCTAAGTTTAAAGTAACCAAACCTTTCATCCATTAAATATCTCGAGTTGTTATTACCCCAAAACTACACGTTCCGTAGCAATTCTAAGACCATCCATTTTTTACTCAATTTCAAATTACACTAAATCCGACAGTTCCCACAGGCAATCAGAAAGAAAATGGCTGCTTTGCGTGGTAGACTGACCAGCATAAAAAGATCTACCACTCCCCCTGCCCTTTAAATCGTTTCCAAGTCTCGAGAGGAACTAGTACGAGATGTAGGGGTCTGTATAAAATGGTGGTAAGCAATGGTCGTCAGTCAGCCATTATAAAGACCTTCCCCTCTCCTTGCTTTTAAGCTATCTTTAAAGACTTCAGGGGAAGTGGTGTTAGATGCAAAGGTCTATGTAAATTGGTGGTGGGCAGCGATCATAAGACCGCGTGGTTGACCGGCCAAAATAAAACGACCTACTGCTCCCCCTTCTTTTCAAATAGGTCTTGCGGGGAAACGGTGTGAGATGTGGGGGTCTGTGTTAAATGGTGGTAGCAGGTCGTTAGACCGATGAGCCGTGCCTTCCGGATTTTACTTCTTTTTTGGGATTCTCACATTAGGAGTGTTGAAGATTGGATGAATTTGTTTGGGACCGATCCTTTTGATAGTGACGTTTGATGTTGGAACTACATTTTGCTCGTTTGCTGTATGTGACGAATGTCATTCATAGATAGATAGACAGATTTCATTTTATTGTCAAAACTGTGTACTTATCTCATGTCATCTCAAAAATAACCAATGCCACTTAATTTCATCATTGACGTCTGGATATCCATAGCCATTAGCCATGTGATTTAAAGTCCTGACTATGAAACTTAAGGTTCCGGATTCGATTCCCGGCAGGTATTTGTACAAGTTTTGCGAATGTATCTTCTCAAGTCTTGGACGTTTAATATTTATTTAAGCATGTATTTATCTACAGAAGTATAAGTATGTTTATTCGTTGTCTAGTACCCATAGTACAAGCTTTGCTTAGTTTAGAACTAAGTCTAGGGTCTTCAACCTTTTTGAAGTCAAGGGTTTAGTATACTCTGATATTGGTTCGGTGGGCCGCAACATAATAAAATCTATATCGTTTTAATTTATTTTCTTTTTAGTCTGTAAAAAGGTATAATTTGTAGAAATAATGTGTGTGTGTGTGTGTGTGTGTGTGTGTGTGTGTGTGTGTGTGTGTGTGTGTGTGTAGACATGTGTGATGTGGCCCGCGGGCCGCACGTTAAAGACCCTTGGCTAAGTCAATAATAATGTGTGTGTGTGTGTGTGTGTGTGTGTGTGTGTGTGTGTGTGTGTGTGTGTGTGTGTGTGTGTGTGTAGACATGTGTGATGTGGCCCGCGGGCCGCACGTTAAAGACCCTTGGCTAAGTCAATTGCTGTCAATTGATAAATAAAAAATAAAAAAAATATGAGGGGACAATCTTACACAAATCGACCTAGTCCCAAACTAAGCAAAGCTTGTACTATGGGTACTAGACGACGATAAACATACTTATATAGATAAATAAATACTTAAATACATAGAAAACATCCATAACTCAGGAACAAATATTCGTGCTCATCACACAAATAAATGCCCTTACCGGGATTCGAACCCAGGACCTCTTGCTTCGTAGGCAGGGTCACTACCAACTAGGCTAAAGCGATTCATGATATTTATTTATTTCTGAAAATCTAAGGACTAGTTTCGACACATTCTACACCTAACCGACAGATTACCGATCTGGATGGAAAAAGGTGGTCGGAAAAGTGCTGAAGAAGAAAAGTTTCAACAACATATTCACAATGATTGTAAAAAAAAACCATAACCCTACCATTTTGCCGTAGCCGGGTAAACACTGAAAAGCCGACGCCTGCGCCACCTTAACGAGTGCACTGCAGTCGCACTAGAAACAGAGCAGTTATTTTTAAACTAGACGCCGCAAACGTCGAGACAAGACGCCCATTGTACTTCTGAGTTGGAACAATGACGCTCACAAGATTCATCATCAAATCGTCTCGGCCTTTACACGTCCCACTGCAGGGCACATACCAAGCCTCTCGGATTCGGAACTTCACACGGGCAACGTGGCAATTTTTTTGTGGCCTAAAAACAGCCGTGGAGGCCTAGTGGTTTGACCTATGGCCCATGGTTAGGGTCCGTTGCCTCGTAGGGAATCAGAACCTACCAAGCTATAATTTATTGAATCAGGCGTTACTTTGCCGAGGTCTATATTAATGAACTGAAACAATTACTTTGCTCACCCGCGACCTTACGATAGTTACGTTTATGCAAGAAATGTGTGGAAATGTGTGGTGGTGGAGGAACTATGGACCTCCGCAAAGTAACGCCTGATTCAATAAATTACTTAAAATCGGCATGCGTAGCCGTACAGGCACGTTTATATCATAAATGAACTAAGCAGCATCGTTTAGTGTGTGTTCGTACAGTGTGGAGGTGGAGGAACTGCATGAACACACATTTCTTGCATAAACGTAGCTATCATAAGGTCGCGGGTGAGCAAAGTAATTGTTTCAGTTCTACCAAGCTGACTCGGATTGGTAGACACTCAGATGACTTCTACAGGAAGTTATTCAGACATGATTTCATACGACCTATGGCCTCTCAAGCAGAGTGTCGTGGGTTAAAATCCCGGTTCGCACCTCTGAGTTTTTCGGATTTTATGTGCGAAATTACATTTGTAATTTACCATGAGCTTTACGGTGAAGGAAAACATCGTGAGGAAACCTGCATACACCTGCGAATAAACTTAATGGGATGTGTGAAGTTCCCAATCCGCATTGAGCGTCCGCACGTAAAACAATACGGACTAGACTAGAGTGAAGCATTTTCAGGGGCTAAATTCAGGAACAGCCCAACACGGTCTGCGAGCGGTAATTCGATCGTTTGCGAGAGGATAGGGATGAACTGCTATTCAGGAACGTTAAAAATCACTGGTTTGCGAGAGGTTTGGGCTGAAATTGTGATGAGCCTTAGGTATTTATTTATTAACAGGAAAATAAGGGTCATCCCAAGCTCAGCCCATCCCTATCCTCTCGCAAACAATCGAATTACCGCTAGCAAACCGTGTTGGGCCGTTCCTGAACGTAGCCCCTGATCATTGCTTTCGTTTATAACTACCAAGCGCTTTTCCTTCAAAAATCACACCTCACAACACCGGGAGTTATTTAAAAATAAACATACGTTAGCATAAAATATATATAGGAGGAAGTCCGTGTTTACAAACGAACGTCTGCCGTCTAAATATAGTGCCACCTGGAGGAACGTAAAAACAGATCAATGGATTTACTTTAATAGATTCTGTACCGACATTTTCATCGGTATGTAAATAACACGGGCTAATAGGTTGTAGAACTCCATACAAAATCAATAGACCGAAGACGTGCTAAATCTTTGCCTGTTTTTAAATCTAACCTATCATCTTGAGCACAAGAATAATAATAAATAATAAATATCATGGGACAATTCACACCAATTGACCTAGTCCCAAAGTAAGCTAGGCAAGCTTGTGTTATGGGCACTAGGCAACGGATAAACATACTTATATAGATAGATACATACTTAAATACATATTAAACACCCAAGACCCGAAAATAAACATTCGTATTTTTCATACAAATATAGAATAGAATAGAATAGAATAGAATAGAATAGAATAGAATAGAGTAGAATTTTATTAACACTCTTAAAAAAAAATATACAATATTATTTTCATCACACTTGCTCGTCAATGGTGTTATTCCATGCCTGTATACTAAATGTCAAAGGCCTAATTTGTTCTTAAGGGAGTTATGGATTTACGTACAGTTTTTCTTCCCAAGGGAGTTCTAACTTTAGTTTTAAAATTTACAAACAGACTAAGGAAGTTTCAAGTCAGCCAACGTTTTATTTATATGTTTAAAATTTAGCTATACTTAACCTAATTTTACTACACAAAACTTGTCTACGCTTCATGAAACTTCGTTATTTTTATGTTTTAAATTTATATCAAATAGTTTTGCAATAATTTTAGTAAGCATTTTTGTAACATGTTGGCAGAATGTGGCCGTATGGCCATTCGAATTCTAAACACAGTTTACATTATCTATGGTAGATGACTTGAAAAAAGTGACAATCTATATTGGCGGGTAGCCATTATTTATTTAATTTAAGTGTTTAGAGACAAAATAATTTCATTTTTGGATTTTTTTTCCTCGCAGTGTGATGAAAATCATTGTTATCACGGGCAGTAAGGGGATTACAAACTCGAGTCATTAAAAGCCCTTCGCCTCCGGCGTCGGGCTTCTAATAGGCTCTCGTTAGTAATCCCCTACTTACGGCCCTTGATGCACAATGTACTATTTCTACATTGAACCTATAACTAAGCGTGTTAAATGGATTAGGCTCAGCGTGTGCTCTGGATGCATGCCCACGGAGGTGCGCACGCACACAGCGCTGGTTTTCAGTCCAACCCTATATATCTGCCCCGACATGGGAATCGAACCCGGGACCTCAAGCTTCGTAGTCAGGTTCTCTAACCACTAGGCCATCTGGTCGTCTAAATAATAGTCCGTTTGTTAAAAGTGCATTGCTATGTATCTACTTTTCTATGTATGTTTTATGACATCATGATCACACACACACACACACACACACACACACACACACACACACACACACACACACATACTCACACACACATGCACACTCATAATTTTAAGTTATCTTACTTAACTTAAGTTTAAGTTAGTTAGTTAATTCATTTATACTCATGAATACTGAGTGGAGGAGCGGGGTCTCCTGACACAAGCATTGTTTTGCTTAAAAGGAGATCCCAACCCTATTTTGTTAAAACTGTTTCTTTAAACCAATAAACATTTTTCATTTTTCATTTTCATTTTCATGATGATCCCAACCTATATACGTCCCATTGCAGGGCACAGGTCTCCTCCCAGAATGAGAGGGCTTGGGCTTTAGTTCCTATGCGGGATCACACGCACCATTGAACTTCTTCTCAGGTCATAATTACTATACTAAACGGGACTTAACACGCAATATATTTATTTATTTACCTCGACGTTTCGGCCAAATTGCAGCAGCCATGGTCACGAGTTAAGTTAATATAGTAATTATGAGTAAAAATATCGATATTTTTTCCTCTGTTGTACGTATCGATATTCGCTAAAAATTTCGATACGATTTATATCGATATATTCTTAGATTTTCCCATCGTTGCCAGTTCGGTAAAAAAACCTTTGTTGAGAAGAATTTCAAAATAAACTAGTGTAACGTCAAAACATTAACAACCAGTAATAAAAGATAAACTGTCATTCGAAGACTGTTGACAAGTATCCATTGCCCAAATGTCACCCACGTGGAGTTGACTAGGAACAAACAGACAGACAAACACCGCCTACCCCTTCCGGGACGCCATGGGACCGCAAGGGACAGATCTTCGTATAGAAGAGTTTCCGAGAAATCAATGGCCACAGCGGGAAATGGAAAACTTCTTTACTAAATAAAAAGGCAGAAAGTTGTTGTGTCCGTCCGTCTGTCACAGGGCCACAGAATAAGTAATAGTACTAACGTAACAGGGCTCTATCTCTGGCACCGTAGTAGACACTTGAAATTAAACAATATGTATTTTTCAGCGTTTTTACCTCCGGCGACGATTGCTAGGCACCGCGACAGCATTCATTTGCTATGGCAACGCTACCCTATGCTGTTCGGATTTTTACCTACCTATAAATTTACGATTTATATTTTTATATTTAAAGTTAGTCTCGGATTCGCCTCCGTACCATTGTACCAACTTCTCCGCTTTTTTAATCGTTATAAAATTGAAACCAGATAAATGTAGTCAATTAATTAGCTCGAACACCATCGACCTCAATAAAGACGGCTGAAATGGCTTTGATATCATTAAAATTACAAAATTACGCAGTCCCCTTTTAAAATATTTAAAAGTACATTAAATTGAATGCATCGGAATCGACTGGACATAAAAAAACCAGATTTTTCAAGACCACCTCGTGAACTTTATGGAAGTAATAAAAACTGTATAAAAGTATTTTTAACGACTTTACCTTACGGAGAAAACGATGTGTTGTATGCAAGTATTTGGATTATAAAACCATCTCCCTGTGTTTTATACAGGGTTTCCTAAAACTTAACGATAACCTGGTGAACCGTTTTCAAATAAATTGTATATACTTAGTTAAGGGCTCAATGAAAACAAAATCACGATCGCTTCTTTTGTGTAACGAAACTTAGTCATACAAAATATATGGGTAACTTTCGTTACACAAAGGATTCAAATTAAGTTTTGTTTTTATTAAATCCCTTAATTGTGTACATTTTTTTTAAAACGGCTCTGGTACCAGGCGAGAGAACAAGTTATACCAGGTCTGGAAAAATAAGAAAAAAAAACCATGTCGCTTAGCTAAAATATAACTTGTATTTGGTCGAACTAAATTAATGACAACAATGCACGACCTGACAATTTACATACTCATGTTATCTCCGCATAGAGTGACCAGGGCACTGGTCCCACTGCCGGCGAGTAAGCGACGAGCTATCGGCGATTTTTTCGCCCAAGAAACGTATAAAAGATAATCGCCCCCGTGTAAATAAAAGAGAGAGATATATGAACTAAAACAATTACTTTGCTCACCCGCGACCTTACAATAGTTACGTTTATGCAAGAAATGTGCGTTCATGCAGTTCCTCCACCTCCACACTGTACGAACACACACAAATCACATAAACCCAACCATCACCACCACCAAGCTACACTGACGCGTTTCGAACTCAACCAGAGCTCATCTTCAGAGTTACCACAACCGTATGCTATGCTACCAAATGTTAAACTATGTTATGTGTTGTGTGTGTGTTCGTACAGTGTGGAGGTGGAGGAACTGCATGAACGCACATTTCTTGCATAAACGTAACTATTGTAAGGTCGCGGGTGAGCAAAGTAATTGTTTTAGTTCATTAATATGGACCTCCGCAAAGTAACGCCTGATTCAATAAATTAGAGAGATATATATTTACAGTTCATCGCTGGCTGTTCACACTGCCGGCGAGGACTCTCTCTTCACTAGTTGATCGCACCGATAAAAACTACCACCGATAAAACTCACGCAGCGGTACTCGGCGATGAACGCTTGGCGATCAGTATGCTTATAGTATAAATCTTCCCAGGTGAATTTTTCGCTTCGAGCCCTTATCTTTCAAAACAAACGGTATTGCCATAGTATTAAGGTTCAAATTTAATGTAATGGCTCGAAGCGAAAAATTTACCTGGGAAGATTTATACTATAGTATAAGTTTTACTTCACCAAAATACTTCTCGATCGCGTTTACGTAAAAATTTCAATTCTATATGGAAACATGGACGCGCGGCAGCAGAGGCGCTGTCCATGTTTCCCTAGTAATTGATTTTTTTACGTAAACGCGATCGAGAAGTATTTTGGTGAAGTAAAACTTATACTAAGCGTACTGAGTGATCATTCTACCGTACAAACGCCCGTCGCACTCGAACACTCGCTTATGCCGAGCGACAAAACTATAGAAACTACACACTCGCTTCTCGCCGCTCGCCCACTCATTTCTAGTTTCTAATAATTCTACTCGTTTATCGCTCGTCGCCGGCGGTGGGACCAGTGCCCGGATGTCCCGTGTTTTACGGGTTGTCCCGTACTTAAGGCACAAATTTTTCATTGTCCCGTATTTTTATAATTCAATGGATTTTAATGACAAAAATATCTAATCGAACAATATTTATTTCCTCGCACACAGCGGTATAGGTTATTTAGTTTGGTAATTTTATTTCACATTCTTCTTACGAAATAATATAAAAATTGTTGTGTTTTTATATATTTAATATTGCAATTTAAAGTCTTTCATTAAGAAATTTAGCAATTGTATAGGTTGTTTGATTGATCATGCTAAATTTTAGTAAGTAATAAAAAAATAATGTTAATTTTTAATAAAAAAAAACGGCCTGTCCCATATTTTAACCTCGAATCCCGTATTTTTAATGTAGTTATCCCCTTGTCCCATAAAACCGGAAATCAGATCTATCTCCACAAGGGTTTAAATTATCAAGTCGTCCATTATTGTCGTGGGTCGTACACTAACCAGACCCCTTTTGTTTACCTTAATTTGAATATCTAGAAGAAAGATCAGTAAATTAAAATGTCCACAGATTAAACAAAAGTATTTTCCCACAGAGTATAACAACACAAAAGAATTAAGTTTTTTACGTCACGACTCGTTTTTTACTAATTAAGTTAAGCGAATATTGCGTTAAGATGGCACAAATTGAATCTAGATCTATGGACCTTGACATGTCAGTGATGTGGTAAAAATGCGTAAGCGACGTTAAGAGACTATGCAACTTGTATTGTTTCGAACTTCCACCTTGTTTGCACCTTGTCTTTTGATGTTTGTAATGATGTGGCTAAAACATTATGTCATATCTACCAATTATCACAGGAGAAAGTTTGCTCAAATCGATTTTGCTGCCATATGTTTGACGTCAATTTTATTTTCGTCTAGTAATCAATATCATTTCCAAATTTAGGTGTTGTAGGGTGGCATTTATTGTAGAGAATTAAGTTTTTAACATTGTGAAGTTAATTTTTAAGATCTGATTTGTTAGTCTTATTACTCTTTAGTTACTAAGCCATGTATTTGTTTTGAAGAATAAAGATTATATCTATCTATCTATCTATCTAAGTTAAGTAATGTGTGATTGTTTAACTTATTTGTTAGGTTGGTCAACGATCCATTGCCATTTACTGTGGGCGTATGGTTGGTTCGGATCAGGTATTTCGAATCACCCTACAAAAAAAAAGAAAAAAAAAACAAAACACTATTGTCGACCTTTGAAATAAATGAACAAAAGTGAACTTATCCCTTCTTGTATGTATGTCTAAGGCATGCATAAAATCGCAACCCGAACCCGCATGCTAGTAAGTCGTGGTCTAGTGGTTTGACCTAATCTTTGATCAATTATAACTGAAGATACACATTGCCGAACAAAATCCCCTTCAAAGAATGTCCGAACTTTTTTATTTGTTTGCATAACAATTAAAATCATCACCTACACAGAAATTTGAACCTAGCCTTTACTTCATTACAGTCGAATTTCGGTTGACACTTGACAGCTAAACTTGACAATTTCACGCAACGTACTGAGAAAAAAGAAGGCCACTTTTATCAAAGTGGCGCTCATTTGGCTCGGACATTTTCGGGCGCGCGACTGTGGATCTACAGTTATAATTGATCAAAGGACCTAATAGTCTATCAAGCAGAGGGTCGTGGGTTCGAGTCCAGACTCGCACCTCTGAAATTTTCTAAAATGTGCGAAATTACATTTGAAATTTACCATGACCTTTACGGTGAAGGAAAACATCGCGAGGAAGTCTAACAGCTAATTCAGTGGTGTGTGTGAAGTTCGCAATCCGCATTGGGCCCGCGTGGAGACTACGACCCTAGCCCTCTCATTCTGAGATGCCCTGTATAGGGACTTATATAAGGGGATGATGATGATGATGATGATGATGCATAAAAAATATCAACCGCTCTCATTTCCTGATTACAATTATCAATCCGCAAGCAGGTCAATGAGGTCACCTCTAAAAGTAAACGAGCAGTCGATTCACCCCGAACCATAAACTCTGCAGTTTACTCGTCGGCCGACTCGTGTTTATTTTCGTACTCATTCGGTTCGTGCGGAACAATAGACAAACGTATAGTTTTGACGGGCACTCGCAAAATACTATACAGACGCTGGTTCATATATCGTTGGAAAATAAAACACTAAACATTCAATCATCATCATCAAATTCATCAAACACATAATTTAAAGGCTTCGAGCAATGAACCTTTATAATAATATGCTCATTAAACATACTCCAAAAGCAGCGCAAAACACACACACATACACGCTTTATACTCCCGTCATGAAAGGTATAGGTAACGCCACCAGAGTTGAGGCCACGCACACAACCACATCTCATGTAATGACAGCGGGATTTTGACGTTGTGTTAACGTTTAACGTCAACACAACGTCAAAATCCCGCTGTCATTACATGAGATGTGGTTGTGTGCGTGGCCTCAACTCTGGTGGCGTTACCTATACACGGTTGTCCTTTTCTTTGACGTCACATCAGCATGGTAGACAACAGTTGTCGCCTTTTATACGCTGCATTTTTGGCGTGTTAATAACATATCTACTTACCTCTTTTAATATACAGGATCTCTCAAAATTCAACAGTATGTATCCTGGTACCGGCCCTGTGGATTTACTCGATAGCGGAAAGAAAAATCGATAACACTTCGATCACTTTAGATTCTGCGTAAGAGGCACAAATGTATGCAATACAGTTTCTTCAATATACCACAGTACAGGCTGAGCTGGCCAGCTATCTTAAGTTTTCAATTTTTTGGACCAGTCATTGAAATTCGCATGCAATTTCATGCCAATTTCAATGCCGACGATGATTAACCGGTATCTGATACAGAATCAAAAACAATAAACCGTTAAGGTATTAAATCTTATGAGTACCAAGAATGGCCCATCCCGATATAACCAGTACAGTGGGCGTCACCTTGACACCAAAATACCAGCCAAAAACCAACCGTGTGGAAAGCATTAACAAAACAATACACTAAAATCACGTTGACAAATTAGAGACAGTCGGTATTGATGATGCGACTGCAGTTAATGAATTTGTAAATAAACTTGGCTGTTTCAACATTTAGGTAAAACAATCTTTGGGAGAAACATGGGCTGCTAATTGTGAGACGCTTGATGCTCCTAAGTACCAAGCGGTCGACTTTTGCATTGTAGCACTATTGCCATCAAAATTCTGAGATTACACTTTTTGTCTCACGAACGTATATGGTTAATGGGCCAGTAAATGGAGTACAAAAAGCAGATTTGCTGATCATTTTTTGCTACTCCACAACAAAGAGCTGTAAGAAGAAAATAAAAGAAGATAAGGAGAAGCTAGGTATCAGACTGTAGTTCATTGATATGGACCACCTGCTATTATTTAAAATCGTGTGTCAAAAAACGCATTTCCCGCATTTCCTTATTAAAAGCAGAAGGAATGATACAAGATATCTACACGAAAGTTCCCAGTTCTATACTGACCTACATAAGCAAGATCTAGATCTCGAAGAATTAAGTCAGTCGATTACCGAGCAGCAGATAAATGTCACTTTCGCTCAAAGCTATAAATTGATAAGAGATAAACCGGAAAATATTGGCACAGATACAGAATGATTAATCAAAGACAATGCTTCTGAAGATATCAGATAAGTGAAGCGAGACCTAACGATACTTGGAGCAGCTGAATAATTGAGACAAACGCTCGGTGAAAGTTGCATTGTATGCAAAAACATTGATACGTTTAAATTTCGAATTAATATTATGTAGATTAAATAGTCGATTTCTTCCGAGGAAGGCCGATTTCTTTTTAACGATGAGTGGTTTATGGAATAATAAAATAAACATACTAAATGCGACGTTTATTGATAAAGCGTGTCAATGCCATCGAGATACTAAATGGTTGTATCAAGAGAATATATAAAACCAAAACATGCTCTAATCTAGAGACATGTCTCAAGTGTAAAATGTTTCTGAAAAGAAAAGGGATAAAACGATACTAACATTTGACACAGCAAATAGTCCAAAGATAGTTAACTTTTTAGTAAGGGCGTCCTGACTGTCATCGCGTTTGGTTTTCGCCAAACAACGACACCATGGCTGGCAATTACGAACGAGTACCTCTCTCAATGATTAGTAATAGCAGTTCAGAGAGGTAATGCGGCCAGTGTCTTGGGTTCAATCTTTGATCAATTATAACTGTAGATCCACAGTCGCGCGCCCGAAAATGTCCGAGCCAAATGAGCGCCACTTTGATAAAAGTGGCCTTCTTTTTTCTCAGTACGTTGCGTGAAATTGTCAAGTTTAGCTGTCAAGTGTCAACCGAAATTCGACTGTAATGAAGTAAAGGCTAGGTTCAAATTTCTGTGTAGGTGATGATTTTAATTGTTATGCAAACAAATAAAAAAGTTCGGACATTCTTTGAAGGGGATTTTGTTCGGCAATGTGTATCTTCAGTTATAATTGATCAAACCTTGTACTTTTAGTTTAGCTTACCTATATTCAGTTTTAGTTTTCTTTCAATAATAAATTCTTGTCGCATTGTCGATGTCGGTGCAAAGACTGCCAGGTTGAAGTGGGACTGGGCCGGCCACGTCAGCCGGATGCATCCACTGCGGTGGGCTAAAAATGCCACTGAGTGGGCGCCACAGGATGGATGGCGACGACGGGGTAGGCCCAGACGGCGGTGGCGGGACGACCTGGACATATTTCTCGACGACTGGCCTCAGGCTGTTTTGGATCGGGAGAAATGGAGGACATGGGGGGAGGCCTTTGCCCAGCAGTGGGACATCAATCCAGGCTAGATATAATAATAATAAATTCTTGTAGCGTTATAATTTGGCACATAAGGCTAAGAACTAGCCCATGATTAGTAAATTAAAATTTCAATAAACATGCCGTGTTAATTTTTCGCCATTTGTGCTTTTAAATAAATAAATCATGTGACAATTGGCACCAATTGACCTAGTTCCAAACTAAGCAAAACTTGTACTATGGGTACTAGACACGACGACGAGATAATAGTCCGGGAGCCGACTGCAAGAAACCCTACCTTATAAAAAATAGAAAATACCTACTCTGTAGGGGTCGCTGACTTTTAGTAGCTTCAGTGCTCTTGGTCGGCCGCGGCTTAACTTGGCAAATTTTGCGCAAATGAAAAAAAAGTGGTGCAAAAAAAAAAACCTCATAGAAAAATAGAATGAAACTTGTATTGATAGGATAGAGACCTTTTTCATTCGGGTATGTATTACAATACCGAAGTACGAACGACCGAATGTATTAAAACGTCGAATGGGTCAAAAGACCGACATGATTTTTTTCTGAAACCGTAAACTTTTCAGAATTTATTAAAACGGCATCATACAGAACCCATTAGGTTAGGTTAGGTTTGTTTTATAACAATCTTAAAAAGTTAACGGTTTCAGAAAAAAATCGTGTCGGTCTTTTGACCCATTCGATGTTTTAATACATTCGGTCTTTCGTACTTCGGTATTGTAATACATACCCTTTCATTCAGTCGGACACAAGAACCTGCCAACACAGGATTTGGCCGACCACTTTTTTTACTGTCCTCAAAAGGTCTCTATCCTATCAATACAAGTTTCATTCTATTTTTCGATGAGGTTTTTGTGCACCACTTTTTTTTCATTTGCGCAAAATTTGCCAAGTTAAGCCGCGGCCGATCAAGAGCAGTTGAAGCTACTAAAAGTCAGCTACCCCTACAGAGTAGGTATTTTCTATTTTTTTATAAGGTAGGGTTTCTTGCAGTCGGCTCCCGGACTATAAGCATAGGTACTTAAATAGAATACATACTTACCTAAATACATTATTAAACATCCAAGACTCGAGCACAAACATTCGTATTTTTCACACAAATATATGCCCCGACGAGGAATCGGACCCGGAACCTCAAGCTTCGTAGTCAGGTTCTCTAACCACTAGGCTATCTGGTTGTCTATTTGGCTTTATTGGTTGAAAAGAAGCAGCATCCAGTACGCCGATAGTAACAAATCTCCATAGAATTAAAACAGGAAACGATTAAACATCTCTTATGATAATAACAGTGCTCACCGCTGACCTACTGTTCTGAAACTGATCCATTAAGAAATAAATCAATAAACCATTAATAACAATACTGTCCGGTAATTATTTACAGGAAAGGCATCTATATCAATTCTGATGAAGGAAAAATTGCAGGAGACACTCCCTCGTGTCTGGACGTAAGTAACGGTGCAGTATATCAAAAGTCAAAAGATATATCTCAATCGGTGCGGATATACGAAATTAACATTTAATTGTACATGAAGGTAAAATATGACTTTTACGTGGTGAAAGTGACGAGTTTTCATTGAAAAAACATTAACCCGATTCGGAAGATCATAATGATTTAATAGGGTTCAATACGAACACTGTTATTAAATAACTTCTGTTTTAGTGAATTATAGATAACTAGCTTTAACCTGCGGCTTTGCCTGTATTAGAAATCCATTAAATAAAGTTACGGTTACTTTTAAAGCGTAACGGTCGCTCGGACAACGCCATCTATTGATTGCAGTGAAGTTAGCACTTTATCTTGAAAGCCGAGGTACTTCAACTATCTGTTCTTGTTTGGAGTTAAAATAATTATCTCACGGGAACTAACTACCGGGTCATTAAGTATTCTATGTCTCAATCCAGATCTTTGTCGCGTAAGCCAAATCGAATTGACTTTGTACTACGTTTTTGGCTTGAAATAACCTCAAGAATCTACGTTTTAAATCAGTCGGATTACTCGTCGGCCAGTATACAAGTTAAGCTTATAACACCTCTGTTTAAGAGCAGAGGACGCTTGCCTTCGCTTTCACTATCTCTTTCTGTCACCATCTTATACCGTTTGACGGAATGAAATAGTGAATGCGATAGGAAATGTCAACGCGTTAGACAATAAGCGTAGGTCGGGGGTTAAAGGCAACAAAACAGATGTATTGATACTGTCAGATGAAATCAAGCCTAATTATAAAGTTGAACTCGATATTTTAACCGCTTATGGTTCGATAAGAAATCGCGATCGCGTCGATCAAGGTCGTAAACCGGACCGGGAGCAAAAACTTGTTTCGGACAGCTTGTGGTTTTGGATCTTTACACTCCAATTCACAAAAGCTGACTGAGAAATGTGATCGTTCTTTTTTGTTTTATCACTTAAATTTTCGACGGTAAATTATTTATTAGACATTACACAAAATATACATATTTACAGAAACATATTTTAAAAAAGCTGGAAATATTAAAGTGCTCTATGAGAGTGGCCGAGCATCGTGCTCAGTGGCGTGCCATGGGAGAGGCCTATGCCCAGCAGTGGACTGATGATGATTTTAAAAGAAAAAATAAACCTATATTCGCAAGTATCTTTTTCAAGTTTTGAATCGGTTAAGGCTTTTGATGTAGGAAGATGATCAATAACCGTTTTAAGAGATAATAATAAAAAAATACAAATTGCAGAAATCCAACGGATGATTTCTTACTTATTTCCAAACTCAGAAGCAAGAGATGACTAAGACCGCACATAAATTCGCCACAAGTCGCTTTTTACGGGATATTAAAATTAATATCAGTAAATCCGTCAGCCTTGTCAGTTGCGCAGTTTATTTGCCGGATTCCATTCTCTTTTTACTCCATTGGCTACTTAGTTCCACCGGGGACAATAAATGTCTTAATGACAATACGAATAGCCGTATTCACCTTGGTTAAATCAGTTATCTCGTTTACTTTGTCTGCTATTTGTATCATGTCACGAAGTTATCCTGCTTTTTCAATTTCAAACCGGGTGGCCGGTAAACAATGGCAATCGTTGATTGGTTTTGCCGTTTCATTATAATTGACAAGTATTTTCAATTCTTAGTTTTTTCCATTTTGCGCAATGTAATGTTCTGCTAATGAATGAAATTTTAAATGTTGACAGCTGGATCTTGGATATAATTACATAGGCTACGTTTTAATCCGATATTACCACGGAATCGGGATCATTATCTTATTATTATCCACTAGTATATACGCCCAGTCCAGGGCACAGGGCTATTGAGAATGAAAGGGCTTGGGCTGTTGCTCCCACGTGGGCCCAGTGCTTATTGGGAACTTCGCACACACCATGCAAGTTTGCTCGCGATGTTTCCCTTCACCGTATTTAAAAGGTAGGTAGTGAATTTCAAATATATCTAATTTCGCACATTAATTCTGAAAAGCTCAGAGGCACGAGAGCGGTTTTGAACCCACGATCCTGTGCTTGTGAGGCCATAGGTCAAACCACTAGGCCACCACAGCTTTTACAACACCAAATACAACATAAATTATATTTTAACCATTTTACCTCAATATTATTGTTATGGAGAAACCGCGACCAAACTTTCCGATGTAATTATTTATTTCTATATAAATGCATTCCATCGCCCACGTGCATAGTGAATCAACTATTACCGAAAGCATAGCTGTTAATTCACTTTTCCTTGTATACCTATAAGTGGACAGGAATTAGCGCATTCTTGGGTTGTGTCAGTTCTCCAAAAGAGGATATTTCCAGCGTGTCAAGGCGAATTTAAATTATCGCGACTCGAAATTTTGTAATGCCGTTGTCTTATTCTAGTGTACCTACATTCGCATCAAGAAAATTCTACAGATCTCGGAAAGTTACGACTGTTTGAAATGTAATAAGAGTAAGTTAGTTCAATTTTGTTTTCTTTTTTTTAACTGTTTTTTAAGGTTCCGTCACCAAAGGGTAAAAAAGGTAACCTATTACTGAGACTTCGCTGTCCGTCCGTCTGTCTGTCTGTAAGTATTTTTGAATAAAAAGCCATGTCAAGATCGCTTAATTCTTTCTAATGCTAAAAAAAAACGAAGGAAGTACAGCAAAACAAGGTCCTTTGAAAGATCCTTGATAATTTAGAAGTCAATGACCTGTAGGTGCCGAGTCATAACCTTGAACCATGTCAAGATAAGTAGTTCAAGTAGCTCGAGATTCGAGAATAAACAAGGCCAGGTGGAGTTAGTCAGCAGTTTAGGAGATAATTAGAAAAGGGTAAATTGCGCTAAGCAATCCTAAAACCGGCCAAGAGCGTGTCGGACACGCCCAGGATAGTTCCGCAGCCGTTACGACGTGAACTATCTGTATTCAAGTAATATTTTACTAAGGATACGGAACTACCAAGTAGTTTATAGGTGTATTTTATAGGTCAGGCTGATATTTACTCTTAAACTACTAATAATTGTCAAGCCAACTAAGCCGTTACAGTTTTCCTTGTTACCTAATTTGATATATTTACTCCCATGATGATTTTATTTTTATTTTTATCCGAATAGTTCTGTTTAAGTTTTAGAAGGGGGGACGATCGATTTAAAAAAATCTGCAATTTTAATTTGAATATCTCGCAAAAGAATTACTGTGTTGAAAAATAGTCTTGACTATCCTGTAATTTTAAAAGATCTATCCAACGATATCCCATACAAAGGTTAGACGAAAAAAAAAACACCCCAACTTTACGTCTACGGGAGGTAGGTACCCTAAAAAAAATATTTTTCTAAATTTTATTTTATCACTTTGTCGGGGTAATTGCTACATATATCCATCCATGCAAAATTACGCTCGCAACTCTGAGTTTTTCTGAGAAATTATGTTAGAAATTTATCATGAGCTTTGCAGTGAAGGAAAACGTCGTGAGAACTACATGCATCTGCGAAGAAATTCAATGGTGTGTGTAAAGTTCCCAATACCGAGCGTATTTCTGTTTGTGTTTTAGCCGCAACCTTTGCGGTGGATTGATATCTCTGTAGATACGTGCCGTATCAGACACCGACAAAATATTCTTTGCGCATACTGGCCGGGCACGACCCGCGTCTGCGCGGTCGTGTTACGATAAACATGAATTCGTTAATATAAACTGTATAGAAGAATATTATTTTCATCTCTCATACTCGGAAAGTGAGGCAAATTATATCCGACATACGGGAGCAAAACTCTACTTTCTTCCCAAAGGTAGAAATGAATTAAAAAAAATAAAGGCATTGGCTCTCAATGGAACACATACGCATTCAGCCAAGCATTACGGCATATATGTAGATGGTATATTTAAGTATTGAGTTTTTTTCTTAATTATTAATTATTACAAATTTTATAATGCCAGTGAAATATTAGGTATTAAATTAAATTATTAATTTAAATTAGTGACTTAAACCAGAAAAGTAAAAAAAATCTTAAGAAAAAAACACGGTAAACGACAATGTTATATGTCCACACAGCCTATCTCTATACAGCTTAACTCCTTGGTTCAAATTGGTTACTTACTTATTTTACATATAAATTTACATTTACATTTATATTGAATATTTTAAATTTTGTTAAATTAATTATTGTTTAACAATAAACTCTATTGAAATATTTTACGATCATATTGACCAGTTTAGAGATTTTTATTTATTTATACTTACATTTTCTTACTTTCCTTGTGTCAAAATGAAAAGCAGAGTGTTTAACTCGGGAAAAACACCAATATCACCCTCGAAATATTGGCACCCTCGCTGTGCTCGGGTACCATGTAACCTCGTGTGATATTGATTATTTTCCTCCCTTGTTAAACAATCTACCATTTGTCTGCCACGACGTGTCTGACATGCTCGGTATCTGTAGATATGATTATGAATCGACCTTTATCCGTTTATCCTAATTCTACTGACAATGAGATGCCTACCATGATCCTATTATGATCCCTATTATGATCGCGTGCCACATTGTATGTAAGTAGGTATAAATTGTATGTGTTTACAATTTATTCCAAGAGTTTGCGTAACCGAAGATAGAATTTCTACAACTATCGGCTTCGCGTCAACAACGTAATTAGATATTTACGTAACAGAGAAATTGGGTTGGGTATGTATTATAATACCGAAGTACGAAAGACCGAATGTGTAAAATATCGAATGGTTACAAATACTGAAAAGTTTTTTCTGCATAAATCCGCCAGAGTAACATCCAAAAATACGACACTATCCACCATTTAGTGAATATAAAGCCCGTTCATTCCTTAATGTTTCTTTACTGATATAATATAATTGGGCCATTCTACTTTTAAGTAA
Organism: Archips crataeganus; assembly: GCA_947859365.1. Taxonomy (NCBI): domain Eukaryota; kingdom Metazoa; phylum Arthropoda; class Insecta; order Lepidoptera; family Tortricidae; genus Archips; species Archips crataeganus. The sequence goes on from OX402066.1 coordinate 1,792,794, forward strand.
CCATTAATCTTTCGTGAAATATAAGGCATACCTGGTGATTTTTTTCAAGTGTAAATAACTTATATGAAAACTGAAATAACTAAATTTAATATTTTAAAGCAAAAAAACTTTAAATTCAAAGAAATTTTGTGGAAAAAATTGGTAACTCAGCGGAAAATACACCAATTTCCATACAAATGGCGGGGACACGCATGTCCACTGCGTTACCTACTTTATAGATAATAATGATTATAATTTGTACTTTTTATAGTAGATTCGGCCGTTATTCTAAAGCCGGCCACACACGCTAGGTTTTGCGTGTCGGTTTTGCATGCACAAGCAATGCCAACAGGCACGACCGAGTAAATATCAATTTTCATATTTCAAATTTTGCTTGCGCAGGCAAGGAGTCATGTCATACACACGCTCAGTTATGCCTGCACAAATGAACGGGTATGTATTAGAGGTACAATAGGGATGTTGACACCACCAATCAACTGACGTACTTTTTATGAGCTGTCAAAACACATTTCTCCCACAGAGTTCGAATGGCAATAGCAACATATGACGTCACTTGTTCGCATACTCAATTAACTAACTATTTATTTGTTTTAAAGCAACAAAAAATCTAATTTTGCAGTTAATCGAAAATTAATCTGGTTTTCAGGGCTAAAATAAAGCGTTATTTTACTGGAGTCGTGTCTTCGAATTATTTTTGAATGGTGTCAACATCCCTATACCGAAGTACGAAAGACCGAATGTATCAAAACATCGAATGGGTGGGTGTGGGGGTGACCGACACGATTTTTTTCTGAAACCGTAAACTTCTCAGAATTTATTAAAACGGCATCATACAGAACCCATTAGGTTAGGTTTGGTTAGTTTTATAACAATCTTAAAAAGTTAACGGTTTCAGAAAAAAATCGTGTCGGTCTTTTGACCCATTCGATGCTTTGATACATTCGGCCTTTCGTACTTCGGTATTGTAATACATACCCAAATGAACTGTGCACGTGTGTGGCCGGCATTACTGATGATTTGTTCTTTATAAAGCACGCCAGGACTTAGGAGGTTAACCGAAACCTAAAAGACGTGTCATCATCATCATCATTTCAGCCGAAAGACGTAAACTGCTGAACATAGGCCTCCCCAAGGCTCGCCAAACAGATCGGTCCCGTGCCGTCCGCATCCAACGCATTCCCGCTAAAGTACCGCTACACGAGTAATAGGTATGTCAAATTTCAACTCAATCGGATGCCAGGAAGCGTTCGAAATTTTGAAACTTCAATTTATAACGCGTGTACGATCATTGCAAGTTAAATAAAATCTAATAAAAAGGTTAGAAAACATTGATCTCAAAAGCCTGTAAACACGTCGTCTCGAGAATGGCAAAAACAGCATACAAAAAGTTATTACTTTATTACAAAGCTATATAAATCCCGTTAATAATGCCCCGTGGTCCTCCACGAATGAAATCAACAAACGAACCATGTCGGCATAGAAATAGGTAAGAATAGGGGAGAAAGTATTTAGCTTCTAGCAGTTAGCACTACGCAATGCGACATGACAATAATTCTAGATTGGTAACTGGTAAGCTACCTCATCAGAACGCGAACAACACTTGAACACAGTGAAAATACTTACGTCTAGTTTCGTTTAGACATTCGAATTAGAAACAATTCGATTCACTCTTAGAATTCTTAGATACATCAACAGACGCGTTCTAACCTAACATTTCACGCGTTTTAACATCATTTAGTAACTAAAATAGTCATAGTTTTAATATTACTTACGCTAAATGTTCCCGTGGTAACACTACACAGACACAAAGTCACTGTCACCGTGAACACAAGCACAGGCACTATCGGCCGACGTGGACGGCCGCGACTGACTGCGCGTGCGGTGTTCCGAACGGTTTGCCGCCGGCTCCTGCGTTCGGATACAAGCAGCGCGGGCGCACTGCCGTGCCATACATAGCAAACCACTGTCAGCAATTTGGCAAACTGCAGTTTTCTGCAACTCAATTTATTAATTCAATCCAATTTAGTCTTAATAAAATAAAAATATGAAGTCAGTCAAATAAACCGCCCCGGATCGCACCAGACGGAAAGGCGCCCAACACACTAGCCGCATTGCCCCGCTGAACCGCGATGGACAACCTTTGCACCAGAAACGACCCAGGGCGGTCAAGACCTCTCTCACGAAAACGGCGCCCCACTTCTGTAAAAAAAAGTATTGCCTCGGTACACTTTTTTTTTTTAAATATACTTAGCTCCATCGATACTATGGATGATTCTTCCAATGTCGAGGTTGAAATGACTATTGAGAACCAAAAATGTGGTAACATCGATAGTTAAATTTTTATTGCCCTATCGCATGCAGGTGACATGCATTGACAATTGATTCATTTGTATTAAAAATATCTAGAAACAGCAGCGTGGCTAGCATGGGTGCACTCGGGGCGGATATTGTAGGTGTTATACCAAAGCTCAATTAAAACTTTGAAAATAAAAAATAAATGTAATAATTTCTACCACAGTTTTGGGATTTTTTTGTGGCACTACTGATGTCTGTCACTACTGAACTGAGTTACCTTACCACATGAATAATTTAAAAGTTCGTAATAAAAGCTGAATCGCTTGAGCTGAGTTAGGGCCACTCACTACGTAACATCTTCATTCATGTATTCCTTATTCTTCGGATATATTTATTTCTTTACTGCTTATTTAGTTTCCAGTAAGTAATTGAGTGATTTTAAAAATCAATGCTTATTCAACATCATTTTGTTAAACACACCACCAACACAACAACATCAATAACATTAAACCAGTAACTATTATTTAAATATTTATAAATTCACAGCGCAAAGTGTATCCGAACGCGGATCGTTGCAGCGCGCGGCTGCATTTCATCTCGCTATCTCTATTCTAAATAAATTCACTCTTTCAAATTTAACTTCAATAAATATCCATAACAAATTATATCAAGAAAAAGAATTACAGGACTATTATGTTCAAATTAAAACATAATAAATTCTTTCAAGAAGGGAATTCCCCATAAGTATTTCGAGTGGCGAAACAGCGCCATCTAGTAATAATTTGATGAACTTATTTCTATTACGATTGCAGTTTACTTGACTGTGATTGAATCAATTCGTTGTTTTCACTTAAACGGCTTAAATCTATAATTGATATAATTATAAGCGTGTTAGGGTTTTAATAGAAGTGATTTTACTCAACAATTAAATTAACTTATGGTGCAGTAGTAACGCCATCTATAAAACGTTTTAAGAACTTTCGAATGATATTGTAATCAAAATTAAATGAGAATAAACATTAAATTTTAGCTAAAGTGACACGGGTCGGTTGCACTACAGAGCATTGAAAAAGTAAAAGGTAAAGGTATTCCTAGCTATACAATTAGAGGCAAAGTCTTCGTAATTTTTTTCACCAGTGCCATTGTGCTTCGTTGTTTCTTTGCAGATTTCGGAACTTTATCTTTTTAATCTGTTTTTGGCGCTGACAAAATAAACGATACGATAATAACATTGATTTGGCATTGAAGACGAGACTAGATGTTCCAAACAATGTTATTGTAGTATTTGTAGTTACTACTACCGCCATCTAGTTTCAAATTAGAAAAACAAAATGCCTTATACGAAAAATAATGTTATGTAAGTCATTTGTAAACTAAATATTCTAATTTGATTTTTTGATAAATAATATTATTGAAAAAAATCACGCACACTATTGAAGTTTCCACAAGAAGTTTTCCTTTACCAAATGAAGAAGTGTGAGCCCGGACTCGAACCCACGGACACATCGATATAGATACACTTCTTAGACATGTGCTAAATACGTGTTCAACGTTCCCTTAAATTATCACGCTAACACGGCTTGTGTTCAATTCATGTTTTTAATCCTACACCTATACATGCATATCTAATTCGTTCGATATTTATTTACAAGTTTCAAATACCACACTATGTTAATCCGTAGATCACCTTGCGAAGAGAATGGATCAATTTGCTGATTTAGTATAATTAAAGTATAATTCGCTGTCATAATGATTTAACGAGACCGTAAAATGGCTTGAACTAGTTAGGTAAGTATAATCTTCTAATATATAAAAATCTCGTGTCACGGTGTTTGTTACCGAACTCCTCCGAAACGGCTTGGCCGATTTTTATGAAACTTTTTCCACATGAATAAATACGGAGCAGAATAAAAAATTCAAACAACGCCGCGCACGCATTACACTACTACATGCACAACATATGTGTGCGTGACCTGTCACAGACAGGACGGGGGGGACGTGCTCCGGCGCCCGCTCGGAGACAAACCGGTTTGAACTGGCTCAGTGAGTAGACAAAGTTCAGGTGTGCCGCGAGCGACGACGCGACCGTTTAGCGTTTAGCTACATAGTTCGGGTGTTCGGTTGTTTTTAAAGATGCCTACCTGTTGTAGTGTTTGTAGATATACAGATATTAGATACTTAGGTACTTGTTTGAATAAAATATTATGAATCTTAATTTTTTTTTACCGAGTGACAACATAACGACTATGATAATAGGTAAGAATTTCGAGCTCTGTTCGGAAGTTTTTATTCTGCTCCGTATTTATGAATATGCTTTTTTCTCTACGCTCGGTAGGTCTGAGAACCGAGGCGCTACTACGAAATTCGAAAATCGAAGTTCGTATCGTATTATCCCTCTCACTCTGGTGTCAAATCATATTAGCGTGAGCGGGACGGCACGAAACGAAGTTCGAATTATGCACTTCGTGGTAGGGCCTCAGGTCGTAGGCTATTTATTATCCCCCCCCCCCATTCTTCGCGGACAGAGTCGCGGGCAACAGCTAGTCTAATATATAAAAATCTCGAGTCACGGTGTTTGTTACCGAACTCCTCCGAAACGGCTCAACCGATTTTTATGAAACTTTTTTCTCTGTACTCGGTAGGTCTGAGAATAGGTCGTAGGCTACTATTCTTCGCGGACGGAGTCGCGGGCAACAGCTAGTATGTATATAAGTATTGTGATAAGGTTAAGGTTGCGGGATCGCGTTGGATGCGGATGGCACGGGACCGATCTGTTTGGTGGGCCTTGGGGGAGGCCTATGTTCAACAGTGGACATCTTCCGGCTGAAATGATGATGATGATGATGATTAAGGTAAGTGTAGAGACGTCAAATAGAACTTCAAGTATTTCTACACCGTGATTTTGAACCGGCGATCAGGAGTTGTAAGATATTAATTACTGGCCAAAATGGAATTTAATAGACGAGGTCTCATGCAGTCAAAGTCTCTGTACATAATTCAAATAAAAACATGATTGCTAAAACTTCCTCCATCCACCTAACGCATGGGCAATTGGGCATCCTACGTCTGGGGCTAAATTCAAGAACGGGTTTGGTAGCGGTAATTCAATCGTTTGGGTTGGGTTTGGTTTGAACTGCTATTCAGGAACGCCAAAAATCACTGGTTAGCGAGAGGTTTGGGCTGAGTTTGGGATGAGCCTTATTTGTTTGTTTATTTATTTATTTATTTCCAAAGCGTATTGACAGGAAAATAAGGCTCATCTCAAGCTCAACCCATTGCTATCCTCTCCCAAACGATTGAATTACCAACTCGCAAACCGTGTTATTCATTTTATTTTATTTTATTTATTTATTTATTCAAACATTTAAACAATTATCATTACAGGCATTGCCTAATGCGATAATGTAGCCAAATATTACAATTTAAATTAAACTTAATTACAGTAAGATATCTTAAATAATGCAACCTTTGTGAACTCACTCAGAGTACAATAAAATAAGTCAACATCTTCAGCAACTATGTTGAGAGTGCGAAACGCGCGGGTCAGCGGCGCCTCTCGCTGCAGGTTGGTAGGTTGGTGCGCGCGCGCGGCACGGCCAGCAGCGGCAGCCGGCCAGCCGGCACCGGCGCGTTGCGAGCCCGTTCGGGACACGCAGGCACACCCTCGCCAACACATCCGGATTGAATATCTTTCCTCTCAAGAGGGTAAAGATGTAAGTGGCGAGCGCAAGATCCCTTCTAACTTTTAACTGATTATATCCGACCATTCCTAATATAAATAACGTCGGATACATCAGCGTTGGGCCGTTCCTGAATTTAGCCCCTGGTTTAAGCAAGCAATTGGATGTTTTATGGTACTATCATCGTTTCGGAAAGACTACTACGTTAGTCCTAACTGAGATGAAACGACAAGAAACTCAGCCTAGGTACTTACTGTAATGTGCTTCAACTGACCCCTTTAGGTCTTTTAAGGTTTAAAATCTTTTTGTCTGCTCTGATTAGTCTTCCGAATATTTTTTTTAGATTAATATATTACAATACTAGCTGTTGCCCGCGACTCCGTCTGCGCGGAATTAGTAATTTGGGCAGATTATTTTTTTTATCCAATTTGCTTTTTCATCAATTATGGCTCTCCTTAGTTCCTCGATATAAAAAATTATACCCCCCCCCCCCCGCGCAATCCCCCCCGCACTTCCCTCCCAACACACCCGCGTTCACATTCACCACAAGCCAAGCGTGCCTATAGAAGTTTTACTTCAAAAACCCCCGATTTTGAAACATTCATCCGCTCCGCTCCGCTCCTATTGGTGTTAGCGTGATGATGATTATATAGCCTATAGCCTTCCTCGATAAATGTGCTATCTAACATTGAAAGAATTTTTCAAATCGGAGCAGTAGTTCCTGAGATTAGCGCGTTCAAACAAAAAAAACCTGTTCGATAAATTCTTAAAATAGACGTATCTTTCTTATTTGTGAACAGATCCAATGATTGAATGTTAATCCAAGAAAATACCAACATATCAGTGAAAACCGCATCCTTCTAGGTTAAGCCGTTTCTGAGATTAGCGCGCAAAAACGCACAGACAAACAGACAAACAGATAAACAGACAAACAGACAATAATTCTAAAAATCATTGTTTTGGGTTCTATTGCGCTAATAAATAGCCCTAGTGACAGTTTTTCTCAAATATCTTTAATGTACAGACACCGACTTGTTACAGATATGTATAGATAAAAATGAACTAAAACAATTACTTTGCTCACCCGCGACCTTCATTAATATGGACCTCCGCAAAGTAACGCCTGATTCAATAAATTATGTATAGATAGATAGATTACAGTAATAGTTTGCCTCGAAAAAAACGACTCGTTAAAGCGGTGAAACTTCGCAAACATCTATATTTAGAGGCTGCCCAAAGTGCATTCCTCGCATTCTAGACATCGAAGGTAAACTGCACTATTCCGGGATACTTCAAAATAAGAAAATGTCGAATAATATTTTCATACCACACAATAAATATTATTGTAATTAAAATACAACTTATGTGGTGGTCTACTGCTTTGACCTACGGCCTCTGAAGCAGAGGGTTGTGGGTTCAAATCCCGTCTTGCACCTCTGAATTTTACGAAATTTATGTGCGAAATGATATTTGTAATTTACCACGAGCGTTACGGTGAAGGAAAACATCGTGAGGAAACCTGTATACATCTGCGAAGAAGTTAAATGGTGTGTGTGAAGTTCCCAATCCGCACTGGGCCCGCGTGGGACGTATATAGGCTGGGATAATGATTATTGGAAAATATTAACTTTTCTTGTAACACGTCCTCAAGGACAACATTCCTTAAGATCCGGAATAAGTACGATTACCTTACTGCAGCGGCTAGGAATAGATCACAAATCACAGGTGACTAATGTTGATTTACTGCCTGCGCGCATGTAGGTAGACCTACGTTGTATGGCTTGGTGCAGTCACAAACTTAGACTGTTTTAAACATTTTTATCTTCATATATTTCGTACTAAATACAAACTGAAATATAGATGCACAGAAAAAACCCCAGAAAAAAGACCAATGCTGGGAATCGAACCCAGGTCCTCAGCATTCCGTGCCGCGTGCCATACCCCTACACCACCACTGGTCTAGAGATTAGACACGAATCTTTCCTATACATCATACATTTCAATCTGCTAAATCATCACCTTATGCAGTGACAAACGCACATCTATGTTACACCCTCATCGAGAGATTTTAACACTCCTTCGGAACTAACCGCTCACCTGGACAAGAGATGGCGCTACTGTGCAACTTTAAACAAGTTAGCTATGAAGTATCTTTTTTTTTTTTTGTACTTATTTTTTCAACTTCATTTTTTTTATTACTTTTACGGTCATCCCGTGAAATCATACATTTCGTACTAAATACAAACTGAAATATAGATGCACAGAAAAAACCCCAGAAAAGAGACCAATGCTATATTTCAGTTTGTATTTAGTACGAAATATATGATTTCACGGGATGACCGTAAAAGTAATAAAAAAATGAAGTTGAAAAAATAAGTACAAAAAAAAAAAAAAAAAAGATACTTCATAGCTAACTTGTTTAAAGTTGCACAGTAGCGCCATCTCTTGTCCAGGTGAGCGGTTAGTTCCGAAGGAGTGTTAAAATCTCTCGATGAGGGTGTAACATAGATGTGCGCTTGTCACTGCATAAGGTGATGATTTAGCAGATTGAAATGTATGATGTATAGGAAAGATTCGTGTCTAATCTCTAGACCAGTGGTGGTGTAGGGGTATGGCACGCGGCACGGAATGCTGAGGACCTGGGTTCGATTCCCAGCATTGGTCTTTTTTCTGGGGTTTTTTCTGTGCATCTATATTTCAGTTTGTATTTAGTACGAAATATATGATTTCACGGGATGACCGTAAAAGTAATAAAAAAATGAAGTTGAAAAAATAAGTACAAAAAAAAAAGATACTTCATAGCTAACTTATTTTTATCTTCTTTTAACTTTTTTTTTATACTTCAGTGGTATTTTCGAGTCGAAAAATCGATCGCGACCATAACCTGCTTTTAGCGCTTTCGTATTAGTTTTAACCGAAAATCCCTGTCTTGAAAATATCCTTCAATTTAAAACACGTAGGTAGACCTATACCTACTACTAATCCAGGTTACCAAAATTCAGGTTTTAAACTATCTGTGTGCCTTTCACTAAAATCCGTCAAACCGTTTTAGCGTGAAAAGGTAACTAATTTCCATACATCCATTCATACAAACCTTCGCTTTTATTAGCCACTCTAAAACGTTGGATGCGGGCTCGAAAACGTGTCTGTCTGTTGCCTCTTTACGCTTCAATCGCTGAACGGATTTAGATAAAATTTGGTATGCAGATGGTTTAAGACCCTAGGAAGGACATTATGATATAAAAATATCACGGAAAATTGCATAGTTCCCGCGGGCTTGCTAGAATTCGTTCGCTAATATAAACGAATTCTTAGCAGATGACGGCGCAGGCAACAGCTAATGTAATATATAAAAATCTCGTGTCACGGTGTTTGTTATCGAACTCCTCCGAGACGGCTTGACCGATTTTTATGAAACTTTTTTCTCTATAATCGGTAGGTCTAAGAATAGGTCATAGCCTATTTTTTATACCCTATTCTTCGCGGACGGAGTCGCGGGCAACAGCTAGTAATATATACTAGCTGTTGCCTGTGACTCCGTCTGCAAAGAATTCGTTTACCGCTATCCCGCGGGAACTATACAATTTTTCGGGATAAAAACTATCTTATGTCCTTCTCAGGGTCTCAAACTATCTCCACATCAAATTGGTTTCATCTAAATCGGTTCAGCGGTTTAAGAGTGAAGAGGTAACATAGGTACAGACACAGACACAATTTCGCATTTGCAATATTAGTATGGTTTTAGCATTAAGAGGGTTTATACCTGCTGAGCTGGCAACGTTGCATTTTTGTTACTTTTTCTCGATTATTCCATAAAAATTTAATGAAAATTAAAAATGTTTTGTATACAAATTGTTCTAATATATAAGTTAATGTGTCTACTGCAATTCACGAATTATTATTGCAGTAGACACATTAACTTATATGTATATTAGAACAATTTGTATACAAAACATTTTAAATTTTCATTCAGTTTTGATGGAATAATCGAGAAAAACTAACAAAAATGCAACGTTGCCAGCTCAGCAGGTATAAACCCTCTTAAATTAAATTATGAATTATGATTATTATCGATAAATTAAAATTATGGACAACGATACATTATAGCATTTGAAATTCGGGCAAACGACAGAGACCCCAAGAACTTACTTAAAAAAAATGTTGTTGCAGAGATTGGGGAGCCCCGAAATACGTAGTTCATTCATATCGTGCCGTCCATTCACTCATCTTCACTTCACTCATTCACTTCAGCGTGCACGAAACCGCATTATAAGAAGTCCTGATTGAGAAGCAAGTCTCAAATACTTGTTGTAGGTCGTTCACAAATTTTCCATTCGTCGATTCAGGTCAAAACAACCTGCTATTAACAACTTATTATATAACTTCTATAGGTTACCTAGCAAGCGGCTAAACTACATTCCACTACCTCCAAGGTTTTCCTCTGATATTTCACTAAAGATCAAAGATCATATCATATCGAGAAAGGCGGAGTAAGATATGACTGTGGTCTCTGAAATGAGGAACATATGTACCTACTATATGACTTAGGTATATGTTATACAGTCGACGCTGTGATAGCCTAGTGGTTTGACCTATGGTTTCTCAAGCGGTAAGTCGTGGGTTCGAGACCGGGTTCACACCTCTGAGTTTTTTTGGAATTTATACGTGAAATTACTCTTGAAATTTACCTCGAGCTTTACGGTGAAGTAAAACACCTGCGTTGGAACTACGGCCCAAGCCCTCTCATTCAGGGAGGAGGCCTGTGCCCTGCAGTGGGACGTATATAGGCTGGGATGATGATGGCCACTTTCGAATGATGCCTTCAAGGTTAGGATTTTCAAATTATTTTATTTCCACTATTCAACAACAGGAGGCGGTGTATTTTACTTGTTTTCTACTCGATAACAGATGTCGCTAGTGCCGCTACAAAACAAAACATTTTTATTCTTAGCACAAAAACTTAATCATACCAGCTTTCTATAAAGTGACAACTGTTAAAGACATGCTCAACGATTGTCTAAGTTTTTTAGTGACACGATCTATTTTTTAACCCCGGACACAAAAAGAGGGCTGTTATAAGTTGACCGCTATGCGCGTGTGTCTGTGTGTCCGTCTGCTGCCGTGTGTGTCTGCCTTAAACGGGTGAAGCGATTTTGTTGCGGTTTTTTTATTTGAAAGCAGGTTTATTGGCGATGGTTCTTAGACATGTTTCATCATAATTGGTTCAACCATTTCAAAGTTATCAGCTCTTTTGTTTGCTGCGTAAGGGATCTATCTTAGTCGCATAATGGGCATTATTTTCAAACATAAGAGTGACCAAATTGCTTTGGGGGTTTTTAGTTTTTTTTTTAAGTTATAGTTATTTTAATTTTATAGACACAGATAATTCAAACCGACAAGCCGATGCGGTAGGAAGGTTCCACCTGTCAGAAAACCCTCATTAAAGGGCCGTCCATGAATCACGTGATCCTTTACAAAGAATTCCGCTTTCGGTTTAGAAATCGCGCGTATTAAAATCACGAAGATTTATAAATAATATAGTTACCTATATAAATGTAGCATTTTAATCAAAATTATAATGTGTTTGACGAAAAAATAAATACACGTGATATCTTACTAGACCCCCCCCTCCCCTCTTGTGATATTTCGTGATTTTTGTCAAACCTCTCCCCCCTCTCAAGCCTCACGTGATTAATGGACGGCCCCTAAGAACAGTGCAACAATTCCAGCAGAGAAGAGGTGCACTGAGCGCTGAGACAAAGTCAAACCCGAATTACCTACGTCATTGTAAACAAAGACACGCTATTATTAGATGAGTCAGCAGATCAAACACGTGCATAGACGCGTAGGCACTGTGCATACAACGGGCCGCGAAGCTACAGCACATTTACTTACAGAGCATGCGCCAAAGAGTATTGTAATATTATATGAACAAGAGTGGCAACTCTATGGTCAAATATGCATGTGTAGCGACTACTAGCGCCATCTAGTCGTCACATAAGGAACTAATTGCTACAATCCTACATCACGCTATCGAAGTTTCTCAACTCGGCTGCATAAATACAACTTCCAACTTTCATCCACCGGACTTCGGTCCCCAGGCATAACATCTGCCTGGAGAGAGATCTCTCTATTGTAATTACCCCCAAATTGGTGACCCCGACGTGATGGAAGGTGCTGCTGCCCTACGCCCTGGTGAAGAACTAATGTGACGTATCTATAGATGTATACCTATCTATATGTATATGTTGGTAGTGATGTAATAATTACGCGTAATTTTAATTGATAGGCTAATTGCCACTATTCGTATTTTAGCGGTCTAATTCAAATCAGCATATACGAAGTATAGCGGCTAAACCCGATTTGCACTATACGGCTAAAATACGAACATTGGCAAGCGGCCTATCAATTAAAGTCCTTGACCGTACAATTTGGTACGCCATGGCCATGGCCGATGAATGACAACTGACAAGTTTGACAAGTCAACCAAGATGGCCGCTAATTTAGTTCTTTAATAAAACACCAGAGATCGCTGTAGTCGCATGAAAAGTGTGATATATGTAAGTGTGCCCCCCTGGCATGCGCCTAGTGCACCTCGTCAATACTTTTTTTTTATTTATTCACAATGAATAAAAAAAAAAGACTCCCATCCAGACTATTTTAAAAAACGCAGTGAAGTTATTCAGAGGCGGACAAGAGCATGCGTTATGTCTCTTTTGTACAGGCCACGCTGTCGTAAAGATATTTATAAAAGAAACGCCTTCAACATGTGCATAATAGTTTTTAATAATTTACCAGATGAATTAAAGGTGTTGTCGGGAGAAATGTTCAAACGCAATTTGACGAAATGGTTACTGACAAAGTGTTTTTATAGTGTCAAGGACTACCTAAATTATAGACAATATTGTTGACATTTTTTTTGGACATTTATTATTATTATTATTTATTTTAATTAAATTATAAAATTACCTTTAGCTTCTTTAATGAAATATTTGTACGCTTGCTTGCAAGCTGAATACAAGGACAAAACTTAGAATTATGTATGACCATTGTATTTATTACTGTATTCTTACAAATAAAGTTAATTTGAATTTGAATTTGAATTTGATCATAATATGTTACACAAGTTCTTAAATATACTATTGCGTCCCATGACATTTTCAGCCAAGTTTGGCATGTGAAAATTTGAGCTCAGTGATTTATCAATCGGTCAATTAGGTACATTGTTGATGTCATCGTAAATTCATTAAGGAAAAGATGTAAAAAAAATTGAACCAAAATGATAATGACAACAAATACAATCGAAATTAAAAATTATAATGAAATAAAATTAATGTCATTGAATTTAAATTATGAATTGTCAGATAAATTTCCCTAGATTGAATTGGGGCCAATTTATAATAAGTATTCGATGTTTTTCGGAATTTGTGTGCGAAATTACAATTGAAATTTATCAAGAGCTTTTCGGTGGTGACTACACCCATCTGCGAATTAATCATTGGTGTGTGAAGTTCTCAATCCGCACAAGGCTCGCGTGGGAACTATAACCAAACCCTCTTATTCTGGGGGCCTGCGCCCTGCATTGTTAACCCAATATGGTATGATATGTTATGTATTCTGTCGCAGAATTTAGTTTATGCGTTTAGATTTTTCTCCCACGACTTAATTAGCCAGACATACATTACTCAACGTTAGGTATTTCTAGTATTTAATTAAGATCTGTAAATGGACCTGTACAAATTACCTGTTCGAATGACGTGATCTCTAGGAAATCGAGCAAAAGTTGATTAATCATACATAGATAATCATCATCATCATAAAACATACACAGATAAATAAACCAAATGACCTATGACACCAAATTAACCTGACTACGAAGCATGAGGTCCCGGGTTCAATTCCCGCGTCGGGAGATATTTGTATGAAAAATACGAATGATTGTTCTCGAATCTTGGGTGTTTATAACATGTATTTAAGTATGTATCTATCTATTTAAGTATGTTTATCCGTTGCCTAGTACCCATATCACAAGCTTTGCTTACTTTGGGACTAGGTCAACTGGTGTGAATTGTCCCGTGACATTTATTTATATACAGATAAATAGATACACAACCAACAACAACATAAAGATGATGGTGGGTGGATGAAAGGATGGATGATGGGATGGACGACCTGGTTAAGGTTGCGGGATCGCGTTGGATGCGGATGGCACGGGACCGATCTGTTTGGCGAGCCTTGGGGGAGGCCTATGTTCAGCAGTGGACGTCTTTCGGCTGAAATGATGATGATGACAATGAGATACACATCAAGATACTTGTAAATACACGAACTATAATGCTCGTGCACAAGATGACAGGTAGGTAGTAGTCCGTGCCTTAAAGTAAAACCTTATTACAATGGAATAAGAACTATCGTGCCCCACATATGGGTCACTGGACCGTGAAAGTGTTAAGCATAGATCAGGAAATTGCACCTATTAATATTGCCCGCGACTCCGTCTGCAAAGAGTTAGTTTATTGCTTTCCCGCGGGATCTATACAATAGGGATGTTTCCTAGGTAAAAAAAAAATAATTCTTATTAGTCCGTATTTTACATTATCAAAAAATATTAGACACGTAATTTTTCTTTTGACAATTAAACAAAAAATGACGAAGATATGGCGCGTTGAAGTTCCGCGTGACGAGGCGTGACGTCACTTGTTCCTAAAACGCTCATACAAAGTGTAGGAACAAGTGACGTCACGCGAAACTTCAAAGCGCCATATCTTCGTAATTTTTTGTTTAATTGACAAAATAAAAAATTCGTGTCCAATATTTTTTGATAATCTAAAAGACTGACTAGTTAGGAAAGTAGCCAATTTTTCGTATTAAAAAGTATTCTATAATGTTAGTGCAGGTTATTTTATAAACTACCTGTGTACCATATTTCATCAAAATTCGTCAAATAGTTTTAGTGTGAAAGAGTAACAAATATCCACACATCCATCCATACAGATTTTCACGTTTGTAGTATCAGTGGGATATATTCTATGGACCTAGTAGCCTGAAAGAAATAAATGGAGTACGCACATAAAGTACTGCTCTCATCTCTGGGCTGGGGCACCCAAGTACCAAATTCTTCCATTTGACCGCATCCAACGTAGAGCTGCTCGATTTGTCGGTAATCAGGCACTCTCTGGCCTACTCGATCCTTTGGCTTTGCGGAGGGATGTGGCGTCTCTCTGTATATTATACCGTATCTATCATGGGGAGTGTTCTGACGAACTGTTCGAATTGCTGCCTGCGGCTAAATTCCACTACCGCACTTCGAGGAACCGTTTGTCTTTCCATCCTCACCATCTTGATGATTGGCATTCTAGTACCGTGCGTTTTAAGCGAAACTTCTTTCCTCGCACGACAAAGATCTGGAATCAGCTTTCAGCGGCAGCATTCCCGGAGCGTTACAACTTAGGGATCTTTAAAAAACGAGCCTACCAATTCCTAAAAGGGTCGGCAACGCACCTGTGATGCCCCCCGTGTTACGGGTGTCCATGGGCGACGGTGATCGCTTTCCATCAGGTGACACGTCTGCTCGTTTGCCACCTCTTATATATAAAAAAAAAATGATAAAATAAGAGCACAATAGCTAAACCTTTTAAAAGTCCTCGCCTGCGCGGTACAGGGGCTGGGGGGTAGGACGACAAAGGGGGCCGGGAGAGGTGCGGGCGGCATGCACACCCCCCAGCCCCTGTACCGCACGGGCGAGAACTCATTTAAACGGTTTAGCTATAAGTAATATATTATCATTTTAAAGTAATTTTCTAAACATGCACTATTGCATCATACGAGGGGCGTTCAATATAAAGTGAGAATGAGATGCAAACTCTTTTAATATTACGAAATTAAATATTGGCCGGTAAAGCTAATCTATCTAGCTGATTGCTATGAAAAAAAAACTAACTGTCTTTTGTTTAAAAAAATATACGGTAATTTCTTTGCAATGCTATTGAGTACGTTAGCGAAAATGGAGAAAATTTAACTGCGCGACGTTATCAAATACTTGTGTTTGAAAAATTTTTCTACGGACCAAGTCAATTTGGATTTGCGGGACACTTTAGGGTCTAATGCTCCTCCGTATTCGACAGTCGCACGTTGGTGCGTCGAATTTAGACGTGGAAGAACATCGACAATGGACGACCCCCGCTCCGGACGTCCTACCACAGCAGTAACTGAAGAAATTGTGAAAAAAGTCGAAAACTCAGTTTTGGCGGATCGTCGTGTCACGGTTCGTTTTATTGCTGAAAATGTAAAGATTTCAACGGGGAGCGTGCATAATATTTTACATGAACGCATGGGTATGAAAAAGGTATCTGCGCGTTGGGTACCAAGAATGCTTACTGACACGCAAAAACAAACTAGACTAGAGATTTGTCAAGAAGCTTTGAACCTGATGCAGCAAGACCGGGAACTTTTTTTGGCGCGATTTATAGCAATGGACGAAACATGGCTCCATCATTACGACCCTGAAACGAAACTGCAGTCTATGACATGGAAAAGGCCATCATCTCCAACTCCGAAGAAATTCAAGGTGAGCCCATCTGCCGGTAAGGTCATGGGCTCTGTTTTTTGGGATGGTAAAGGTGTATTAATGATTGAGTATCTCGAGCATGGAGCCACTATTACGGGCACTTTATACGCCAAACAAATAGCAACATTGCGCAATGAGATCCGCGAGAAACGGCGAGGTAAACTCTCGAAAGTTGTGCTGTTCCACCAGGACAATGCCCCGGCACACAAGTCCATCGTTGCAATGGCTGCAATTCGTGATGCTGGGTTCGATATCCTTAAGCATCCTCCGTATTCACCAGATCTCGCTCCCAGTGATTTCTACCTATTTCCGAGATTGAAACAATACCTGAGAGGCCAGAAATTTGAAGACGACGACGCGGTAGTCGCTGCAGTACAAGATTTTTTAAGTACTCAAGATGAGACCTTTTTTAAAAATGGAATTTTAAGTTTAGAAAAAAGATATACTAAGTGTATTATGCTAAAAGGTGACTATGTCGAAAAATAAAATGACATTTAGTAAAAGTTATTTATAACATACTCATTCCCACTTTTTATTGAACGCCCCTAGTACATTTGCATGCGTGCAATTTACAATACAATTTAGTTCAGAAATCACCATAAAACGGCTCCAATTATTAGTTAATACTAAAATCTAGAAATAAACCAAACCGACTCAAATCGCGTGCAGAAATAACAAAATGACTTAACTACAATAAAAGTTTACAGTCAATATCAACTCTATAACAGTACAAATGAGACTGCAGTTGCAACTAGCCAAAAAAATACGTGGAACATTTTTATTCTCAGAGTGTCAAAGCATATACTCGAGATGTCAAGTCTTGATTTTCAAGTACAATCGGCCACGAGCGTTTCTATGCCATTGACGATCAAGATTGTACTACAATTGATTTACCCGCCTTGCTTGCATAAACCATTAAGTTTGACAGTTGATTTGAAATTCAGACAGTTTACAAAATTCATGGTTAAGGTTGCGGGATCGCGTTGGATGCGGATGGCACAGGGCCGATCTGTTTGGCGAGTCTTTGGAGGCCTATGTTCAGCAGTGGACGTCTTCCGACTGAAATGATGATGATGGGTGATGACTAAATTCATAAAGGGTGGTCGCTCACAATGGGCCGCTCTCAATGCTATGCTTGAGTTTATTTGCGTGATCGAATCGTATACGAGTGAATTACCTAACTATTTCACGTCGTTTACTCTGTCTCTAGTTGTCCAAGTGACATCTTCATACTGTTTCACAGAAAAACGCTTAGGTTTATCCAGGAGACTAAATTTTTGTAACCAGTAACGATAACAAGAAAAACTTGATTCACCCGTACAGACTGGAATGATAAAAGGTGCATAAACACAATCAGCCAACTGTATGCGAATGCAAAAATATGTAAATAACACAGACTAGGTCAAGCGAGCGTGTGCATTCACTTTCTGCTCGGCAAAGAAGACAATTGTCACTCTTATGACGGTAGCGTAAGGCTGGATTAAATTGTAAATCTGTCACGTTCTTCGTGTTATTCTTTTAACGTTAAGATTCGCATTCGTAGTTGCTGTCAATATTTAAGAATATACCAGATATTTCCCTTCACCAACTCAAAAGTGTGTTTGGGTGGCCTCTCGTTTCATACATATGGGTGTAAAGTAAAGCTTGGACCCTCAAAGAAGACCTCCGTAAGGACTGGAGACGTTTGAGATGTGAACGCACCGAATAATGCTACGCAAAGGCTACGCATCTATTGTAGTAGAGCAGTGTTCCGCAAAGGGTGTGCCGTGGCACACTGATGTACCGTGGTCATTAGTTGGTCTGCCTCGGAAAAATAAGGTTATCTCATAAAGCTAAATAGACGGACGGAAGAATAATACTTAAACAGATGTAAATCACGCTGATTCACATGATTTTTCATTAATGGTGTTGTAGCGGAGTTTATAAGTCTGACGCCTGGGTAAGGGCCAGAATGATTCAACCACTACATATGAGGATATAACTCAGTTTATTATGATAGTACAGATACAGGGTTTATGTACTCTTAATAATTATTGGTTTACATACATCTGGTTCGCATCAGTTAATTATAGACAGTGTGATTATGACGTCATCGGGTAACCACATAAACAAGAAGTTGGCTTAATGTAAATGACACAATTGTACCAATAATACAGATGAAACCGGGTTCCATAAGGAACCCGCGAGGTCCACCGATACCACCCCTCGTCCTCTCCTCACGCCTCCTTCTTCAATACGAATCTACAGGGAGATACGTATTGCATTAGAGTAACGCGCTAAAAACGGCGCTTGCAAGAGCTAGTATTACAAGTACAATTCTGCACAACAGGAATTTATATAGGTCAAGATTGGGTAAATAATATGGAACAAACTCACAGCTTTCTTGTTCTCTGGAACTGCGTCTATATCCTCTCGCCATCCGTCCTCAATTATATACTATCTAATCTGAGGGCAGTTCATTCACCCACTTCATCCATCAAGTTCAAATCCCAACCGATTTTCCCTCCTCGTCATAAACGTCAAAGTCATCCCTAAGATTGCCGGCTTAAAATAGGAATGACAGGTCAGAATAGGTGTCATTGCATGAATGCCACCAACTAGTACATCGCGGAGTTCGCGGGTTCCGCGACAGGTGTACCTCCAAAATTTTCGTTTAGCTAGGTGTACGGTCAAGTGCAAAAATAAGCATCGATTTAATCCTCCCATCGTTACATACCTGTACCTTAATTCAACGACATAAGAGCTATGGGACGTATTTATGAGCAAGTTGTGTGCACTATTTTTACACTTGACTGTACCTTGATTGAAAACAAAAAGTTTGCGGAACACTGTAGTAGAGGGTACCAGAAGTGGCCATCACCCATTTGCTTAATGTATGATAATAATTTTATACTTACCAAATTTAACATACCAAAAAATTAGCTATTTCAAACTAAATACAAACTGAAATATAGATGCACAGAAAAAACCCCAGAAAAAAAAAAAAAAAAAAATTCTGTGCATCTATATTTCAGTTTGTATTTAGTTTGAAATATATGGTTTCACGGGATGACCGTAAAAGTAATAAAAAAAAATGAAGTTGAAAGAAAATAAAAAAATAGAAAAAGATACTTCATACTTAACTTGTAAAAAATTAGTTGTTGTCAGCAACTCCGTCTGCGAAGGATAGGGGTATAAAAAATAGCCTATTTACCTTATTCTCAGATCTAGCATATTTATACAGACGAAAAATTCATAAAATCTGTCAACCCGTTTCGGAGGAGTTCGATATTGCTATCGATATCTTTGCAGACGATACGAGATTTTTATGTATTAGAAAAAGAAGAAGAGAATATATTTCACGTGAGTTGGCTAAAATATTCCAGGCCAGACTGCCCAGTTGGCTAGGCATCCCACACGCCGATGTAGACTTGACTTAAAAAATATTGGGTCTAGTTATACACACCCTTAACACTCACAGGAGAGACGAAAGCAAATAAAATGTGTATGAATTAAATATAATAATGACAATAATCTAGCCCTTATTATACTAAAGGTTAGTATTATACGTATGTTGCAACTGCTCATTACTTATGCTGAAATTGCTGAATACTAAGAACCGACAACATGTTTTCTACATTCGAAATCAATGATCCGTCAAACAGCAGCTGATATATGTAAATTAAATTGAAATGAATACCAAATGTAAAAGTCACTTTAGAATTGATAATTTGTTTGCGAGACGATCAATTATTTAAGTTGTGTCTGAATTGTGTCTGCTATTTTGTTGTAGGTAACCATCAGGCTCGCCAAACCGATCGGTCCTGTGCCAACCGCATACAAAGCGTTCCAGCAACCTTAATGAGGTCGTCGCTCTGTTTTGTTAGAGGCCTACCTACACTGCGTCTTCCGGTCCGTGTACGCCATTCGAGAACCTTTTGGCCCCATCGGCCATCAGTTCTACGACCGAGCAATGTGCCCTGTCCACTGCCATTTGAGTTTGGCGATTCTTCGAGCTATGTCGGCGACTTTAGTTCTTGCGCGGATTACATCATTTCTAATGCGATCCCGCAGAGAAACTCCGAGCATAGCGCGTCCATCGCACTCTGAGTAACCATAGAACAGGAATATGGGGCCTGAGTGCCAAGCCCTCTTCTTGTGAGAGGGAGTCATTATCAATCAGGCCACCTAGTGGGAGATCTGCCATAGCCTCGCCTTCCGCGTTCGTGGTCGCCACTCGAGAACCTTTCCATATTTTTAATCTGACACAAAATCACAGTTTCTTAAACTACTTACTTCTGGAGACATGTTTTTATCCTTTTGTGACGATAAACCCTTCACAAAAACGAAGGTTGTATGCAATAGTTGCGTGCAACTTGTCTCTCACTCCGTCAGTGTTGCCATATCCATTTTATGTAAAAATCTGTAGAATTCCGTAAATCACGTGAAGAAAAAATCCGTAGTTCTAACGTTTTTTTTTAAGTTAGGTATATTCGACTGCACCTAAACCTTTAAATGCTATTCAAATTTAGATAAGCGTCTGGCTAACGTAAGTTGGCAATAGAAAATCGGCACAAATTAAAAAAAAAATTAGCAATCCATTCTGACAAGAAAGAAAATTCTATTCATACGCTTTTATTCAAGTGAGATAGACGCGTAAAAGAAGTGTCTATTTATTTATTAGAAAAAACATATACAGGTGTAAATACAAGACTAAAACTACTATTAAATTAAAATAACTAAAACTAAACTTAATTAAAAAAAGAGAGGTGGGCCTCTTGGCATGGTGCCCATCACGCAGGCAGCATTCCCGCGCTGAACAGCGATTGCGATTCTTTGCGCGAGAAAGCTGCCGGCGCGAGGGTTGCCTGTTGCCTCTCTCAACCTATTGCTGAGCTCCCTGTGTAACTCCAGTGCACCCTTACCCCAAGGACCTAGAGTCTCGACGCCGAAAGGAAAAAAATGATATTGGGCGCCGAGACAGCTATATTTTGTGGCCTTGAGGCGTTCCCGGGCGTCCGCCGCCGCCCCCGCACGTTTGGTAGTTGCTGGTAGGTAGGACGCCGCCAGGGTGTCTGTACAGGTGGCGTCCCACACCAGCGCACGGCCAGTCTTCCAGTCTTTCATACGCTTTGGTTTCCCATTAATTCCGTTCCGTTTTGTTCATTTTTGCTAATTATCTGCGAAACTAGTAGGTGAATGTAAGAAAAATGAGGCTTGTCTGAAACTCCGTAGATTAGCCAAGCATTTCCGTAGGTCTGGGCACAAGGCCTAAAACCCGTAGATCTACGGACTTTTCCGTAGATCTGGCAACGCTGCCCTCCGTACGTGTATTAACAAGGAAATTTAATTACGCTTTATCTTGTCGTGCTAATTAATATAAATGCAAAAGTTTTTGACTGTGTCCGTGCGTACGAGCGTGTTTCTTTTTTACTCATCATCATAATCATTTCCGCCGAAAGACGTCCACTACTGAACATAGGCCTCCCCCAAGGCTCGCCAAACAGATCGGTCCCGCGCCATTCGCATTCAACAGCGTTCCCGCAACCACCAGGTCGTAATGGTGGCAATGGACGTCTCTCGGCTGAAATGTTGATGACCGGATGGTTATCTTCCCTTTTACTGGTGGTAGGGTCAACGTCATAAATAAGAGATCACTTTAACGTCATGTTTGAAATTCCATTCGAAATTATGTAACGACTGAAATAATAAATAATAATAAATATTCTCACCTCACCCTTATTTAGTACAGTACAGTCGACCGCTGACGTAACCTAGCAGTTCCCAGACTAACGAGGAGGAAGTACACTCGGACACGTAACGCGATTGTTCGCAAACCGATCCTATCTTCGTAATGAGACTTTCCCCGGACAACTGTACATGATACAAAATGTACTTACATGCTAATGAAGTACTTAGCCTGCTGTAAAAAATAATTTTGAAAAATTTCACTGTGCAACACAACCTAATGATATGCAAAATTACCGTTACCGTTGACTTTTGAAACAGCGGGGCTGCTCCGACATTCGAAAATAGAAGTTCGTATAGTAGCGTCTTGCTCACTCTCATATTAAATGCTATTTGCGAGAGCGGGACGGCACGATACGAAGTTCGAATCATGATCTTCGTAGTATAGGCCAGCCTCTATATATCATACATTATACAATATGTACTTATGACCCACCTATCACAAGCAGCACACAGAATGCTAACGAGTTTGTAAGCAGAAAAGCAAGGTATTATCGTGGTTCATTACATTCTAGCATGCCTGGAGATAAGTCCTGTATATTCGCGGCATTTCTTCGTAAATAAGCCGGCCGTCACCGATTTAGTGTCGCGGTGACAGTCAAATGCTCCTAATGTCTGCTAATAGAGACAAATACAGCCGGCTCATTACAGTAAAAAAAGAATCAAAACGTATATTCTGCAAATAGGCTACTAAGAGCGCTCTTTTACATAACATGTCACTTTTTCAAACTACCAGCGTTTTCGGAAGGATTATTATTGCGCAGCAACTTGCCAGAAAGTCATCTTTCAATAGAAAATCAAATAAATAATTACAAATATAAAAAAACATGTAAATTACAATATATAAATCTAAGAAAAAATATATTAAAAAAAACAAGTCGGGTCTCTAGTCTAGGGTGAATGAGCATTTACTAGGCAAGCGTGCTCCATCGTAGGCCTCACCTTCGCTTTCCATCAGCCGTGATTCTGGCCAAAAATAAATATTAAAAACAATACAAATACAATATAAATTATGTAAATAAATAAATACAAAATAGGGATGTATGGGGTTCCTTAGTTAAGAAACTAAAACTAAACATCTTAACTATATCTACATTCAGTGGAAGCGTAATAGGATGCTTCCACCGTCAAAATATAAAACCGGCTAAGTGCGAGTCGGACTCGCGCGCTGATTTTTTTTTCGGACTTCCGCACCACAAATAGGCTTAAACCTGAGGATATTTGCTATGCGATTAACAGCCAAGGAGTTGAAGTCTATTCCTCCAGAAATTGTGAAATCTCGTGGCATGACCGAAGTATCTTACACTGTAAGTAAGTAAAACTTGTTCCTCGTCGAATTTCTCTTTGGAAATAAAAAAAAATATTATATTTACATGTTGAAATGAACTGATTGCAGGTATTTATTAATCCAAAGTTAAAAGTAGTTGATTACCGCAAGGTGTCACACAACGAAGGCTGCGAAAGAGTGAGAACGCGAAGTCGGGCGTAGTGCCTCAACTATTAACCGTGAGTGATCCGCATACCTTATTTTAATAATAAAACGGTGTTCACTGACCATCTGGTCACCACGTGCTCCTTTTATTTTTTGTAAACTTTAAAAATTAATAATATGGCCTGCTGTATTTTAATGTATAACAGCATCATAATAATCCGTCTTAATGTCAGTAGATTAGGAGCAGGAATTTAGCTTTGACTGGCTTTTCCTGGGCGCCTCGTGTCCACGCATGCGCGTAACTCCGCGCATGAAGCGCCGCCACGCCATCTATCGTTAAGATCTTTATCCATATATATTAATGCTTAACGAATCTCCGCGCCAAGTGCTGCCATCTTTTGGTAAGAGCTGTAATAAACATTTGATAGCTTGACGTTTTGACGAGTCTGAGCTTAAGATTGCAGCTCTATGAAAAATAAACTGCGGACTCAACTTCCGGCAACAGTGTTTCCAGACAGCGGCCATGATCATTTTCCATCAGATAACCCTGTTGCTCGATTTCGTCCCTCTTGTAAATCTTATAATGAAAAAATGAATAAGTGCAAGGCGTTTTAAAAATAATAAGTAATATAATAGAACTAGCTGTTGCCCGCGACTCCGTCTGCGAAGAATGGGGGAGGGGCTAAAAAATAGCCTACGATACAAATCATACAAATCATACAAATCGGTCGAGCCGTTTCGGAGGAGTTCGGTAACAAACACCGTGACACGAGATTTTTATATATTAGAGAATATTTCAGAAAATGGCGGGGCACATGTTACCCGAGAGAACGAAGTGATCTTATAAGGGTTCCTTTTTTCCTTTTGAGGTACGGAGCCCAATTTTTGTTATTTTTGAAATTTTGTTATTTAAGTACCTACGTTTTCTAAGATGACGAGAGTAACTATGAGAAAAGCCTAAAAATATTTTTCACGACACTGCTCGAAAATGTGGCCATAGATAACCTAAATCCTGTACTCAAAACTGCCTATATATGTACATTTAACAGCTGACTCATTTATGGCGCACAAACACGACAACAAAGTTACACTAATCGAAAACAGGACGTATCAGTATATGTATTTCATTATACGATACGACTTTTTGAAAGATAATTTCTGAATTTCATTCCTGGCGTGCTGAAACGACATTATTGGACCAATCAACAGTAATCGTCTGCTGCATGCGATGGATGGATGGATGAATGGATGGATGGACGGACGGACGGACGGACGGACGGACGGACGGACGGACGGACGGACGGACGGACGGACGGACGGACAGACGGACTGGATGGACGGATGGACGGGATGGACGGGATGGACGGGATGGACGGGATGGACGGGATGGACAGAATGGACGGATGGACAGATGGACGGGATGGTCAGGATGGACGGATGGACGGATGGACGGGATGGACGGAATGGACGGATGGATGGACGGATGGACGGATGGACGGAATGGACGGGATGGACGGGATAGACGGGTTGGACGGGATGGACGGGATGGACGGAATGGACGGGATGGCCGGAATGGACGGGATGGATGGGATGGACGGGTTGGACGGGATAGACAGAATGGACGGATGGGCAGGATGGACTGGATGGACGGGATGGACGGAATGGACGGATGGACGGAATGGACGGGATGGACGGGATGGACGGGATGGACAGAATGGACGGATAGGCAGATGGACGGGATGGACAGGATGGACAGATGGACGGGATGGTCAGGATGGACGGATGGACGGATGGACGGAATGGACGGGATGGACGGGTTGGACGGGATAGACGGGTTGGACGGGAAGGACGGGATGGACGGGTTGGACGGGATGGACAGGATGGACAAGATGGACGGGACGGACGGGACGGATGGACGGGATGGACGGAATGGACGGGATGGCCGGAATGGACGGGATGGATGGGATGGACGGGTTGGACGGGATAGACAGAATGGACGGATGGGTAGGATGGACGGGATGGACGGGATGGACGGAATGGACGGATGGACGGAATGGACGGGATGGACGGGATGGACAGAATGGACGGATGGGCAGATGGACGGGATGGACAGGATGGACAGATGGACGGGATGGTCAGGATGGACGGATGGACGGATGGACGGGATGGACGGAATGGACGGATGGATGGACGGATGGACGGGTTGGACGGGATAGACGGGTTGGACGGGATGGACGGGATGGACGGGTTGGACGGGATAGACAGGATGGACGGGATGGACGGGACGGACGGGACGGATGGACGGGATTGACGGAATGGACGGGATGGCCGGAATGGACGGGATGGATGGGATGGACGGGTTAGACGGGATAGACAGAATGGACGGATGGGCAGGATGGACGGGATGGACGGGATGGACGGAATGGACGGATGGACGGAATGGACGGG
Organism: Archips crataeganus; assembly: GCA_947859365.1. Taxonomy (NCBI): domain Eukaryota; kingdom Metazoa; phylum Arthropoda; class Insecta; order Lepidoptera; family Tortricidae; genus Archips; species Archips crataeganus. Next base: position 1,818,943 of record OX402066.1, read on the forward strand.
ATGGACGGGATGGACAGAATGGACGGATGGGCAAATGGACGGGATGGACAGGATGGACGGGATGGACGGGATGGACGGGACGGATGGACGGGATGGACGGGATGGACGGGATGGACGGGATGGATGGATGGATGATTATGATGATGATGATGATAATGATTTCCTCGCATTAGTCGTGAAAAGCACAATGTTTAGTCTCGGCCAAAAGTGCAATAGATGGACTCGTACTTTCGAGGGCCTCCGCTACGCGTCGGCCCTCAAACAAACTCGTCCATCTATTGCTTACTTTCCAGCCTCTACAACAATGTACTATTACTACAATGTTAGTACCACTGGTAGAATTTTCTTCCCAGTGTAGGTGTAGTACCTACTACTAGACTGCTTGGTAGTACCACGGGAAGAAAATTTTGCCCGTGGTACTACCAGTGGTACTACCAGTGGTACTGCCAGTAGTACCACGGGCAAAATTTTCTTGCCGTGGTACTACAAAGCAGTCTAGTAGTAGGTACTACCAAGGATAATATTGACTGGATTGGCAGTTGCCATACTAAGGAACGGCCGCGGTTTTTGTAGTTTCGATTATTAAATCTAGATGGCGCTGAAATATAGCCAGAGGCTTTTAAGGCAAAGCAATAAGACTACAGATATTTCATATCACTGCAAATGTATTATTATGCAATATTTTTGAAAAATAATACATTTGTAGTAATATGAAACATGTGTAGTCTTATTGTTTTGCCTTCAAAGCCTCTGGCTATATTTCAGCGCCATCTAGATTTAATAATCGAAACTACAAAAACCGCGGCCGATCCGTAGTATGGCGACTGCCAATCCAGTCTATATCATCCTTGGTATGTACTACTGTCAGTACCACGGGCAAAAAAGGTTTTAAATAAGTAAGTAAATAAGTTCAATGTGAATTAAGGTATGGATATCTACATCTACAATCTCCTATCAGTATTTAAGTCCACTCAGACCGTTATTAGCCGCATCGCGATGCTTAATTGCCGACCCAGGGTCGTTATTTTAATTTTATGACTACGATCCTAGGAACACACTTAGTAAGGGAATGAGGAAAGCGCATGCGCGATAACTACCCGTCCTTTTCTGTAAACAATCACTCATTATGCACCATTTGACTGCTTTTTCTGCTTCAGAGTTGTTGTCCTTAATTGCAATTTGATACTTTAATGGTAATTCGCTAAAAAACGAGAGTCGGATAGCTCGAAGAATAAGTAAGTTGAAGTTTTTTCGTAATATACTGGCTGTTGCCCGCGACTCCGTCTGCGACAGCTTTTCAATTTTATTATGCAAATCTACTCTACGTTCATCCCAGAATCACCAACTATCTAAATATACCTAAATTAATCTAAATCGATTGCGGTTTAACCGCGAAGACATATTAGACAGACAGACAGATAGAGTTACTACTGTATTTATAATATTAGTAAGGATTGAAAAGTTCTCGAATGGAGACCACGGACTGGTAAGCGCAGCGTGGGGCGTGGGACGTCCACCAAGATGGACGGACGATTTGGTGAAGGTGCAGGTTCAGGGTGGATGCAAGTCGCTTCCATCCGTAATGATTGGGGGTCAATGAGGGAGGCCTACGTCTGAAATGATGATGATTGAACTAATATCAAGCAAGACTGTGGCAGTGGGCAGGGCACATCGCTCGTAGAACTAATGGCCGATGGGGCCATAAGGTTCCCGAGTGGCGTCCACGGCTGGTAAACTTAGTGAAAGTAGACCTCCAATGAGATGGAGCGACGACCTTGTTAAGTGAACGCGTTAGATGCGGGTGGCGCAGTACCGATCTGTTTGGCGAACCTTGGGGGAGGTATAAGTACGAGTATATTCAGCAGTGTAAGTCTTTCGGCTGAAATGATGATGATGATGATGAAACTAGGCGGTTGAAACGCTAAAATTAACGCCCACATAGTGACAGGTCATTGTACGAAATTCTTTGTGCTTTGCGATTGTGCTCTACAAAAGTAACAAACATACAGACACAAACTTCCTATTTATCATGTTCAAGTAAGACATGTTTAAATGAAGCCATTTGGATCCGCTAATGTTAACCGTTAACCTCTGCCACCGCAAACGAGGCTGAACAAGACGGATAGACTAACCAGTGCGGCATTAGCAGGGTTAACTCATAAATCAGCTTCTTATTTATGATACAGAAGAAGGTGTCCAAGTTACGGGGGTAACTTTAATTCCGCTACACGTCGGAAATGGCGCCATCTGTCATAGTAATGGAATGTCGTCTTGATAATTATAAACCTATAGACAAAGGTGAAATTACTTACCTATGTAGGTATCTCACTAATGTCTAATATTATAAACGTGAAAGTTTGTGTGGATGGATAGATGTGTGGATGTTTATTACTCTTTCACGCTAAAACGGTTTATCGGATTCTAATGAAATTCGGCACATAGATGGTTTATAACCTGCATTGACATAAAGGATACTTTTTATCCCGGAAAATTGCGTAGACCCGCGGAATGGCGGTAAACGAATTCTGCGTAGACGGATTCGGGGGCAACAGCTAGTGTAAAAATATGTAAGGCTATTCCCATTCTGATAAATATTCTGAGTGCAACAAGGATACCAAAAAAAGTAAAGCCTTGATCAAAGGAAAGAATTAACGCTATGTACGAGTAATCCTATTTTTATTATTTATGTTGAAGCAAAAATTCGTATTGGGGAAGGAAAACAAGTTGTCAAATTTATTCACTACAAAACGTGGAATATGCTAAGTAAAATAATAAATTCCAACGGTTTAATGGTTTTACTGTTTTTCGTTAATCTCATTGATAACTATTAAAAAATCTAAATCAAATTTGTTTTACAATTTGCTTCTCTGAAATTTGCTTGATGCTTTACGAAATTTGCGGCTCATTCTTGTTAAGCTTCAGAAAATCACTTATCTCCGATTTTTCGTTCCTATCAATAATCTTAGACCCTTTGGTCATCAAATACTTAGCCACCTTATGGTTACCCTTTGGCTCTCCAAAATAAATAATATCAGCCAAAACCTTCATTTCATCTTTACCAATTTGACTCAGTTCATATTTCATTTTAGATGCACTATCAGAAACAAAGATACTCAATATTGGTTCTATATCAGTCAACGAGTTGGCCGCCCAGTCTTGTATAGCGGTTATTACGGCATCAGCTCTCATTTCAACCTCTGCCATACCAACTTTGTCGAACACAGCATCAATAATATCAATAATAATTCTTGTTGCTTTAGTCCTGCTTTTAACTGCTTCATCAGCTACATTAACAAGTTTATGCCTCTCAGTAATCACTGAACGTAGAACAGATAAGCTTTCTCTCATGTCGTTTATATTTGCGTCCACTATATTCCTTGCTTTTTCCCTCAAATATTCAAATATCTCATCCCTTATAATAGTTTTAAGAAAATGTTTTTTACTGACAATCAGTTGAGCTGATTTTATAATGAAGTACTGAAATTTGACGTCGTATAGTTTTAGCACTTCACTTAAAATTTCCGCAAAGTGATCAGAGAAACCTGGAAATGATCTGCAAATGCCCATAGTATGGCAAACGAATTTCATCTCATTTTGCTTATTCCGCATAGTAAAAAGCACAACAGCTTCTGACATGATGTATTTTTCAGAATTTGAAATATTCCTGTTCTTAGCTAGGACTTCCTCTACGAGTGTTCTTTCGAGACTGCTTTGAAGGGAAACAGCCATATCAATTTTGGCAAGCACGATATCAGCTGGTTCCACGTCGAAGGAAGTTTCTTTCCTCAACATGAATCTGAAATAGCTTTTTAATTTTTCTGCGTACACTTCACACGATTCATTTACTAATGATTCATCTAACGTGAAATTAAACTTTAAACGTAAATATTCTGCTACAGATTGGATGCTTTCAAAGCCTTTCTTTTCGAGTCGTTCTTCATGTATCTCTCTGACTGATTTATTGTCGTGATTGTTTCTTGAAAATTGTGGTTTTGGCTCGTCAAATATATAGTTTTCTTTTTCTGGTTTCGTATCAGCTACTTCGTTGCTCAAGATGTTGCCAGCACGCAAAATCGCTGTTTCCACCCTGAGGGTTTTTTCCATTCGTTTCATAAAGTCTGGATCCATGCGAACGTGTGCTTGTATTTCTATGTCCTTTCCTTTAGCTAAGTCTGAAATAGTTATTATAAACATGCGAATCATCATCATCATCTCCGGACTATACAAGTCTCATTGCTGGGCACAATCATCCTCTCAATCTAAGAAGGCTTGGGGTACATAACATAGCTTTTATATAAAATGAGAATTATACTATACGATGGTTATAACAAATAAAATGTATACCACACAATAATTATAAAGAATCAACAGACATATTTTGAAATATGCTGGCTCTTGCTGAGGCACCGACTTCAAACAGATCAGTAGACACAAGGATGATATAGACTGGATGGCAGTCGCCATAGTACGGATCGGCCGCGGTTTTTGTAGTTCGATTATTAAATCTAGATGGCGCTGAAATATAGCCAGAGGCTTTTAAGGCAAAACAATAAGACTACAGATGTTTCATATTACTACAACGTATTATTTTTCGAAAATTGCATAATAATACATTTGCAGTGATATGAAATATCTGTAGTCTTATTGTTTTGCCTTCAAAGCCTCTGGCTGTATTTCAGCGCCATCTAGATTTAATAATCGAACTACAAAAACCGTGGCCGATCCGTACTATGGTGACTGCCAATCCGTAGAAAGTTATTTTCGTGGTTTTTTGAGTCACTTAATTTTTATTATTTTATTTTATGCGATTAAAGTTTGAATATGGCAACAGATTTTTATAAAAATCTTTGTTCCTATTCTATCCGTTTTGTACATTTTATTACCCATATTAAAGATTCTTATTTATAATTGAAATAAAATATCTGTCGTTAATGTTATTTTTTTATGTGGTATTGCATATTAAAACTTACCATAAAACAAAACTAAAATTATACAAGAAAATCTAAGCATGATTTAGTTCAATCTCACACAGCTCGGAAACCGTCTTTCATGTATTTCAATCAGTTTTAACGATGTGATCGTTATAACTACATCTTAATGGTCATTAAAGAAAATTAAAATACAGTTAATGAAAATTTTATCGTAAGTAGTATGGTTATGAAGTGGTTATGAATTATGAAGAACTGTGTGTAAACCGAACAAGTTTAAGGGGAATTCAGAAAAAAATGTAATCTATTTTTAAATCAGGATATTTAGGGGTTTCTCTTACTCAGAATCGAGGGTGCTATTGATTTTAATGATAAAAAAGTCTCTTATTTTCCATATACTTACATATTTTTGTGTCAGTTTTATGACGTCTTTTTTCATACGGTTTATATATTGCTCGTCGTAAAACTGACACACAAAATTGTATATGAAAAATTAGGTACGGAACCATACACTGCGCGTGGGCCGATATTTACTTGACCATTTATTAACCACTCAGTTAACTCAATCGTTAATATCTTCACGCTCAAATTGCAATAGGGGTAGGCAGAGATGGAGCACCACTATCGTGTCATCTATAACCTCAGAATTAAAAGGCTTCATCGCAATAACGGTGTACAGGGAATATGAACTCTCTAGCACTTACCATAAGATTGAAATTACAACTATTCACAAATGTACAATGGAACTTTTTCGATCTAAGGTCGTGATCTTGTGCAGATTCTGTTCATTTCACGCATGCGCACTTTGACATATCGCTAGTAAAGCCGATATTGTTATTTGTAATTGAGTCTTGACTTAAAGTGCGAAAGATTAAATTTGATCGCAGCAAAATCATATATGTGTATTAAATACTAGTTGGCCGCAACTTTATCTGTTTCCTGCGGGAATTTCGTATTTTCCCGGGATAAAAATTAGTCTTTGTTAATCAGGCTTTTTTTCTATTTAGTTATAGGAACAGAACTCATAGTGAAAATATACGGATCACTCACTAGACACTCACTCACTCACTCACGGAGTTTAACTAGGCATCATCATCATCATCATCATTTCAGCCGAAAGACGTCCACTGCTGAACATAGGCTTCCCCCAAGGCTCGCCAAACAGATCGGCCCTGCGCCATCCGCATCCAATGCGTTCCCACCTTCACCAGGTCGTCGCTCCAGTTTGTTGGAGGCCTCCCTACACTGCGTCTTCCGGTCCGCGGTCGCCATTCGAGAACCTTTCGGCCCCATTGGCCGTCAGTTCTAACTATACCCTGTCTATTTAACAGAGTTAGCAAGGCGTTCTCTCTGTTGCACTTTTGTATGCAAATGAAAGGGACAAGAAACTGTCAGTGGGCGCCAACAATCTCACGTCGATGGCGGGCTCGGCTTACATGCCGTTTGTTGGAATATTCGTAATATTTCTCGTGATTTTTTGATTTTTCTCGTGGCACCTCAAATAATTACATATATTAATCATAATGCAGTGGGACGTATGTGCCGGTGCATCGTCCTTATCGCTAACCAATTACGTGCATTCTCTGTTTTTCTAGTACTAACTCTGTTAAATAGACAGAGTATAGGCATGTTTCGGGCTAAGTAAGTACTTAGTCCTTATTCCCAGAGCCTCACATCACGGCGGCTGCCAAACGTGCACACAGTACAGTAGTGTTGAGTACGGCTGATATGATGATATGATGACTTAGTACCTAAGTAACTCCTCACCTTATCGGGGGCCGAAGATGATGATGATGATGATCAGGTAATAAGTTCACCAGTTACAAAGGAAGTGAACCGTGTGGATAACACGTATGTTTACGCGGAGTATTCCGGGAACATTCCCGCGGGGTGGATGACCTGCCCACAGTTCAATCTAACCTCGCAGTTTACAATAACAACGTTAATAAGTTTTGGTTAAATACAAGTTTTTTTCTGACTGTACTTGCATTGGTATCCTAATCTTGACTAAAAGACATTTTGATTAAAAGAACATGTTTGCTAAAGCCTATTCTGACCCTGGAAGACGCAGTGTAGGTAGGCCGCCAACAAGATGGAGCGACGACCTGGTGAAGGTTGCGGGAACGCATTGGATGCGGATGGCGCAGGGCCGAACTGTTTGGCGAGCTTTGGGGGAGGCCTATGTTCAGCAGTGGACGTCTTTCGGCTGAAATGATGATAATGATGATGATTCTGCCCCTAATATTTGTAGTATACGAAATGACCTGGCGGCAGGAACTTTTTCACAACATTTTATGTACTTTGGTATTTGTAACAAAACGACCTGTTCCCTGCAAGTTCCCAATCCGCACTGGGCCCGCGTGGGTACTACGGCACAAGCCCTCTCAATCTGAGAGGAGGCCTGTGCCCTGCAGTGGGACGTATATAGGCTGGGATGATGATGATGATGGATGACCTGTTACCAAATTAGAGGTAATTTTACCAGTATATACATACATACACCCATCACGCTTGAATCCCAAAGGGGGTATGCAGAGCACACGAAACGCTATATTTTTCGGGGCTACTTTTAGTAATTTTAGGTTTAATCTAATATATAACTTAAGGACACGTGTTACTTTAAGATCTTTTTTTAAAGAAATAGGTAAGTATCCTAACCCTGCCGTCGTTGTATATATTTGAAATAATCATGTATGTAAGAAAAAACATATGTGATTTTCTCACTAACGTCGATAAGCCAAAGGCTACTAGAAACACAGGGAAGCTTAAAGTTCCAAAAGGTTCCTTAAAGTTAAAGTTGGTTTCGTAGTTACTTAGTGGGTCGTCGGCAAAGAATAAAGGCGGAGGATTCTCGATCTTCCTGGTGCAACACTCTTGCTGGTGTACCACAAGGTGGAGTGCTGTCTCCATTATTATTCTCTATTTTTATAGATTCTATTTCTCGTAATCTTCTTTCTTCGTATCACCTTCATGCTGATGACCTACAAATCTACTCTCAGGGTGTGATTGGCGATCTTCCGTTGGTTATCGAGTCTGTTAACTTGGATCTAAAGAAGATTTTGAAATGGAGCCAACGATTTGGCCTGATTGTTAACCCGACAAAGACCCAGGTCATTGTTATTGGTAGCTCGAAACTTGTCCCAAGAGTCGACTTTGCATCTCTGCCACCGGTGCTTTTCGACGGAGTACTAATACCGTTTGCGCATCAGGTCAAGAGCCTGGGTGTTATTTTAGACCGCACTCTCTCATGGTCTCCTCATGTGTGCGAGGTGAGCAGGAAGGTGTTTGCTGCGGTGGGATCTTTAAGACGGCTTCAGAATTTCCTACCTTTTGCTACCAAGGTTGCGCTTGCTCAAACTTTGCTGCACCCTATATTCGACTATGCTGACATTTGCTATCCCGATCTCCTAGAAGAGCAGCTTAATAAACTTGAGCGAATTCAAAATCTTTGCATTCGGTTTATTTTTGGTCTGCGTAAGTTCGATCATGTCTCTAATTTTCGATCACAGCTCAAGTGGCTCCCAATCCGCCTTCGCCGTAACTCTCACGTTCTCCACCTTCTTTACGGCATTCTCTTTAACCCTGCAACTCCTCGCTACCTCAAAGAGCGGTTTAGCTACGTAACTTCTATTCGATGCTCTCAGAACTTTCTCCTTACCGTGCCTCTCTCTAACTCCAAATTCTATGTCTATTCTTATACTGTCCAGGCTATTCGGTTGTGGAATGCCTTGCCGATTGACTTACGACGGGCAAAATCTCTGTCAATCTTTAAATCAATGCTTAAGGTGTACTATCTGTCTTCTTGTAATAATTAGCTTTGTTATAGTTTATTTATTTATATGTGGCTGTTTATCCCAATGCTTATATTTGTTTTAGACGTGTACTTATTATATGTATGAGTAGATGTACTATTTTTTGTTGCGTTTTAATTTTCTAATCCACTGTTGATGCACCACCTGCTGTAAACTAGTCCTTCCTTCTTTCTGGTAAAGGGTTACCTGGAAGATCGCTCTTTAGCGATAAGGCCGCCTATTGCTTACCTTGTAACTTACTCTCTGTGTACCTGTTTTCTGTATTGCTTACTATTCCTGGTGTACAATAAAGAGTCATTGTATTGTTCCATCTTACAGACTGGCTAAAACTAAAAAGTCGTTTCTGGGAAGATGCATACGTTTTTATAATAAAATTCCGAAAACAATAACCGAACAAACTGATACAAAATTCAAATCCATTGTGAAGAAGACATTAATATCTAAGGCGTACTATAAAATTAATGACTATATCATGGACAGGGATGTTTCGAAATAATTCCGATCCGCATTGGCGATCCCTAGTCTCAAATAGCGTATCTACTGTGTTAAAAAATTTAATTGTATTAAATACTTTATGTTTAGATGTATGTAGATCTGATTGAAAAAAATATACCTTGTTGAATTTCTTGCCGGTTTCTTCTCAAATGGGTTTTTTCCGAACCGGTGGTAGATTCTTCTTCTAAATTGAATAAAGAATTTTGACTTTGACTTTGACTTTGACTTTTATATAAAAATCTCGTGTCACGGTGTTTGTTGCCGAACTCCTCCAAAACGGCTTGGCCGATTTTTATGAAACTTTTTTCTCTACACTCGGTAGGTCTGAGAATAGGTCGTAGGCTATTTTTTATACCCCTAGGTTTACATGGCAAAACAACATGTACAGGGTCAGCTAGTGTTAGATAAAAGTTTTACAATAGTGACGGGTTTTTAGCCTATCGTCTACGATATGCCTTAACCTATTTCCTTAGTTGCTTCTTACGACATCCACTGAAGAAATAGCGACCAATATATAGCCAAGGGTTAAGTCCCAGGCTGTATTTTATAAACAGACTAGCTATTGCCCGCGACTCCGTCTGCGAAGAATAGGGGAAAAAATAGCTTACGACCTATTCTCAGACCTACCGAATATAGACAAAAAAGTTTCATAAAAATCGGTCAAGCCGTTTCGGAGAAGTTCGATAACAAACACCGTGACACGAGATTTTTATATACTTACTAGACTAGATTAGAAGATAGACGCATTAAATTTTGCATTTATAATATAACTTGGATTAGCAAGATTACCTATGGCACAACCACAACAAACAAAATTCCTGCACTCCAACGTAATCGACTCAAAAACAAACAATCGATTGTTATTCGATTATAAATCGGTCGCCAATCAAGGTCCCGCATTCCAGTTTTCATTGTTCACGCTGTACAATCACACGCGCGACGAAATACAACAAGCACATTTGTATTTGACGGGAGTTTATATTTGTCGAGTACTTGGATAGTGTAGGAAGTTGATAAGGCGATTGTACTTTGATATTATGAAGGGAATAAAGTTTGAGATTGATGGCCCATGTTACGTGTTTAGGGTTGTTATTGGTTCGTCATGAGTCCGTTTCGTCATTTACTTGTTTAATTTATTTTTAGTGTTTTAGAAGCTCTTGGACGACACAATTAGAGATCACGGGGCTTATCTGCCTAAAACGAAGTACCTGCCTCTTTCTTCTTCTTCTTCCTTAATGGCGGCCAATAGGCTTGTGCCAATGTCAGTTAATTGCTCTCTTTGGAGCGACGTTGTACGGTGATTGTAGTTTTTGCAACTTGATAGTAAAATTCCAGAAACCACGTGGAGACAACTTGCGCATTAAAAAATGTCAGACACGAGAGCAATATAGAATTTTGAGATCACTGTAACAGTTAAGGTTAATCGCCGCATAAAACACTATCAAAATTATACCACAACTAGCCAAAGAAACAGAAATACCAAAATCAGATACTGTCTACATCCGCCATGTTCGAATGCCACAAATCGAATCCACCTGCCTCTTTCAATTTAGTTTTAAGCTTGTACTTGTACTTGACGTTTCTTATTTGCTTTACTGATCGACAGGTGTCACTTTTCTTACAAAGTTTATATCCTATCTATTTTAGTAGAGCTAGGCCAATATTTGCTAGCAATTATTGCAATGTCTTGACTTTGTTCCTTTTCTTAATAACCTAATTTAGTTTCTCGTTTCAAAACTTATTTTAGTATTTAAAAATTGTAAGTTGTACAAAGTATTCAATTTTCTATACTACAAGGTGTCCAAAAAGAGTATCGGGTATTTGTTAGTTCAATAAAACAAAAACTACTGGTATTTTTTTTTAATTTTGATTATTAGAAAACAAAATGGAAAATTATTTCGAAAAGATAAATGTTATCCAAATGGTGACCGTTACGCTGCTGGCACTCTTCTAATCTGGAACGAAGATTGGTGATAATTTGGTTGACGAACTGACGCCCTTACTTCTTCGATTGTTTCCTGGTCGCAGACAGAATGAGGGCGACCAGAGTTTTGAACTTTTACCGTCGCACCTGTATTTTCGAACATCCGGATCCATTTTCTAATGCTATCATCACTTGGTGCATTGCGTGTACGATACTCCGCACGGTACAAACGTTGAGCAGTCACAATTGAATCACCGTTACGATAATACGCTCGTACGCAAAAAGCGCGATGCGTCCCCAGGTACTGCCCCATTGAGTCTAAGTATTGCGACTAAAACTCCTCAAAATGGCGGACGCTACGATCCCCATCCCGTGCCCCTCCGCCGCTCCGAATCAACTTCAGCGCTAAAACAAATACCTACCCGATACTCTTTTTGGACACACTGTACTTCTCATAGTACAGTGATGTACTTGCATTATCATTCAAACTACAAATCCGTACCGCAAGTCAATCCGATCATTAGAAGTGGGTAAAATACAACATGGAAACCACAGATGTTAGATGTGTGTTCATCTGGTAGCATAGTGAACGGCACTCAGAGGATATGCTCTTTTTAAGTCCGAAACGCGTCAGTAGTAGTTTGGCGGTGATGATAGCTGTGTTTGGGTGTGTTGGTATGAAAACACATTTCTTGCATAAGCGTACCTAACCTATCATAAGGACGAAAGGTGAGCAAAGTATTAACTGTTTTAGTTCGTTGATATGGTAAAGTAACGTCTGATTAAATAAATTATTTAAAAACTAAACGTTAATCTTGTATACCTACAGGAAGTTTTTTCTAGTTTTACAGTTGCTTTTAATCAGTACGAGGTTATGCCTGATCATAAATATCATAATTGCGTTTATGACAGCTAGCCTACAAGCTAATGGTGTCGATTGATCACCGGCCCGCAATTATTGGAGCTTAGTCAGATGTAGAGCAGCCTGCGAAGGGTTTAATGCAATAATTATAATAAATATAATATGAGAAATTAATGAAGCAGTGCAAATTATAAATTTAATCTGTTGATATATAGTGTAGTGTGGTGTAGTGGTTTAGTGGTCCTCTCAAGCAGAGGGTGTTTGGTTCAAACTCGGGCTCGTACCTCTGAGTTTTTCATATGTGCGAAATTACATTTGACATTTACCATGAGCTTTACGGTGAAGGAAAACATCGTGAGGAAACCTCGTGAAGTACCCAATCCGCACTGGGCCCACGTGGGAACTACGGCCCAAGCCCTCTCATTCTGAGAGGAGGCCTGTGCCTCAACACCACACCCTCCGGCCAGAAGTCGGAGCGCAGGAACATCTGCTGGTGCTTGGCAGGCACTTGGAGCCTAAATGAGCTGAAGTTGTTAGCCCTTTGAGACTCGAGTGGGTAGATGTACAGCTGGGATCCCTGTTGCCGACCCCGTGCTGCCTCGCGGACGTGCTCGACGACCTTCTCAGTCGTCGTCTTCGTGTCCAACCGAGACAGGTAGATGTCCACCAACAGTACTGCAGCTTGGATACAGGACGACGCTGCAGGAATGGTCCCACGCTGATGCACACTGCCACTTAAGTCTGACAACTCTCCGAGCTACTCGTATGTATTGGGCAACTTTTTTATTTATAAGTTTAGTTTGTATGTAGTTTTAGTTTATAGTTTTAGTTTTATTTTATGTAGTTTTTACAATAAATAACTATTTTTTTATTCAGAATGAAACTCGTATGTCAATAACTTTTAACCACGGGTAACGTCTAGTAAATCATATTTACCCCTCGAATCGACATCTGGCCTTACGGGATCCGAACCGTTTCATGTTGCATTGTTCCCTGGCACGTGCTAGGTCTCAATGACTTTACTGTGGCAAAGGTGTATGATGTACTTCTGCTACACTAGTTAGAACCTTGTCGAAAAAAGGCAGGTTTATTTGCTTATTAAATAACATGCTTTTAGGCTAAAGGGGTTTTGGACTCATGTTGAAGTTTGTTAAACATTGTTTGTTTTTAAATATGCAACAGAAAAAACAACTTAAAACAGTGTTTTGTAAACAATAAAATACAAACTTACATACGAACATCATCATTATCATCATTTTTAACCCCCGACACAAAAAGAGGGGTGTTATAAGTTTGACCGCTATCTCTGTCTGTCTGTGGCATCATAACTCTTAAACGCGTGAACCGATCTGGATGCGGTTTTTATTATTTAAAAGCAGGTTTCTTGGCGATGGTTCTTAGACATGTTTCATAAAAATGGTCCAGCCGTTTCAAAGTTATCAGCTCTTTTGTATGCTGCGGAAGGGATCATAGACTTAATTGCGTTGGGGGTTTTTAAAATTCTTAATTTGTACTTAGTTATAGCATAGCCAAATGACGTCCGTCCACTGCTGAATATAGGCCTCCCCCAAGGTTAGCCCAACAGACCGGTCCTGCACAATCCGCATCCAATACGTTCCCGCAACCTTAACTAGGCCGCATTGTCTCGCGGACGCTTGCCTTCGCTTTCACCATCTCTTTCTGTCTTATACCGTGCTAGCCTTCCGTCCGCAGCTTCACCCGCGATAAAATTAATTTTCCCGTAGAAAAAGGTATTTTCCCGCGGTAAAAAGTAGCCTATGTCACTCTGTGGTAATGTAGCTTTCTAACGACAAAAGAATTTTTGAAATCGGTCTGGTAGTTTCGGAGCCTATTCAATGCAAACAAACAAACAAATAATCAAATCTTTCCTCTTTATAATATTAGTATAATAGACTAGCTTTTGCCCGCGACTTCGTACGCGAAGACTCAGTTTTATTCTATGCCGTGGGAATTTTACATTTTCCCGAAAAAAAGTAGCCTATGTCAATCAGGGATAGTTATATCACATAATATGTAAGAATTTTAAAAATCAGCCTTGAAATTGAATTAATTTATTCTATCCCGTGGAAATTTCGCATTTTCCCGGATAAAAAGTAACTTATGTCAGTGAAAGATAATTTCTATTGGTGAAAAAAATTTTAAAATCGGCTCAATAGTTTCAGAGATTCCGCTACAAACAAAAAAACAAAGAAAGTCTAGATATATCCCTATCCCGTGGGAATTTCGAAAAATCCTTCCTTAGTGCACCTCTACAATACTCAAGGTACATGTATGCCAAATTTCAAGTCTCTAGCACCAGTAGTTTAGGCTGTGCGTTGTCTGTCAGTCAGTCAGTCAGTCAGTCAGTCACGGTACTGTTTTATAGGTATAGATGATAGAAATAGTTACATATCGTTAAGTTTCGGAACACCTGTGTTACGTCATCACCATCTGACTATCATCCCAGCATATATACCTACGTCCCACTGCTGGGCACAGACCTCCTCTCAGAATGAGAAGCTTGGGCCGTAGTTCCCACGCGGGCCCAGTGCTGATTGGGAACTTCACACACACCATTGAATTTCTTCGCAGGTGTATACAGGTTTCCTCACGATGTTTTCCTTCACAGTAAAGCTCATGGTAAATTACAAATGTAATGTAACATAAATACCGAAAAACTCAGGTGCGATACGGGATTTGAACCCACGACCCTCTGCTTAAGAGGCCATAGGTCAAACCGCCACGGATTCTGTTAATACGCTCAAAAACAATGTGTTTTCTCAAAAACTTCCATCAACGATTAATCACTGTAAGTATACTTTTGGTATGGATCATATTTTTGGAAATTCAAACAAACAACGCATTCCTCAATCTTCACAACAACACCTTTTGATGTTACACATACGGAGTTAATGTTAAATTTGAACAATAAATAATGTACGTTTGTTCTTAAATACCGGCCAAGTGCGAGTCGGACTCACGTCTTTAGGGTCCGTTACCGAAGAGTGACAAACGGAGCCCTGTTAATGACACTACATAGTCTGTACATAACGTGTATTTATATTGCCACTACAACAAAAATAATAAAAAAACCGGCCAAGTGCGAGTCGGACTCGCGCACGAAGGGTTCCTTACCATTATCTATAAAAACGGCAAAAAAAATCACGTTTGTTGTATGGGAGCCCCCTTAAATATTTATTTTATTCTATTTTTTAGTATTTGTTGTTATAGCGGCAACCAAAATACATCATCTGTGAAAATTTCAACTATCTAGCTATCACGGTTCATGATATACAGCCTGGTGACAGACGGACGGACAGCGGAGCCTCAGTAATAGGGTCCCGTTTTTACCCTTTGGGTACGGAACCCTAAGAATTAAGGTGTTCAACCAACCACTTTTTTTACTTAGAAACAAGACTGCTAACTCCTGATTTGAACAGACACGGCCGATTATAGCGTATATGACACACCCACAAAACTGCATGGAACCCTCGGTGCGCGGGTCCGACTCGCACTTCTCCGGTTTTTCCATCTTGTACTATTTATACATAATATGATAATGCTTGCAAATAGAATCTACGTAAATATATCTACCGTATGTATGTACATTTGATACCCTTGACCCCCATCTGTCTGACCGTTTGTTATTCTAAGTTTGAAACTGTCCAGGCGGCCATTTTGTTTGTTTACAAATCTTTATTTACAACACGTGTTTTGTATGCCACGCACGTGAAATGCGCTGGTTTGAACGTCTTTCTCAATGTCAGAAAACACTCGTTTTGATTATTATTTTGTCGATACGTATACGTAGGGTAGGACATATATTTTTTCACTTCTCATGCCTCATGCTCTTAAAATGTTACTTTAGTCCCTGCATATCGGGACTAAAACTCCTTTCTCTAGGGACTAAAGTAATTTTTTTAAAAATTTACTTTGGAAATTTACTTTTGGAGACGATAACACCTGGAGGATCCGCAAGAATGCCGAGATTGAGGAGCTGGTGGCTGAGCCTAATATAATCGGAGAATTTAAATCTCACAGGCTTCGGTGGCTCGGCCACTTGCTGAGAATGGGGGAGGATCGAGGGGTCAAGAGGGCATATTTGGGACGCCCAACTGGACGTCGTCCGGTTGGTCGGCCGAAGTATCGCTGGGCTGATGCTGTGGAGGCGGATCTGCGACAGCTTCAGGCCGGTAATTGGCGTGAAATTGCGCGGGATCGGGCTGAGTGGCGTGCTCTCGTTTCGGAGGCCAAGACTCACTTTGGGTCACTGAGCCAAACTAGTTAGTTAGTTAGTTACTTTGGAAACCCCTAAACTGCCAATCACGGTGTTTGTGAATGGAGGTTTACTAATGTTTTGCAAATTATTTTTCCCATAATTTTTCATTTCTCAACTGTTTATTTTTCTGAAACTGTAAACTTTTTAGGATTATAAAACAAACCTAACCTAACCTACAGAATAGTCCTGAAATATTATCCAGAATAGTTTACAGTTTCAGAAAAAATAAACATTTAGGAAATTAAACATTTGCCAAATGAATCAGTTTGGGAAAAATAATTTGCCAAACGGAAGTACACTGTGAATGGAGGATTAGCGCCATTTTCAGTGACTGGGTATAGACAATTTTAAAACCTTCCACAGACCGAAGCGCGCTGCACATGCTCTGTGGCGTCGCGCGCATGCCCCGTGCTTCGTTCTGTCGAAGCCTTTAGAGCGTGGAAATAACCTCAAACCTCAAAAATCAATGGGTGTGCTGGTTTTTTTGGGTGGTTGTGGTTTTTGATTGGGTTTTTGTTACACCCAAAGTGGCCAAAAAGTTTGCAACACGAAACACGATCTTATTTCAACTGTAAGAAAGACGTGTTGCGAACTATTTGCCACTTTGGGTGTCATGAACTATGTGCTGCTGATTGTACGAAACGACGGAATTCCGTAGTCATTTCATCGTCAAATTCCACTTAGTAGAGGAGACGTGGAAGATCGACCTTCACCGATCTGTTAACTCGATGAGACATATTTTTTATCAAATATAATTTATAAACAAATATGCCTATGATAACTTGCCTATCGAAAAGTGTTCATAGATTTTTTTTTGTTTTATTTTGGAGTGCCTTTAGCCATCTTCCAGCTCCATTATCAGACCCTGGTTACCATCTGGGATCAAAGTACTCGTCAAGACGAATCAAACGAGTCCGAACTCGATGGGGTAATTCGTAATTTCATTAATTCAGTATGGCCAAAGGCACTCCACAATAAAACGACACAACCCATCGAGTTTGGACTCATTTGATTCGTCTTGACGAGTACTTTGATCCCAGATGGTAACCAGGGTCTGATGATGGAGCTGGAAGATGGCTAAAGGCACTCAACAATAAAACAAAAAAAAATAGCTATGAACACTTTTCGATAGGCAAGTTATCATAGGCATATTTGTTTATAAATTATATTTGATAAAAAATATGTCTCATCGAGTTAACAGATCGGTGAAGGTCGATCTTCAACGGCTCTTAGACTGTACTAAGAAACTCACAAAATGTTACATTTTACGTTTCGAGGCTACGACGAAATCAAATCACTAAGAAATCAACTCTATATTTTGTTTGTCACCGATAAACAGGAAAAATGTCAAAGAACTTGTCTAGGACTCAAAATAAATGGCACGTATTTACTTTCAGGGAGAAATGCGAGTACAGTCGGCGACGACATGCTTTTGTTGTAGCGAAATGATTTTCACAGCAATAGAATTTGAATCAGCTTCTTTTATCACCGTGCCAGTAGCGCTATTCAAGTACACCAAAGTGATCCAACCCCATTGAATAACCTCAATCGCTTACATACTGCGCTAGTAGGATTTTCACTTTTAATAGTTGAAAATGTTAACTTTGATCAAGATTTTCTTAATAATGATGATTGTGATTTCAGCAGATGGTTAGGCTAGTTACAGGTCTCCTGTAAAATATTACATACTAGCGACCCGCCCCGGCTTCGCACGGATGCAATTATGCATGTATTATAATATAAAACTCCCTCTTGAATCACTCTATCTATTAAAAAAACCGCATCAGAATCCGTTGCGTAGTTTTAAAGATCAAAGCATACATAGGGACAAACAGAGGCAAGCGAACTGAAAAATTAGATTTTTTGTTGCTTTAAGTGCCGATTTTTCAATCCCCAGATAAAAGAATCTGTCAGATAAAAAAAAAAAAAAAAATGTAAGCTCTGTCCTTTTTTTCCCTATGACTTGAGAAAAGGAAAGCGATAGTTTTAACTGACGGATACTTTAATCTGGAGATTGAAAAATCGGCCCTAAAACAAATAAATACATAGTTAGTTGATTGAGTTGGCGAACAAGTGACGTCATAACTAGTCATAAGTTGCTATTGTCATTCAAACTCTATGGGAGAATTGTGTTTTGACAGCTTATAAAAAGTACGTCTGTTGATTGGTGGTGGAGTATTTCGTCAAACTAATCTCGACGGACGCATGGAAGCACAGTACGCTTAGTATAAGTTTTACTTCACCAAAATACTTCTCGATCGCGTTTACGTAAAAAAAACAATTACTAGGAAAACATGGACAGCGCTCCGCGGCCGCGCGTCCATGTTTCCATAGAATTGAAATTTTTACGTAAACGCGATCGAGAAGTATTTTGGTGAAGTAAAACTTATACTAAGCGTACAGTATGCTTAGTATAAGTTTTTACTTCACGAAATAGGTACTTCTCGATCGCGTTTACGTAAAAAAAGCAATTCTATGGAAACATGGACGCGCGGCCGCGGAGGCGCTGTCCATGTTTCCCTAGTACCTAATTGATTTTTTTACGTAAACGCGATCGAGAAGTATTTTGGTGAAGTAAAACTTATACTAAGCGTATGTACAGACAGCGAAGTCTCATTAAATACGGTTTCGTTGACACCCTTTGGGTACGGACGCTAAAGAAGTAAATGGTGTCAATTACCTAATTTCTTTAGAAGTTTGTCGTGGAGTGTACCATCAAGTTGGAACATGTAAATATTTGTGTGTGTGTAATGAGCGAGCACACAGACTGAGGTTGATGTTCTGTCACCCGTCATATGTTTGTTTGCAGTCCTACTGTGAATGTTCGTCGCCTTAGAATCACTAAAGCGTCTATGAATGTATGCCATAGGATGACAAACGAGCAAGCGACTCGCGTGATGGTAAGGAAGCACCAACGTCCTTGGATACCTTCAACATTAGGCTAGTGAAGATGCGAGCCTAAGACAGGATACTTCATTGGTCAGAAATTCTTAAAGATTTTAATTATATAGGTACTTAATATGTATAATGTAAATTTACACTGACGCCATAGCAAAAAGTAATGAAAATAAAATGCAATTGAAAAAGGCTCCGAACCATCCAATATAAAATGACCTCACACTGCGTAATTTTGGTTAGAAGTAGGGTTTTACTAACACTGGATTATTATAGATTTTTTGTAGAGTATACTTACACTCGCACTTGACCCGTTAACGTTACAATATTATTATTTAATATAAATATTAGATAATCATTCTTTCTACCTAGCTATTATTCTGAAGTTATTGCGAACTTCGAAAGTGGTTTCTTAACCCCCACTCCCAACTTCCCAAGTTGAAAAATACTGCTCTAAACGACCCTCATCGGCGGATTCAGCGCTGCGCTTGACAAACAGACTTAATTTGACCCGTCCGCTCGCAACTGTAAAATCGGAGTCAGTTGTCTCCACGCCTATGTCAACGTCAATTATGAGGCAAATAGTAGTGTCAATAAAATAGTTTATTCCTTAGCTCTACTTCAAAATAAGTCAAGTATTTTCGAATTTGACATACCAATCAACACTGTCTAAATTCAGGCATTACTTTGCGGCGTTCCATGTTAAAAAAAAAGTAATACTTTTTTGCTCCTCCGTGAAATATTGAGACCAAAAGCATATTTTCAAAGCAAACGTAAGTAGCTATTTTACATGACGTGGCCCCACTACTTTGCGGAGCAGCGAAATAAGTATGTATTCCATTGGATTTATTTTTCACCAAACATCAAAATTCCGCTCGAGTACCAAGAAACGTTATCAATGAAAGCTAGATTCGCATTAAATAATTACAATTCACATCACACAACGTATAAAAATAGCGTGATAAATCATCACGTCAAAGAGACGCGTGAGCATAAAACAAACCAAGATAAGAGATAAGGCTATACAGAAGCTGCGCCAGTCGTTCTCGGGCCATGGACAATTTCGGTTACCGCGAGATGGCTTGGCCGTCGCCCTCTGCCGTCGCCCCTGTGTCCCCGCCACCATCCTACCGTTCACGGATGACCAGCAGCTTCAGCTCCAGAAACGGAGCTATGCGTGATGAAGAGTTCCCGCTAAATACTACCTACAAATACCTCAAAAGCTTCGACTTAGTCGAAGGTGTGCGTGAGCCAGGAAAGGCGAAAGAATACCTGTTTGTCGGACCATCACCACCAGCCGAAGATGCCTTGAACATGTACCAGAGCTTCGACGTACTCGCGCCCGATCCAGAAGCTAAACTAACCGAGGAAACAGTGAGGAGGAGCTTGTGTGAACGTGCCTTCTCTTTAGGCGCTGGGAGGTTCTTCGATGACGTCGAATGTGGGCTTATCACTGCGGATAACATCGAGGAGCATATTTGCTCCGCTCCGGATGGCGTCGTCAATTTAACGCTGCTGTGGGCCGCGTTTTTAACTCGGGATGAACTGTTGCCGTCCATATTGAATTCTGGAGCCGATATACACTCAGCAGAACCTATTGGACTCACAGCGTTGCATATGGCTGCGTTCAGTGGCGCGGGGAGATCAGCTGTGTTTCTACTCTCTCGAGGTGCTGATCCAGATTTCGCTCCGAAATACTTTGCACCCCTCCACTGTGCTGCGTTTGGGAACTCGTTGGAAGTGGCTGAAATTTTAATTGCGCACGGTGCCTCGTTACACGCAGTTGTGCAAAGAGCCGGATGTGAGGATAACCTCGTTCACTGCGCAGTGAGATGTGACGCAGTAGAATGCATGGAATTATTCATAGAAAAGGGAGTGGATCCAGGGTATGCGACATCAGGAGGACTGAACGCTTTGCATTTGGCGGCAGAAATAGGCGCGCAACGCTGTCTCGCTTTCTTGTTAAAAGAAACTAAGATTCCCGTCAACGGAGTAACGAAGCAGAGAGACAAAGAGTGCACCGCATTGCATTTAGCCTCCGCAAGGGGTTCCGCTGAATGCGTCGAGCTACTTCTGTCTGAAGGCGCTAAGGCTAATACGAAGAACTACAGGGGTTTTACGGCACTGCATCTTGCTGCAAGATGCGCCAGTTTAGAATGCGTTGAAGTGTTACTTAGAGATGGTAACGCTGATCCGAACGCGGAGGATTATGATAATCGAACCTCACTGCATGCTGCTGTCAATCGATCGGAGCGTGCGTGTGACATTATCGAAATGTTGTCGAGTTGGGGCGGACAAGTCAACAAAAAGGATAATTATGGATACTCGCCGCTGCATATTGCTGCCATGGAAGGACTGACTCCGTGCGTCGAAACCCTCATCTTTCTTGGAGCCGATGTCACTTCAAAATCGAAAAAAGGTCACACGGCATTGAGTGTCATTGCGAGAAAAACTCCCAAATCCCTAGCGATTCTGAGACACAACTTGGACTGCGGAATATCATTCAGTCACTGTGCAGAGAACAACGAAGAGGTACAAATCGAATTTGATTTTGGGCGGCTCTTGAAATTTTCGTATCCGCGTGAAATTACATACTTGAACAGTTTGATAGACGAAGGTCAGAAAGATATTTTGCAACACCCACTTTGCGCCGCCTTTCTGTTTATGAAATGGGGAAAGATAAGAAAGTTTTATTTGGCAAGACTCATCTTCTGCTTCCTGTTTGTATCGTTTTTATCAATTTACGTACTAACTGCCGTAGTGAAGACTTGCGATGGAAAGTACTCCAAAAAATATGGCGTGCCAAATGAACTTTGTCAGAAACAGTCACTTTTGGGAGATATTTTAGAAGACAATCCAATAGAATTCGAACGATGGGTGCTTATGGCTATCACGGCTTTTGAGATTCTTCGAAAGTTAACAGGAATTACTGGGTACTCTAGTTTTTGGCAATATTTTACTACTTTTGAGAATTTAATGGAATGGTTTGTCCTATTGTCCGTATTCTCACTTTATAATATCCACGATGACTACAGTTGGCAGAACCATGTCGGGGGGTATGCCGTATTGGGAGCTTGGACCAATTTAATGCTAATGATGGGTCAACTTCCTATGTTCGGTGACTATGTAGCCATGTACCAGAAGGTATTAAAAGAGTTCTTAAAACTGCTGATGGCTTATCTTTGTCTATTACTTGGCTTTACCATCTGTTTCTGCGTTGTGTTCCCCAATGAAGAGATGTTTTCGAACCCTCTGATGGGTTTTATTAGTACATTATCTATGATGGTAGGTGAATTGAATTTGAATATTCTTATCAACGATCCGATGCTCGATGATCCTCCATTAATTTTTGAACTTTCCTCCCAAGTCATTTTCATCTTGTTCCTCATGTTTGTCACGATTATCCTCATGAATCTGCTTGTTGGTATCGCGGTTCACGATATCCAGGGTCTCAGAAAAACTGCTGGTCTATCAAAGCTTGTTCGTCAGACAAAGCTGATTCTCTTCGTAGAAATGGGCATGTTTAGCTGCTGGTTGCCAAGATTCCTTCACAA
Source organism: Archips crataeganus (assembly GCA_947859365.1). Taxonomy (NCBI): domain Eukaryota; kingdom Metazoa; phylum Arthropoda; class Insecta; order Lepidoptera; family Tortricidae; genus Archips; species Archips crataeganus. Next base: position 1,841,692 of record OX402066.1, read on the forward strand.
ATACGTCTATAGGACGGCGTTGGTATCTCCTGAGGCTGGCAAAGTGATATTGAGCGTTAAGCCTTTGAACCCGCGAGAGAAACGACTGCCTACAGACATAATGATGGCGGCTTACGAGTTGGCTCAGTTAAATAAAGTAAAGACTGGTAAATCTGTTCAAGAGGTCTTATACAAGAACAAATATTCATCGAAATTCAAGAAAGGACCTGAGATAGCGGATCAGAATGTCAGTATAGAAATAAAAGGTATGCAAGAGAAAATGGATCAAACAACGTTTAATTTGAAGAAGATTGACCAGGAGATGAGACATTTGAACATACTTCTAATGGAGCAGCAAACACTGTTACAGAGCCTGTTGAAGAATTCAGAGAGAGCTGTATCCTGTTATACGGCTTCTACTGCGTACCCTGAGTCACCAGTGTTCTTCTCAAGTGCCTATGATGTTCAAAAACAATGAGATTGTAACGAAGCGTCATGTGGATATGAATGATGTTTTGTCGGTACCGACAAAAGCAACTCTGGAAGTCACTGGATGCGTCCTGACTGTAAAAGACAGACGTATAATTAAGTAGGTGTCACTTCGCGGAAGTCCATTATCGATAAACAAAATTTTCCTTTCAACTCCGCACTTTCTCGTTCGTAATCAGATATTTATCCCCTGATTTTTTCCCCCCTATCACTTTATATTTGCCGTTAAAGTCATGCTTATCATGATTTTATTTTATTATGTCACCATCGTCACATATCGTCATGTGTGATAAAAATAATTTTATTAATTAAATCACTACATAGTATAAAACAAAGTCACTTCCCGCTGTCTGTCCCTATGTATGCTAGATCTTTAAAACTACACAACGGATTTTGATGCGGTTTGTTTTTAATAGATAGAGTGACTCAAGAGGAAGGTTTATATGTATAATACATGCATAATTGCACCCGTGCGAAGCCGGGGCGGGTCGCTAGTAATATATACTGTACAACCTAGTTTTAAACGAGATAAAAATATGTTTTCTTTTAAGAACACTGTACTCGTAGTAGGTTCAAGATAAATAAATAATTTTGTTGGTCTATAACATCTTTTATATAACTTGTAGAACATCTGTTATTGGAAACATAACGTAAAAGTTCTGGATTAAATATATTTGAAACAGTGCAGGTTGAAGCAGTGGACGTTTTTCGGCTGAAATGATGATGACGATGAAATCTATTTGTCGTAAAAAAATCTTTTTGGTACTAAATTCTATAATACTTGGAAATCCGATGGCCATTTCAAATAAGCTAAGCCTGTGCTATGGATACAAAGTAACAGTGGAGTAGGATTTGGGTATGGTGATTGGAATGATTCTAAGATCATTTAGAAATCAAGCAGTATCGGCCACGAAAAAACTATCCGAGTATTTATTATGTAATATCAGGGTAACACTTAGTTGTAAGTTTATTTGTTATGTCAATTTAAGAGCGTCTGTTTAATAAAGTATTATATTGCCGTATTGTTTGATTTGCTTATTTTTATCTTGAAAGAATTACATTTAGTTTGGGTGTTAAGTCTGCCGCAGATGTTCACTATCAAGGCGAATGACTTGATAAGAAAATATGTAATTTTACCTAGTCTCAACTCATGTACACGATGAAACTTAAATGGTGATACGAAATGATGTTTCTAATTCAGTTAATGCTGGGCAACATAATGCATTGACTCAATTGTTAAAATACTCTGATAAAATTTAGGATGTTCATACTTTGCGAACCCATAATAAGGACCCATATATTGGAGCATACTACCACAGAATCAAAAGCAGCAATCGAATACATGCCCGATAAAGAATATTTTTAAAGCAAAGAAAAGTAGTATTTTCAATAACTACAATGGCAATTGTGACGTATGTTGAAATCAATAAGGTTGAATATCCAACTCAATGCATATGGTCGCTAAATCGTCTCTACTTGATTAAGGGTTAAAAAAACCGGCCAAGAGCGTGTCGGACACGCCCAAGATAGGGTTCCGTAGCCATTACGAAAAAATCAAGTAATATATTTCAAAGGATTTCGTATGTGTACGGAATCATCCAAGTTTAGGTATGTTTTATACCTTAGGCTACTATTTACTCTTAAACTACAAATAATTTCCGAGCAATCTTAGCCGCTATAATTTTCCTAGTAAATTTGATATATTTACTACCATTCTGAATTTTTTCAAATTTTTCCACCTAACAGTTTAGATTTTAGAGGGGGGGGACGCTCGATTTTAATGAAAATTTTCACTTTAAAGTTGAATATTTCGCAAACAGATCACTGAATAGAAAAATCATGTGAGCAACCCCGCAATGGTTTTAAAAGACCTATCCAACGATACCCCACACTATAGGATTAGTCGTGAAAAAAAAAATCACCCCCCCTTTACGTCTATGGGAGATACCCTAAAAAAATTTATTTTTTATTTTTTATTTTACCACTTTGTTGGCGTGACTGATGTGTATATTCATGCCAAATTACAGCTTTCTAGTACTAACGATCTCTGAGCTTAGCCGCGGACAGACAGACTGACGGACAGACATGGCGAAACTATAAGGGTTCCTAGTTGACTACGGAACCCTAATAAAAATGACTAATTACTTAAAACAAATGAGTTAGTTATAAGTTTGACGACCAGATGGCCTAGTGGTTAGAGAACCTGACTACGAAGCTTGAGGTCCCGGGTTCGATTCCCGTGTCGGGGCAGATATTTGTATGAAAAATACGAATGTTTGTTCTCGGGTCTTGGGTGTTTAATATGTATTTAAGCATGTATCTATCTATATAAGTATGTTTACCCGTTGCTTAGTACCCATAACACAAGCTTTGCTAAGCTTACTTTGGGACTAGGTCAATTGGTGTGAATTGTCCCATGATATTTATTTATTTATTTATTTATTTTAGTTAGTGTATTACATTGTCCGGCATTAGCTGAGTTAGAAACACTAGCTTTGTATCACCATTTAAAGTTCCCGATCCGCACTGGGCCCGCGTGGGAACTACGGCCCAAGCCCTCTCATTCTCAGTGGAGGTCTGTGCCCTGCAGTGGTACGTATATAGGCTGGCATGATGATTATGATTTGAATTTCACCCTGCAGTATGCTGTATTAATTGAGACTCTATGAGATTAAAGTATAGTCGACCAAGAAACTCCTTTACCACCCTAAAGTTCAATGTCAGTTGTATGACTTAAGACATCAAAGGCTATTTTCACTTACAAGTCAATGTGACAATCAGCCTTATTGTTTTTATTCTGATGTAGGAACTGTCACAAAAAATGGTAAAGCACTTACTTGGTCGACTATACTGACTAAAGTAAGTGGCGGACAGACGGACGGACAGCGAAGTCTCAGTATAGGTCCCGTTTTTACCCTTTGGGTACGGAACCCTAAAAACTTTAAAATAATTACAAAAACATCATCTGTTTTCTACAGTTTTATCTCACATTCTTAAGTATTCTAAGCCCATTGCTCTCCGCCATTTTAAAATGCAAGTTTTAAATTGATTTTATTAATAGATAGTAAATTAATCACGCTGCGGCCAACTTGTCCTTTACTGGTGGTGAAAATTGACAACTGCGGTCGTCTAGGACTTTGTTGGTAATAGTTGTAGGAAAGTGGCGCCACGTCCGACGGCAGCTGTAAGTTTGTCAGGCGATTGATCAGTTCTGATTGGAGACGAGAAGGATTTTAAAACGTGTTTATACTTCGTTTTTTTTTAGCAATAGAAAGAAGGTAAGCGATCTTGACGTGACCCCCCCCGACGCAAAAAGAGGGGTGTTATAAGTTTGAGCGCTATGTGTGCGTGTCTGTCTGTGGCATCATAACTCTTGTTTTTTTAAATTTATTTACACAAAAACAAACAAAAGAAGTACAGAAATACTTATGTTAAAATACATCTGCCAAACTGCATAGCAGTTTGTTGGCAGAAAGTTTATAACTCTCACTACTTAAATTAATAAGGTTCCGGCACTCACTTGTCCGGTTTTATTAAAAATTCAAACCCGGTGCCGGCTGCGTAGGCGCAGCGCGCCGCGGCCCTTTGTTATTGATTACTATTCTTAATTATGAGGGTGGAATTACGCTGTGCGCTGCGCCACACGCACCGACATCGGCAATACCAATAAAACAATGCATTATACACAATGACACAAACATACACTTCTCATAGTTATGCCTTTTCTATGAATACTTACTTGGAAATACTACCATTCATACCCTTCAACCCACAATCAGAAATATCAAACAGCAGTCAGTAGGCACACAACTTTATTACTGGACGGGTGCACCGATTTGGATGCGGTTTTTTTTTATAGAAAGCAGGTTTCTTGGCGATAGTTCTTAGATATGTTTCATCAAAATTGGTTCAGCCGTTTCAAAGTTATCATCTCTTTTGTTAGCTGCGGAAGGGATCTTATACGCATAACGGGCATTGACTTAATGTTCAAACATACGAGTGACATAATTGCGTTGGGGGTTTTAATTTTTTTTTAATTTATAGTTATTTATTACTGAAAAACACTTTTGAAAAATAAGTCACAGCTAATATGTAACAAGTTGAAAGGAAATATGGTAATTTAAGTACACTCTTTGAGAGGAGGCCTGTGCCGGGCTGTGCCCTGCAGTAGGACGTATATAGGCTGAGATGATGATGATGATGATGATGATGATGATGATGATGATGATGATTAAATGTTGATTGCTGATCTGATAGCGTGTGCCGCAGAAGGCAGGCAAGATTTTAACCAATAAACTTTGTACATTTTGACACCTACACATTCGAACCATTTGGACATTCAGTCATACGAACAGCCATGACCCGGAAGGGAACAGAATTACTTGCCACACTCATAGTCGCGCGTCAAACGTGGTGGTAGTAATTACTCAACCTAATGCACAATTTAATAACGACGGTAAAACGTATAACGTCCGGGCCAGGAATCTAGGATGCGCGTTAAATATAACTTTGGCAAAATATTTATGCGAAAAATGGGGTCAAGTTCGACAAAAATGTAACACTAGTAAAAAGATGGACAGATAATGTTATCGTGAGTATTATTTTCAATACCCGATGTCAGTACTTTTAGGGTTCCGTACCCAAAGGGTAAAATCGGGACCCTATTACTGAGGGTCCGCTGTCCGTCCGTCTGTCCGTCTGTCCATCTGTCACCAGGCTGTATCTCATGAACCGTGATAGCTAGACAGTTGAAATTTTCACAGATGATGTATTTCAGTTGCCGCTATAACAACAAATACTAAAAAACAGAATAAAATAAATATTTAATGGGGCTCCCATACAACAAACGTGATTTTTTTGCTCGTTTTTGCTCGATATTGATAACGGCAACAGGTAGACGCTTGAAATATTTACAGAATAATTTAGTTATATATTCACTTTAAAAATAAATTATTAAATTTAAATAAAACCAATATTTAAGGGGGGCTCCCATACAACAAACGCGACTTATTTTGCGATTTTTTTGCGGAACGGAACCCTTATTGCGCGAGTCCGACTCGCACTTAGCCGGTTTTTCGTGTCTCTTGTTATTCATTTGCACTCGTTTATTTGTGTTTTTGTCATCCCTTATATACGTCCCACAGGAGGGCACAGCCTCCTCTCAGAATGAGAGGGCTCAAGCGTTAGTTCCCACGCGCCCTCAGTGCAGAAAGGAACTTCACGCGCACTACTGAACTTATTCGCAGCTCATTAAATTCGCGCATAAATTTTAAGACTGACTCCGCGATCCCCTGGTTGAGAGGCCATTAGTCAAACCAATAAGCTACCACTGCATAGTATAAAACAAAGTCGCTTTCCGCTGTCTGTCCCTATGTATGCTTAGATCTTTAAAACTACGCAACAGATTTTGATGCGGTTTTTGACGTGACAACGTCTAATAAATCGATGAACGCCGGCTGCATAGGTACACCAAAAAGCAGGACTCATTGTAACGTTACATAACGTTACATGTACCTACAGAGCAGTGAAGGCCAGTTTAAGCTTAATTTACTAAAATGGAAACAAAATTCAAAAACCCCGGGGTAGCAAGCTATCAGCCATTAAACTACTACTACTAGACTAGACTGTGTAGGCTGGGAGAATTTACATAGATATAGGACGAACGCAAAAAAACAAATACATTTGACAGGAAATTTACAAATAAAAAAAAATAAAAAAAAATAAAAAAAGTTGGCCTAGTAGCGCCATCTCTTGGTCCAGGTGAGCGGGTAGCTCCGAAGGAGTGTTGAAGTCTCTCGGTAGAGGGCATAACATAGATGCGCTTTATCACTGCCTAAATGTGATTATAACAGACTGAAGTGTACGATGTATGGGAAAGATTCGTCGCTAACTTCTAGACCAGTGGTGGTGTAGGGGTAAGCACGCAGCACGGAACGCTGAGGACCTGGGTTCGATTCCCAGCATTGGTCTTTTTTCTGGGGTTTTTTCTGTGCATCTATATTTCAGTTTGTATTTAGTTTGAAATAAAAAAAAATATCGAATAGTATAAATTGGGCCCCCACTCAGCATAGTGTTGTGGCAAGCAACAACGCTGTTTTTCAGTGGGACCCATTTAAAAACTAAACACAAAACCATACACACTGTGACGACACGAACGCCAGCGAATAGTTCGCAACAAAAACGGTACTCTGCACCCAAGTGTTATCCTTTTTGAGGCGTATTCTCAGCAAAAAGCCATTTTTTACTAACGAAGCTGGGTTAGTAAATATTAGCCTTATATAGCCAACCGAACTTTCGGTTTCAGTTTCGGCGTTAAAGTGGAGTTTCGGTTGAAACCGAATGACTTTGAAAAGTCAAAGCATATTTATTTAATTTAGGCTTTAGAAAGCACTTAAGAATGACAAAGAATCCACCACCGGTTCTGAAAACCCCTGCTGAAAAGAATGAGCCAAGAAACCTGGCAAAGTGCATATTTTTAAAACAGATCACAGTATACCTAAGCTATTTCATTATTTTTATAACATTGACCTAGACCTTAGATAATGAACTGAAACAATTACTTCGTCCACCCGCGACCTTACAACACTTTTGTCTCTTCTTCTTCTTCTTCCTTAATGGCGGCCAATAGGCTTGTGCCAGTGTCAGTTAATTGCTCTCTTTGGGAGCGACGTTATACGGTGATTGTAGTTTTTGCAACTTGATAGTAAAATTCCAGAAACCACGTGGAGACAACTTGCGCATTGAAAAATGTCAGACACGAGAGCAATATAGAATTTTGTGATCACTGTAACAGTTAAGGTTAATCGCCGCATAAAACACTATCAAAATTATACCACAACTAGCCAAAGAAACAGAAATACCAAAATTAGATACTGTCTACATCCGCCATGTTCGTATGCCACAAATCGAATACACTTTTGTCTCCAAATCACCACAATTAAACGTAACCGCAACCTCAGAATCTACCGCCAAAACCTCCACAATTTTTTGACAAAATTTTGTGGGTAGATTATATTTGAAACTTTTTTCTAATAACCGCTTTTCATCATCCAAACATTCCACATTCGTAAGATTTTTAATACGGACCTCCGCAAAGTAATGCCTGATTCAATAAACTAGACCTTAGGTAATAGTATCTTCTTGGCGATGGCTGTTAAGTTGATTTTATTTCAGTTTGATTTTAACGCTTTGGAATAATAAATAAATAAATAAATAAATAAATCACGTATCTACTGGACTCGCTAGCTAGAGAATTAAGTTTTTCCGCCATTCTTTTATTCCACTATCAAATCATTTGATTCCCGACCGACTGTAGAACAGTACCTATCACAGTAAGTTTCACAATGAATTCTCTTGTCAAGCATTACATTGTCTCTATGACTTTTTCTGAGAAAAGATTCCACGTTGGCTCATGATTTACTTCATTCGATAGTATAGGGAACGTGCAGAAACTATTGGCAGCAGCACTAATGCGACAGAAGAGACACTATGCGGACAGTAAAAGAAACTTATCAGGGTAAAACATTCCAGTTGATGGCACCAGTTGGCAGCACCGTCTATGTGCACGTTCCCTATATTTGTAATTAAATGCTGCATGTCGATTTGTGTGTAATCAGCGATCTATAAATACGCGCGATGCGCTGTGAATCAGTGCACGCAAATAGGTGCGCGTACGCACCTCGTCACGCGCCATTTTTAGTGCATTCAACATCGTCTCCGGGCTATATGCGTCCCACTGCTGGGCATGAGTAGTGCATGAGAGGGCTTGGGCTGTTTCCCACGTGGGCCCAGTGCAGATTGGGACCTGCACTCCAATAAATTAGAAAGAAAGAAAGAAAGAGAAATATTTATTCGTGACATAATCTTAATAAATTAACAAAGAAAAACGGTAAAAGATACAAACATTATCACGAAATGGTCCCAACTCAGCATGATGTCGGCCGTGAAGCCGACGCTGGTCTTCCGTTGGAACCATTTCACCAACAATAAAACATAAACTGTTCAGTGAAACCGACAACTGAAAAATTAATCACTAAGCACACAAAAAAAAAATACAAAAGGAAACTATAAAAAGCATACAAGAAAAACAAAACGCACAATGGTGTCTGCATAGACCGAACGCCTTTGCCCTTGCCACTTATTATATCCAAAACGAAAACATGGAAGATTCTTGGCGGGAATTTGAAAGAGAGCGGGTGTAAATTTTTCTTTTAAAATTTATTTTAATTATATTTATTGACAAAAGTAAAATAAAACTATATTTAATATTGTGAGACAACTACAAAATGGAGGGCAATGAGGAGGGCGGGGATGACCCGCCCAACTCTTCGAAACGCGTACGGGCCGTCGACAATGAAGGAGGCGGCAGCGGCGGCGGTGAGCGTTTAGACGAACTTTTCACCCCATATTACAAACCGAACTATAAAAGACTATACCCCGAAAATTCAACAAAAACCGAATTTAAAGTGTTCGTGGAACATCTTGACTATAAGGACAGATTAGGGAATAAAAGCCCGATATATTTAAACCATATATTTACAACAGACGTTAAAGGTGTGATGGCTATTCAGCGACTGAATGCTAATAAAATCGCAGTAATGTTCAAACAATATAACACAGCCAACAATTTTCTGAACAATATTACATTTTTGAACAAATACAGCATGAAGGCTTATATACCAGCAACACAAATCGAAAAAACTGGCATTATAAGATTTGTACCAGCAAATATTTCAAATAAGGACTTATACTCAAAACTTAGCTCCATTTATGAAATAATTTCAATTAGACGATTCACAAAAAAAGTAGGACAAAACAGAGTACCGCTACAAACAGTTAGCATTACTTTCTTATCTAATGTATTACCGGACAATGTACAATACGATTTATTCTCATACCGGGTATTTGAATATATCCCACCGCTCCAACAATGTTTCAAATGCATGAAGTTTAATCATTCAGCAAAAATATGTAATGGCAAGCAAAGGTGTTCAATCTGCTCTGGTGAACACATATATAAAGATTGTGATAAACCAAATGAGCTATGCTGCGCAAACTGCAGTGGCCCTCATCTAGCTATATCAAGATTATGTCCTATTAAAATAAATAAGATTTTAGAAAAGAAAAGTAAAATAACATATGCAAGTGTCACACAAACAAAGAAGATTGAATTTCCTCCATTGCCAGAAACCCAAATTGTAAATACTCCTGTAAATAATAATGTAAATATTCCTGTAAATAATGTAAATATTCCTGTAAATACTGCATATAAAAATGTAAATAAAAATAACAAGCCCAACACACAGGGCGTAAATTCTCAAGTCCATCCCATGGACATCAAAGCCCAGATCATTTGCAATAATGATGTACTAATGGCCCTAGTACAAACACTAGTAGAATTGGGCAATAAAAGTGATCCTGCCCCAATCACTATAGCAGCCATTAAAGACATGCTAATTAAACGTCTATCTCCATAATGAATTCAAATTCTACTAGAACATCTCAGTTACGGATTGCGCAGTTTAACATTCAAAGTGCTAATAGTAAAAAACCTTTATTAACAAAATTTATGCTAGAACAAAACATTGATATATGCTTACTTAACGAAACTTGGTTTAAAGAAAATCATAATTTTAGGATCCCCGGTTATAATCTCCATTCCAGAATATCCAATAATGCTCACAATGGTGTAGCAATATTAATCAAACCACAACTTAAATATAATACATTAAACACATCCTTTTATGAGGACATCCAAACTATAGCTGTGTCTATATCCACCGAGCGTGGTAAAGTTACTATACTTTGCGTGTACTGTCCACCTTCCAGTGGACACATAAGAATGTATAGACTGCGCAATATAATTCGAAACCTCCCTAAGCCAATTTTTATTGGTGGAGACTTTAATGCTCACCATATTGCATTTGGTTGCTTATCTACTAAAGGTCGCGGTCAAGATTTGTACGATGCTATGGACGAATGTGATTTATGTATTTTAAATGATGGGAGTTTCACGACAGTGAACCGCCCTAGAACCAATCCTTCAGCCATTGACGTCAGCTTTGCTAGCGCATGTTTAGCGCCATTGTGCGAGTGGTCTGTACATGATGACTCCATGGGAAGCTACCACTATCCTACTATAACCAAATTATTATTACATGTTGATAAATATCAGATTAACCCACCCATAGATAAATTTCTGTACAAAAAAGCCGATTGGCGAAAGTATTGTGAACTTTCAGAAATCGAATTTGCCGATTTCGCTACTAATGTGGACAACCCACTTGCATCCTATACAGAGTTCTGTACACATCTTGATGCCCTTATGCAAAGAGTTATACCAAGGTTCAAGAAGTCTGCTTGCTTTTCCAGCAGGCCTCCTGCACCTTGGTGGAACGAGACGTGTGAAAAAAGCGTAATATCATCCTACAATGCCTTAAAACTATACAAAAGTGACCCAACAATAGATAATTACATAAATTATAAAAGATTAGATGCATTAAAAAAGAGAACCATTTCAGAACAAAAAAAAGCTGGATGGAATGATTTATGTAATTCATTTAACAGAACTACTCCCATTAGTAAAATTTGGAACATGGTCAAAATGTTTAAGGGCATCAAATGTAGTATCAAATCTTGCAAAGATGAGTTCATTACTCCCTTTTTAGACAACCTATCAGACAATAGTAGTTTAAAAGACACAAGTAACCTTATAGGTTATTTTAACAGCAATAATAATAATAATAATTCAAAGTTTTTATTGGAATCTTTTACATGGAATGAATTCATGACAAGCTTAAACTCTAGACGTAACACAAGTCCCGGTTTAGATAACTTTCCATACATTGTAATAAAAGAACTCCATACATCAGTCCAGCGACTATTTCTTGACATTCTGAATGCCTTATGGCACAATCAAATTATCCCTGAGCCATGGAAAACTCAATGTATAATTCCAATCCTCAAGCCAGATAAAAACCCAGAAGATGCTAATTCCCATCGTCCCATATCTTTATCTTCATGCCTTGGTAAATTATTTGAAAATATGATCAAAGTCCGTTTAGATTGGTTTGTAGAGGCTAATGGTATCATCCCACATGTACAGTATGGCTTTCGGCGAGGTCGTAGTTGCGCTGATAGTTTCATCTCATTGATTTCTGACCTGAAAATTGCAAAAAATTTAAAATCACACACTGTCTGTGTATTTTTAGATGTTCAGGGAGCTTTTGATAATGTAGATCCAGGAATTCTAGTAAACATTATGTCTGATATAGGAATACCTGGTAGATTATGCCAATGGATCTATAAATTTTTAAATGACAGAACATTATATGTAAAATTTAACAACATTTTACATGGACCCAGAACGGCATCTAGAGGCACAATGCAAGGTGCCACTCTTTCTCCATTACTGTATAATTTATATACTTGTGAAATTTGTAAATATGTAAATACTAGGGATGTAAATATATTACAATTTGCAGATGACATTGTTTTGTATAGTAGTAACCGAAATTTGCCAATTGCCATTGAAAATATACACCAAGCCCTAAACCAGTTGAGTCTGTACTATAATCATAAATTACACCTGAAAATTAATCCTGCTAAAAGTAGTTTAATGATCTTTGGTGAAGATTTCCCAACCTGTGATGTTACTTATTGTGGAGAAGCAATAAATAGAGTAAATTCAAAGAAATTTTTAGGTATCATTATAGATCAAAGGCTAAATTTTGAGGAACATGTAAAATATATTTCAAAAAATGCTTTAAAAGCCATAAACATAATAAAATGTTTAGCTGGTGTGTCATGGGGTGCTGACCCTAAAATACTGTCAATTTTGTACAAATCCATAATAAGAAGTCATTTTGACTATAGTGCTATGGCATACATGAATAGTCCACATGCAAAAAAGCTAGATATCTTGCAAAATAGATCTCTGAGAATAATATCTGGTGCAATGTGCTCAACTCCTATTAGGGCCATGGAAGTTGAGACTAAAATCATGCCTCTAATCTTGAGGCGTATCCTTCTTGCTGAAAGGTATTGTCTTAAACTATTGTACTCAAACAACACACAAATTATTAATAAGATTTTACCTCATAGAATTAATGTTACCGGTCCTTTAGCGACTGGTGATGGTCTATTGATTGGAAACTGCCCAATGTTGTTTCATATCTTTCTGGAAATTGAAAATAACTGTTATAAAATCAAAAAACAGTGGCCATGGCCTTGTTATTCATCCCAATATAAAAGTATTATACATCCTATCAATGTGATTGATTCCATCACAAATAACTCAGATATGTTGCAATTCTTATCAGAAAATGAATACTACACATTATTTACAGATGGAAGTAAAGGAGACGGCTATGTGCGCTGCGCTGTGTATGATCCTCAGACCAAATTTTCTCAGAGCTTTCTTTTGCAAGATATATGTTCCATATTCACAGCAGAAGCTTATGCAGTCTATCAGGCTCTTTTGCAAATTAGCAATGTAGATAATTGTAAATATTTTCTAGTAGTAACTGACTGTTTAAGTTTGATTCAGGGGTTAAACAATCTAAAAATTAATTTTAAAACAAATTTCATTCTCCACATAATTAAAGATCTTTTGTTTAAATACCATCTTAAGGGCAAAGACATTTCATTTATGTGGGTACCCTCACACAGAGGAATCACAGGAAATGAAATGGCAGATAAGGCTGCTTACGAAGGTATAAATGCTCTTGATGTATCTAACGTTATGTTTGTACCCATGACTGATTACTTATACAATGTTAACGTAGGAATAAATATGTTATGGATACAAATGTGGAAGAAGGACCAAGAAACCAAAGGACGATGGTATGGCAGCATACAAGAAACATTACCAGTGAGACCATGGTATGATAACCTGAAGAGAGCCAGTAGAGATTTTATCACCACCATGAACCGGCTTCGTTATGGACACAATACTGCACCATCACACCTATCAAGACTTCGTATAATACAGAGTAACATCTGCACGTTTTGTGAAATAGAAGAAGGAACAACAGATCACATAATTTTCAAGTGTCAAAAATTTCTAATTCACAGATTGGTTCTTGCGAGTGAACTCAGTGAAGTGTGTCAAAATTACAGTGATTTTTCCTCCCGCCCGCCGCCGCTCAATGAACTTTTAAAGAACACTCAAACCTACAGTGCAATTTACAAATATATTAAAAACACGGTTCAAAAAATATAAAAGTGCTAAATTAAAATCCGCAATGTGGTTCCAATAAAATAAAGTTGTGGCTTAAAGGTCTCTGAAACCAGGCCATTAAAATCCAAAAAAAAAAAAAGAAAACATGGAAACATAGACAAATTTAGTTAGGCATGAATGACACAAACAAACAATGGCAATATAATATTACAAGAATAAGTGAAAATACAGAAGATGGAAGCAGTAAATTATAAACACACAACCGCAAAGCAGACGGGAAAACAAATAATACAGGTATGCAGTACTAATGTCCCCGCTGATTTTCATACATATATGTTATTATGTTTTTTTTTTATGGTATAGGGGGCAAACGAGCAGACGGATCGCCTGATGGTAAACGATTACCGTCGCCCATGGACACCTGCGACACCAGAAGAGTCACAAGTCATGTCCTCTCTAATCTGTTCAACCATTCTGCAGACCAACCCAAGCAGTGAGTCACCAAAGTACGAAATATGCTAAATACGCTAGAGTACGATGGCAGCAACAAGGAAGCACCCAACCACCACTCAAGGCAACATCCACAGCAAAGTAGATGGGCCGCGAACAAAAAGGTAATTGATCATTCAATTCAATTAGTTCGCTGTTGCATTTAGGTTTCCTCGCGATGTTATCCCTCAAATAGCTTATAGGTGCGAGTCCAATTTGGAGACAACCCTCTGCATGAGAGACCATAGGTCATATCATCATACCACTGGGATATTTCGGCTAAGTACCTTTTCTAGATTTTTTTGTACCGAATAACGAGAAAATACACTACCTACTTATAGACACCGTCAACCGTTCAACGAATCTATGTCGTAAAAATAAATAAATAAATATTAGGGGAATCGACCTAGTCCCAAATTAAGCAATGCTTTACCAATGCTTGTATAGTCGACCAAGAAACTCCTTTACCACCCTAAAGTTCAATGTCAGTTGTATGACTTAAGACATCAAAGGCTATTTTCACTTACAAGTCAATGTGACAATCAGCCTTATTGTTTTTATTCTGATGTAGGAACTGTCACAAAAAATGGTAAAGCACTTACTTGGTCGACTATACTATGGGTACTAGATGACGATAAACATACTTATGTATAGTTAAATAAATACTTAAATACATAGAAAACATCCATGACTCGGGAACAAATATTCGTGCTCATCACACAAATAAATGCCCTTACCGGGATTTGAAACCAGGACCTCTTGCTTCGCAGGCAGGGTCACTACCAACTAGGCTAAAGCGGTCGCTAATAATGTCGTCACAGTGTTGTTTTGTTTTGTGTTTAGTTTTTAAATGGGTCCCACTGAGAAACAGCGTTGCGGCTTGCCGCAACATTATGCTGAATGGGGCCCAATTTATACTATTCGTTATTTTTTATTTGTAGGTATATTTCCTGTTAAATGTATTTTTTTTCTGTGTAGTTATCGTATATGTGTCAATAAACCTATCTCTCTCTCGGTTAGGCACTTCTCGATTCTCAAGGCAAATTGAGCGACAGTTTCGCCATTCATTTGTTTACATGACTGTAACTCAAGAGTAGGTGATTATAATGTTTCGTTTTACCGTAGTTTTACCGAAATTTTGTTTAAGAAAAGCCTTGAGATCTTAAAACTTTTCAAAGACTCTATTTGAACTGGCTATCTGTACCACTACCAGTACCTCTACCATGAGTTTACACTAGTTTACGTGACCGTACTCGCTAGCGACGGCGTAAATTATTTGTATGGAGAATTGTACAGCGCCTCTAGCGGTCACTTACGGAAGTACAATTCTCCATACAAATCATTTACGCCGTCGCTAGCGAGTACGGTCACTGTGAAATAGTGTAAACTCATGGTAGAGGTACATGAGTTTACACTAGTTTACAGTGACATCTCCCTGGATGGGGTGCGATGGGGTTGAAATGTCTAAATAAACTAAATGACTGTTGATATATCAACGCACAGCCCAAACCACTGGACATAGAGACTTGAAATTTTGCACATAGATACCTTATACAATGTAGGCATCCACTAAGGAAGGATTTTTGGGAATTCCCTCGGGAACGGGAAAAAACGGGATTTATATATTCGATTCCGAGTGACCCTATCTCAGTAACTATAATAACTAGACTCTTCAAATTTGATACACAAGTAGGCATTACATTAGTTAAAACATTTATTTCAGGATTTTTCACAATTACCACGGGATAAGAAAAAAACGGGATTTACATATTCAGTTCAACGGGATCCTATGAACTATAATTACTAGGCTCTTCAAATTTGGCATAGAAGTAGGTAATTATAATAGTAAAAAACAGTTTTAAGGATTTTCGAAAATTCTCACGGGATAAGGAAAAAACGGGATTTTTCGTTTTACTGGTCGTAGAAAACTGAAATTCGGTATGTAGGTTGCTTGGGGAGTGTAGAGCTGGATTGAAAGAGGACTTTCCAAAATTCCCACGGGAACGGGAAAAAACAGGATTTTTCGTTTTACTGGTCGTAGAAAGCTGAAATTCGGCATGTAGGTTGCTTGGGGAGTGCAGAGGAGCATTGAGAGAGGACTTTCCCAAATTCTCATGGGAACGGGAAAAAACGGGATTTTTCGTTTTACTGGTCGTAGAAAGCTGAAATTCGGCATGTAGGTTGTTTGGGGAGTTTAGAGGAGCACTGAGAGAGGACTTTTTAAAATTCCCACGGGAACGGGAAAAACGGGATTTTTCGTTTTACTGGTCATAGAAAGCTGAAATTTGGCAAGTGGGTACCTTGGGGAGTGTAGAGGAGCATTAAGAAAACATTTCCCGAAATTCTTACGGGAACGGGAAAAAACGGGATTTTGCGTTTTACTGGTTGTAGAAAGCTAAAATTTCAAAATTCATAAGTTTATACTGTAAGTAGGCCGCAAAGAGCTCTTTAACCGACTTCTAAAAAAGGAGGAGGTTATGCATTCCACTTTTTTTTTATGTAGGTATGTTCACCGATTTCTCGGTCAATTGTGGACCTGCTTGCTTGCTTGCCTGTATGCTTGCTTGCTTGATATCTTGGTTCTTTGTAATACTCATAGTACAGGCGAGCGAAGCCGCGGGCAAAAGCTAGTTATTTATATTGTTTAAACAATATGTATGATTATTAAATAGGAAAAAATGTTTCGCTTCATTATTTTTTATTAAGATTACTTTTAGGTTATTTGCTATATTTTCTCCCTTGGAACTAGGGTCCTAAGGGTTACGGTTTTGGAGATATGATTATTTAAATGTTTTTTCTAAAATTTCCCGAAAACCCACGTTTAAACGTTCGTAACTTTTTTATTAATGTTTGTAAAATTATTATTTTTGTATTTAATACTTGGCAATACATGCTTGTTCAAATAGTAATGGTTTATATTCTAATTAAAAAACTAGGCAGTCACCCATCCAAGTACTGACCGCGCCCGACGTTCGGACGAGAACCGGTGTTTTTGTCAAATATCTTGAAAACGGTGCATCCAACGGCAAAATCAATTAAATTTTCATCCCCCCTTTGAAGCCCCCGCACCCCCCCTGATTCTCTGTCTGTCTGTCTGTTACCTCTTCACGCTTAAACCGATTTAAATTAAATTTGGTAGGTGAGTGGGGGGGGGGGGGGTAAGATGAAAATAAGATGAAAGGTAGTGTAAGATGAAAAACCGGCCAAGTGCGAGTCGGACTCGCGCACCGAGGGTTCCGTACAAATTTATATGTATCTATTACATCCAGTCTTAGCAGACCCCTGCTCCTAAGCAAAATGTGCGCAATGTGGGATCATTGTAGATTGGTTACTGATATAGACAGACAGACAAAAAAAATTATACTTTTCGCAATTTTTCCTTTATCTGTTCTATAAGACCTTGCTTCGTACCAAATTTCAAGATTCTGAGTTCACGGGAAGTACCCTGTAGGTTTTGATTCCCTTGCGAGTGTCGATAATTTGCGGCATAAAAGGCTTTATGTTTTGATTGCGTTAAAAATTTATGCTTTTCGCAATTTTTCCTTTATCTGTGCTATAATACGTCGCTTCGTACCAAATTTCAAGATTCTGAGTTCACGGGAAGTACCCTGTAGGATTTGATTCCCTTGCGAGTTTCGAAAATTTGCGGAAATTAGCGGCATAAACGGCTGTATCTTTTGATTGCGTTGGCTTAGAAGTTTGATTTTTTCACAGCTCCAAGGGACCGTAGACCTGAGTATTTGATATAAATTTCAGCTTGATACCTCCACGTGTTCCTGAGAAAAAGGATCTTGACAGACAGACGGACGGACGGACGGACGGACAACAAAGTGATCCTATAAGGGTTCCGCTTTTTCCTTTCGAGTTGCGGAACCCCAAAAACTACTCTTAGTACCGGGTGTTACGAGTGGTTTTCCCCCGAGGACGGTGGGTATCCATGAGGATTTCCCCACGTAAAAAAAAAAAAAAGTTAGGTTAGGTATGTTTTATAACGATTCCGAAGAACGTACTTTTTCAGAAATAAATCACTTTATGACTAACGCTAATTATGGAGAATGATACAATACAATACAATACAATTATTCTTTACTGATCACCAAAAACAGTACAGTGACATTACAAAAATAAAAATTCAGGTAGACAATAGGCGGTCTTATCGCTAAAAAGCGCTCTCTTCCAGACAACCAATTACTCAGAAATTAATAAATATCAACAGACGAATGTAGGTGGCAGAAATAACAGACAAGAGAAACGCAGTATTACTTAATAGACAACAAACAATAAAAACAATACAAATATAATATAAATTATATAAATAAACAAATACATTAAATATAATACTTATACACTACATATACTTAATACAAAATATCAATGGAAAAAAATGTCAAAAGGCCGCATTTGAGAAAAGGATTTAAAAAGGAAATAAAGAAACAATATAAACAAAAAAGAAAAAGAATAAAGAAGGGTCAAAGAGCGAGGATTACGTTAGTGACAAATAGTGAGCCTTTAGAAGGTTTTTAAAAATGGGAAGGGATTTTGCTTGCCTTAACGACAAAGGAAGAGAATTCCAAAGACAAATGGCGGTCATAGTAAAGGAGTTATGATAGAATTTGGAGGAAGAAGGAGGAACAGTAAGAAGAAAATTTTGTGCAGAGCGAATAGAGGACATAAACATAAAACGCTCTTGAAGATACATTATGACTTATAAAATTATGGGAAACCATAGAGACCAATTACATCAGCAAATAGCTTGTATTCATTTTTTTTTTACTCGACTTAATCATAAGATGTCGGCTTATAAAATAAATGAGATAAAATTTTTTTTTTTTACAAAAACTCATTTGCATCTTTTTTGTGTCTTCTAGTGTGTTCGGAGTTAGAGTTAGTAGCTGTTTTGTCATAGTTATCTATCCTACGTAAACAGATAACTTCAAGTAAATTGGTTTATTACTATTTATGAGTACTATAGGATTAGATACTGTAACGACGGTTAAGTCGCAAGTTGGTACAGTCAACTTTATAAAACGCTGTTTCACCACCCATTGATTAATTTTAACTGACGGATAAATGTGATGCCGTCTCCGTCTATTCGAACAAAACAAACAGAGATGGTGGTGGTATTTATCCGTCAAATAAATTTGATCAATGGATACAGATTTAGGTATTAGTTTTGTTATAATTAAGTACTAACACTTATTTAAGATTTTCATTGTTTACTAACACCTTTGTATTGTATGGACTGAAAATAAAATTATATCTATCTAATCTAATATCTTTAAACGAGTCATTCTTGTATATATTTTAAGTATATTTATTCGGAAACGGTTCCAACGATTTCGATATTTTACCAGTAGATTAATTTATTAGTCGCATTTTTTTTTTCAGTATAATATAGTGCGGTTTGTTAGACATTTTACTCGATATCATTATTCTATTAAATCTATAGTTCACCATATAAAAAAAAACGTTTATTCTGCAAGTAGGCCGCAAAGGGCTCTTTTACATGTCACTTTTTTTAAACCACCAGCGCTTTCGTAAGGACCATCATTGCCAAGAAGAATGCGCCGAAAGCAACTTGACAGGAAGTCATCTTTTCAAATGTAACCTTCTTAGTGTCCATTATTATTATGTATTAATAGGTAGGTTAGGTTCGTTAGTTATCTTCAGATGCACGAAGGGCAAACTGGCCAGAAATAGGAGCCCCTCCAAGCGGGGCTCCGTCGAACATAAGGCGTGATGGGTTGCCTAATTGGCTAAGTAAAGTTCTTTGAAGGGGTGCTAATTATATTTTTTTTCGGCAGTCGGCGTTCTGGAGATTGAGAAACTGCAGCTGTTTTATTTTTATCTCCTATTGTTTACTGGAAATATTTTTTGAGTGTTTGAGATGACATTTGTGAGATTTTATGGTTGACAAGCCGTTCGTGCTCAGAACTTAGTAGAAACAGAAAAAAAAACCGAAGTGAACTGTCACTGCTGTCAATGTCAAATCGTTTGCGTTTTGTTTGCTTTGCGTTTTGGTGTGCTCAGTGTGATTTATTTACTATTTTTATCGACCTCCGCATAAAATCCGGACTTTCAATTTTACCGCATTTCTCCACAACTTATGCACAATAATTGGATCACGATTGAATACTTTCGATCACTATTTTGGAACTGCTTCTTGGACAACGCAAAGCAAACGAAACGCAAACAGTTAGATTTAATTTGATATTGACAGAAGCGACAGTTGAATTCGTTTATTTTTCTATTTCTTCTTAGTACTGAGCACAAACCGCTTGTCAGCCATAAAATCTCACAAATGTCATCTCGAACACTTAAAAAAATATTTCCAATAAATAAAAGGAGATAAAAATAAAACAGCTGCAGTTTCTTGGTGTTGAAGTCGACCACTGTCGAAAAAAAATATAATTAGCATCTCTTCAAAAAACTTTACTTAGCCAATTCTAGGGAATAAATTTGCATTGCGACTAATAAATTAATATACTGGTAAAATAAGCTAAAAAAATAAACGCGAACATTATAAAACGCTTTATGAAAAATTGCTACATGAAAAAAATCGAATAATTAAATTTGAGATCACTAAAGAACGCGATGTGAAAATTCGCTGCTATGAAAGAAAGAAAGAAAGAAGACATTTATTCACTTTTACAAGACACACATACAAGAAACTACACACAATTTCACACAAAAAAAAAACAAAGAAAACATACAATGAAAAAATGCTTTTGTGAAACTCGTCGAACAAATCCGCTTGTAATATTTAGTTATTAGTTGTACTTTGTTATGCAACAAGCCCCGCCCCTGTCACCCTAAACGCTCTGTCTGTACAACTCTTCAAAAGAACTTACCATTATTTATTTTAGTCCTTAGGAGTTCCTAACTGGAACTATCCAAAAATTATAAACATTAATTAATACTTTTTCTAGGGTTAGAACCCTATAGGCAATCTGAGAATTGACAGTATGACACCTACATAGATATTAATTGGATACACCGTTACCCTGTCGTAAGTAACGCTCAGCGCCATCTATCGTCAGTTGTAGAAAATTCTTTAATTTGTCAGCGTGGAATTTCATTAATATTTTTTAATTTCATTTCAATTTCATTAAACCATGTTCTATAGTTACTTCAAGACACTTGTTCCAAGGTATATCAGTGGTGGAGACTGGAATAGCAAACATACACAATGGGGATCAAGACTAGTTACAACCCGTGGTCGTGAGCTGAAAAAATGCATAGATAAATATAATCTGATTACGCTTTCCACTGGTGAACCCACATACTGGCCTACAGATCAAAACAAACGCCCTGACTTGTTGGACTTCTTTATAATAAAAGGCTTCTCCAACACTTATTTTGCAGTAAAAAGCTGTTTGGACTCCTCCTCAGACCACACTCCAATAATAGGAAGCTTCAGTTCTACAGTTATATATCAAGAACAAGACGAGACACTCTGTAATCACAAAACTGATTGGACCACTTTTACGGATATCCTCTGCACAGAACTTAACCTTAAAATAAAATTTAAAACACCAGAAGATATTGATGTAGCGACATTTTACATCACAAACAAGATTCAAGAAGCATCATGGCGCTCAACTCCATCGCTAAAAATAATAAACAAAACCCATGATATTCCACTACAGATCCGAAACAAAATACAGGAAAAAAGAAGATTAAGAAGGAAATGGCACTTAAGTAGACATGCAGAAGATAAGGCTGCATTTAATAAATCTGCCAAGGAACTAACTGCTATGTTAAAAGAAAATGAAAATGATACACTGCAGCATAAACTTTCATCACTAACTGCCTCCAAATGTACTGATTACTCACTCTGGAAAATGACGAAAAAATTTAAAAGACCTCAAAAACACATCCCGCCAATAAGAACACAGACAGGTTCATGGGCCAAAAGAGCGGATGAGAAGGCGGAAACATTTGCGCAACATCTGAGTCACATCTTCACACCAAATGCCTCAACATCACCTGATAATGATGAGTTAGTGGAAAAAATTGTACACAGTGACCAACAATTGTCATTACCGCCAAAACTAGTCACCCCTAAAGAAGTGTACAACACAATCAAGCATTTAGGTAACAAGAAGGCACCAGGCTTCGACCTGATAACTGGTGAAATATTGAAACGCCTACCAAGAAAAGCAATTGTCTTCCTGTGTATTCTCTTCAACACCATCCTTAGAGTTCACTACTACCCGAAACTGTGGAAAGTGTCACAGATCTGTATGCTGCCTAAACCTGGGAAACCACCTACGGAACTCACATCATATAGACCAATTAGCCTACTACAAACTATCTCAAAGGTATTCGAAAAAATATTCCTATACAGACTAAAACCAATACTGGAACAAGACAACATCATACCAGACCACCAATTTGGCTTCCGAGAACAACACTCCACAGTTGAACAGGTTCACCGTGTTGTGAGTAAGATAAGACAATCCCTGGAGTGAAAGGAGTACTGCGCTGCTGTCTTCCTCGATATCCAGCAAGCCTTTGACAAAGTTTGGCACACAGGTTTGCTGTACAAGTTGAAAACTGGACTGCCCAACTCATACTATATGGTACTAAAATCATACCTATTAGGCAGAAAATTTCAAGTCAAATTTGGCGGAGAAACTTCAAACCTGCATGACGTCAAAGCATCAGTCCCACAAGGATCTGTTCTCGGTCCGGTGTTGTACTCAATCTACACAGCAGACTTGCCGGTCTCTGAAGGGGTGGTTACAGCAACCTATGCAGATGATACTGCCTGTCTTGCTAGTGATAAGATGCCTGGAGCCGCCTCACGGAAGCTGCAGGTTCACCTTCATAAAATAGACCAATGGCTTGAAAGGTGGAGGATCAGAGCCAGTGTCAATAAATCAGTACAAATAACTTTCACCCTCGGTAAAGGTGATTGTCCGCCTGTGTCAATGCAAGGAGAACCACTCTCAAGTGAACCTACTGTAAAATACTTAGGCCTCCACCTGAATAGAAGATTGACATGGAAAAATCACATAATGATGAAAAGAAAGGAAGCAGATATCAGATCTAAGAATCTACAGTGGCTCATAGGACAAAGATCTACCCTAACTCTTAACAACAAACTACTGATATACAAGACTGTTATAAAGCCAGTATGGACATACGGAATCCAGCTGTGGGGATCAGCTAGCAACTCCAACTTGGAAATATTACAAAGATTCCAAAACAAAATATTGAGACAAATCACATGTGCCCCGTGGTTTACAAGGAATGATGAGCTGCATGAGTACACTGAACTACCTACTATAAAGCAAGAAGTGAATAGATACTGCAGTAGCTATAAGAAAAGATTACGAAGACACTCCAATGAACTGGCCAGGGACCTTCTGAGCGAAAACGAATATACTCCAAGATTGAAAAGATGGCAGATACTAGAGCTAGACCAGAGAGACTAAGCCTTACATAAATTGGCGAAGGTGTTCAATGGAACCCTCCCAAAGAACCTTAAAATATAATTGATGATAACTATCTGATTATGGCCAGAGTGGCCGTTTGCAGATTTATTAAAAAAAAAAAATTTTTTTTTCTACTTCTATATTTTTATCTGTTTTTAGGGTTCGGTACCTCAAAAGGAAAAACCGGGACCCTTATAGGATCACTTTGTTATCCGTCCGTCCGTCTGTCAAGACCCTTTTTCTCGGGAACTCGTGGAGGTATCAAGCTGAAATTTATATCAAATACTCAGGTCTACTGTCCCTTGGAGCTGTGAAAAAATAAAAATTCTAAGCCAACGCAATCAAAACAAACAGCCGTTTATGACGCAAATTTCCGCATATTTTCGAAACTCTCAAGGGAATCAAAACCTACAGGGTACTTCCCGTGAACTCAGAATCTTGAAATTTGGTACGAAGTAAGGTCTTATAGCACAGATAAAGGAAAAATTGCGAAAAGCATAATTTTTTTGTCTGTCTGTCTATATCAGTAACCAATCTATTTATGCCGCAAATATTCGACACTCGCAAGGGAATCAAAACCTACAGGGTACTTCCCGTGAACTCAGAATCTTGAAATTTGGTACGAAGCAACGTCTCATTGCACAGATAAAGGAAAAATTGCAAAAACCGTAAATTTTTAGTTACATCATATAAGAGTAATATTTTTAATAATTTTAAAGTTACTACCCCTTTCCTCATGAACGCGTAGAGGTATTAAAATGAAATTCATATGAAATACCTACTCAGGTCTAATACCTTTAAGCTGTAACAAAATCAAACTTCTATGTCAACGCATTTAAAAGAAACAGCAATTTAAGACGCATATTTTCAAACTCGCAACTACCTACTCGCAAGGGAATCAAAACATACAGGGTACCTACTTCCCGTGAACTCAGAATCTTAAAATTTGGTACGAAGCAAGGTTTTATAGCACAGATAAATGAGATTCTGATTATATGTACAAGAATTGCTCGTTTAAAGGTATTAGATTTATTTGTGTTATTTTTTTTTATTGTAAACCTATTTTATTTTTCTCTTTTTAGGGTTCCGGAGCCAAAATGGGAAAACGGAACCCTTGTAGTTTCGTCATATCTGTCTGTCCGTCCATCGTCTGCGGCTTAGCGCAGTGGCTATTAGTGCTAGAAAGCTGTAAATTTGCATGGATATACAGGGTTATTTTTAATTCACTAGCATCCTTTTAACCCTAAACTCCTACCACTTAAACAAATGTTTTTTGTTTTACAGCTTTTGTCATAACTTAATATTTTTGGTGTAATAGCGTTTTGAAAATTTGAGATTTCCTCTTATTTTTACGATTCTCTGTGTATTTGTATGGGAAAAAAAGTGCTTCATTTTAAAAAGTCGTAAAACAAAAAATATTTGTTTGAGTGATAGGAATTCAGGGTTAAGAGGATGCCAGTGAATTACAAATAACCCTGTATACACCGTGAAATTTTAGTGGTTGTTTTCCCGAAACGAGGTGATTTAGTTTCGATTGTACAATCGATTTATAATTACTATTTTGACTAGAGTCAAAAATCCAATTGTGAAAAACGAAAGTCGAAAATGACCGCAAACCAATAGTAACGCTTCGTTGGTACAAGTAGCGTACGATCGTACGATAGGTTAGGTACCAACGAAGCGTTACTATTGGTTTGCGGTCATTTTCGACTTTCGTTTTTAGGGTTCCGTAGTCAACTAGGAACCCTTATAGTTTCGCCATGTCTGTCCGTCTGTCTGTCTGTCCGCGGCTAAGCTCAGAGATCGTTAGTACTAGAAAGCTGTAATTTGGCATGAATATACATATCAGTCACGCCAACAAAGTGGTAAGATAAAAAATAAAAAAATATTTTTTTTTAGGGTACCTCCCATAGACGTAAAGGGTGGGTGATTTTTTTTTTTCTCGACTAATCCTATAGTGTGGGGTATCGTTGGATAGGTCTTTTAAAACCATTGCGGGGTTGCCAGCATGATTTTTCTATTCAGTGATCTGTTTGCGAAATATTCAACTTTAAAGTGAAAATTTTCATTAAAATCGAGCGTCCCCCCCCTCTAAAATCTAAACTGTTAGATGGAAAAATTTGAAAAAATTCAGAATGGTAGTAAATATATCAAATTTACTACGAAAATTATACCGGCTAAGATTGCTTGGAAATTATTTGTAGTTTAAGAGTAAATGGTAGCCTAAGGTATAAAACATACCTAAACTTGGATGATTCCGTACACATACGAAATCCTTAGAAAAATATTACTTGATTTTTTTGTAATGGCTACGGAACCCTACCTTGTGCGTGTCCGACACGCTCTTGGCCGGTTTTTTTCACAATTGGATTTTTGACTTTAGTCAAAATAGTAATTATAAATCGATTGTACAATCGAAACTAAATCACCTCGTTTCGGGAAAACAACCACTAAAATTTCACGGTGTATAGCAATGACCCCGAAAAAATGATAAAATAAAATAAAAAAAAAAAATTTTTTTTAGGGTACCTCCCATAGACGTAAAGTGAGGGTGATTTTTTTTCTCTTCTAACTTTATAGTGTGGGGTATCGTTGGATAGGCCTTTTAAAATCATTACGGGGTTGTGAAGACGATTTTTCGATAGTGATTCGTTTGCGAAATATTCAACTTTACAGTGTTTTTTTTTTATAAAATCGAGCGTCCCTCCCCCCCTTTAAAAGTATAAAAATTTGTTGGTATAAAAATTTTGAAAAAATCAGGTTGGGAGGAAAAATCTCAAATTAGCAAGGAAAACTGTAACGGCTAAGTTTGCTTGAGAATTATTAGTATTAAGAGCAAATAGCAGCCTGACCTAACACAATCACAAAGGTGTATCTCTCTGTTTCAGTAACAGCCTATTCACTCTAGTTTTGAAGAGCCCTGTGGAAATACAGACAATGGTAGCGAATTCTATTCCTTAGCAGTTCCAATGAAATACTAACCACATATGGATGAAGAAGTTGGCCTAGAAAAAAAAATACCACGTGACTCATAAATTAAAAAGTCATGAAAAACTAAAGTAGGATCGAACTGGGGTACTCGTGATCTCTAGTCACTATACAGGACCGCTAGGCCAAGAAAGTCTCATTTTTAACACGTAGCGCCATCTAACGAAAACCTTACGTACTATAACAGTAGGTACTGATGAAGTTACCTTGAATCTCTTATTCCCAAATAAAAATCAGTCGTACAGTAGTTTGAAAGGTATGACAGATGGCGCTAGTGGATAGGAATTAAGATAAAACCCAAGAATGAAAAACTTTATTAAAACACTTATCTATCTTTGGTGCTCTATGTATGTATTATTATTAACAACTACACTACACACCTAACCTAAACCAATCTGCAGATTACACGATTAAAAAGGTTTACTAATGTTTCGCAAATTATTTTTCCCAAACTGATTCATTTGGAAAATGTTTAATTTCCCAAATGTTTATTTTTTCTGGACCTGTAATCTTTTCAGGATTGTTATAAAACAAACCTAACCTAACCTAACCTACAGAATAGCCCTGAAATATAACCTGAATAATTTACAGTTTCAGAAAAAATAAACATTTGGGAAATTAAACATTTGCCAAATGAATCAGTTTGGGAAAAATAATTTGCCAAACGGAAGTACACCATTTCTTAGTTATGAGTATATATGATTATGCGGGCGTTACAACCACTAACAATCCCTAGATTAAGATTATATGGGTTGGAAGGCAGATTGTTATTTTTGATTATGACGTTAACGGCTATTGTCGCTAGAATAGGATCTACTTCACAGAAAAATCAATGAATATGGATTATACATTTGTTAATATTAACTTCTAGGGACAGATAACGGTTAAAACAAGCCAACCCGATTATTGTTTTGTTTTTACCCTGAGAAGTGCCTCCAAAACTTGTAACAAAAACTTTTTTCCGGCTGACTATATCACAGTAGCAACAACAAATTATAGTTATTCAACTAGCTAAAAGATAAAAATTTACAACAGTAATTTAATTCATAGCGGACGTATGTATGTTTTTTGACATTTTATCAACTAGCAGTATATGTATATCTATAATCAGGTTAATTTTATGGCACAATTAAGATTATAGATAAATAAACGTTATAAATAGGTGTAATATTAGGACTTTACGTCTTCTGGCGAGGAAAAATGGTGTCGCGTGTGATCCTGGCTCTGGTGCTATTCTTGGGTATGGGATATTAATTTAAGATAGGTACTTACTGTGAAAGTGAAAAAAACTATTATCTTCATCATCATAATCCCAGCCCCTTTGAACATGAAAAGAAATAGAGAGAAATATACAGATAATCCGTAATCCTTCTTCACGGAGCACAGAGCACAGGCCATGCGGTGCACGCGGTGCGCGGTGTATGAGTTTGGCAGCAGTCGCTGTGGCATGTGCTCCGGGAGGAAGGGCTACGGATTAGTCTGAAACATGTCGAGCTAAACTCGATTTAAGTCGTGAATTATCCGTATTTCACTATCATCCCAGTCTATATACGTCCCACTGGTGTGCACAGGTCTTCTCTCTATTCTATCTCTAAATTCATACCTGTGTCCATCTGAACACCAGGGCCCAATTGAATAACAAATCTATTAGCTATTTTATATTGAAATTCACTAATACTATTTGCTTGTATTTTGTTATACAATTGGGTCCAGGTTTCATCTAAATCAGCCTTTATTGCTTGATTGACTAACAATTTAAACATCCAAACATCATCGCAAAATTTTCTCATTATCATATTAGAAGGTACAATTAGGTACTTTTCAATTATTGTTTTGTTGTTTAGGATCTCAAATAAGATATTTTTCTTTCTTTCTTATTGGTTATTTTTTTAACAGCTGCGGCCTCCGCTAACCGCATTGTCGGTGGCCAGCCCACCACCATCGAACGGTATCCCTGGATCGTCCAATCGGAGGCCTTGGGCATCTTCACAGGCGCTTGGAGCCAGTCCTGCGCTGCCAACATCCTCACAACCAGATACGTACTGTCTGCTGCACACTGCTTTGCTGGAATGTAAGTGCCATCTTCAAAAGTTACACATTATTTTTTGTGCAAAATAGGCTTGCCAGGGACCTCAGTCAGTGAAGATGTCCGGTCAGTTCCGTCCATCATTGTCCTATTTCTGGTAGTTGCCCGAATGGTCTTCTCGCAACAAGTCTTATATTTGGCGTCCAGAAGTCGTATCGATGCAATAAAACATATGGTCTGCCTGAGATTGTTATCGGAACGATTGCCTTTAAAATACCTATTTATTTATTTATTTATTTACTAAGATTAGGCCAATAGTAGACCAGCTATTTGTTCACAAAATAGTTAGTTACATACCTCTAAATATTTGTATATACTATAAAATTAATGATTTTAAGTATCATAGCCAGGGATGTTTGGAAATAATTCCAATCCGCATTGGTGATTCCTAGTCTCAAAAATCTACTGAGTTCAAAATATAAATTTTCTTAAATACTTTAGGTTTATGTAAATTTTGTAATACTATAGATCTATTTTGGGAAAAATATACATTGCTGAATTTTTTGCCGGATTCTTCTCAACAAGGTATTTCCAAACGGGTGGTAGATTCTTCGACATTTGTAAGTGCTTTTTAGTGTCTAAGTTGAATGTAGATATTTTGTCTTTGACTTTATAGATATTCCTATTTTCCTAGTAGTTAGTTTTTGGATGTCCTTGACAAAAAACTAACATAATCTCTTCTTTAGCTTCTATTCTCCGGCCTACCGCCGCATCCGCGCTGGCACCACCTACCGCAATACTGGAGGAGTCATCAGCTACGTGGAACGGGAATTCAACCACCCCACATACGGACAACTAGGCTACGACGGTGACATCTCTGTGGTCCGTCTGAGCGAACCTCTAGTGTATACCCCCGTGGTACAGCAAGTAACGATCGCAGCTCATGAGACAGTACTGCCCGATAATGTGCCTGTTGTACACGCTGGATGGGGTACCACAACAGTAAGTAACGCCAGTTCTTCAACTTATAAAGCGCTTCCATAGAAGCGGAGTAAAGCGGACACAACAAATCACATGTCTACGTTAGTTCATGTCTGTATCCCAGGGTAGGCAGGGACTAGAGAATGCTAAACCCTATGGTACTTACACCTCTTCCGCTTCAAAAACACTCGTGTATCTTTTTATAAAAGCTCGTTGGTTGCAGGTACTTTTCACCTGGGCTATTTTCAATATGTTTAATTTTTTTAGCATGCTCTTGGACGCCACTTCCGATCCTTCCATCCTGCTCGATGTAAATCCGCTTTGTCTGTCTACTTTCTAAGCATACCATTCTGATTATTGGTTACTACATCCTTTTCTATTCCACATCTTTCTCTTTCCGTATTATATTTTATTCGGTTGCACGCATCTACGCCACGTTTAAACACACTTTGTGTTGCTTCGAAGAATCCACTTAAATAGAGACGTCTTTGAGCTCCATGATCACAGGAATTAGGGACAAGTTAGCTTCACGTTAGTTCATTCTTCGGGCTTGAATTTTTGACAATTTGTTACTATCTTGTGATATTTGTTTTTTTTTTTTAGGTTTTCGAAGCCAAAATGGCAAAAATGGAACCGTTATAGTTTCGCCATGTCTCTCTGTTCGTCCGTCTGTCCGTCCGTCTGTCCGTCCGTCCGCGGCTTAGCTCAGAGACTATTAGGGCTAGAAAGCTGTAATTTTGCATGAACATGTGTAGCAATTATCCGGACAAAGTGAAAAAATAAAATGTAGAAAAAAAGTTTTAGGTACTTTTTTTTTTCTCGTCTAACCTTATAGTGTGGGTATCGTTGGATAGGTATCTTAAAATCATTAATAATTAAGTAGTGCGCGCGGGTGAGCAAAGTACTTAATTGATTCAGTTCATAGAATATTAAATTGCTTGCGTTTTAATGTTTTCTCTATGCACCTTTTTTCTGTACCTATTACTTTCTATGTGATTTCGACTAAAGAGTCATTGTATTGTGTTATTTGCTTCACAGCAAGGAGGCACAACATCGCCCGTTCTTCTTGACACCACAATCTACACAATCAACAATGAACTTTGTGCTGCGCGGTACTTGGAACTCCCTAATCCTGGCATCGTGACTGAGAACATGATCTGTGCTGGCCTCTTAGACGTCGGTGGTCGTGACGCCTGCCAAGGGGACTCTGGTGGCCCGCTGTACTACGGAATTACTCTGGTCGGTGTGGTTTCTTGGGGGCACGGGTGTGCCAATGAGACCTATCCTGGCGTCAGCACCGCTGTGGCACCCTACACGCCCTGGATTGTCGAGACAGCTGTGTAAATATTTTATTAAAAATATTTTTTTAATGTTTTGTTTTATTCTGAATGTGCAATCATTAAAAAAAAACGTGACTCGTATATTAAAAAAAAAAACAACAATAAAGTAACGAGGGATCGAACCGGGATACTCTATCTCTAGTCAGTAATCAGTATACAGGACCGCTAAGCCACGCGAGACTCATTTTCGTACCTGTGACGCCATCTAGCGAAAACTCTACGTTATACTATTGAAGCTACCTTGAAGCTTGCCTTGCCAACAGAAACAGCCTTGCAGTTGTTTCAAAGATATGACAGATAGCACTAGTAGATAGGAATTAAGATAAAATCCAAGAATGAAAAACTTTAATATGACTTCTGAGTAAAAAAGACTTAATAATAATAGCATAACGCCAAGTTTCGCGCTTTACGTATGCGCTAATATTAACAACTACTTAGATGATGTGTTGTGTCGCCAGATTTCAAAAAATTATCATAGATGGCGTTGGTGGACTAGAATTGAAACTCAGAAACAACTTAAATGATAAAAGTGAAACAGCTTACTAATTTTTCGTATCATCTATCTTGAAAATAGTTTTCAAAAGTGGTATAAATCCATGTGCACAGTAAAACTGTATTTTTCTTAGTAAAATAAATTGTTGATTAGTTGAAATGAATAAAAAGAGCTGTATTTTCTAATAGGTAGGTCCTTTAGTTAAAAAAACTTAGTGACAGTTTGATATATGGCTTCTCAGCAGAGGAGCATGGGTTCGAGGCTGGGCTCACACATAATTACATTAGAAATTTATGAGATTTACTGCGAAGGAAAAAATCGTGAGAATAATTGAACATTATCAATGGTGTACGTGTAGTTCCCAATCCACACAGGGGCCGCGTGGCCCTTCTAATTCTCAGAGGAGGCCTGTGCCCTGAAGTAGGATGTATACAAGCCGAGATGACGACTTTACCTGTAAGTATTTACAATTCAGCACAATTTTTCATCAATTTCGAATTACATTTTCAATTTTTGATTCAATCAATCAATCAATCATATATTTGCGATTGATTTTTTTGGTTTTAGACGACCAGATGGCCTAGTGGTTAGAGAACCTGACTATGAAGCTTGAGGTCCCGGGTTCGATTCCCGTGTCGGGACAAATATTTGTATGAAAAATACGAATGTTTGTTCTCAGGTCTTGGGTGTTTAATATGTATTTAAGTATGTATCTATCTTAACTATGTTTATCCGTTGCCTGGTACCCATAATACAAGCTTGGCCTAGCTTACTGTGGGACTAGGTCAATTGGTGTGAATTGTCCCGTGATATTTATTTATTTTATTTATTTATCTAATTTCAAAAATTGGTACCACAACTCCAAAACTCCAAAAATTCTTGCGAATCCGGAAAAGAATATCTTACCCGAAAATCCATTCTTCAAAGTACGTCCAATTATACCTACTTATTAATAATAATCCCACAAAGATAACATAGAAACCATAAAGACGAGATTAAACAAGATAAACCTTTGAAGTAAGCCCATTAAGTTGGTCCCACTGTCTCGGCAGCACGCTGATAAAAACAAAGTCGGATATTAAATAAAAGAAAAGTGAGATGAAAGAAATTAATTCTCTTAGAGATCACAGAGCATGGAAAGCTTAGGAGAATTATTTATTATTTACTTATTACAATCAAAAATCAAAACGTTTATTCTGCAAGTAAGTCGCCAAGGGCTCTTAGACTTTTACATGTCACTTTTTTCAAAACTACCAGCGTTTTCGGTTGGACCATCATTGCCAAGAAGAATGCGCCGCATGAAACTTGGCATTTACATGACATTACAGTATTTAGACTAATCAAGAAGTTTAATAAATACCTAAGTTTGATTATTTAGCAACCAGCGTTAGTTACAATTTGGGTGTATCAGAATATGGAAATATTTTTTTTTATTCATAAAGCAAAAAAGTTCACAGTAAAGTAATACTACTTTGGAAGCGGACAAAAACCGAGCACGGTTTATCCGTCGCAATAGGTTATGACACCGAAAATGTGTTTTCTATAAAACCGTAAACTTTCAAAGATTGTTTGTAAAACTAACCTAACGTTTTTTTTATGGTGCGGAAAATGCGCCGCATTCGTCTCTGATCGGGGAAACAGAGGGTATTTGGGGCGCTCCTACAAGGGGCCTATCCACTAAAAACCGCACGGATTCCCTCGTTGCCATTGTGAACGCCACGGGAGCCTGAAGAGACACCACTGCGCCCACTGGCCGCCCCGGGATGGGGCTCCTCTGTCGACACCGTGCAATACGGGCTCAACGTTCCCCTGGTAAACTAACCTAACCTAATGGGTTCCATACGATTCTGTTTTAATATCTGCTGAGAATTTAATGTTTCAGAAATAAGGGTCATACATAGCGTAAGAAACTGAAGTCGTCCCTCCTACATAAAATTTGCGAGTCTGCGTCAGCAAACTTATGATTTTGTTTGACACGCACGCACGCACGCACGCTCGCCAAACTTACAGGGAACGTGCACATAGACGGTGCTGCCAACTGGTGCCGTCAATTTAAATGTTTTACCCTGATAAGTTTATTTTACCGTCCGCATAGTCTCTTCTGTCGCATTAGTGCTGCCGCCTATAGTTTCTGCACGTTCCCTAGAACACCCAGTCGTTTTTGCGTCGGGGGTTAAAAACGTATCTTACGCGTACTATGAGTTCAATCTAAGGGTATATCGTTACACATTCATCTCCGTCCCTTTCTCGACTGCGTTACCCTTCGCGAGGTTAAAGGTAGTGGAGCGAAAGCCCTTCATCACCTCAGGCTCTTTATCAAGTCTATTTAGAGAAATAAATACCCTTTACGCCCTTTGTATCAACTAGAAACTGTTTCTGGAGTACGCAGACGAAAGTTCTCCACGTACTAAAGTGCAAAGCATGTGCAAAGTATATAACTCAGTAAATGTACAGTAAATGAGTTAGCCACTTTACTAGTTAAATTTGTACCTTGGAGATTTTTTTTAAATGATCAACAACGTAGGACTCCCACATAGAGTCGCGAATGAATGTACGAGGGGCGTTCAATATAAAGTGAGAATGAGATGCAAACTCTTTTAATATTACGAAATTAAATACTGGCCGGTAAAGCTAATCTATCTAGCTGATTGCTATGAAAAAAAAAAACTAACTGTCTTTTGTTTAAAAAAATATACGGTAATTTCTTTGCAATGCTATTGAGTACGTTAGCGAAAATGGAGAAAATTGAACTGCGCGCCGTTATCAATTACTTGTGTTTGAAAAAATTTTCTACGGACCAAGTCAATTTGGATTTGCGGGACACTTTAGGGTCTAATGCTCCTCCGTATTCAACAGTCGCACGTTGGTGCGCCGAATTTAGACGTGGAAGAACATCGACAATGGACGACCCCCGCTCCGGACGCCCTACTACAGCAGTAACTGAAGAAATTGTGAAAAAAGTCGAAAACTCAGTTTTGGCGGATCGTCGTGTCACGGTTCGTTTTATTGCTGAAAATGTAAAGATTTCAACGGGGAGCGTGCATAATATTTTACATGAACGCTTGGGTATGAAAAAGGTATCTGCGCGTTGGGTACCAAGAATGCTTACTGACACGCAAAAACAAACTAGACTAGAGATTTGTCAAGAAGCTTTGAACCTGATGCAGCAAGACCGGGAACTTTTATTGGCGCGATTTATAACAATGGACGAAACATGGCTCCATCATTACGACCCAGAAACGAAACTGCAGTCTATGACATGGAAAAGGCCATCATCTCCAACTCCGAAGAAATTCAAGATGAGCCCATCTGCCGGTAAGGTCATGGGCTCTGTTTTTTGGGATGGTAAAGGGGTATTAATGATTGAGTATCTCGAGCATGGAGCCACTATTACGGGCACATTATACGCCAAACAAATAGCAACATTGCGCAATGAGATCCGCGAAAAACGGCGAGGTAAACTCTCGAAAGTTGTGCTGTTCCACCAGGACAATGCCCCGGCACACAAGTCCGCCGTTGCAATGGCTGCAATTCGTGATGCTGGGTTCGATATCCTTAAGCATCCTCCGTATTCACCAGATCTCTCTCCCAGTGATTTCTACCTATTTCCGAGATTGAAACAATACCTGAGAGGCCAGAAATTTGAAGACGACGACGCGGTAGTCGCTGCAGTACAAGATTTTTTAAGTACTCAAGATGAGACCTTTTTTAAAAATGGAATTTTAAGTTTAGAAAAAAGATATACTAAGTGTATTATGCTAAAAGGTGACTATGTCGAAAAATAAAATGACATTTAGTAAAAGTTGTTTATAACATACTCATTCTCACTTTTTATTGAACGCCCCTAGTATGTAAACCCTTTACGTATAAAAAAACCTATTGAAAACAATTGAGATACATATTAATACATATGCAAACTTATCCCTTTAATTTTCATGGATTTAGAGCATTTAGTCGGGACCGAAAGAGAGTCATTTTGATAGTCAGGTACAGTGAAAACTGGAGTATAAGGGTGCGACCAAACCACCGCTTAAAAAACGGCGACGGTACGGAATCGCAGCGCCGCACCGTAAACGTCACAACTTTACTATGGAGAGCATGCGTTAAATTCTGACGTTTACGGTGCGTCACTACGATTCTGTACCGTCACCGTTTTTTAAGCGGCGGTTTGGTCGCACCTTAATTCCTTGATCTATAAATATGTCACAGGGAAATATTAAGATCGATAAGTGACGAACGTTTTCATGCCGCTACTATACATGATAGTCTAATATCAGTTTATATTCAAAAATTCTGTCATCATCATCATCATCATCATTTCAGCCGAAAGACGTCCACTGCTGAACATGCCTCCCCCAAGGCTCGCCAAACAGATCGGCCCTGAACCATCCGCATCCAATGCGTTCCCGCCACTCCATCCATCTCTCCAGTCGTCGCTCCATCTTGTAAAAATTCTGTAATAAAATGAAACAAAATCAGTTTATTGTTAATCCTCTTGTTAGAATCAAACGTACTA
Source organism: Archips crataeganus (assembly GCA_947859365.1). Taxonomy (NCBI): domain Eukaryota; kingdom Metazoa; phylum Arthropoda; class Insecta; order Lepidoptera; family Tortricidae; genus Archips; species Archips crataeganus. The sequence continues at coordinate 1,877,616 of OX402066.1, forward strand.
TAAAAAAAATCTGAGCTGTAAATTTTATATTAAATTCTACTTGATTCCGGTGTGAGGGCAGGGCATATTATTTTATTATTATTGAATTCGTCCACGTTGATTTCCATAATGGCGACCTTGGCCCAATTGCATAACAAAGTACAACTAATATTACAAGCGGAACTCTCGCTTCAGTTAGGCTTGATTTCCTCCTACACTGACGTCGGTCGCTGACGTCGGTCGAGCGTACCGTCGGTCGCGTATGACAAATGCGCGGCCATCAGCGTCGCTGTGCGGTGGCCCACAGACTATTGTGTTTATTCGTACGCGCGACCGATGTCAGCGTAGGAGGAAATCAGGCCTTATATTAACTAGAAAGGGAGTTCCGCTTGTAATGTAAGTTGTACTTTCTTACGCAATTGGGCCCTTGATGACTAAAATAAAATATTTTTCAAATTTTCTAAAACCCCTTCTACACGGTCGGGACCAACCGCCGACCGTCGTGTCGCTCGCGTCGGCCGACAGCGTTCCATACGGTTGGGGCCGACCACGGACAATGCGCTCGCGACCAAGGCCGTTGACATCAACCAAATATCGGTCGGGTCAACCGATTTCTACACTGTCCATTCTTAAATCAACCCGACCAAGGACACGATGGTTGGCGGCTGGTCCCGAGTCCCGACCGTGTAGAAGGCCTTTAATCGTGAAACCTATTATATTGTACTTACAACTAACTAGTCTATGTAGTGTTACCCGCACGGTCAGTTCTTACTGACCAAAGTAAGAAGAAAACAAGAACAATTAGTGTAGTATGAAATAACGATTCATGTCTTAGATAGAGCTCCGGGCTGTGGGTCCACTGGTCCAGGTCCGTCTGTTCAATTGAGAATTTGAGACTTAAGACAGGGTAAATATTCAGCGTTTTTACGGCGGTTTTTTTTGTCATTACCATTTAAGCAGAAATTATTAAAATGGATGATGCTTAGGGTTAACTTTTTATGAAAACTTAAGACAGTACCGATGCTGAATCTAGTTTGATGAAATTTCGCGCGATTCGTCTTTCGGTTGTTTGTGGTAATAATCGTCGAATGGTAATGACGTTTAACCACGCGGTCAATACGCTCGAATATTCATCCGACAGCACAGCAATAATCAATGCCAATCAGCCATATTTATAATAAGCTGATCTGCTCTCGTCTACTTATTTCCAGGATTTATGAAGGGGACGGCGCGCACGCAGTCCCCACTACCAAAAATTACGCATCCGAGTTATCCACATTAGGGATAATCGCAAGGGTCAACCCAACCGCAGTGCAATGGAAGAGTCTCGCCCTGGGAGAACCGCCTACATGATCACGGTGTCTCCTATGCCAGGTAAGTATGATTTCATAACGTTGTACTGTGAGGGTCATTGAAACAGGAAAAATCTTAACAGCGCGATGTAGGATTCGTTCGGCACTTGATAGTGACATCTAGCGGCAGGTTTGGGTACTAATCGAGCGGCCATCTTTGAATGTCGTTCCATGCCATGAGTCACTTGTTCTTATGTCGGGCAAGGGAATCGATGGAATAATATTAAACTCTCATTCTCGATGCAGTTATCACATATTCAGTCGGTTAGCATACGATAAACGCATCTTTATTCATTCTTCAAGGTGGAGACTTAAATGTTCGCATGTAGAGATCGTATTTTGTAACATTAAAATAAGTTTTAACGTAATTTCAAAATAAAATAGAGCTAACTAACTAACTAACTAACTAACTAGCTAACTTTTTCGCTTTTAAATCTTAGTTTCGGTGAGCAGACGTAACTGCTAATAAAAATAAATAATATTTTATAAAATAGAGCACTGATTTCATTTGAATGCATCCTTTTTATTAACCGTGTTTGAGTAGTATTGTAAAGTCCTTTACATTTTATATGTGATATCAATTGTCATGTTAAAATAGAGTCCTAAAATTTATTTATTATTTGCTTGTTTATTTGAATGATTAACTTAAATTTAAAAGAGATTGATTAATTATACAATATTATAAATTATAAAATACAATTACGAAACTAAAAAGGAATATAAGCTAAATTAAAACTACAAAATAAAAACGTCAATGCCAGTTCTGGGGTTACCTGTAGCTAGAACCAATGGGACCATTGTCAGAAGACACTTAAATCTTTATTAAAGACCTGTCATCGCTTTTATTTGATTACATTGTTTGTTAGTGATTTACAAATGTTTTGTTACATACAAAGGTGTTTAAATACACTCAGCTTTTGCTCTTTTAATAAATAGAGACGTAAAGGTAGATCTTTTTGAGCTCTACAATAATGTAGAGTCTAAATTGTAGACAAAGAGTTTTTTTACGTGATACAAAGTGATATTAAGAATGCGACTACATATAAATAAATAACGACTCTACATAATGATAAATTTTCGTCACATTTTCAAGTGCGTTTGGACATATAACATAATTAAATAGTTATCTACATCTTAATATTGTGTTAATTGATAAAACAAACAAGGGCGAGGAAACGCTGCTAGCCATTTAATTAATTCTTAAACGACTTTCTTTTTTTTAAAATAAATATAAATAAAGGAGTGGAGAGGCCTGTGTCCTGCAGAGGGACGTACCTCTATATAGGCTGGGATGATGATGATGATAAATATGATTAAATTTTAACTCTAGGCCATTCATGTATAGTAACTAAGTTTTGGTTCAGAACTTACTTAACTATTGACCTTTACTGGCCAGCTTTTAGGGGTACAATTCAGTGCAGAATGCTGATTTAAAATATTTAGCTTGAAATTGCATTTTAAACAAACTGTATAAAGATTTTAGTTACATATGTTTTTGATAGATGGAGCTAGGAGTAAGTAGTTAGTAAATTTACGTCGGTTAAAAAAATCCGCAATGGAGAAAAACTGCGGCCGTAAGCTAGTTATATGATAAAATAAACGTAAATTGACGTCTATGGAGAGCTGGAGATAATGTACTGAAGGCTAATAACCATTAAGGGGTGGTTGGGATGTATAAGTTCGTGTAGGAAGGAATTCATGCCATAAAACTAGTTACTCCTCGCGCCATCTATCGCGTGAAGTTATAACTAAACTTATAATCCTTTTTTTAAGAGTTATTAGAAATGCTGTATTTTGGACGTTTTGCGAAGTAGTCTTGAAAAACAGGTGTGAGTATTTCTAAAAAAAATGCCACTCGTTGTTATCTTTTTTATGTTCCCAACAATTTCCTACTCAGAATCACGAGCTCTTTCCATCCCTGTCGAGAGAAAAAATGTCCCGAAAATGTCATACATTTTTTTTATGTTCTTCCTTTTTGTTACGCCGTACAAAGTGTATGGAATAGTAACAAAATAAGAAAAAACTTAGAGACATTTTTTTGTCATATTAAGATTGAAAGAGCTCGTGATTCTGAGTAGGAATAACATAAAATTATTAGAATATAAAAAAATAGAGGTGGCATTTTTTTTTTGAGAAATGTCTTGTACGAGTACGAAGAATTTTTCAAGGCGTTTTCGTCCACTGTGAAGTTCATGTTCACTATCGAGTAAATGTACCACTCCCGCATTAGCACGCTGAAGTGGCATTGGGCAGGCCATATAACCAGAAGAACCGATAACCGTTGGGGTAGACGTGTTCTTGAGTGGAGACCACGGATTGGCAAACGTAGCGTGGGACGTCCTCAGACTCGGTGGAGCGATGATCTTCGCAAGGCGGCTGGCAAGTGAAAAGAGTGGCCGAGGATCGTGCTCAGTGGCGTGCCATGGGAGAGGCCTATGTCCAGCAGTGGACGAACATAGGCTGATGATGATGATGATGATGATGATCGAGTAAATGGAATTATATCCAATATTGCATTATACCAAATTACAGTTATAGGTATCAAATATTATTATGTCATTGACGGTTGCACCAACCCCCTAAAAATGTATGAAAAAATTGACACAAAAGTGCCAGAACAAGACAGTCACTTTTTTCTTTTTAAATCGGGTTTCCTTCTGAGGCCTGGAAACTTAAAAACTCATCATCATCATTTCAGCCGAAAGACGTCCACTGCTGAACATAGGCCTCCCCCAAGGCTCGCCTAACAGATCGGTTCTGTGCCATCCGCATCCAACGCGATCCCGCAACCATAACCAGATCGTCGCTCCATCTTGTTGGAGGCCTGCGTCTTCCGGTCCGTGGACGCCACTCGAGGACCTTTTTGCCCCATCGGCCGTCAGTTCTACGAGCGATGTGCCCTGCTCACTGCCACTTGAGTCTAGCGATTGTTCGAGCTATGTGGGTGACTTTAGTTCTTGCGCGGATTTCATCGTTTCTGAATCAACATTATTACACAGGAATTATAAATTAAGAACAATTATACCAGTACAATGCCAGTCGCCGAATATAATTTCGGGCAAGCTTTCAATTAAGGTCGGCATACAAATACCTCATTGGGCCGATGTTTGTCCGCTGTTATGTAAATACCCTAATTAAAGAGAGTGCCGCAAAATGTAACGCAAGCCTCTACTACTTAGCCCTTACAATGTATGACTGTACTGAAAAAAAAGATACCGCGAGTTTGGCAATAACTTCAAAAACTGGCGCATTTGACGACCAAATTGGCCTAGTGGTTAGAGAACCTGGCTACGAAGCATGAGGCCCCGGGTTCGATTCCCGGTCGAGGCAGACATTTGTGTGAATAATACAAATGTTTGTGCTCGAGTCTTGGGTGTTTAATATGTATTTAAGTATGTATCTATCTATGTAAGTATGTTTATCCGTCGTCAAGTACCCATAGTACAAGCTTTGCTTAGTTTGGGACTAGGGCAATTGGTGTGAATTGTCCCATGATTTATTACTTTTATTATTATACAGAAAGCCTTTAGCTGCTTTAAATGCCTCTAAATGTTTTTGTATCCTGTAGGCACTTGCTAGAAATCATGTTTTATCTTGGTTTTATGCAAAAATCGCAAAATTGTTTTTTTGAGAGTACTAGGTTTCGAAATGGGGCAGCCGCCCAGGCAAGGTTTAATAAGGAGAACTTCGTGAGGAAACCTGCACACTGCACACTGAACCTGAGAAGAAATTCAATGATGCGTGTTAAGTTCACAATCTGCACTGGGCCCGCGTGGGAGCTACGGTCCAAGCCCTTTCATTTTCAGAGGAGGACTGTGCCCTGTAGTGAGACGTATACCTATAGGCTGGGATGATAAATAAATAAATAAATAAATAAATAAATATCACGGGACAATTCAGACCAATTGACCTAGTCCCAAAGTAAGCTAGGCAAAGCTTGTGTTATGGGTACTAGGCAACGGATAAACATACTTATATAGAGATACATACTTAAATATATATTAAACACCCAAGACCCGAGAACAAACATTCGTATTTTTCATACAAATATCTGCCCCGACACGGGAATCGAACCCGGGACCTCAAGCTTCATGGTCAGGTTATCTAACCACTAGGCCATCTGGTCGTCTAAATCGTCGTGATGGTGATGAGGTATATCTTTGGTAACGCATCTGAAAACCTCTGGTGTTGCTGGTGTTCATGAGTGGTGTTGCTAACTCACCACCATGTGACCCCAGTAGCCCCCTTAAACATTTATTTTGCTTTTTAGTATTTGTTGTTATAGCGGCAACCGAAATATATCATCTGTGAAAATTTCAACTGTCTAGCTATCACGGTTCATGAGATACAGCCTGGTGACAGACGGACAGACGGACGGACAGCGGAGCCTCAGTAATAGGGTCACGTTTTTACCCTTTGGGTGCGGAACCCTAAAAATCACGCTATTTATTGATCTTGACGATATTTTAAATGAGACTTCTTTTTCGTTCTAAAGAAATCTGTTAGCAATAAAAACTCATTGCCGAAAAATCTTCACAACAAAACAATTCAAAAACCTCTTTCCTAAAAACGAAAAAAAGAATTGAATTTTTAACTGTTCGCCGTTCACCCTTTTATTTCGTACTTAGGTTACCTGTGGTCTAGACTAGTTCTCATCCCGGGCAGATCAATATATATCCCACGCATGCGCCGAACCTACGGGACCAAAACCGGGACACATCAACACAATACTGCCGAGCTGAGACGGAAAATCTCCAAAAAAACATCAAAAAAACGTAGAAACAGACACCAAAATGAGCCCCGATCCGGAAACTGAAGGTACGTGGTCAATAGAATTTACTTTTACAAACATTTACTACAGAAAATGTATAAAGTTGGACATACAATGTTAATTTTGCGGGTGGCAAAATTTGTAACTAACTTCGATGTGGGTGGTGAATGTGTGTTGTTGAGAAGTGGCGCTTTTGTTGAGTGAATAAGTAAGTTTGCAATGGAATAACGATTTTGAGGTTATGTTTGTAAATCTAAGGTTAGGATATTTTGTGATAGATTTGAGACTAATGTTTATGTTAAGATGTAATAATAAAAACAATTAATTCAAATTTGAAATTGATTAAAGTTTACTGAGGATACGTTTTCTATACAGTCGTATTTGCTGAAACCTTTTATATAATTGTTTTGTATGACAGCACAAATGAAAAGAAAATATTTTTTTTTACAATTTTTTGGCTGTCAATGTGGGTTTTCTTATATAGACATCGGCTTTTTTGAATACAAGGTCCTAGCGAGATAATTAATTATTGAAGTTACTTTTTTTAGTTTATTTTATATCGACGTAATATTGACTAGCTTTTGCCCGCGACTACGCCTGCACAGAATTAAAATTTGTGGTAAAGCTTATTCATCTCTTTCACTAAAAAAAAACAACAACCAAAGATCATCATCGGTGTCAGTTAGTTAATATATAAATCTAATTTTCCCTTATCCCCTAGGAATTCAGAAAATTTCTAAAATCAGTTTTTTACTGTTGCAATTACTTACTAGGTAGCAGGCCAAATTTGTAGAGTCTCGTTATCATAGTTAGATAAGGTTACTCTGAATCCTGAATCAATCATATAAATCCCATTTAAAAAAGTATATAAGTAAGAAAAATGTATTTCTGTTCACTGCTTGGGAGTACCTCTAATACCTGGTTTACACTCGCGTACGAGTGGCGAGACGAACTGCGGAACGAGCCACGAGACGAGAGTGTGAACAGGCGCGCCTCGCGCCTCGTCTCGTGATTTGCCTTGATTTTGAGGCTCGCGTCCGGAGCGAGACGACGAGGCAAGGCGCGAGGCGAGGTGACGAGGCGAGAGTGTAAATCAGGTATAAGATGTGTTTAAGTTTTTGTGGTACGACCTTAGTAGTATTTTTAGTAGTATTTTATTAAACTATTTCATTTATTTCTAGCTTCAGAAGACATGCTAGAGTCGATAGACGAGTTAAAAGAGCGTCTTTCCTCCATGAAGAGGCTGATGGAGGAACGGAAGGCTGCTGGCACAGGCACGAAGGACCTCTTCACTGGCCACGCTGCGAGCCTCCAAGGCACCAACATGATCGACGGCAACTTCCTCTCCTTCGTCTTCGGGGGATCCCTAGTCGTGATCCTGAGTGTCTCCGTCTACGCCTTCTATAACCTGTACCATGCTGTGCTGAAGAAGTTCCCCTCCGCTCATACTGAGCTGTAACTTTTGACGAGTGCTAGGTTAAGCCTTCTTGAATAAATGCGTTTTTGATTATGGTGTTCGTTCGTTCTATTTGACCATTTGATTTGGGATGTGAAGGATCATGGAAATAACGAGTTTTTCGTTACATTGCTGGGCTGGGGAATTGGTAAGTGATTGATCATTGGCAGCAATGTAGTGAAACTTATAGTTCATACATAGTTTTTCGTTTGCGTCTCTCCTGTGGACATGGCGAAAGTTAAGGGTATATATTATATTTTTAATGTATGATTTTGACATAGTGATAGTTATATTTACGGTGTTTTTTCATTTCTCTTTTTGTATAATGACGACCCTCATTGGGAGAACATTTTATTTTCTGAAATTTTGTGCACTATAGTTAATTATTTTAATTTTAATTTTACATTATTTTGACGATCATGGTATGAATTCTTGTAATTTTGACGTCAACGCAAATTTATATTGTAATTTTTATCATGAAATAAAAAATCTAATCTAATCTGATCTCCAATTTTTTTAGTCAAGTCCACAACAGCGTGTCAAGGCCAACTTACGGCCTATTTAAATAGATAACAAGTTTGATATGAAGTATCTTTTTGTATTTATTTTTTTCAACTTCATTTTTTATTACTTTTACGGTCATCCCGTGAAACCATATATTTCATACTAAATACAAACTGAAATATAGATGCGCAAAAAAAAACCCAGAAAAAAGACCATTGGCATTGGTCATTGGGCATTGGTCTTTTTTCTGGTGTTTTTTCAGTGCGTCTATATTTCAGTTTGTATTTACTATTAAATATATCTTAAGTTTGCTGATTTGGAATCGCTGATTTTATGCTCACAGGAGACAACTTTTTTTCGAGACTGTGTGTGACCCTTATACGTAATAGTCGCTCCATTTGAATGAGACTTAAGGGGCATTTTGTATTTTGACAGTAACGCGAACCTACTGGTTTGACCTAAAAAAAAACTCAACGCCGTATTTAGATTCCAAAAAAACTACTCGTGTGTTGCCAATAAAATGAAAAAGTTTTGCATCGGTAAGTTTTAACTTTTCTAAATATAATACATAAGTAATTTATTTATAAATAATTGTAAAGTTAAAATTAAAGGCAACCGCATAAATAAATAGTTCAATATCAATATTAATTTCACCTAAAGATATTTGGTTGAAACTGTTTTGTAGAAGAAAACTTCATATTACAGTGGTAATACTTCAGGTTTAAACAAAATTTGGATATTATTAATGTTATAATTTGCGTACCTATAGGTATACTATTTACAAATATTTTTGATATGCACATAGAAATATTGACAACAAATCACGTAATATGTCAAACTTTATGGTAAACATGGCGGCCACAGGGCCACCATGACATCTCCAAATTGTCACTTCATTCGGCATCTGACGTTTGGATTGGTCGAATGCTTTCTGTAGTCGTGATGATTTTCGTTGTTGAGTTTTTGTTTCCTGTTAAGTTTTCTGTTAAGTTTTGTTATTGTGTTTGTTCGTGGGTTTTGCATTTACGCAAGTAACATGGAACCGGTACCAGGTCCCTCTCACAGGGACGAGAATTTTCCTCCTTCTCCACCCAGGAAAGCGTCCTAGAAGTCATATTGAGTGTCAATTCAAGTCAATTGATTGTGATAAATTTTGGCACATGGATAGTTCAAAACCAAGGTATTCATGTGCAACACACGTTGTATACGGTATGCGAAGGTATATAGGAAACAATTTATTGAATCAGGCGTTACTTTGCGGAGGTCCATATTAATGAACTAAAACAATTACTTTGCTCACCCGCGACCTTACAATAGTTACGTTTATGCAAGAAATGTGCGTTCATGCAGTTCCTCCACCTCCACACTGTACGAACACACACAAATCACATAAACCCAACCATCACCACCACCAAGCTACACTGACGCGTTTCGAACTCAACCAGAGCTCATCTTCATTTGTGATTTGTGTGTGTTCGTACAGTGTGGAGGTGGAGGAACTGCATGAACGCACATTTCTTACATAAACGTAACTATTGTAAGGTCGCGGGTGAGCAAAGTAATTGTTTTAGTTCATTATATAGGAAACATCAAAAACTTGGGATAATCTTTACACTTAAATAACAACAAAATATTAATATGACTATTTTTTATTAATGTGCATGGGTTGGTTACATCTGGAATGTCGCAATGACAATGACACTTGTGTCAGTGACGTTCGGCCATTTTTGGTAACTTTTTTGGAATCTATACAGGGTTATTTGTAATTCACTAGCATCCTTTTAACCCTAAACTCCTACCACTTAAACAAATGTTTTTTGTTTTACGGCTTTTGTCATAACTTAATATTTATGGTGTAATAACATTTTGAAAATTTGAGATTACCTCTTATTTTTACAATACTCTGTGTATTTGTATGGGAAAAAAAGTGCTTCATTTTAAAAAGTCGTAGAACAAAAAACATTTGTTTGAGTTATAGGAATTCAGGGTTAAGAGGATGTCAGTGAATTAAAAATAACCCTGTATACGGCTTTTAGTATAGAAACTCTGTAACAGAAGTTCGTGGGATCGAAACCAAACTCACTGAATGAGAAATTACACTACTTAAATAATTTCAAGAGCACCTGACCAACCGAGCTTTGCTCGGGGTTCTTCGGTTATAACTTAAAACACTCGTTTTTCCAGAGATAAGACCTACCTAGGTCGATTGTTTGCCCCCAAAAACTCCCACAAAGAAAATGTCATTAAAATTATCAGATTCATTTCTAACGTCCCCAACATAAATAAATAAATATACGAGAATTGCTTGTTTTAAGGTATTAGACGAGCGAGCTTTTCCTTAAAAGAAAACATTACGAGGAAATCCGTAAAATACGTACCTAGCAATCTAAGTAAGTACCTAAGTAAAGCTTTTTATTTGCATTAAATGTGGATAGCAAAAGGTCTTGAATATTATTATTTCAAAGGATCACTCATTTAGCTGAATTGTATGTAGAATTATCATGCCTTAAATCTAAAAATTCTTACAGCATGCAACATGTGCTCGCACACAGTCTTATGCAATGAAATGCCCATAATTTAATGGTATTTTAACAATAGATCCTAGTAGGAGGAATGTACTCCATTAACGAGTTTTAGATCTTTTGGTCCTTCGAACCTGATACCTAATTACAACTTTGCTAATACTTCAGCGAACTAAGGATCTAACTTGTTTAAGACGTTTGTTAGAGCTTCGACAACTGTGACTATTCTTGTGCTAGTTAACGTTCTAGATTTCTAGGAATTAAATATTTATCGAAAACAAGCTTTCGCAGTTTTTTTATTGCGGGGAAAATTCGCAAAATTAATCCATAATCCGTTACATTAAGCGAAAATTCCCCGGTTCCCCGTCTGTATCATCGTCTTCATCTTCTTTTTCTCTCTTCTTCTTCTTTCTTCTGTAATATAAAAAGCAACCGTTACTGACTGATCTATCAACGCACAGTCCAAACCACGGATCGGATTGTGCTGAAATTTGGCAAACATATAGCTATTATGACTTCGGCAACCGTTAGGATGGAATTATTGGAAATTCCCACGGGATACAATACAATACAATACAATGACTCTTTATTGTACACCAGGAATAGTAAGCAATACAGAAAACAGGTACACAGAGAGTAAGTTACAAGGTAAGCAATAGGCTAGGGAATAAATGGGATTTATATTTTGCGCCTCAAAACGACTCTATCTCCGTAACTATAATTTATTAGAGACTTCAAATTTGGCATTAGGATTTTTGGAAAATGCCACGGGATAAGTGAAAAACGGGATTTATATATTCAATTCAATTTGGATCTAGCTCAGTAACCATTCCTTTATGATCATAGAGGTGCAATAAAAAGAAAATTTTGGAATATCGATAGAGATCGGAAAGTTGACCATCCGTTTTATTTGTTCGCAGACGAAGTCGCGAGAATGAGCTAGTATTAATATTTACTATCTTTTGGCCACGCCTTTGTCCACGCAGAATTCAAATTTGTGGTTAAAGCTTCTTCATTTCTCTCATTGAAAAAAGCAACAAAAATCCGGCAAACATCCATATATAAATCGTGAAATACTTAGTGAATATATAAATCCCGTTGTTTGCTTATTTTGCGGGAATTTAAAAAACCCTGATTAAGTAGATTTTACTGTCATGATAATCTAAACCCTGACCAGGAATATATGATCATTGTCAAGAGGGCGCTACTGTTTTCATTTCTGTGAATATTTCAGTATATTCTGAACAATGTGGATTGGCAACTTGTTATTTTGACTTACATAGGTGCCTACTTTTATTCACCGTAATCAAAATCAGAATCCTAATTCGGTGTCCATAGGGCAAGTGGCTTCAAGTTCAGAAATTAGTCCCAATAAAATCCACAACATGGCGCGTGAACATATTATTATACTAGGGGCTTTCAATAAAAAGTGAGAATGAGTATGTTATAAACAACTTTTACTAAATGTCATTTTATTTTTCGACATAGTCACCTTTTAGCATAATACACTTAGTATATCTTAATTTATTGAATCAGGCGTTACTTTGCGGAGGTCCATATTAATGAACTAAAACAATTACTTTGCTCACCCGCGACCTTACAATAGTTACGTTTATGCAAGAAATGTGCGTTCATGCAGTTCCTCCACCTCCACACTGTACGAACACACACAAATCACATAAACCCAACCATCACCACCACCAAGCTACACTGACGCGTTTCGAACTCAACCAGAGCTCATCTTCAGAGTTACCACAACCGTATGCTATGCTACCAACTGTTAAACTGCACATTTCTTGCATAAACGTAACTATTGTAAGGTCGCGGGTGAGCAAAGTAATTGTTTTAGTTCATTAGTATATCTTTTTTCTAAACTTAAAATTCCATTTTTAAAAAAGGTCTCATCTTGAGTACTTAAAAAATCTTGTACTGCAGCGACTACCGCGTCGTCGTCTTCAAATTTCTGGCCTCTCAGGTATTGTTTCAATCTCGGAAATAGGTAGAAATCACTGGGAGCGAGATCTGGTGAATACGGAGGATGCTTAAGGATATCGAACCCAGCATCGCGAATTGCAGCCATTTCAACGATGGACTTGTGTGCCGGGGCATTGTCCTGGTGGAACAGCACAACTTTCGAGAGTTTACCTCGCCGTTTTTCGCGGATCTTATTGCGCAATGTTGCTATTTGTTTGGCGTATAAAGTGCCCGTAATAGTGGCTCCATGCTCGAGATACTCAATCATTAATACCCCTTTACCATCCCAAAAAACAGAGCCCATGACCTTACCGGCAGATGGGCTCACCTTGAATTTCTTCGGAGTTGGAGATGATGGCCTTTTCCATGTCATAGACTGCAGTTTCGTTTCAGGGTCGTAATGATGGAGCCATGTTTCGTCCATTGTTATAAATCGCGCCAAAATAAGTTCCCGGTCTTGCTGCATCAGGTTCAAAGCTTCTTGACAAATCTCTAGTCTAGTTTGTTTTTGCGTGTCTGTAAGCATTCTTGGTACCCAACGCGCAGATACCTTTTTCATACCCAAGCGTTCATGTAAAATATTATGCACGCTCCCCGTTGAAATCTTTACATTTTCAGCAATAAAACGAAGTGTGACACGACGATCCGCCAAAACTGAGTTTTCGACTTTTTTCACAATTTCTTCAGTTACTGCTGTAGTAGGGCGTCCGGAGCGGGGGTCGTCCATTGTCGATGTTCTTCCACGTCTAAATTCGGCGCACCAACGTGCGACTGTCGAATACGGAGGAGCATTAGACCCTAAAGTGTCCCGCAAATCCAAATTGACTTGGTCCGTAGAAAAATTTTTCAAATACAAGTATTTGATAACGGCGCGCAGTTCAATTTTCTCCACTTTCGCTAACGTACTCAATAGCATTGCAAAGAAATTACCGTATATTTTTTTAAACAAAAGACAGTTAGTTTTTTTTTCATAGCAATCAGCTAGATAGATTAGCTTTACCGGCCAGTATTTAATTTCATAATATTAAAAGAGTTTGCATCTCATTCTCACTTTATATCGTATTACTGATCAGGCTTTACATGTATGCCAAATTCGAAGAGATAAGTAATCATAGTTACGGAGATCGAACATATAAATTCTATTTACTTCTTGTCCCGTAGGAATTTCAACAAATCTATCTTTATTCCTTGGCTACAATCATAAAGGTAATCTTTAAGCAAAGTTTTAGCTTTCTAGGGTTCCATAAATTCACATATTTCATTATTTATATAATTTTTCTCGTTTCTAATTGGATTATTATTATGATGTTTAAAACTTCGCGAAATACGCTCTGGGGAAACAAACTCGTTGGTTTCATAAAATCCCTAATACACTCTCCCAGCTGGTTTGAACGCGTAGGGAGGGGCCGATACATACTTTGTGGTTATCGATAAAATGAAAAACGCTTTAAAATGTAAAACCAAGTAAAACTGAGAAATGAATGTACAAAAGCAATCTGTTCACACTAATATGTATTGATATAACTTGAGGTTGTGTGAGCTACAAGTATATACTTACCTCGCTTTTTCAAAATAGCCGAAATATGATATTTGTTATGTTTTTAACATCCATGGCTCCAACATTTTGGGTAATTTTCCATAAACTGAATCGCCAGAAAAATTAAATAATTATCAAATTAAGGGATAGGATACTTAATATTTACTATATACGCCTATTCTTCGCGGACGGAGTCGCGGGCAACAGCTAGTAATATTATAAATGTGAAAGTGTGTTTGTTTTTTTTTGTCCTTCTTACACAACGGACCTGAGCGACAGAGTGCCGTGATTTTTTGTATGGGCATAGTTGAAGGGCTGGAGAGTGACATAGGCTACTTTTTACTCCGGGAAAATATCGTATTCCCACGGGAAAACACGTTTTAATCTTCAGTGGGGCGAAGCCGCGGGGATCAGCTGGTACAATACAATACAATACAAATATTCTTTATTGATCACCAAAAACAGTACAGTGACATTACAAAAATAAAAATTCAGGTAGACAATAGGCGGTCTTATCGCTAAAAAGCGATCTCTTCCAGACAACCAAAAAATATACATAATATAATAATAAATAATATAAATATCGTGTCGTATCAGGAAGTCAAAGGGCTGGCCGAAGACCGCGCGGTGTGGCGGTTACTGCACCGACAAGAGCGTGCCTCTTAAATATAAGAAAAAGAACAATACCTACATCACTTTCAGTGCCAATTAAGTATTTTTGTTTCACCTCAGTACTTAGTACTGAATGCATCAATAATTTGGTGTCGATATAATATAAACGTATCGACTTGTATACGTCCTTAAACAACGCTCGTAATCAAATTATAAAAATTCAATTTTATCATGATAAAATTGAAAAGCGATCTGTTCACGTCGAATTTGTTATTCTAGGGTTTCTGACCTCTCAAACATTCGTTATTCAGTACCACTGGTACAGACGTGTATTCGGTATTCATAACTGTTGTTTTATACCTTTTTTGCGAAGCTTGAATAAATTTTTCGTCTATTTAAGTAGAATTTTTTACGTCAAAACATAGCTGGATATAAAAAACGCTGGTGGCCTAGTAGTTTGACATATGGGCTATGGCCTCTCAAGCAGAGGGTCGTGGGTTCAAATCCCGGCTCGCACCTCTGAGTTTTTCGGAATTTATGTGCGAAATTACATTTGTAATATACCATGAGCTTCACGGTGAAGGAAAACATCGCGAGGAACCTGCAAACACCTGCGAAGAAATTCAATGGTGCGTGTGAGTGTAGTTCTCAATCCGCAATGGGCCCGCGTGGGAGCTACGGCCCAAGCCCTCTCATTCTAAGAGGAGGCCTGTGCCCTGCAGTGGGACGTATATAGGCTGGGATGATGACGATAGCTGGATATATAGCTGTTATTATACTATGTATTAGTTTTAATAATAAGTCTAGTTGGAATTAGTTTTAACTTCCATTGTTTTAATTTCTTGTTTTATGTGCTTTGCCTCTGCAATGCAATGGTAGAGTAGTGGGAAATGGTAGAGTAGTGGGAAATGGTAGAGTAGTGGGAAATGGTAGAGTAGTGGGAAATGGTAGAGTCACAAAACAAATAGAGGCGTCACTCTTGAAAATTAAATCACGATGCGTTGGGAGCATCTCATCAAGAACAAAGGACAAAGTTATATAATTTCCTATTTATAACGTTCATAAGATTATAATGAACGTTAGCTATAACAACAAATACCTATTTACTACTAAATACACACTGAAACAAGCTAGCCAGCAAGCCAGCGAGCCAGCGCTGTATCACTGCAAAAGTGATTATCGAACAGACTGTGCATGTGCGATGTATGGGAAAAATTCGTGTCTAAACTCCTGACCAGTGGTGGTGTAGGGGAATGGCACGCGGCACGGAATGCTGAGGACCTGGGTTCGATTCCCAGCGCTGGTCTTTTTTCTGGGGATTTTTCTGTGCATCCATGTTTCAGTTTGTATTTATGTAGTATGAAATATATGGATTTCACGGGATGACTGTAAAAGTAATAAAAAATGAAGTTGAAAAATAAAAATACAAAAAGATACTTCATATCAAACTTGTTATAACAACAAAATCAATATTTTTATGAGGTATTAGGTTATTGACATAACGTTTATTTTAAACTAGCTGTTGCCCGCGACTCCGCCTGCGAAAAATTCTCCTCTTTTTGTGCCGGGGGTTAAATAAATACGTCTGGTGTAAATTAGGAGTGGGAAAAACGTGACAGGAAAAAGAACTTGTTGGAAAAACACGATTTTGTACATGATCTAACTGACAATCAATTATCTTAGTGGTTAGAGGACCTAACTACGAAGCTTGAGGTCTCATTCCCGCGTCGGGGCTTATATTTGTAACAATACGAATGTTTGTTCTCGAGTCTTGGGTGTTTAATATGTAATTAAGTAGGTATGTATCTATCTATATAAGTACTTTGGGGGTAGTTACAATAGAGAGATCTCTCTCAGGGCAGATGTTATGCCTGGGGACCGAAGTCCAATGGATGAAAGTTGGAAGTTGTATTTATGCAGCCGAGTTGAAAGACTTCGATAGCGTGATGTAGGATTGTAGCAATTAGTTCCTTATGTGATGACTAGATGGCGCTAGTGGTCGCTATGTAATTCGTTGCCTAGTACCCATAACACAAGCTTTGCTTGCTTTGGGACTAGGTCGATTAGTATGAATTGACCCGTGATTATTATTTATTTATTTGTCTAACCAGTCACAGCCTTATGTTATGACAGACAGACAAACGTACAGCTTAGCGACATTCAGGGTTCCGATGGCCAACCGCCGGGTACGGAACCCTGAAAATGGGAAAATCATGTAAATTAAGCTCAAAACTGATTGCAATTATGTAAATTCAATTTGAATATATGATCACCATATTTTTGCTTGATGAATGTTTCGAAGGCATTCTACATTTCCTTGCGGTGTTGTTTGGAAAGTGATAGTGATTATTAATAGGTCATCACCCCAGACTATATACGTCCCACTGCAGGGCACAGGCCTCCTCTCAGGCCGTAGTTCCTACGCGGTCCCAGTGCGGATTGGGAACTTCACACAGACCGTGGAAATACTTTGCAAGGCAAAATATACGTACGTATTGGCTATGTGCGAAGCGGGTGGTGGGGGTACAGAAAACGATCGCAGCGCACAACATGGCAAAAATTGGAAGAATTCTTCCATTTGACCGCATCCAACGTAGAGCTGCTCGATTTGTCGGTAATCAGGCACTCTCTGGCCTACTCGATCCTTTGGCTTTGCGGAGGGATGTGGCGTCTCTCTGTATATTATACCGTATCTATCATGGGGAGTGTTCTGACGAACTGTTCGAATTGCTGCCTGCGGCTAAATTCCACTACCGCACTTCGAGGAACCGTTTGTCTTTCCATCCTCACCATCTTGATGATTGGCAGTCTAGTACCGTGCGTTTTAAGCGAAACTCCTTTCCTCGCACGACAAAGATCTGGAATCAGCTTTCTGCGGCAGCATTCCCGGAGCGTTACAACTTAGGGATCTTTAAAAAACGAACCTACCAATTCCTAAAAGGGTCGGCAACGCGCCTGTGATGCCCCCCATGTTGCGGGTGTCCATGGGCGACGGTGATCGCTTTCCATCAGGTGACCCGTCTGCTCGTTTGCCACCTCTTATATAAAAAAATAAAAGTAAATTCGGAGGAAATGTTGTCAACGCTACGCGGCGCCACCGTCGTGCACGTAGCCCATAATATCGTTGTTACTACTAAGACCAAGCTGTTATTCAAAATTAATAAATACAGGTCAATTCACAAGAGCTGGCACGAATGGATTGAACGAAAGTAATGTCACTTTGACATTTTTCTAGGAAGATGACAAATGCACGACAGTTTCATATTTGTGTGAAGTGTATTCAAATAGGTAACGCATAGATACATTAATTCGCTCATTCGATCCATTCGTGCCAGCTCTTGTGATGTGAATCGACCAGTACGTTATTTATTACTTTCTCAACATTGTAGTGTGCACTCACACATGTTTCCTACATCTCCCTGTATAACCATGTATCCTAGCTTAAGTGTAGGAGTAATAAATCGTATCTTAGACCTATCGGTTGTTTCCCTAACGCCATCCTTACATGGCGATCCTGGCATGTGTGAGTGCACACTACAACATTTTAAAATGAAAACATAAAATAACGTGGCTGTCATAGTAAACAAATGGTTGGAAATAATGATATTAATATTTATGAAAACCGTATTAAAATCCGTTGCGTGGTTTCGGATTAAAATGGATTAACGGACAGACACACGGAGAATATGATTTTGTTTTAATACTATGCATTGATTGATATTCTGTCGAAGTCTTATTTCATCCCAGCCTATATATATATACTCGTACATTCCACTGCATGGCACAGGCCTCCTCTCTGAATGAGAAGGCTTGGCCCGTAGTTCCCACGCGGGCCCAGTGCGGATTGGGAACTTCAACACACCATTGAATTTCTTTGCAGGTGTATGCAGATTTCCTCACGATGTTTTCTTTCACCGTAAAGCTCATGGTAAATTTAAATTATAATTTCGCACATAAATTCCGATAAACTCAAGAGGTGCGAGCCGGGATTTGAAACCACGACCCTCTGCTTGAGAGGCCATAGGTCAAACCGACTTTTGACGGCACGGAAGTCTTACTCGTCTTCTCTCTGTCTGTTTGTCCTCGGCTTAGCTCAGTAACTCTTAGTAGGTACTAGAATGCTGTAATTTGGTATGAGTGTACATAGTAATTACGCCGACAAAACGGTATACTTAATTAAAATTAAAATAAATCAGTACAGGTACACCCCTACAGATGCGTATTTTCCCACAATACTTTTAAAGCACTTTAATTGGAAGTCCGAAAATAATATTCATACAATTCCACGTTGTAATTATTAAAAACTATATAGTAAGTATATTTTTATTACTAACAGTCGTTTCTTCGAATAATTATGATTAATGATGTCAATACTCATAATTCTTTTTTATAATACTACTAGCTGTTGCCAGCGACTCCGTCTGCGAAGAATAGGGGTATAAGAAATAGCCTACGACCTATTCTCAGTCCTACCAAATATAGAGAAAAAAAAACATAAAATCTGTCAAGCCGTTTCGGAGGAGTTCGATAACTAACATCGTGACGCGAGATTTTTATATATTGGACTAGCTGTTACCCGCGACTCCGTCTGCGAAGAATAGGGAAATAAAAAATATCCTACGACCTTAGTATTCTCAGACCTACCAAATATGGACAAAAAGTTTCATAAAAATCGGTCGAATCGTTTCGGAGGAGTTCGATAACAAACACCGTGACACGAGATTTTTATATATTAGACGATTATTTTGACATAGTTTAATAGCTTAATTTAATTAGAAATTAGGTACGTTTGTTCAATTGATGTATGCCTTTTAGGTCAATTCGACTTACATAGATTAAGTTCGGTCCGAATTGCATCAAGATGTGCGCCTTAACCACGCGGGATAGGAGCTATTTTTTTTTTATTCTAATCACAGGCGAACTTATCCCTCAAAGAGATAGTAAGGAGCATTGCTGTCCTTGCGGGACGAGCTACTGTGCTGTGTAAGTCAGTGAGTTAATCAACAACGCCTTATCTAAATAATAAATCAGATCTAAGCATGTTTCAGCTAACAAAACGCCACGAGCGCCGTTTACACGAATTGGCAAACTGCATAATGCATTTCCGGCCCTGCATTTTACTCGAACAAACCAAAGTAAAACGAACTTTATCAAAGTAACATAGATGCTTATATTCAGTAGCTGGAATTAGATTAGTTTTGTAGGAGGGTCGTTTGAAATTGAACTTTAAGGCGAAGGTTTTGGGACGGTTTTTATGTTGGCGTGTTTCGAGTTACAAAGTTAACGGTTGCTGAATTTGTAATATTTAAAGTGAACTAGGTAATACTAGTTTATGCTCGCGGCTTCGCTTGCGCGCACCGTTAGGTGTGGCGGGTGTGGCAATTCAATAGAAATTCCGGGATTTTAATGAGTTCCAATGGGAATTTCCAAAATTTATATCTCGTCTTTATTTCTGTCGTCGTCTAGTGGCAAGCACTCACGCTCTCACGGAGAGAGTCGTGGGTTGGCTCCCGGGCTCGAACCTCTGATTTTTTAGAATTTATATTATCATTTATCATGAGCTTTACGGTAAAAGAAAACATCGTGAGGAAGCCTGCCCACACCCGCGTAAGAAATTCAATGGTTTAAATAATTTATTGAATCAGGCTTACTTTGCGGAGTCCATATTAATGAACTGAAACAGTTACTTTTTGCTCACCCGCGACCTTACGATAGTTACGTTTATGTAAGAAATGCGTGTTCATGCAGTTAACGGTTGTGGTGCTAACTCTGAGGATGAGCTCTGGTTGAGTTCGAAACGCATCAGTGTAGTTTGGTGGTGGTGATGGTTGGGTTTGTGTGATTTGTGTGTGTTCGTACAGTGTGGAGGTGGAGGAACTGCATGAACACGCATTTCATACATAAACGTAACTATCGTAAGGTCGCGGGTGAGCAAAGTAATTGTTTCAGTTCAATGGTGTGTGTGAAGTTCCCAATCCGCGCTCGGCCCGCGTGTGAACTGCGGCCCCCGCCCTCTCATTGTGCCCTGTTGTGGGATATATATATAGGTTGAAGTTGATGATCCAAACGAATGTTGTACTTTAAAATAAGTACCTACCTTAATACCGTAATCTTTTTTTCAGGCCAAACTCTGAGGCGGACTTGTACGGACCAGAGCTAATTATTTAACTCCGAGTAAAGTGCTAACCCAGATTTAAGTCCTGTTAATATGTTTGGAACTGTCATCCTTAACACAGGGTTATCATTATCAAATATTTTTTTTTAACCCTGGACCGTGCAGTTGGCCCTAAGATTGTAAATATTTATCGTGAAGATAACGCGGGGAAAGCCCTTAAAGCTAGTATTTATATTATAAATTCTCAAGTGATCTACGTATTTTTTGTTTTTTTTTTCGGCCTGTTTAGTGTCCCCGTTTTTTCCGCCATTTTTAACTATCGAGAGCATGCTCCTGCCACCCTACATGATATGCGTCCAAGTCGTCCCGCCATCTTCTCTTCGGTCTGCCTCTGTTTCGATGGCCATCCCACGGAACCCAATAGGTGGTAATTTGGGCCCATCGCTGTGGGTGCATGCGGCAGACATGACCAGCCCAGTCCCACTTGAGCTTAGCGGTCTTAGCGCCCACATCAGCAACGCGGGTTTTGGAGCGCAGTTCGGTGTTTCTGATGCGATCAGTTCTACGAACACCCAAAATACTGCGCTCCATTGCCCGTTGGCAAACCTTGAGCCTGGACTTTGATCTATGAACTAAACCAAAAAAAAACGACCTACGTACCAAAAAAAAAATACCCACTGAAATGACACAATAATCTAATTTCAAAAATTTTACGAAGTACGAATAAGGACAAACATGTACATTAAATATTTACAGCATAATAAACGACACCCAGACCTGACATTTTCACTGAAACGCGTAGAACAAATTTAATTAAACGCACCGAACTCCCTATGGGACAAAAAATAATATTACATTACTAGCATGTCCAACAACACTCATTAACGCTCAAACCTACGGTTGTCTCCCTCGCGCACATTCATAAATTTCGTGGAAATGGTGGGTGGGAAAAGGACGGGGCAACAGGGCGGGAAGCGTGACGTGCTTGGAATATACGGCTCGATGGAAGCAGATGGCGTGTCAGAATGAGTGGGAATTACTAACTGCGGGGGAGTGGAACTGGTATTTTTGGGACTATTTAGGAACAGGTATTTCGTGCTGATTTAATTTTAGTTTTATGGTCGGAGTTTCCCTGCATGATCGAATGAAGAATGGGAAGAACAGCAGGAGAACCAAAGTTACTGACGTAGCTTGAAGAATTGCCAGACTTAAATGGCAGTGGGCAGGGCACATTGGTCGTAGAACTGATGGCCAATGGGGCAGTAAGGCTCTAGAGTGGCGACGAAGACGTGGCGTGAGGCCCCTGTTTAGGCGCTGACTTAGCTTGATGAGGACAGGCGTCGACGGTAGGGCTTTCTTCAATCAAGAAGCTTTTCGATTACTTTAAAGCTTTAAAATGATTTTAGTTGATTTTACGCAGGTTGACAGTAAAGCGAATAATGACGGTCGTTTTGCATTTTATCGCGGCGAATCTGTGCACTAAGTTTGACGCTGCAAAAGTTGCGTAAGTGGTCCGTTGGAGGGCGCTAGCAGGCCATGCGTGAACAGCCCCCGACAAGATTGACCGACGATCCGGCAACGGTCGCAGGATCTACCGATGTTTGTGGAAATTATCGGGGCAGTCTTTGTTCAGCATGGACGTCTTTTTAAATCAATATGTGAAAATAATATTCCAAAGTGAAGAAAGAATGAGCGAGAAATTGTAGGAAAGCTCATAATTTTTACCACTACGCTACGTACGATGGGCTGCAAAAGTGCATGGACACCTAGGGGCGATAATCGCGTGAGCAGTGTTTGATCGTTTGTGTTCATCAAACATCATGATCAAACACTGCTCACGCATGTACTTTTGCAGCCCATCGTACAATGAATGAGCAAAATTAAACATGTCATTTATTGAATCGGGTGTTTCTTTACGGACGTCCATCAATAACTGAAACAATTACTTTGCTCACCCGCGACCTTATGATAGTTAAGTTTGTGCAAGAAATGTGTGTTCATGCAGTTCCTCTCTCTTCACACTGTACAAACACGAACACACAAATCAATCTAACATTTGGTGGCATGGGGAACGGTTGCGATACTCCGAAAATGAGCTCTGGTTGAGTTCGAAACGCGTCAGTGTAGTTTGGTGGTGGTGATAGTTAGGTTTGTGTGGTTTGTGTGGTTTGTGTGTGTTCGTACAGTGTGGAGGTGGAGGAACTGTATGAACACACATTTCTTGCATGTAGATTGGCAGCGCCACTACCTTCGTACACCAATCAATGTATGGAAACAATAAAATTGTCAATGACAGTTAAAAATCCTGAAAAACATCTTCAGGGGCTAAGCCACCTCCTTTCCCCGTAAAATTCTCTTCTTAACTATCTTTTGACTATTTCCTTGATCTCGAGACGAGAAAAAAGTACGAAACCGTACTTTAGTTCGCCAGAATTTTACAGTCAATCCCCGAGTACTAAAATACTTCTGAAAATACTCGCTCGGCCCCGCCCTGCGTCCCCAAGGCAACAAAGTAACAGGTAAAGGTATTGGGCAGTGGCTGATGCAGTCGCGTTTCCCAAGCCTTCGCAAGCGGTCGTGTGGCGGAAAACCAAGTTTATGATCAATTGTGTTTTGTCTTTGGTATACTTTTTGGCTGACAAATAAGGTAAGCATTTCGAAGTAACGCTTTAGCTTTTAACCATAATTGCGTACGCAAAAAAAGTGGAAATGCGCGTTGTTTTTCAACACGCATTTCATGTTTTTGATGTTTGTTTTTAGGTTGTATGGGCACTGATGCCTTTTCCTGCGACACTGAAATGAACCTGATTAAAAAATACGAATTCGATTTATAAATTACGTTTGGAATCACGGATCGAATTTTTAAAAAGCGTTGATAAAATAGAGACGGACTTTTTTAAATGCATGTTTTAATAAAGTCGAAGGAGTTGTTTGGATTTGCATAAAATTTTTGCTTTTTTTTTCTAAAAATTTAAGGAATGAGAACACACCAATCAATAGAATGTTACAATTTTAGTAACATTATTAAATTGAAAATTGCACGATATAATGATTAAAGCCCCATATTATCCTCAAAAGCTCTGAATTTCAGCGTTTTAGCTCCATTTTACAACAAAGGAGAGCGTGCACAAAGGCACTGTTGCGTAGCTCAACAAGTAGGTTATACTCTGGTAAGGTTTATATCAGAAACGAGTTCGATTTTACTTCAAAGGACGCCGTTAAATATTAAACAAGGTTTTGTTCGTGTCCCTTCGTTTTACGGGTTCCGTATCGAATGTTATTGGCTGTAGAAAGGTGCTATAAAGTTTTAGACGGTTGCTATCAAAAAAGCTTCGATAGGTTTTTATTAGCGCCATCATCATTTCAACCGTTGGACATCCACTGCGGGTCATTATTCAAGCGTTTCAACCGCCTCACCTTCGCGGTCACGTTTACTACAAATCGCCTGTAGATTTTGATGGCATTTTCCGTTATTTATTAGAGGACCTGTGCTTCTACCACATAATTAAAAACTGTGTCAGTATCTTTCGCCATTTCTACAACAAAGTGTCCACGAAAGTGATTTGGGACAAACGCTTGAATAATGACCCGCTATAGGCCTCCCTCATTGATACCCAATCATTACGGCTGGAAGCACCTTGCATCCACCGTGAACCTGTTTACCAAATCCGCTCATCATGTTGGTGGATCTTGTCGCTGCACTTGCCAGTCCGTGGTCTGCATTCAAGAACTTCTCGGCCTCAACGGCCATGTTCTGTTTTAGTATTATGTATTAATTTACTTAACAAATACCTAAGTCGAGTTCTTAGCATATCACCGTGGCAACCCGGTTTATGCTGTTTAGTAAGTTTTCTTTGCATAATGATGAAATAGTAATCTGTTGAAAAAATGACCTAGCTCCAAGTTTCTTGCGGTGCATTCTTCTTGACAATCATGGTCTTTCTGAAAGCGACTGGTAGACTAAAAAAAAAGTAAAGAGATCCCTTAACGATCTACTGACAGAAATAAAATTTTGTGTTTTGATATGTCGGGGATTTTGGGCACCAAACGTTATGGGCCCCCGTTGGAAAATGTTAAAGCGATTAATTATTTTCGTGTAAAAGATTATATCTGACTTTCGGATATACCCGCTTACGGTCCTTGAGGTGGGGGGCTCTGGGAAGGGCCCCCGTGTGTCCTTATAGGAAAGACACAAGGTACAGCCATTTTAAGAAAACATGACGAGATAGTATGGTGATAACAAACAAACTTTATTGTAACGCCAAAAAAAGTTCGTAAGGGTTCTAAATTATTAGTTATATAAACGAATCAAGCTCCTACCTAGGCGACCGAGTTTTGCATGGAGTTCTTTCTTTGCTAAAAAAACTGGAAAATACGCATCATTTCAGATAAAAGCCAAGCGAGACTGATCGTTCGCCCCTAAATCCCGTCATAGCACATTTCATCGACATTGTGGAGCCGTTTTCGACATCCCCTAAATAAATCAAGGATTTCTCGTTTTGATTGAGTACATACATTGGATAAATATCTGATTCATATGAAACGGCCGAAGAAGCAATTACTATCAGTTAGGAAATCACATTTTTCGATCTTTGTATTATTTTTACGGTATCCCGTTACAAATTATTTTTCTAAGTTATAATTAAACTAGAACACGTTAAAAAAAACTGAAAAGTATATCTTATACCGTTAGCTAGTTGGTTAAAAGTAGCTTGTTTCTGGAAAGTATTAAATTTTTCGATTGTATTGTACTATATTGTATTTCGACAGATTGAAGGGGTGTGTTTTAAATAGTTTCATTCTTTCTCTCTTTTTCTTCTTCAACGCGTTTTCGCCCGCCGTTTAGCATAAACCTAAATTAATTATAATTCGGAACGGAAATTTACGGCTTATATAATTGGAGGCTACGTGCACTAGACACTGCATCAGATACCATCGAAAGCAATAAAAACTAATTGCTGGCTTCCGTCGTTTCTTTTAGCAAAGTACGTTTTGCAAAAGTCTGCTGATATATAGTATTGAAAAAAAGTATCCATGAACTAAAACAATTACTTTGCTCACCCGCGACCTTACAATAGTTACGTTTATGCAAGAAATGTGCGTTCATGCAGTTCCTCCACCTCCACACTGTACGAACACACACAAATCACATAAACCCAACCATCACCACCACCAAGCTACACTGACGCGTTTCGAACTCAACCAGAGCTCATCTTCAGAGTTACCACAACCGTATGCTATGCTACCAAACGTTAAACTGCATACGGTTATACGGTTATACGGTGCGTAGCATAGCATACGGTTGTGGTAACTCTGAAGATGAGCTCTGGTTGAGTTCGAAACGCGTCAGTGTAGCTTGGTGGTGGTGATGGTTGGGTTTATGTGATTTGTGTGTGTTCGTACAGTGTGGAGGTGGAGGAACTGCATGAACGCACATTTCTTGCATAAACGTAACTATTGTAAGGTCGCGGGTGAGCAAAGTAATTGTTTTAGTTCATTAATATGGACCTCCGCAAAGTAACGCCTGATTCAATAAATTATATAAAAAAGTATCCACAGGCATGGTGGAATCTACATGTGTAAAATAACCTACGGTGTTCCTCAAGGGTCTATACTAGGCTCACTGATATTCTTTAAGTGCATAAGTGAAATGAAACTGAAGACATTCTATTAACATTAATTAAGCGAGTTTATAAAAAACTAGCCTATCTCAAATTTTAATAAAGCGATATTACTGACAATAAACAGTCCATTATAATGAAGTCTAATCTCATTTTAATTATACGGCATTAAAATTTTCAATTGAATTGTATAAAGCCGTTAGACGCCTCGCCAGGATTAACCTTCGATAAATTTATAAGGAAGAATATTGAATTGAATTTCCTGGATTTTGTAAAGGGATTCGGAGCCGTCGTTTTTTAATAAATTGCTGATTGCCGTTTGTTTTTAGTGCCTGGGAATTGAATTCAAGCTTTTCTATACGCAGTTTTACGGGTTGTAGAATCTTATGTAGTCTGTCTGCATTACTACTGTCATCTTACTCGCGAATCATATCGCTAAGCAGCAGTGCTGTCACTATTGTGTTTTGGTAGAATTCAGATATTCGGGAATAACCAGGCAAACAAGCATTAGACATTACACGTTAGTTTTAGGTTGGCAAGTTACTTATTTGTAATTCCTTTAGTGTCGCAGGTTTTTCATTCCCGGGAACGTACAAAGTCCCTGCGGGACAAAGGTGCAGTGAGAAGCAACCTATCTCATTAATTATTACAGTAATTTTGATGAAACTTTGCTAAAAATCATCACTATCACAATTAAATATATTTAAATCGGTGCATCTTTTTAAGAGCTATAACGTCACAAACAAACGTTTAGATAAAACACAAACTTTTAATTTTTCTTTTCACCTGATGATAAATGCAGATAAGGCCAAAATGTAGCCTACAGTTTCAGTAACAGCCTATTCACTCTGCCCTTGTATAATTCTAATTTGTATTTACCCGAAAAAACGGACGACGGAAGCGAATAAAATTCTTAAACAGACCGCATTACAAAATATACTTATATTCAATCCTTTGCTGTGTCGGGAGTTAAAAAACCGTCTCCTTGAAGAACTAGCCAATCCCCACGAGCCCAATCTCGTGCCAGTAGCCATTGTTGCCCCAACAAAGGGCTAATTTCTATCAACGACTGACGAGGGTCGACAGTCTGATCTGTAAGGCCGCGTAAGAATTATTTATTATCATGGCTAAACGCTCCAAACATGGATTTTTAACAACAAGATTGCCGATTAGCGATTAAAGCTCCATTTTAGCATCATCATTTCAGCGGCAAGACGTCCACTGCTGGACATAGGCCTCACTGATACCCAATCATCGCGGTTGGAAGCGACTTGCATCCAACTTCACCAAATCGTCCGCCCATCTCGTTTGTGGACGTCCCACACTGCGCTTGTCAGTCCGTGGTCCAATTAGACGCTTCATTTACACGATGTGAAATATACGGGTCATAGGTACACATTCTTTTGTTCTCGTGTCCCAGGCTACGTCGCTACACAGAGGCCGTATTTGTCTAACTTTTCTGACGCTTGCATTCGCTTTCAACATCTCTCTCTGTCATCATCTTATACCGTTTGACAGAAAGAAATAGTGAATGCGAAGGCAAGCGTCAGAAGCGTTAGACAATAAGCCTGCTAGTAAGCAGTAAGTGGTCTAAAACACAGCTGGCCTTATAAATGGTTACGGTTATTTTAGACGACCAGATGGCCTAGTGGTTAGAGAACCTGACTATGAAGCTTGAGGTCCCGGGCTCGATTCCCGTGTCGGGGCAGATATTTGTATGAAAAATACGAATGTTTGTTCTCGGGTCTTGGGTGTTTAATACGTATTTAAGTATGTATCTATCAATATAAGTATGTTTATCCGTTGCCTAGTACCCATAACACAAGCTTTCCTAGCTTACTTTGGGACTAGGTCAATTGGTGTGAATTGTCCCGTGATATTTATTTATATTTATTTATATTTTTTATGGCTAGATATTATGCTACTTAGACCAGCAGCGACGTAGACTGGTAGCTACTTAGACCAGTTGAAGTTAAGACGAGATGCGTTTTAGACTAGCAGCGTTTTAGACCGGTTACCGCTAGGACTAGTTGCGTTTGTGAGCATTTCTCAAAAACTTTGTACTTTTCATGGACTCCGATTTGGATATAAGTGATCGTTATCAACGTGCAGTTTTTGTAGCAAAGTAAGGTTGGCAAAAAAATACACAAGTATTTTTAAAATTATATATTATTAAATTATATATTTAAAAATTAAGCGGAATAAACAATCAAAATTAGTTCAACGTATATGACTGTCATTTTTTCACGTCGATCAGAAAAAATGTAATTTTTAATAAAAGTGACTTTCCACGTTGACGGAAGCTACAAGAAGGCAATTGAAGTGTTTAAAATGTAGCACAACGGAAGAATTATATCCCGAAGTAAATGTTTTACAGTAAAAATTAATATTGAATTTTCACATGTACTATTGATTTTTTTTGCCAACCATATACTTTGCTACGAAAACTGCACGTTGATTACAGATGCGAAGCCGATTATTAACGATTTTAACCAAGCGGTTAAAAACGCATTTTTCGTTATTAACGGTTATTTAACCGCATTTTATTACGGTTAAATACTCGCACAGCGTGGTATGGACAGCCAAAAAATAATCAGTCAGTATACTTATGTTCTTTAAATATGATTTTTTAAAATCTAAAATAAAATCTTTATCCTTCGGATACCGATTTTTCACTTCACCTAGGAGTTGACTGCACAATAAAAAAACATTATTTACCCTTTTTCGTTGTCGCAGTCGGATAATTAACCGTTAATAACTGCATTTTATCGGTAGCTAACCATAAATTTGGTTAATTAGCGGTAGCTAACGGATTTTTTACAACTATAACGTTGATAACGATCACTAGATATAAATTTACAGGTAGTAGCGTGAATGCAACTGAATCTAGTAACATAGTCTCCCAAAATGTCCTAATTAATTTGCATGGAAATTTCCTTTTTGTTACCCACCACGGCCCAATTTAAATTACCTGTGTAGTTCGTTTAAATTATATTTTTCAATTATCCGTCCCAGCCTATATACGTCCCACTGCAGGGCAAAGGCCTCCCCTCAGAATGTGAGGGCTTGGGCCCTCAATTATTATAAGGTCACACTTACCAAGGTTACTGGGATCAGTGTCAAAGTTTAGTGAACCCTGTAACGAAGGTCATAAGACTAACCTTTTCGGGTATATTTTTAGTGTACCCTTTCAATCACCGGAAAGACCAAACCTATTAATATCCCTCATGAAAAGGTCTTGAATATCGATCATGCGTACGATCCTCGAAACGAAACGATGAACGGTTTCGAAATGATGAAATCCACGCAAGAACTGAAGTTCAAAATCAGACTCAAGTGCCAGTGCGCAGGCCACATCGCCGATATGGGGCAAAAAGGGCGTCCACGGACCGGAAGACGCAGTGTAGGTAGGCCTCCAACAAGATAGAGCGACGGTCTTGTTAAGTTTGCGGGAGCGCGTTGGATGCGGATGGCAAAGGGACGGTTTGTTAGGTGAATCTGTGTTCAGCAGCTCTTTCAACTGAAATTACGATGATGATGATGATGAGCCTGCATAAATCGATCGTCCGCCGCCGCAAATTATTAAAGTGGTTTTCACACAGACCACTCAAAACATTGTTCCGTGTGTTAACTCCCTAATAACTTAAAAAGCTGCACGGGGCGATTCTAAAAAGTCATTAGTACAATAATTAATGGTTCCAGACATACAGGCTGTTTGAACTTCCCAAGGTCAACCCCGTTAAGTATTTATGTCAGCATGGCGGTAGGTAGCGGCCAAAATAAAGGTTTTGGGCATTTCACGGCGTTCAATAATTTATTTGTTTGACGTAGTTGGGCATTTCTATTTTCCCTTGTAACCAATTAAGAAATTTTTAATAGGGAGTTAAAATTAGTCCGTTTAGTTACGCACTTTTTCATGGGTCGTGGGTTCAAATCCCGGCTCCGCATCTCCGAGTTTTTCGGAATTTGTGTGCGAAAATATAAAAAAAATTTACCATGAGCTTTACGGTGAAGGAAAACATCGCGAGAAGACCTGCAAACACCTGCGAAGAAATTCAATAGTGTGTGTGAAGTTCCCAAACCGCACTGGGCCCGCGTAGGAACTACGGCCCAACACCTCTCATTCTGAGAGGAGGCCTGTGCCCTGCAGTGGGACGTATATAGGCTGGGATGATTATGATGATGATGATAATGATTATCGTTTCATTACATAACATTATATTATACTGTTTTAAACTTTCGTGATTTTCACTCAATGTGCTGCAATGTGCAATTTGGCCGAAACGTCTCGGTAAATATTATTAGCGTGGTAAGTCCCGTTTAGTATAGTAATTATAACATTATATTAAATTGTTAACCTCAATTAAATAAATAAATAAGTTAAATCAAAAAGCGTACGTACATCTATGTCTATAACGTTTAAACATAGAAACTTCGAACTCGAAATGATATTATTATTATTATTAATTAGCCTGGAGAAGTGTTCCACTGCTGGGCAAAGGCCTAATAAATACTAAATAAAAATATTTATTTTTATAATAATTAATTTTTTTAATATTTTTTTTTTAGTATATTTATTTAAATATACTGCATATTATTAATAATAAAGTCCGGTCAACCGTGAGACGGCCTAAGGAATAAATTAGAACTTTGTTTTATATGTAAGTATATCGGTTTGATGTTTATGTAGGAACCGTCAGTACGCGAGTCCTACTCGCACTTGGCCGGTTTTTTATATTTTTTTTAAGGAAGCGACGTCGTGGTTAACACTGATGACAACCGTAATACTTTTAAGAGGTAAATTTAAGAGGTTATTTGTGAGGTAAATAGACTAAAAAAAAATCAAAACATACTCTCAGAAGAGCTCTTTCTTATACATGTCACTTTTTTAAAAACTACCAGCGCTTTCGGAAGGACCATCATTGCGAAGAAGAATGCTCTGCAAGAAACTTTGCAGAAAGTCATCTTGTCAAACGAAAATAAAATATATAATTACAAACAAATAATATTAATTACCTATACAATATAAAAATAAATATTATTGTGTCTCGCTTTACATAATATAATATTAACTAGTAAACCATGACCAACCTGACGCAATTCTGCGTTAGAGTGAGCACCTTGTATTTCCATCTCGCTCTAACGTATAACTATATCCCTTAGGTAGGTCGACCATCGAGATTTTTAGCTGTTGTGGAACTATTCTGATTTTGGTTTGGTCAACTTGGTTTGTATACCAGGGCCCAATTGCATAACAAATTACAAGCTATCCTGTATATTGTGTGAAAAAAATCTTAGTTCCATTAAGAAGCTGGCGGAGGAACTATTTTGCGAAAAACTAGACAGTTTTAAATTATCAGGTGGGCATTTATATTTTTCGTTGTACCGAAAATTAAGAATTTTTTAACAGGGAGTTAAAATTAGTCCGTCTGGTTACGCACTTTTTCAAGCCTTCCTTTACAATAAAAAAAAAACGTAACAAATCGGACAAGAGTTAACAATGTTTAATAAGAAGTGAAGAATTGTAGATTTGTTATGTTTTTTTTATTGTAAAGACTTGAAAAAGTGGGTAACCAAACGGACAAATTTTAACTCTTAACGATTTCTTAATTTTCGGTACAACGAAAAATAGAAATGCCCAAGTATCGATTCGATATGCTACTCACGGTAACATAGATTTAATTTTGATTGTTCTTAGTTTGCTTGTTTGTATGATTGTATTTATATAAATAAGCCCCTACTTTGTGAAAGAAGGCACTTAGTCAAAAATTCCCTTAAGCAAAGGGTATCACCTGATGGTAACGTTAGCGCAAGCGAGTACCAAACCTGTTATTTCTGGGGCAACACAACGTTAGCTAGTTCCGAGCGACGTTTAGCGCCATCTAGCGGTCGTTGTGCGTACCATAAAATGTACGCAAAGCCGAAAGGTTGCGAAAAACTAGTCGTTTTCAAAAAAATTGTACACAATTAAGGGATTAATTAAAAACAAAATTTAATTAATTATTTTTGTGTGACGGAGTTGTTTGTATGACTAACTTTCGTTCCACAAAAATAGCGATCGTGATTTTTGTCTTGATCAAGCCGTTAACTATGTACAAAAAAAATGAAGGAAGACGATCCTTTACTGGTTTAAATTATCAGGTACCGTACCGTTTTCTTGTTAGAACAGCTTTATAATTAAGCCCCTACTTTGTTAAAGAAGGTACTTAGTCAAAAATTCCTTTAAGCAAGCAAGCTTGAGCGTTAATATACGCGAGTATCAAATCTGTTATTTCTGGGGCAACACAACGTTAGCTAGTTCCGAGCGAAATTAGCGCCATCTAGTGGTCATTGTGCGTACCATAAAATGTACGTAGAGAGAGCCGAAAGGTGCGAAAAACAACTGGTTTAAAACTATCAGGTACCGTTTTCCCGTTAACTAAACATTAACTTTTATTTAGCTTTAATATAAGCCCCTACTTTGTGAAAGAAGGCACTTAGTCAAAAATTCCCTTAAACAAGGGGTATCACCTGATGTTGACGTTAATGAAGGCGAGTGCCAAATCTGTTATTTCTGGGGCAACACAACGTTAGCTAGTTCCGAGCGAAATTAGCGCCATCTAGCGGTCATTGTGCGTACCATAAAATATATAGTCGACGAAGTAATTCATTTACCACCCTAAGGTTCAATGTCAGTTGTACGGCTTAAAACATCAAAGGCTATTTTCACTTACAAGTCAATGTGACAATCAGCCTTATTTTGTACTACAACTAAGTTTCGTTTCAGTCTGGAACTCGATTATAAGTATTGAAATTAGTAATTAAATTAATTGATAAAAAAGTGGCACATTAATTTGGACCTCATTAAATTATAATTAACCCATACAAATTGTATGGGTAATTATCGTCTAAGCGTTTATGAATTTTTAATTACCACACTAGTAATAAATTAAATCTCGTTAAAAATTTCGTTGGAAATAGCTTGCCTATTTTTTTTACACAGAGCTCGAGGCAAGCAAGCGAGTTCCAAAATATTAGAATAAGTACCTATAGTGTCATTTTTTTTAAATATTATTGTAATATAAATATTGTTATTTAATTATTTTCTGAACCTTTTACGGGTGCAGTTCAAAAAGTTGGACATCAAAACGCAAAATTAGTATGAAACTTTTCCGTTGTGACACGAAATTTACCTATACAAATTGTATGGGTAATTTTTGTGTTACAACGGAACTTTTCCCTGTCGGTCATTTTGAATGGTTAGCTACCATTTAACGAACTTTTTGGTTTACTTACACCTTTATCCATATAAAGTTTTCGACTCTACAACTCTATTTATAAATAGTTATCTTTCTAATAATATAATCGCGAAAGTTTGTATGGATGGATGTATGGAGGTTTGTTACTGTTTCACGCCAAAACGGTTTGACGGATTCTGATGAAATTTGGCACACAGATAGTTTACAGCCTGGATTAATAGATAGGATGCTTTTTATCCCGAAAAATTGCATAGTTCCCGCGGGAAAGTGTTGAACGAATTCTTAGCAGACGGAGTCGCGGTCAACATCCAGTTACATTATATGTCTTTTTGTTATTTACATAAACACATTCTCTGATTTTAATTTCTAATTTTTGCAAGATCTAGTGCCACCTTTTTGTATTTTTTTTTGATGTAGATTTTGCGTAGTCCTAATTTAAGATTGGATTTGAATTACAAACATTTCGAAATTTTGCCAAATTAATGGTTAATTTTTGAGATTTCAATTTTTTTGTGTTAACCATTCATCATCATTATACTTAGATATTTTCTAGCACGAACAACTTGTGATTAGTGTTTGACATAATAATAACATCGATTTGGTTTGGTATTATTGTTTTATATTTTCAAACGTGTCTCATTGATATAATGCCACTTATAAGACATCGATAAACTAAGTATTAGAAGAAAAAATTTCGTTCGTGCTAGGAAAATATCTAGGTATGATCATCATCATCATCATTTAATAATTTATTTATTTATTCTTCCATACATACAATTATCATTACAGGTTATATGTAGGTATACCCAATGCGATAATTGATACAAAAAAAAGAGTACAAAAAAATATGCTCATCTGTACCTCTACCATGAGTTTACACTAGTTCACAGTGACCGTACCTCGCTAGCGACGGCGTAAATGATTTGTATGGAGAATTGTACTTCCGTAAGTGACCGCTAGAGGCGCTGTACAAATCTCCATACAAATAATTTATGCCGTCGCTAGGGAGTACGGTCACGTAAACTAGTGTAAACTCATGGTAGAGGTACTGCTCGGCTATGATGTTCATAGTGCGCAGTGCTCTCGTCAGCGGCGCCGCCCGCTTCTTCATCATCATATCATCCACAAGAAAATGTCCATTGGTGGACAAAGGCGTCCCTCTAAGTGTTCCACGAGAATCGGTCCCGCCCTGCCTAAGTCCAAGCGGTTCCACTCGCTCGCAGATCGTCGCTACATCTTGTTGGAGGCCTTCCCACGCCACGACTTCTGGTTTGCGATCGCTATTCTAGAACCTTACTGCCCCATCGACTATTGGATATAATCATCATCATCATCAACCCAGCCCACCAACTGCAGGGCACAGGCCTCCTCTCAGAACGAGAGGGCTTGGGCCGCAGTTCCCACGCGGGCCCAGTGCGGATCGGGAACTTCACACACACCATTGAATTTCTTCTCAGTCGTATGCAGGTTTCCTCACGATGTTTTCCTTCACCGTTAAACTCGTGGTAAATTTCAAATGTAATTTCGCACATAAATTCGGAAAAACTCAGAGGTGCGAGCCGGGATTTGAACCCACGACCATCTGCTTGAGAGGCGACAGGTCAAACCACTAGGCCACCACGGCTTCCTAATTTCCAGGTTTGTAATATTTTTATTTTTTTTGTATTTAATTTTAACATTAAGATTTTGTGCGTATTCCTTATAATTTTGACTTGTAAATAAAAATATGTCTCCGTCTACTTAATCTTTGAAATATGACCCCTCTCTTTTCATTTAGCTGAACGGGAAATTCACGACAAAAAGCTGGCTCATAAAATTAAATATGAAACGTAAATATAACATCTAAACCGTGTATTATATATAACTGAGGACTCTTTAATGTCTCTCATTTTAATTAGGTAGTTAAACGTAGAATTACAAAGAGCCAGGTCGTTTTCGCAGTTAATGGCACGTGTGTGCTAATTCAAAGGCTTTATTGTTAACAAAAGCCCAAGGATGTTACACATTTATTAGCTATTGCCCGCGACTCCGTCTGCGAAGAACAGGGGTATAAAAAATAGCCTAAGACCTATATTCTAAGACTTACGAGAAAAAAAAATCATAAAAATCGGTCAAGCCGTTTCGGAGGAGTTCGATAACAAACGCCGTGACACGAGATTTTTATAAATTAGATAGACTTGCTGTTGCCCGCGACTCCACCCGCAAAAAATAGGGGTATAAAAAATAGCCTACGACCTATTCTATATTCTACGACTTATTCTAAGACCTACCGAATATAGAGAAAAAAGTTTCATAAAAATCGGTCAAGCCGTTTCGGAGGAGTTCGATAACAAACACCGTGAGACGAGATTTTTACATACTTATTAGAAACAAGAAGATATATTATTAGGAGCGTGTTATTAATGCATAACTTTAAAAAAAAATAACGAACACACATTAATGGTCATTTGACATAATAATATTTTCGTTGTAACTATTAGTTAGAAAGCCGAAATTCAATGGTAATAAATAAATAAGTAAAATAAATCATGTGACAATTGACACCCAACTGAATTAGTCCCAAACTAAGCAAAGTTTTTACATATACTTAAATAGATAAACTCATAACTTAAACATCCAAGACTCGAGCACAAACATTCGTATGTTTCATACAAATATCTGCCCCGACCGGGAATCGAACCCAGGACCTCAAGCTTCGTAGTCAGGTTTTCTACAAACTAGGCTATTCGGTCAGTGTCGGTTGTGTGTGTGAAGTTCCCATTCCGCACTGGGCCCGTGTGAGTACTACGGTCCAAGCCCTCTCCATTAGGAGGCCGGTACCTCTACCATGAGTTTACACTAGTTTACGTGACCGTACTCCCTAGCGACGGCATAAATTATTTGTATGGAGAATTGTATTTCCGTAAGTGACCGCTAGAGGCGCTGTACAATTCTCCATATAAATAATTTACGCCGTCACTAGCGAGTACGGTCACGTAAACTAGTGTAAACTTATGGTAGAGGTACGGAGCCCTGCAGTGGGTGGGAAGTATACTTATACTAGGGGCGTTCAATAAAAAGTGAGAATGAGTATGTTATAAACAACTTTTACTAAATGTCATTTTATTTTTCGACATAGTCACCTTTTAGCATAATACACTTAGTATATCTTTTTTATAAACTTAAAATTCCATTTTTGAAAAAGGTCTCATCTTGAGTACTTAAAAAATCTTGTACTGCAGCGACTACCGCGTCGTCGTCTTCAAATTTCTAGCCTCTCAGGTATTGTTTCAATCTCGGAAATAGGTAGAAATCACTGGGAGCGAGATCTGGTGAATACGGAGGATGCTTAAGGATATCGAACCCAGCATCACGAATTGCAGCCATTGCAACGGCGGACTTGTGTGCCGGGGCATTGTCCTGGTGGAACAGCACAACTTTCGAGAGTTTACCTCGCCGTTTTTCGCGGATCTCATTGCGCAATGTTGCTATTTGTTTGGCGTATAAAGTGCCCGTAATAGTGGCTCCATGTTTGAGATACTCAATCATTAATAACCCTTTACCATCCCAAAAAACAGAGCCCATGACCTTACCGGCAGATGGGCTCACCTTGAATTTCTTCGGAGTTGGAGATGATGGCCTTTTCCATGTCATAGACTGCAGTTTCGTTTCAGGGTCGTAATGATGGAGCCATGTTTCGTCCATTGTTATAAATCGCGCCAAAAAAAGTTCCCGGTCTTGCTGTATCAGGTTCAAAGCTTCTTGACAAATCTCGACTCTAGTTTGTTTTTGCGTGTCAGTAAGCATTCTTGGTACCCAACGCGCAGATACCTTTTTCATACCCAAGCGTTCATGTAAAATATTATGCACGCTCCCCGTTGAAATCTTTACATTTTCAGCAATAAAACGAACCGTGACACGACGATCCGCCAAAATTGAGTTTTCAACTTTTTTCACAATTTCTTCAGTTATTGCTGTAGTAGGGCGTCCGGAGCGAGGGTCGTCCATGGTCGATGTTCTTCCATGTCTAAATTCGGCGCACCAACGTGCGACTGTCGAATACGGAGGAGCATTAGACCCTAAAGTGTCCCGCAAATCTAAATTAACTTGGTCCGTAGAAAAATTTTTCAAGCACAAGTATTTGATAACGGCACGCAGTTAAATTTTCTCCATTTTCGCTAACGTACTCAATAGCATTGCAAAGAAATTACCGTATTTTTTTTAAACAAAAGACAGTTAGTTTTTTTTTCATAGCAATCAGCTAGATAGATTAGCTTTACCGGCCAGTATTTAATTTCCTAATATTGAAAGAGTTTGCATCTCATTCTCACTTTATATTGAACGTCCCTCGTACCTACTATTTAAAGTACAAATTATTCAATGAATACAGAACTTCAAAGACGCTTAAATAAGTTCCAAAATTACAAAACGTATGACTCTTATCTATACTTCATTTAATTTAGAATTGAAAACCACAACATCATTATATTGCGGCTCGTCAACTATTTCTTACCTAGCAAATAGTACAGTGCAATAGTCCGGGAGCCCCAAATTTTAGGCATAATGCGCCTGCTATGCTTCGGTAGTTAGGTGAGGGGCCAATGTTTTTTCAATCATTCGACCCTTAAGTTGGCGGGTCAGTCGGCCAAGGGCGACCACTACTAAGTATGTCTAGCTACGACGTAACGATCAATATACAAGTCTTAATACCACACGATTCATGAACCTGAAATATTACAAAACTTTCGTGAATTGAACACAAATATAGAGGGTACGGTTGATACCACATACCACCTAATTATTGACACGGAATGATTGACAATTACAATAAAGATGTCGACGCCATTAAAAAATAATTCGAAAACACGACTCCAGTAAAAAAACGCTTTATTTTTAGCCCTGAAAACCAGATTAATTTTCGATTAAATGCAAAATTACATTTTTTGTTGCTTTAAAACAAATAAACAATGACGTCATATGTCGTCTATTGCCATTAAAACTCTATAGGAGATTTTGTTTTGACAGGTCATAAAAAGAACGTCAGTTGATTGATGCTGTCAACATCCCTATTTACCGTGAGCTTTACGTTGAAGGAAAACATCGTGAGGAAACCTGCTTACGCCTGCGAAGAAATTCAATGGTGTTCGTGTAGTTCCCAGTCCGCACTGGGCCCGCATGGTAACTACGGCCCAATGGAAATGGAATTACAAGGGGATTTGAATCATCACGTGGTGCATTATTGTCATTCATCATTCATCCCAGCATAAGCTGGACGTATATAAATACGTCCCATTGCAGGGCACGGGCCTCCTCTCAGAATGAGAGGGCTTGGGCCATAGTTCCAACGCGGGCCCAGTGCGGATTGGGAACTTCACACACACCATTGAATTTTTTATAAGTAGGATATCTTAAAGCGCTTCAATACACTCAGAAAGTGACATTGATGAGAAGAATGTAAAATATAATTTAATTATATAATTATACTTGTTACAGGTAAGATCCAGCAACTATGTAAAGCTACTACGCCACCAATAAATCCTGCATTAACAACATAACAACAAAACATCTCTTTCTAAGGTACGAGTTTGTCTCTTTCTCCCAAAACCATCGATCGATATATGCGCTATTTGATTGCATTGTCTGCTATCTTAAGTAATTTAAATAAATGTGCTAGACGGTGGAGCGGCTGATAGGTGATGTGACGGGCATACGAAGAGACTAGTCAGTCACCTTTTTTGAAAACTGAAATTTTAATCTCAAATTACCATACTTATGGGCTGTCTGTTTCACCATCCATTGATTAATTTAAACTGACGGATAAATGTGATGCCGTCTCCGTCTATTCGAACAAAACGAACAGAGACGGCATCACAATTGTCCGTCAAATAAATTTGATTAATGGATGGAGGAGTCAGCAAAGAATGTGGTCTACCAGTTTTGACAAAAGTTCCTACGAGATTTATTTATTTATTGTGAACACTGTTTGCCCGGCATTACAGTAAAACCAATTCACCTAGCCATAAATTAAAAACGAATGAAACTTTCAAACAGTGATAAATGAATCACAAAACGTTTAAACTAATTGCCAGTAAGTAAGTAAACTCGTTAAAAACTCGTTTGCTGGCAAAGCGTAGACGCTGAGCGTGCTACGTCTGCGTGGCATCGTAGCACCGGCTACATCACAACGCTTCCAAAAAGGTTTTTACTTTTTGTTCCGATAAGTTTCATTATTTTTGTGTGTAGAAAAAAATAATAAATTATACCAGTCATATCCATATAAATATTGAGATCGCTACTTCAAATCCGCTCTCTAGTAATAAATATTCATCATAGTCAAAGAGGTATTTTCTGTTTTATATATATATATACTAGCTTTTGCCCGCGACTTCGTCCGCGTAGAATTCCAATTTGTGGTAAAGCTTCTTCATCTCTTTCATTGTATAAAACAAAAAACCGGCAACGGCAACATCCATTATTATTATCATTTCATCATCATCAGTATCAGTTAGTGAATATTATAAATCCCGTTTATTCACTATCCCGTGGGAATTTTAACAAAGTTGTCCTTATTCTATGCAAATTTTCGCTTATATTTATCCCGCGGGAATTTTGCATTTTCCCCGAGAAAAAGTAGTCTATGTCCTTAAAGGTGTAGCTTTCTACCGGTAAAAGAAGTTTTAAAACTTGAATTGTCTTTTTTTTTTTTCCCGTGTGAATTTTGCTTTTTCACGGAGAAAAGTAGTCTATGTAAATAATGGTTGGTGTTGACTTCCTGTTGGTGAAAGAAATTTTCAAATCAGCCCTCAAGTGATGTTCACTTCTTTCTATCCCACGGGAATTTTGCATTTTACCGAATAAATAGTAGGTAGCCTAGCCTATACCAACAAAGGATAGTGTAGCTTTCTATTGGTCATTTTTTTTAAACTCAGCCCCGAAGTTATATTTACTATTTTCTATACCGCGGGAATTTTGCATTTATCCGGAAAATAGCATCCTATGTTAATCAAGGACAGTGTATCTTTTCTATTAGTGAAAGACATTTTAAAATGAGCTCCGAAGTTGAATTTTTAAATCGGCTCGGAAGTTTCAGAGACTATCTATCCCACAGGAATTTCCAAAAATCCTGCAATAAGTTTTTTTGCTGTTATGTATGACCATTTACGTTTATACTGAATTTGAAAAGTTTAGTACTTAATTGTAGTTACGGAGATAGGATCCAGTTGATTTGAGTATATAAATCCTGATTTATCCTTATCCCGTGGATATTTTCAAAAGTATTGAAATTAGCTTTATGTTCTAATAATAGTCTACTTTGCATGCCCAATTGGAACAGTTTAGTAATCTTCGTTATGGGGATAGGGTCACTCTCGATTGATGAAATATATACATCCCGTATATTCCTTATCCCGTGGGAATTCCGGAAAATTCTTTCTTATCGGATGCCTACGTCATACAAGGACACATCCTCCAAGTTTCAGGTCTCTACATACAGCGGTTTAGGCTGTGCGTTAATCCGCCAGTCAGTCATTTAGGACTTCAGGACAAAGCATTTTATATGTATTTGCATAGCACCAAGCGTTTATGCGAGTTCAACAATGATGTTTGAATACTCAATTCGATTTTATTCGAAAAAGGTTGAACTCACATAAAAGCTTCATCATCATCATCATCATTTCAGCCGTAGGACGTCCACTGCTGGACATAGGCCTCCCTCATTGACGCCCAATCATTACGGTTGGAAGCGACTTGCATCCACCCTGAACCTGCGTCCTTCACCAAAACGTCCGCCCATCTCGTTGGTGGACGTCCCACGCTGCGCTTGTAAAAGCAAAAGCTTCAAGTATATAACAGCGAGCCACCGAGCAAATCCGACGGTTTTTAAGTCCGCAAATAGATCACCCCCTTTATTATCAGAGATCAGATCAGGAAGTGGTTGACAAACGTAGACAAATGGTTTGCAAAATTTGAAGTTTCGTTTCGTTTACATTGTGTCAAAATAAAAAGTAATTTAAATCAAAAGCACTAAGGAGTATTGATATCAACTTCGAAGCAAATCACCCCCAAAATAACTTTCTACTCCTTTTGAACCCCGTCAAGGGATGAATTTCAATAAAATACGAAACACGTCTTCCATCAATTCTGTTATAGAATGTTTATGCAAAATTTGAAGTAGATTGGACCAAGGAATCACGTTGTCCCATACAAACTTTGCCCCCCTTTTTTACCCCCTTAGGAGTAGAACTACGAAAAATCCTTTCTTATCGGATGCCTACGTCATACAAAGAACACACCCTCCAAGTTTCAGGTCTCTACGATCAGCGGTTTAGGCTGTGCGTTGATCCGTCAGTCAGGACAAAGGATTTTATATGTATAGATAAGGCGTTGTGGTCTAGTGGGTTGGCCGGTGGTTTCTCAAGCAGGGAGTCGTGATCCGAGTCCGGGCCCCGCACCTCTGACATTTTCGTAATTTATGTGCGAAATTACATTTGAAATTTACCATAAGCTTTACGATCAAGGTAAACGTCGTGGCACACACCTGCAAAGAAATTTAATGGTTTGCGTCAAGTTCCCAATCCGTGCTGGACCCGCATGGGAACTCCGGCCCAAGCCCTCTTATTCTTAGAGGAGGCCTGTGCCCTGCAGTAAGACGTATAAAGGTGGAGGGAGATGATGATGATGATTATAATAAATAAATAAATGATGATGGAATAACATATAATGACACGTGAATAGTATTTACAAAGACATATGTTGGTTTGATAATCAATGCTATTAGCTGTCGACAAACAACATTACCACATTGTAATTCCATTATGTAGATTCAATGTTATGTCAAATCAAGATAGTAGGTACTTATATTCAACGACTAGTGCTTTGTTTCAGTAATTACACTGCAAATTAGAAAAGCTGAATCATGTTAGACACCATCATCATCGTCATTATCTCAGCCTATATACGTCCCACTGCAGGGCACAGGACTCCCCTTAGAATGAGAGGCCGTAGTTCGCAGGCAGGCCCAGTGCGGATTGGGAACTTCACACACACCTTTGAATTATATCACACCTACCTGCTCTGTACCTATACAGATTTCCTCGCGATATTTTCCCTCACCGTCATTTGGCATATAAATTCTGAAAAACTCGGCAAGCAAAATCAAAGCAAGACAGTTTGCTGATTTGGAACCATTTTGTCACATACGCATTTTTTATTTCATTCTTTTTTATTTTATTGTTTTACTCCATGTTGTCACAAATCAGTTTTCTTTCTTTCAATCATAAGATAGGATAGAAAATAGTATAAGGTAACGGTAATTAAAAGTGGGGAAACGGGGGGGTAAGTCTTGAAAAGTAGGTGGGTATAGAGATGCGCGGAGTACAACTTTTACCGAGTAACCGAGTATTTCAAACCGAGTAGGTACTCGGCCGAGTTACTCGGTTCAGTTTTGGGGCGCAAAAACAGAATTAGACAGTTTCGCGCGGCGCTATTAGCCACCGCGAGCGAACGTCGCGGGGATCCCCGCCTTCTCCCCCGAAAATTAGTCAGTTGTTGTTTAACGTGAAAATCGCATTCGGTCCGCACATTAATTGCTTAAATATTTTAAAAACATTGTTGTTCGTGCACAAAAACAGATGACTGTGTACGGTTACTGTTGACACAATGGGTATACGCAAAAGATCGCGAATTTGGATGTTTTACGGGCCTGTTTTATTTTAATACACATGATTCCTCTTAAATAATAATTTTATTTAGACCGAGTATACTCGTCATTGAACCGAGTTATTCGGCGGAATACGAGAGTATAAAAAAAACTGCCGAATAGACCGAGTACCGAGTAGTAAACGAGTACCTACTCGGCCCATCTCTAGTAGGTACCTAAAGTGACGCAGTTATAGCAATACTATACTATAGTATATCGATTCCAACTTGTTAAAGATGCACGTGTATCGCGTTCGAAGTAGGCGGGACAATTTATTTCTGATACGCTCATGAATATTATATGGCAAATAGATACCAAGTTTTTCGGTAATGACCTATTGGTGCATAATCCGCATAGGGTTGCGGTAACGTAACAGATTACATAGTACTTTCTACTCAACGCATTCAGTGCCGGGAACGCATATACGCGTTTTCGTGACACTCGCCTAGTGCCGCTGACATAGTTTGGAAGTGGGTCAATCAACTTTTTTTTGTAAACGATTTTCTGCTACTTTCTATGAAAACCGAAATAATTAAAAAACTGATTGTTTTTCCTTATTTAAAGTATACTTTTCAAAACCCTAGATTTTTGTAGTCAATATTGGTATAATTGCCATATTTATTTTATTTTGTTTAGCTTCTATTTCGTGGGTGACCCAGGGGACAATGTTGTCCCCGAAATTTGTATGAAAATAGTGGTATTTCCCCTGGGTGACCGGATTTTTTCATAGAAATACTTATTTTTTTTGGTTTTCACATACGCACTATGATAAACAGTTTATCTAATTACTGCAAAATCATGGTTTCACTAACCAGAGATTACAGAGTTACTTGTAAAGGAGTAAATAGAAATTTACAAAAAAAAGTTGATTGACCCAACTTGTAATTTGAAAGAAAGAAACATTTATTTTTGAACATAAAACAACAAGAGTACCTACTTAATAGTAAAAAATGCGCATATCACGAAATGGTCCCAAATCAGCAAAAATGCCGTTCTTGGGAACGGCGCTGGTCTTCTTTTGGGACCATCACGTCATCATACAATTTGAAAAACAACAAAACAAAGCGAAACCGACACGTACATTTTTAGGTTAAAAAATAGCATACAAGAAACTAATTATCATAACACAATTATCCAAACAGGCATTGGCCATACTCCTTTAACCATTCGGGCCAAGAACTAAAAAAAAGAATATATATATATACAGGGTTATTTGTAATTCACTAGCATCCTTTTAACCCTAAACTCCTACCACTTAAACAAATGTTTTTTGTTTTACGGCTTTTGTCATAACTTAATATTTTTGCAAGTTAAGTATGAAGTATCTTTTTCTATTTATTTTATTTTCTTCAACTTCATTTTTTTTATTACTTTTACGGTCATCCCGTGAAA
The DNA here is from genome assembly GCA_947859365.1 of Archips crataeganus. NCBI lineage: Eukaryota > Metazoa > Arthropoda > Insecta > Lepidoptera > Tortricidae > Archips > Archips crataeganus. The sequence continues at coordinate 1,922,365 of OX402066.1, forward strand.
CCATATATTTCAAACTAAATACAAACTGAAATATAGATGCACAGAAAAAACCCCAGAATAAAGACCAATGCTGGGAATCGAACCCAGGTCCTCAGCGTTCCGTGCTGCGTGCTTACCCCTACACCATCACTGGTCTAGAAGTTAGCGACGAATCTTTCCCATACATCGTACACTTCAGTCTGTTATAATCACATTTAGGCAGTGATAAAGCGCATCTATGTTATGCCCTCTACCGAGCAAATATTCGAGCGAGTTAATATTTTTGGTGTAATAACGTTTTGAATATTTGAGATTGCCTCTTATTTTTACGATACTCTGTGTATTTGTATGGGAAAAAAGTGCTTCATTTTAAAAAGTCGTAAAACAAAAAACATTTGTTTGAGTGTTAGGAATTCAGGGTTAAGAGGATGCCAGTGAATTACAAGTAACCCTGTATATAAATGAAAAAAGAGATCTAAAAGAAAGAAAAACCCGGCCAAGAGCGTGTCGGACACGCCCAAGGTAGGGTTCCGTAGCCATTACGAAAAAATCAAGTAATATTTTTCTAAGGATTTCGTATGTGTACGCAATCATATTTTTTTCCTGCCTCGCACAGCAAAGCTCTGGAATGAGGTTCCTGCTGCGGTATTCCCGGACCGATATGACCTTCAAGCTTTCAAAAAAAGAGCGTACTCCTACCTAAAAGGCCGGCAACGCACTTGTGACTCTTTTGGTGTCGCAGGTGTCCATGGGCGACGGTAATCGTTTACCATCAGGCGATCCGTCTGCTCGTTTGCCTCCTATATCATAAAAAAAAAAAAAAAAAAAAAAAAAAAAAAAAAAAAAAAAAAAAAATCATCCAAGTTTAGGTATGTTTTATACCTTAGGCTACTATTTACTCTTAAACTACAAATAATTTCCAAGCAATCTTAGCCGCTATAATTTTCCTAGTAAATTTGATATATTTACTACCCTTCTGAATTTTTTCAAATTTTTCCACCCAACAGTTTAGATTTTAGAGGGGGGGGGGGGGCGGCCGATTTTAATGAAATTTTTCACTTTAAAGTTGAATATTTCGCAAACAGATCACTGAATAGAAAAATCATGTTAGCAACCCCGCAATGATTTTAAAATACCTATCCAACGATACCCCACACTATAGGGTTAGCCGAGAAAAAAAAAATCACCCCCACTTTACGTCTATGGGAGGTACCCTAAAAAAATTTTTTTTACTTTTTTTTATTCAATCACTTTGTCGGCGTGACTGATATATATATTGATGCCAAATTACAGCTTTCTAGTACTAACAGTCTCTGAGCTTAGCCGCGGACAGACAGACAGACAGACAGACGGACAGACATGGCGAAACTATAAGGGTTCCTAGTTGACTACGGAACCCTAAAAAACGGTAAAAAAATCACGTCTGTTGTATGGGAGCCCCCCTTAAATATTTGTTTTATTTTAATTTAATTATTTATTTTTAAAGTAAATATATAACTAAATATTCTGTGAATATTTCAAACGTCTACCTGTTGCCGTTATCAATATCGAGCAAAAACGAGCAAAAAAATCACGTTTGTTGTATGGGAGCCCCCTTAAATATTTATTTTATTCTATTTTTTAGTATTTGTTGTTATAGCGGCAACCGAAATACATCATGTATGAAAATTTCAACTGTCTAGCTATCACGGTTCCGGAGATACAGCCTGGTAACAGACGGACGGACAGCGAAGTCTCAGTAATACGGTCCCGTTTTTACCCTTTGGGTACGGAACCCTAAAAAGAAACAGTAAATGGACGGAAGAACTGGCTATACATCCAACCCTTTGCATTTTACCTAGCGGAAAGGTGTAAAACAGACACACACACACTGTCCGTACAAGCCTGTATCTCAAGAACTGTAATACTTAGATAGAAAGCTGAAATTTATATCCAATATGCGTTTCGATTACCGCTAAAACAAAATAAAAAAAAATAAGACTTGTAGCGACATTAATAGGATTTCGTTTGTCAAGTTTACCTATTTTTTATTTATTTTTTTACTATGACCACCACCCATAAATATCAACAACTCAAAGAGAGTAATTTACGTAACCCTAAAAAACGGTAACACTAGTATTGAAATGTAGAGTCACACACTATCGACCGCACACACACACACACACGTTGCGTCAAACGCTATTAATTATTGGACATCAATCATATGAAATGTCTCTATTTAATGAAATGAAATGAAATTAAAAAGTTTCCTTCACACACAAAACACATAAAATTACAAAAAATATATAAAAAAAAAAACATTAAATTGTGTGTGAAAAAGGTCCCGCCTCAGCATAAATGCGGACTCCTGAGGTGGAGCCAGCGCTGATCTTACGGCGGGACCCTTTTTTATTAGTCACAGAAACCCTGTCGTGCAACACGGCCTTTAGAAGCTAGTTCAGTAGAAGCTTGTTTGCAGACATGCAATGGATCAATACGATATCTATTTTTATACTAGATATCTCTAACGCGGTCTAGACCGGTTCTCAGGACACGGACTGCAAGCCAGCGGGAAGGAAAAAAGTTTAATCACAACTTTATTGTATAGTATAAATCTTCCCAGGTGAATTTTTCGCTTCGAGCCAATACATTAAATTTGTACCTTAATACTATGACGATACAGTTTGTTTTGAAAGATAAGGGCTCGAAGCGAAAAATTCACCTGGGAAGATTTTAACTATATTTCTGTACGCTTAGTATAAGTTTTACTTCACCAAAATACTTCTCGATCGCGTTTACGTAAAAATTTCTATTCTATGGAAACATGGACGCGCGGCCGCGGCGGAGCTGTCCATGTTTCCCTAGTAATTGATTTTTTTACGTAAACGCGATCGAGAAGTATTGAAGTGAAGGAAAACTTATACTAAGCATACTGTATGTAGGCCGTAATGGTGGCACTTCACTTGGCGTTGCGTGTTCGCGTTGCGCTATTGCCATCTCCGTCTTTCACGCTAGAATCGGCATAGTGCTCCTCTCTCGCACACGCAACTATTTCGTGAAATACGCCAAGTGAAGTGCCAGCATTAGGGGTCATTTACATGTCTTAAGACCATGATTGCTGAGAAGAATGCAACAAGCAACTTAGCACAAATTCATCATTTCTAAAAAAACACAGATTGCAATTACAATTTCACATACAATACTCACATAACCATAATAAATGCACTAAGTATAGCTACAACGAAAACTCACTTAAGTCGGGGGGTTTCACTCCGCAGTTTAGGTATGTTCGGCCGGCGCTCCTCCCGGGAGGAGTATGGCAGTAGGTTGTCGCGCGGCCTTCGGTTCGCACGCTAGCCGCGTCGCGCGTAATTTAAGCATCTTTTTTTTCTGAGATTTTTGCAACAAACAATGACTTCTAAACGATATTATAAATAACGTACTTACATACTAAAGGTAGTTCACTGAATTAATACACACTGTTATCTTTCTTGATATATATGTATACCTACCAAATATGGGCGAGTGGGAACCCTGTGCACTTGGTTTCGGATCAGCGGTGCCCAACGGAATATGAACGCTCGTATCACACGATAAGTTTTAATTTCGCGTGCAAGCAGTAGGAGTAGGAAAGTTTTTATACCTAAAGTTGACCTTTGTTCGAGAGTGATCCTTCTGTACGTTAGTACTATTACTTATTCTGTGCTTAAGTATTATAGTTATAGATAGTGCCACGAGAGTTGGGGTCACGCACACAACAACATGTCATGTAATGACAGCGGGATTTTGACATTTTATTCGTACCGATAGCAAGTTTAAGAAACTCAACAGTGAATTGCAAGATTGAGTAAAGATGTCTTTTAACTATTTCTATTGCCGCTACCTACAACAACCTAAAAATATGCAATAAAATTAAAAAATAAGACTAAAAGTAATGTAGTTTTTATATAGTTTTTTTTTGCTTTACTAACTCAAACTCAGAATGGCAATCGAAATAAATAATGATATACTGCATTATAAACAAAATTATATTAACTGGTCAAGCGTGAGTCTGTCTTAGGAAAACAATTTAAACTTTTGAATTTGTCTATCAGCGGCTATACTTTTTATGAAATGCTAGTAGGTAAGGTAGGTAAGTTTGATTTTTGAGATTTTGTGGTGTTCATACATTTTGCCCTTGACTTGATTTGGCCAGTTTTTTAGTAAGTACTTAACTAAAGCTTAGGCCGTGGTACTGGCGTAGTGGTTTGACTTACTGCCTCTCAAACAGAGGGTTGTGGGTTCAAATCCCGGCTCGCACCGCACTGGCCCCGCGTGGGAACTACGGCCCAACCCCTCTCATTCTGCGAGGAGGCCTGTGCCCTGCAGTAGAACGTATATAAGCTGGGATGGGATGATGAATTAAAGCTTGGTGGCCTTCTTCGCCCCTCTTAGAGATGCTTTACGACCCCTTAGGGTAGGGGGTCGAGACCCATACCTGCCATACATTATCCGCCGCTTTGTCCGACGCAACAGGGCGGCAGTGTCGTTTTTTAACCAACTACCGAAGGAAGGTTAGGTTTTTCGAGGGTATGTATTTATGTATGTGTGTATGTATGTATATTTCGTTGGCATAATGCCATGCACCCTAAACGGCTCGATGGATTTTAAAGTAATAGGTAATTAGACTCGTCTCACTTTCAAGTGACATAGGGTATATATTTTCCCGGAATTCCTGTAGAAATTATACGGGAAATACGGATTTTTGATTCGATTCGATTTCATAACTTTATTTCAAATTTGAGTTGAAATTTGGTACCCGTATGTAATTCGGTGACCCAAAGACGGACGTGTGGCGTAAATAAAGGAATTTTAACAATAGGCCACTTTTGTATGTATGTATGTATGTATGTAAAACTCTTTATTGTACATAAAACATGAAAATAACTAGTTAACAAGAGATACAGATGTACAAAGGCGAACTTATCCCTTAAAGGGATCTCTTTTTTTTTTTTGGGGGTAAGCAGTTAAATATTTTTTACTTTTATATTTAAGACCTTCTGGGCACCTTACCACCTGGCAGTGATTTTGGGCAACTTTTTTATTTATAAGTTTAGTTTGTATGTAGTTTTAGTTTATAGTTTTAGTTTTATTTAGTTTTTATTTTGTATTGTTTCTTTTATGTGTTCAGTGTTGTTGAATAATAATTTTTTTAATACCTCTGCATACATCAACGTACTGGCATACCCCTCCCCTCCTCAAAATATAAAGCACACGTTTTTTGTATTAATAATCAATAGAGAAGGGGACTTGTGACCGGGTTTTTTAGTCCGTGCAAGTCGGACACTGTCTGGGCCCTCCATTCCCAGTTCGTCCGAAGGGATTTTTCCCGAGCACAAGTCACTCTTCCTACCCTAAAGTAAAAAATAGCAAAGACTTCGCGTCTTTGGCCCTATGGCGAGTCATTTAAAAAAAAAAAAAACGTACTGGCATTGCCATGCAACGCGGAAAAACCAGCATTATGGATAGGTACTGAAAATCGAAGAAAATGCATGAAGTAGCAATAGGCCGGCCACAGCTCGAAGAATAAATAGGTAACCGTTGGGGTGAAAGATACTCGATTGGTGGCCCGCGAAGAAATTCAATGGTGTGTGTGGAGTTCCCAATTCGCAATGGGTTCCCATGAACTATGGCCAAAGCCCTGTGGGGCGAATATAGGCTGAGATGATGATGATGATCCCTCTTTGATATACATACCTACGTCATATTGCTATGTTATTCCTATAAGCAAATTATAGTTGGTTTACTCTACGTGCCGGTGTTGGATAATTGTTCAATGAATACCAGACGCATTTATAACGTGCGGTAAACTTCATTATAATATTAACGTAAGTAATCCTAGTGAAAATAAACGGATCACTCACGTCTTGAAACGAGTTTAACTCGACATGTTTCGGGCTAATCCGTAGCCCTTCCTCTCGGAGTCGCACGTCACGGCGGCTGCCAAACGTGCACACAATCCTACTTATAATCCTACTTGCAATCCTACTTATGTAATCCTACTTATATATTTTACTAGCTGTTGCCCGCGACTTCGTCTGCAAAGAATTCGTTTATCGCTATCCCGCGGGAATTACGCAATTTTCCGGGATAAAAGTACCCTATATGTTAATCCAGGTTATAAACTATCTGCATGCCAAATTTCATCAGAATCCGTCAAACCGTTTTAGCGTGAAGAAGTAACAAAAATACACACTCACACACTCACAAACTTTCGCTTTTATAATATTAAATGTGATTGAATTAGGCGTTACTTTGCGGAGGTCCATATCAATGAACTAAAACATACTTTGCTCACCAGCGACCTTACGATAGTTACGTTTATGTAAGAAATGCGTGTCATGCTGTTCCTCCACTTCCACACTGTACGAACACACACAAATCACACAAACTATTACCACCACCAAACTACACTGACGCGTTTCGAACTCATCTTCAGAGTAGGTACTCTGAACTCTGAGAGTACCTACTCTGAAGATGGGCTCTGGTTGGGTTGGTTGGGAATACAACAAACGTGATTTTTTTTCCTCGATATCGATAACGGCAACAGGTAGACGCTTGAAATATTCACAGAATAGGTATTTAGTTCTATATTCAGTTTAAAAATAAATAATTATATTCAAATAAAACATGGGCTCCCATACAGCAAACGTGATTTTTTGCCGTTTTTATAGATAATGGCACGAAACCCTTCGTGCGCGAGTCCGACTCGCACTTGGCCGGTTTTTTTACGCAAAGTTTATTTTTGAAATGAGAATATTTTCGTATAGTGTCAGTCTCATTATAAAGGTGCGCTATTTCTCAATCCAGATCTTTGTGGTAGTGTGTGTGAAGGTCTTAATCCGGACTAGGCTCGCGTGGGGGGGACTATAATAAAAAAAAAAAAAATCATGGGACAATTCACACCAATTGACCTAGTCCCAAAGTAAGCTTAGCAAAGCTTGTGTTATGGGTACTAAGCAACGGATAAACATACTTATATAGATAAATAAATACTTAAATACATAGAAAACATCCATAACTCAGGAACAAATATTCGTGCTCATCACACAAATAAATGCCCTTACCGGGATTTGAACCCAGGACCTCTTGCTTCGTAGGCAGGGTCACTACCAACTAGGCTAAAGCGGTCGTTAAATAAATAATGACTCCCATAAAATTTTATAATGTATCATTCATAATGATATCAGTCATAATGTATCATTAGTCATAATCAACGTTAGTCATACTGTCCAAGCATGTTACTCCCACAATAGGAGGTAATACGGCAGCCTTGAGGTTGGCAACATTGCCTTGTCTCCTGCGCTTACGACGCGACAGTGGCGCCGTGGAAATAATAAGAACAGGCCCTGCTTCTTCTCGGCGGTTCGGCACGGGGCGCATCGCGCTCCGTGACATTTGTTATAATTTAATTATAGTCCAAACTTTTACTGTGACTGTGACTTCAAGAACACTTCAGGATTCCCATTTATATCAAGCAACAGCAAGACATAGAAATCGGCCAAACCCGGCGGCGGCTGCAGGCCACCTACAAGACATCGCGCGCTTCTAAAGGCACCTAACATTGTCTTTTATTGGGGTCTGACATTGACTTTTATTTTTCGGAATTGTTATAAATCAAACCTAACCTAACCTACTGCATTCTATAAGATGGCATTTAAAAAAGTCCTGAAAAAAATACCGTTTCAGAAATAAATCACTGTGTGACTAACGTTGACTATGACTAATGATACATTATGACTTAAAATTTTATGGGAGAAAAGGGGCACCGCCGCGTGGGAAGTACAGCCCAAGACTTTTCATTCTGAGAGGAGACCTGTACCCAGCAGTGGGACGTATAAGTGCCAAGATGTTGAAGTGTTGACATTAGTTAATTAAACATCACGTTAATTTTTAATAAAATCCCGAATTTTCAATTGAACTACCGGCACTGGTTTACACAAGCAAAGCCACGAGCGAACACTAGTCAGTTTAATAAATTATTCAAGTACCATTCCGTTCTGTAGGCAGACGTCGAGAAATTGCTCGAGCCTAGATAAATATGGTTTACCTAATAAGATATCATTTTGAGTGAACGAAGGGAATACCTCCAAGAAAAGACAATGTAATAAACTCTAACTTATTATACACTAGTTGCAGACCGCGAATTCGCCTATATTTTTTTTTCAAATCACACAGACTTCGCTGGTTCGGCCACCTACTCCGAATGGGAGAGGATCGTGCTGCCAAGAGAGCGTACGTGGGACGACCGACTGGTCGCCGTCCGGTTGGGCGACCCAGGTGCCGCTGGGGGGACAGTGTCCAGGCGGATCTGCGACGTCTTCAAATCGACGACTGGCAAGAGGCTGCGCACGATCGGGACAGATGGCGTGCTCTCGAGGAGGTCAAGACCCTCTTTGGGTCCCTGGGCCAAATTAGTTAGTTAGTTTTTTTTTTTCAATGTGTTTTAATAGGTCATCTTATTCTGGATACAAGGTTGCGTTAGGTAGGTATATATTAATAAATTTTATTCAAATATTTTCAGTAGTTTTAACGTAATTGGTTCACACTGATTCACACATACACAAACTAAGGGGCCATTCCTAGATACGCAGTTAAACATGAATAATAGCTCATCATCATCATCATTTCAGCCGAAAGGCGTCCACTGCTGAACATAGGCCTCCCCCGAGGCTCGCCAAACAGATAGCCCTGCGCCATCCGCATCCAAAGCGATCCCACCACCTTCACCAGGTCGTCGCTCCATCTCGTTGGAGGCCTACCTACACTGCGTCTTCCGGTCCGTGGACGCCACTCGAGAATCTTTCGGCCCCATCGGCCGTCAGTTCTACGGGCGATGTGCCCTGCCCACTGCCACATGTCCGTGAATTTAGTTCTTGCTCGGATTTCATGATTTCTAATGCGATCCCGCAGAGAAACTCTAAGCATAGCTCCAAGCATAGAATAATAGCTATTTTAATATTTTATCACTTACTGATAGTTACACCAAAACACTCACAAACGCACACACGCACGTCGCTAAGGAAGCTAAACTAATAGGTATTATAATAGTACCTACATTGTACATTGAGGGCTGTAAGAAAGAGATCCTCTTACTGTCCGTGTACACACAATGATTTTCACCACATTTGCGAGGAAAAAAATGAAAAAAATAAAGACGCTAAGACAACAATTGAATAAAATAATGGCTACCCGTCATATACAGGTTACATACAAGATTGCAATTTCTATAATAACGTACTAGATTTATTTACCTAGTTTTATTAATTTCGTAATACACAATAATTGTTTTATAAAAAAAAATAAACTCATAAATTTAATTTAATTAATTTCTACTGTTTGTGGCTGATTGCCTTGGTCTTTGACGAAGATTTTACTTTATGCACAAGGGCATAAAAAGCTATGCAGCATTCTCTCGACATAAAAACAACTTAACGAGCATGAGAAGTGAAAAAATGTAGTTGAAACTACACGCTGTATAATTTTATTCGAAACAAACAAAACACGGACATAATAAAAGAAAACTTACCTGGCAGAGGTGGTCGTAACAAACCCCGACTTTTTATATTTCAGACTTCAATATAACTTCTTTTGTTTCCAAGAAACAAATGGCATTAGTAAAGTTGGAAAAGTTTTTTTAATGGACTCGCAGCTCGGTTACCGACGGCCTGAGGGAGGACTATTTTCTGATGAGAGATGACCGGGATGTTATCCGACTACAGGAAAGAGGGTTCTGTTTTCGAATTAACGTCATCTTTATTTCAGTCAAAAGTTCCACTGCTGAATATAGGCCTCCTCTAAGGTTCGCCAAACAAATCTTTCTGCAACCTTAACCAGGGCCCAATTGCATAACAAAGTACAACTAATATTACAAGCGGAACTCTCGCTTCAGTTATATTAACTAGAAAGGGAGTTCCGCTTGTAATATAAGTTGTACTTTGTTACGCAATTGGGCCCAGATCGTCGCTCTCGCTCCATCTTTTTGGAGACCTATATATTGCGTCTTCTGATCCGTGGACGCCATTTGAGAACTTTTTGGCGCCATCGGCCATTAGTTATACGAGCGATGTGCCCTACCCACAGCCACTTGAGTCTAGCTATTCTTAGAGCTATGTAATGATAATATGCAATTATAATATCACGGGACAATTCACACCAACTGACCTAGTCCCAAACTAAGCAAAGCTTGTACTATGGGTACTATAGACAACGATAAACATACTTATATAGATAAATACAAACTTAAATGCATATTTGACATCGAAGACTCGAGCACAAACATTCGTGTTTTTCACACAAACATCTGCCCCGACAAGGATTCGAACCCGGGAGCTCCAGCTTCGTAGTAAGGTTCTCTAACAACTATACCACTATAGTTTGCCACGCTCTACATCCTAACCTGCTCAATATATAAAGTGTTTTCTATTTAAGTACCTCCGTTAACTATAATAGAAGCTAATTTCTCTGACAATAAGACACTACTTACTTAGTATCTTAGCTCGTACCATTGAAAAGATAATCAACTATTAAATTTAATGAGTATTAAGTGGTTAACCAGGGTGTTTCTTTCTAATTTAATCAAAAAATCAAAAATCAAAATCAAAAATAGTTTTATTGGTGACAGCCTTTTATAAGCTAGAGAAGGTTGGGACCTCCCATTAAGTACAAAATACCTGTGTTAGGAGATCCCGCTCTTCCTTAAGTTTAGCAATTAAATATGTGAACAACCAATAACAAGAGTATAATTAGTTAAATATACTAAATAATAACTAAAACTAAAAACAAATTTAATGACTTAACATTTCCTTTTTAGATATCGTTAAGTAGATTAAATACGTGAGTTTGTTTAAGAGGGTTTATACCTGCTGAGCTGGCAACGTTGCATTTTTGTTAGTTTTTCTCGATTATTCCATAAAAATTGAATGAAAATTAAAAACGTTTACAAATTGTTCTAATGTATAAGTTAATGAGTCTACTGGAATAATAATTCGTGATAGACTTTTATTTTCTTTAAAAACGAACAAATTATTACCTAACGGTTTTTAAAGAAAATAAAAGTCTTATCACGAATTATTATTGCAGTAGACACATTAACTTATATATTAGAACAAATTGTATACAAAACATTTTTAATTTTCATTCAATTTTTATGGAATAATCGAGAAAAACTAACAAAAATGCAACGTTTTCAGCTCAACAGATATAAACCCTCTTAACATTAATCTTTTGTTTATCAATTTTGTGTTGGGGTTGCCAACAAACACGTCCTATTCGTCCATGTCCAGAGGACAGAGACGTTATATATCATATTAAATTTCATCACAATTCGCAGTTACAGTAAATACCTAAAGATTTACGACACTGAAATGAATTCTGGTGCCAAAAGAAAAAAGAATAGCATATTCAAATCCTTTGTCTGAAACGGAAAAGAACGGAACGGATTCGGCCATATTTCCACTGAAAGTAATAGGGAGCATTTTTCACTGTAACGCGAGTTACACGGCTTTAGCACGGCGACGGGTTGTTTCGTAAAATATTCAGTTACCTACCTTCGCTGTAATGATGCTATATTTAACAATGCTTGTTGATCTAAGGTTTCTTTTATGTATGTCTTGCATCCAGCATTTCTTAACTTTGGAATGCTCGCATGTCATTGACGATATACAGGGTTATTTTTAATTCACTGACATCCTCTTAACCCTGAATTCCTATCACTCAAACAAATGTCTTTTGTTTTACGACTTTTTAAAATAAAGCACTTTTTTTCACATACAAATACATAGAGTATCGTAAAAATAAGAGGTAATCTCAAATTTTCAAAACGTTATTACTCCAAAAAATATTAAGTTATGACAAAAGCCGTAAAACAAAAGACATTTGTTTAAGTGGTAGGAGTTTAGGGTTAAAAGGATGCTAGTGAATTACAAATAACCCTGTATATCTGCAATTCATTTATTTGACGACATTTTCATTATACTGTTTTAAACTTTCGTGATTTTCACTCATAATTACTATACTAAACGGGATTAATCACGCAATAAATATTTATTTACCTCGACGTTTCGGCCACGTTTCGACTTTTCGGAGTTAACTCATCACCACGGCTGCTGCAATGTGGCCGAAACGTCTAGGTAAATAAATATTTACTGCGTGATAAATCCCGTTTAGTATAGTGACATTTTCATTTTTATGTATGTGTTTATAAAAAATCTTCGAGCTAAGTACACATAGTTTATCTGAAAGATCGAATTCGTAACGAAGTGATCCGACAGAGAACCAAAGTTATCGACATAGCCCACCGCATTAGCGCGCTGAAGTGGCAATGGGCCGGCCATATAACCCAAAGGGTTACCTATCAAAATTTAGAATTATTTTTTTCCGAATATTAAAAATCCTGAATGCTTCATTTAACCGAATGCATTTTTTTCTGAAACTGTAAATATTTCAGGATTTTTATAAAACTACCCTAACCTAACCTAAAGGGTTCTACACGATGGTCCTGTAATAAATCCTGAAATATTTACAGTTTCAGAAAAAAATGCTTTCGGACAAATTAAGTTTTCGGGATTCTAAACCTTCGGAAATAAAATTTTCTAAACATCGATAGGATCCCGTTTTTATCGATATTAACTAATAAAATTAGTTTAATTTGTCCTCGCACTAATTAAACTTCAGTACAGATTTGCTCCCACCAATCCGGGGTGTGTAATAGTTTGATAAGACAGGATTTAAAAGTTGATAGCTGGTCGTTGCCTCGTAGGTGGTAAAGTTGCCTAAAGATACCACGTAATGCTCGTTACTCTGCCTGTTGCTGACTAGTGGCTTTATAACGCCGCCGACATACCTCGGCGAGGCAATATCGCTCGGTTAGCGGTCCCCATATATCATGGAAGATTATTAAATTTGTTGACTCGCAAGCATCACATTTACCGAGTTTCGTAGAACACGTTATTAGCTTTCTTAGGATATACAGAAGATGGAAAAGAGAAAAGTGTGACTCATTTATTTATTTAGAAAAAACTTTTTCATGTTAGACTTACAGGCACGGACGCGCCTCATGCACGGAGGGATCTGTACTTTAAAAACCGGCCAAGTGCGAGTCGGACTCGCGCACCGAAGGTTCCGTACAAATTTATATGTATCTATGACCATCCAGTCTTAGCAGACCCCTGCTCCTAAGCAAAATGTGCGTAGTGTGGGATCATTGTAGATTGGTTACTGATATAGACAGATAGAGAAAAAAAATTATGGTTTTCGTAATTTTTCCTTTATCTGTGCTATAAGACCTTGCTTCGTACCAAATTTCAAGATTCTGAGTTCACGGGAAGTACCCTGTAGGTTTTGATTCCCTTGCGCGTAGTTGCGAGTTTGAAAATATGCGGCTTAAATTGCTGTTTATTTTGATTGCGTTGACATAGAAGTTTGATTTTGCTACAGCTTAAAGCTATTATAGACCTGAGTATTTGATATGATTTTCAATTCAATAACTTTACGCGTTCATGAGGTAAAGGGTAACTTTAAAATTATTAAAAATATTTTTTTTTATATGAAGTGACTAAAAATTTACGGTTTTCGCAATTTTTCCTTTATTTGTGCTATGACACCTTGCTTCGTACCAATTTTCAAGATTCTGATTTCACGGGAAGTACCCTGTAGGTTTTGATTCCCTTGCGAGTGTCGAAAATTTGCGGCATAAATAGATTTGTTACTGATATAGACAGACAGACAAAAAAAATGCTTTTCGCAATTTTTCCTTTATCTGTGCTATAAGACCTTGCTTCGTACCAAATTTCAAGATTCTGATTTCACGGGAAGTACCCTGTAGGTTTTGATTCCCTTGCGAGTGTCGAAAATTTGCGGCATAAATAGATTTGTTACTGATATAGACAGACAGACAAAAAAAATGCTTTTCGCAATTTTTCCTTTATCTGTGCTATAAGACCTTGCTTCGTACCAAATTTCAAGATTCTGAGTTCACGGGAAGTACCCTGTAGGTTTTGATTCCTTTGCGAGTTTCGAAAATATGCGGAAATTTGCGGCATAAACTGCTGTATCTTTTGATTGCGTTGGATTAGAAGTTTGATTTTTTCACACCTCCATGGGACAGTAGACCTGAGAATTTGATATAAATTTCAGCTTGATACCTCCACGCGTTCCTGAGAAAAAGGGTCTTGACAGACAGACGGACGGACGGACGGACAACAAAGTGATCCCATAAGGGTTCCGTTTTTTCCTTTTGAGGTACGGAACCCTAAAAACTAAATAATTAACTAAGAAAGCCCATGATATGTATCCCTGTCAAAGCTTTGATACTTATAATAATGATGTAATAGTTAAGTTTCGATACCCATGTAACTTTTGTCATTATAGTGCATATCATCTACCCTACTGCCGAAAGACAGTAAAGTTTTTCGAGTGAATTTGTGTTTGTATGATTCTTTGGCACGCCTTGTAGCCTAAATGGCTCGATGGATTTTAACCTTTTCGACGCCAACGACACATATATCAGCACCGCAGGCTCTACGCCTACGACTGATATATCAGTCACGGCGTGCAGAGCGATATCTACCTACATGCATTTCTGTAGGGTTCAACTTCGCATTTGACATTCCGATGTCATGGCGTATGAGTCAGAGCTAGCTATTTGACAGAGCGTAGAAAAGATTAAAGAATGAGGTGTCATTTGATCAATCCATGGACTTAATACCTAACCAGGACTGAGCACTAACTTTTATTAGTCAATCAAAAGTGACCCATATTACCAAGCCATACAATTTAATAATGGCAACTAGAGACAGCGGTCCGAGAGATAACAACAAACTAGAGAAACTAGAGAATTGTGTCCCACTCGCACCAGTACTTGATCACCCTAATTAGAACGGGATGCAACTCCCTGGTTTGTTTTTTTTTCGGCCTCACTTTTTGTCGCAGTACTCAGTCCAGGTTAGGTATTAAGTCCATGGATCAATCTCAGCTGCGTGTGACACGGGTCATCATCATCATCATCATCATTTCAGCCGAAAGACGTCGACTGCTGAACATAGGCCTCCCCCAAGGCTCGCCAAACAAATCGGTCCCGTGCCCTCCGCATCCATCGCGATCCCGCAACCTTAACCAGGTCGTCGCTCCATCTTGTTCGTTTTGTACTTATGTTGAAATTTGGCACTCACTATGGTAAGTCGATGACCCAAAGCCAAAAGGTAGCGTAAACAAATGAATTTTATACATGGGGCCACTTTTGGGTGTACCTAAATAAGAAAATGTTTTGCACAGTCGGGTTGTTTTTTTCAAAAATAGATGTTATTTGAAAATAAAACCAACCAGCCGCGCACAGGCGCGAAAGCATTTAATTTTCTATTTCCCTCGAGTTTTCCGAATTTCTCTTACAATTTGGAATGTAAGAGGGTTTGTATTTCATCCCGTTTCACTGGGGAATATCGCCTGAATTATTGCCTCAATGTACTCGTAGCAACAAGTGAAATATTGCCATATTAATTTCGAGTAAACGTTTTTCGAGGAAGTGGTCAATCGACGAATCCCACTCGGCTGGGCAGTGTTCGGGAAGCTCCGCAATATCGTGACATCCAATATACCACAGTGTCTCAAATCAAAAGTCTTTGACCAGTGTGTTTTGCCAGTGACTTATGGCATTGAACAAGTTAGCTATGAAGTATCTTTTTTTTTTTTGTACTTATTTTTTCAACTTCATTTTTTTATTACTTTTACGGTCATCCCGTGAAATCATATATTTCGTACTAAATACAAACTGAAATATAGATGCACAGAAAAAACCCCCAGAAAAAAGACCAATGCTGGGAATCGAACCCAGGTCCTCAGCATTCCGTGCCGCGTGCCATACCCCTACACCACCACTGGTCTAGAGATTAGACACGAATCTTTCCTATACATCATACATTTCAATCTGCTAAATCATCACCTTATGCAGTGACAAGCGCACATCTATGTTACACCCTCATCGAGAGATTTTAACACTCCTTCGGAACTAACCGCTCACCTGGACAAGAGATGGCGCTACTGTGCAACTTTAAACAAGTTAGCTATGAAGTATCTTTTTTTTTGTACTTATTTTTTCAACTTCATTTTTTTATTACTTTTACGGTCATCCCGTGAAATCATATATTTCGTACTAAATGTCACTGCATAAGGTGATGATTTAGCAGATTGAAATGTATGATGTATAGGAAAGATTCGTGTCTAATCTCTAGACCAGTGGTGGTGTAGGGGTATGGCACGCGGCACGGAATGCTGAGGACCTGGGTTCGATTCCCAGCATTGGTCTTTTTTCTGGGGTTTTTTCTGTGCATCTATATTTCAGTTTGTATTTAGTACGAAATTTATGGCATTGAGACGTGGCCGCTAGCGATGGACCTCATTAGAAAGCTCAAGGCTCAGAGGGCGATAGAGAAGACTATGCTCGGAGTTTCTCTGCGGGGTTACGCAAGACGTGATGAAATCCGCACAAGAAGTAATGTCACCGACATAGCTCGAAGAATCGCAGCAAGTGGCAGTGGGCAGGGCACATCGCTAGTAGAACTGATGGCCGATGGGGCCAAAAGGTTCTCGAATGGCGTTCCGCGCGACGACGCGACAGTGGCGCCATGTCAAGAAAGTACACTTCATTCGGCGATTTGGAACCAGGCGGCGTGCGCACCCGCAGCTCTAAGGGAACGTGCACATAGACGGTGCTGCCATCAATGTGAATGTTTTACCCTGATAAGTTTCTTTTACTGTCCGCCTAGTGTCTCTTCTTTCGCGTTAGTGCTGCCGCCTATAGTTTCTGCACGTTCCCTATAGTTATTTTATTAAAAAACTCCCGCGTTTTTGTGAATAGTTCCTGAAAATGCTGAATCGTACCTCTTCGAAGACCGTACTATCTTATATCTTCAGCATTTTCCGGAACTATTCACAAAAGCGCGAGGTTTTTTTTAATAAAGATAGTACGGTCTTCGAAGAGGTACGATTGTTTCTAATTGAATGGATTGTAGATATAGAGCTATCGGGGTGGTATATTAGGCACTTGTTAGGCACCGCCGACGAAGCGAGAAGCGATTAGAGCTAGAAAGTATAAACGAGTTGGCGAACAGTGAGAAGCTATTGTGTATTTCAGTATGCTTAGTATAAGTTTTACTTCACCAAAATACTTCTCGATCTCATTTACGTAAAAAATCAATTACTAGGGAAACATGGACAGCGCCTCCGCGCGCGCGCGGTCCTTGTTTCCATAGAATTGAATTTTTTACGTAAATGCGATCGAGAATTATTTGGTGAAGTAAAACTTATACTAAGTATACCGATAGTTTTGTTGCTCGACTATAAGCGAGTGTTCGAGTGCGACACGATAGTTTTATGTCTAAGAATCACTAGTATCGATAGTATTGCAAAATAAGCCAATAGTGACCAAAAACAATGGATACTATCGAAAAAGTATCTAAATAAGCACTGACAATGCGATAGTATCGATGGTACAAAACTATCGATACTATCGATAGTTTGACACCTGGCAATACTAACAATAGATTATCAATATTGAACTATAGATCTATGTAGATCTGATTTAAAAAAATATACCTTGTTGAGTTTCTTGCCGGTTTCTTCTCAACAGGGTTTTTTCCGAACTGGTGGTAGATTCTTCGACGTTCATAGGAGCATCAATTGATGCCTAAATTGAATAAAGAATTTTGACTTTGACTTTTTTTTATAACACAACACTTCTTCAAAGTACAGTCAACGTAATAAATAAGTGATCACTTTTGTACCTTGCTTGCTTGCTGGCTTGTCAAACATGACGTTAAAGTGAAAAGGTACGGTGATCACTTATTTATGACGTTGGCCCTACGAGTAACTCTCTTTTGGTCATGTCAGCGCAGTCTTAACTCACAGCCCAAACGACATGCGCCTAGAATAAATTGAAATACGATAACAGATATTGCTTTTCGATCGGGAAAAAATATCGACACTTAAAATTCATGATATGGCTTCAGTAGGCGTTTCTGGAATAAATCTATTCAATGTGACTTTAGGCTTGAATAAATGTGCCCTTTGAGAATGGTTTTCTGCGAGTTATATCTATTGTTTATTTAGTGAATTGAAGGGCTTCTGTCGATAAAATATTAGCGACTAGCTGGTGTCCGCCACTTCGTCCGCGCAGTAAAGCTTCTTCATTTCTTTCATTGAATAAAACAAAAATCCGGCAACGGCAACATCCAAAAATCCATCGTCTCAGCCACCATCATTGGTATTACTTAGTAAAATAAATAATAAAATAAAATAAATAAATATCACGGGACAATTCACACCAATTGACCTAGTCCCAAAGTAAGCTAAGCATAGCTTGTGTTATGGGTACTAGGCAACGGATAAACATACTTATATAGATAGATATATACTTAAATACATATTAAACACCCAAGACCCGAGAACAAACATTCGTATTTTTGATACAAATATCTGCCCCGACACGGGAATCGAACCCGGGACCTCAAGCTTCGTAGTCAGGTTCTCTAACCACTAGGCCATCTGGTCGTCTAAACTCGTCTACTTAGTGAATATAATAAATCCCGTTTATTCCCTATCCCGTGGGAATTTCCACAAATCTATCCTGTTTTTGTTGCTCGATATTGATAACGGCAATTACCAGTCAATCACTTTAAAAATCTACAATCTACAATCACTTTAAAAATAAATTATTAAATACTGTATATTCTTTCTTTCTTTTTTACAAGCTTTTATTTAGTTTCACCTGTCCCGATGTCTGTCTGTAATCAAATCTTGCAAGTTAAATTTGACTCACTTCCCGATTATCGATTGAGCTGAAATTTTGCATGCATGTGTAAATCAGGTGACAGTGCAATATTATTGTGACATGGAGCTGATCTGATGATGGAGCTGGAAGGTGGCCATAGGAACTCTGTAATAAAACAACATAACCCAATCGAGTTTAGCTCGCTTGATTGTTCTTGACGAGTAATTTGATAACCAAGGGCAAAAAGTACAGTCAGCAGAAAAAGCTTGTATTAAAATTTTTTTTTTTTATCAAAACTTGTTTTCTATTTAACAGGCACCAAACGCACGTTTCTTCACTCTGTAACAAACAACCACTTCCTTATTCGGAGAACCGCAAAAGGGACCCAAGTAGGTACTCAACTCAAGAACCGTTTTTGTGACGCTTCAGACGAATTCATTTGTAACGCCGAGGCAATCTCCTTAAGTATGTTAACAAGCATTATAATCCCAAGTAATAGCGGACGCTTGTACGACAAAAACGGGAAAGACGGGAAAACTTCTGAACGAAACGCCGAAATAATCGAAAGCTTTGAAAGCGAGGAAAGTGAAAAACTCTAGGACAGAACTGGAGCCGTATTCTGATTAGGCAATCATGAATATGTTTTAGCCGCACAGATGTCCCAATAAAACGTATTTATATGTCACTGAAACGTATTTATATGTCAGTATACGTAGAAACCGTTACAATGAGTAAAAATAGCTCGTAGAATCGCCAGACTCAAGTGGCAGTGGGCAGGGCACATCGCTCCTAGAACTGATGGCCGATGGGGCAAAAGGGTTCTCGAGTGGCGTTCACGGACCGGAAGACGCAGTACCTATATAGGTAGGCCGCCAACAGGATGAAGTGGACGTCTTGTGGCTAAAAAATTGATGATGATGATGTGTAACCAATTTCGTGATAAACATACCTAATTTATTAACTTATATACTATCGGGCAGTTCGGAATTGAATATTAAACAAAAACCTAACTGTCGTCATAGGTGTGCATAGGTTTTCCTAGCTCAGCTAATGCTTGAAAATAGCATTATATACAAGGAAGAAAGAAGAAATGGTTTATTGCCACTGAAATAGTTATAAAATACACAAAAATAATAAAAACAACGTTTAAAAGGCGAATTGGTATTTCGGGTGATATTGAATTATTACACTATGCTGATTGAAAATCAGGTATAACTGCAATATCGCCCAGGGGCTAAATTCAGGAACGGGCCTTCACGGGTTTGGTAACGGTAATTCAATCGTTTGGGTTGGGTTTGGTTTGAACTGCTATTCAGGAACGCCAAAAATCACTGGTTTGCGAGAGGTATGGGCTGAGTTTGGGATGAGCCTTATTTATTTATTTACAAAGCGAATTAACAGGAAAATTAGGCTCATCTCAAGCTCAACCCATTCCTATCCTCTCCCAAACGATTGAACTACCGCTCGCAAACCGTGTTGGGCCGTCCCTGAATTTAGCTCCAGGATGGCGTCCCAGGAGGCAGGCAGCGTTTCCGCGTTGAATGGCCAAGTTGAAATTGTTTAGCGCATAAAGGCATTCAAGACAGCTTCTTAGAATAACACCGCAAACCACTTCAACCCTTCCTGTGGCAGAAATGTTTTTTCTCCATGTTATTGTATGCCGTGCGTTACCAAAGTTTGTATATTAAATTACGTAACCCCTTTTGAAAGGGTTTCAGCATCAGTGACTTCAGGCGATATGGCGAAGGTATACGAGGGGCGTTCAATATAAAGTGAGAATGAGATGCAAACTCTTTTAATATTACGAAATTAAATACTGGCCGGTAAAGCTAATCTATCTAGCTGATTGCTATGAAAAAAAAAAGTAACTGTCTTTTGTTTACGGTAATTTCTTTGCAATGCTATTGAGTACGTTAGCGAAAATGGAGAAAATTGAACTGCGCGCCGTTATCAAATACTTGTATTTGAAAAATTTTTCTACGGACCAAGTCAATTTGGATTTGCGGGACACTTTAGGGTCTAATGCTCCTCCGTATTCGACAGTCGCACGTTTGTGCGCCGAATTTAGACGTGGAAGAACATCGACAATGGACGACCCCCGCTCCGGACGCCCTACTACAGCAGTTAACTGAAGAAATTGTGAAAAAAGTCGAAAACTCAGTTTTGGCGGATCGTCGTGTCACAGTTCGTTTTATTGCTGAAAATGTAAAGATTTCAACGGGGAGCGTGCATAATATTTTACATGAACGCTTGGGTATGAAAAAGGTGTCTGCGCGTTGGGTACCAAGAATGCGTACTGACACGCAAAAACAAACTAGACTAGAGATTTGTCAAGAAGCTTTGAACCTGATGCAGCAAGACCGGGAACTTTTTTTGGCGCGATTTATAACAATGGACGAAACATGGCTCCATCATTACGACCCTGAAACGAAACTGCTGTCTATGACATGGAAAAGGCCATCATCTCCAACTCCGAAGAAATTCAAGGTGAGCCCATCTGCCGGTAAGGTCATGGGCTCTGTTTTTTGGGATGGAAAGGGGTATTAATGATTGAGTATCTCAAGCATGGAGCCACTATTACGGGCACTTTATTCGCCAAACAAATAGCAACATTGCGCAATGAGATCCGCGAAAAACAGCGAGGTAAACTCTCGAAAGTTGTGCTGTTCCACCAGGACAATGCCCCGGCACACAAGTCCGCCATTGCAATGGCTGCAATTCGTGATGCTGGGTTCGATATCCTTAAGCATCCTCCGTACTCACCAGATCACGCTCCCAGTGATTTCTACCTATTTCCGAGATTGAAACTATTGACGACACTACGTAATTAAATGAAATACACGTTTAAAATGGTTACCAACTATAATAAAAGGGAATAAACAGACAAATAGAACTTAGCACAACCCGTCTGACAGAGCAACTGACTTCTCCGTCTCTGTCAGGCGGGTCTTAGTGGAATTTTAAATAGGAACAAAAATAACGAACTACAAAAAAGAGGTTTTGCCAACCAGTCGCCAACAGAAACAATACCCGAGAGGCCAGAAATTTGAAGACGACGACGCGGTAGTCGCTGCAGTACAAGATTTTTTAAGTACTCAAGATGAGACCTTTTTTAAAAATGGAATTTTAAGTTTAGAAAAAAGATATACTAAGTGTATTATGCTAAAAGGTGACTATATCGAAAAATAAAATGACATTTAGTAAAAGTTGTTTATAACATACTCATTCTCACTTTTTATTGAACGCCCCTAGTATTAAGTCCTTCAGATTGAATAGTTGGTGCCTATAAGGGTCAGTAGACACGGATACTCGACGGATATTTCATTGCGAGAATACGTCAACTGGTAAAAAAATCCATCATCATCATCCGAGGCTATATACGTCCCAATGCGGGCCACAGGCCTCCTCTCAGAATAAGAGTACTTGGGCCGTAGTTCCCACTCGGGCCCAGTGTGGCTTGAACTTCACACACACCATTGAATTTCTTCTCTGGTGTGTGCAGGTTTCCTACGATGTTACTCCTTCACAGTAAAGCTCATGGTAAATTTCAACATAAATTCTATGATTCTATATTTAAGATTAATATGGAAAAAGCTGTGGTAGCCTAGTGGTTTGACCTAGGTCTCTCAAGCAGATGGTCGTTGGTTCGAACCCGGGCTTGCACCTACGAAATGACATCTAATCCTTTAACCTTAAATCAATACACCCATAAACCTATACATGGCTTGAGTTCGTACAAACCTTGTACATATAATGTAAGTAAGTATATTACATTATTGAAGCATTCGTGTGTTAAATAAAACAGTAGCTATACAGCTTGCTCCATGCGTCAATACATACATATTTAAAGATATGGGTCGCCTACGGATGTATTATTTTTATGTCTCCAGTGAACTTGCCATATAATCATAGGTTTATAGACTGTTAGTTTATTTTATCACCGACATAAAAATAGGGGTATAACTTGAAATGCTTGTTTGGGCACTATTTTATATTAAAAGGGAGAAAACGAACTTTATAAAGTTTATTTTTAACACTTTCGCGCAAGCACCGTCGCTAGACGGCACATAATGATTAAAGTGTTGTGACACAACGTCTAATCACGCCATACAAAAAAATTCCTCTACGCCTACAACGTTTTAGAACGTCCTCTGGTCTTACTAAAATATTATAACTACATCATTGTGTCACAACATATCACAATTCAGAATCTGTAGCGCCACACAGAGTCGATGTTTTTGAGTTCTCTATAGGTGCCTCACTCACACATATACAGGTGAGTCCACGTAGACGCACAACGTCACTGGACGCTGCCTGTTCTAACCACCCCCACGTGATTAAACGTTGCTTGCTCAATAACGAACATAACATTTAACGTATGTATATGGAGGAACGTTTATAAACGTTGACGTGATTAGTCGTTTGTTTCATACTTAAAAAGAACCGTAGCTCTGTGTATCAATAGTACGTATATGAACGTCGTTCTCCTTTATATGGAAAAACAGTGTGTCCTAGCAAGTACTTCTGATGAGGTGAGGTGCTCGCGCGAAAGTGTTAAGAAATACTTCGTAGAATTTGTCACATTTAGCACATATACCTATGTATTTTTTCGCCAACATGCTATGAAATATTGACGTTATGTTCCTGATCTCTTTTATTTTCTTTTAATATCAGCCATTAAAAAAAAACTATAAGCAATATTTGCTTTTTGGTTAATTATAACATTCTGCCACTACGCTTATTTAAAATAAATATTTGTGAATTTTCTCTGCTTTCTATTAAATCCGAGTTAGAAATAAATAGTAATAAATTTGTTAGATATATTTTTTATCTAGTTTACTTATAATTTCTCTATATATAAACCTTATATTTTTGAGAAAAGCTCTATACAAGCCTCTGCCGCGAACAGAGATTGTCGGCCTCGTATATCCAGATAGCTACTCGGCCGGCAAACCGCTATTTTGCGGCCTCTGCAGTAATGTACTATTGTTTTCTTAACCTATGGCAATTCCATTGAAAATGATGAAAAATTGTACTAAATTGGAGCTTACTTTCTTAAGAGAGAGAGAGACGGATATATTTACACATAGTTTAAACCCGACCTAATACTCAGCAAACTGTAAAGTCTGCGAATGCAGTGCAACGAACATGCATTTTGCATGATGCAGTTCAGTTAGGATGCGTTCAGGAGCGAGACAAGTTTTAACAAGATCTGGACATACTTTTATTCACTGCTTTTATTCAACACGGAAGCAATCTAAACATAAATAAGTTCTTGCTTGAAAAATAATTTTAAATACAAGTTTTTTAGCTAAATACTATTTTTTTGTCGACTTTACTTGCATTGTTATACATATCCACATACATACTTAATCTAATATATAAAAATCTCGTGTCACGGTGTTTGTTATCGAACTCCTCCGAGACGGCTTGACCGATTTTTATGAAACTTTTTTCTCTGTAATCGGTAGGTCTGAGAATAGGTCGTAGGCTATTTTTTATACCCGTAATATGGCAAAACAACGTTTGCCGGGTCAGCTAGTCTAATATATAAAAATCTCGTGTCACGGTGGTTGTTATGGAACTCCTCTGAGAGGGCTCGACCGATTTTTATTAAACTTTTTTCTCTATATTCGGTAGGTCTGAGAATAGGTCGTAGGCTATTTTTATACCTACCCCTATTCTTCGCGGACCGAGTCGCGGGCAACAGCTAGTTATCCATAAAATAAAAAGTTGATCCGCTCGACAGAAATCTCACAGCTGACTGCAAAAATATCTGACTGGCAGGCTTGTCAATGCCGTCTAAGCCCTTGGATCCAGGAAGCAGATTCCCTTGATGGGGTAGACAGGGACTAAAGGAAACTAGGAATCCTCACGGGTTAGGGAATAATTCCCTGTAATGGATTCTACTAGCATGACTGACAAAATACGTATATTTCATACTAGCTTTTGCCCGCGACTCCGTCCGCGTGGAATTAGTAATTTGGGCAGCTTATTTTTTTTTTATCCAATTTGCTTTTTCATCAATTATGGCTCTCCTTAGTTCCTTGATATAAAAAAAATTACCCGCCCCCGCACCCCCCCGCACACCCGCGTTCACATTCAACACCGTGCACCGTACTCCCAAGTCAAGCGTGCCTATAGAAGTTTTACTTCAAAAACCCCCGATTTTGAAACATTCTTCCGCTCCGCTCCGCTCCTATTGGTGTTAGCGTGATGATATATAGCCTATAGCCTTCCTCGATAAATGTGCTATCTAACACTGAAAGAATTTTTCAAAACGGAGCAGTAGTTCCTGAGATTAGCGCGTTCAAACAAAAAAACCTGTTCGATAAATTCTTAAAATAGACGTATCTTTCTTATTTGTGAACCGATTCAAATGAAACAAACACTAAATGTTAATCCAAGAAAATACCAACATATCAGTGAAAACCGCATCCTTCTAGGTTAAGCCGTTTCTGAGATTAGCGCGCACAAACGCACAGACAAACAGACAAACAGACAATAATTCTAAAAATCATTGTTTTGGGTTCTATTGTGCTAATAAATAGCCCTAGTGACAGTTTTTCTTAAATATCTTCAATGTACAGACTACGACTTGTTACAGATTTATTATATGTATAGACTAAAACAAACTGAAACATGGATGCACAGAAAAAAACCCCAGTAAAAAGACCATCTCTTGGCCGGGTGAGCGGTTAGTTCCGAAGGAGTGTTGATATCTCTCGATGAGAGTATAACATAGATGGCGCTGTATCACTGCGTAATGTGATTAATTAACAAACTGAGGCATGCGATGTATAGGAAAAATTTGTGTCTAAACTCCTGACCAATGGTGGTGTAGGGGAATAGCACGCGGCACGGAATGCTGAGGACCTGGGTTCGATTCCCAGCGCTGGACTTTTTTCTGGGGTTTTTCTGTGTATCCATGTTTCAGTTTGTATCTAGTATGAAATATATGGATTTCACGGGATGAACATAAAGGTAAAAAAAATGAAGTTGAAAAAATAAAAAAGATAAAAATATACTTCATACCAAACTTGACAAAATACCTCGCGCGTGATTGTAACTTTATAAGTCAGTAGTTCAACCCCTGAATGGGAAGTTGACGAGATCGTTAAAAGACCGAGAGGTGCCAATACGTCCCACGATCGCGATAACGCGCCATTGTTCTCCGATAACAAGCTTGGATAACAGGGAAGGAAGTTTCAGTGGGCGTCCTCCTGTTGTTCGAGAGTACCGTGACTTGGATTTCACAGCGCGATTATTATTAAATAAACACTGTGTTTTTCTCTTAGACATTTTGGTTGACACACTCACAGATCGATTGCATTAGAAATGATGAAATCCGCGCAAGAACTAAAGTCACCGACGTAGCTCGAAGAATCGCCAGACTCAAGTGGCAGATGGAGCAACGGCCCGATTTAGGTTGCGGGGTCTGTATGACAAACCTTGGGGGAGACCTATGTTCAGCAGTGGACGTCTTTCGGTTGAAATGATGATGATAATGATTATCTATTTAAGTATGTAGCTATCTGTATAGGCATGTTTATTTATACGTTGCCTAGTACCCGTAACGCAAGTTTTGCTTAAAATAAATGGAATAGGTACAGTCAACCAATTTGATTCCTAGGCGACCACAGAACCTTGTCGCATTAGCTACTAGATAATTACAAAGCCAGTGCGGGTCAAAGGATTATCAACTATCCGATCACAACGTGCAATAACCTTAAAGCGCTTATGCAGAAAGAAGAGACGGGGCGGAGACGCGGCCTGCGAACAAACTACGTGGACTGCGACGCGCCCCCGCCCCACGTCTCTTTTGTGTGGCTTGCGCCTTTACTTCATTTAATTTCGTCGGGTGACAAGCAAAAGTCACGAAGTACCAAATACCTACTTAAAACAAAGCTCGTATCTCAGTATGAAATTAATAACTAGATACGATTTTTTGAAGAGCAGTGACAGAAATTTTAGTGAGTTTTGCTTGTCATCCGGCGATTTAGAATTGAAAACCACAACATCATTATATTGCGGCTCGTCAACTATTTCTTACCTAGCAAATAGTACAGTACTACAATAGTCCGGGAGCCGCAAAATAAAATTGTTTTAATGCCACTTTATTTGCGTGTCGTCAATTGTTACTCTAGTACAAATTGTAAAGAGATTACAGTTCACGAGCCGCAATATACCTACTTAATGTTGTTGTGGTTTATAATTCTAAATTAAATGGAGTATAAATCTATATCGTGCGTGGGTACAGGTCTGCTGGACTGAGCAGACAGACTCAGGATACCTTATAAGCATTTATTATTCAACCCAAGTTTACTGCAGCGTTAACCAAAGGGAATAACTAATGGCTGTATCAAAGGATTCCCACCTCGAGCGCAATTAATCCTCGTTTACGATAATTTACGATTTCTGTACGGATTTATAAACGACATCGGATGGACATAAAATTAGCACTCCGAGTCAGCAAGTTAATATTTATTTAAATTAGCCGAAAGTTGGCCAGGCGTCCCACACGCTGCTGTAGATTTGACTAAAAAATATTGGCTATAGACCAGGGGTTCCCAAAGTGTGTGCCGCGGCGCCCTGGGGCGCCGTAGAGGGTAAAGAGGGGCGCCGCGATACTGTATGTAACGCTCACTTGCTGATTGAAACTTGCGTTCTGAAACTGACGATATTCCTCGCCTTGTAGGCAATAAATTGATTTTTTCTTTGTTTCAATTATTTGGGGCGCCGAGACAAAATACGAAACCAAAAAGTCTCCGTCCGGGGAAACAGAGGTATGTGGGGCTCTCCCCAAGGGGCCTACCCACTAAAAACCACACGGATTCCCTCGTTGCCATTGTGAACGCCACGGGAGCAAAATGTGTCACCGCAACGCCCACCGGCCGCCCCGGAATGGGGCTCCTCTGTCGACACCGTGCAATGCGGGCTCGGCACTCCCCGGCCTCCCCCGCTGGTTAAGGATTGTTTAAAGTAGTTTACTCCTCGTGGCTCCGCAGATGCCCACGTTCCCGGCAAGCCGGGGTTACGTGCCCTCACGTTAGCTCCCGCGCTCTCATGTCCTGCTCTGAAAGCAGAGTGGACCGAAGGCACGGTCGCTTCCGCCCACTAGGCTCCCCCTCACCTTTCCCTGTCTGCCGGGACAGAGCAGGTACTTAGCTTGGGTTAGCTTCCGTCAAAGGCGTCCGCCCAAGGGCGAGACGCCGTCCTCTCTGCGGACCCACGAATGGGCCGGCTGGCTCAGATCCCCCGCAACTAGTTGCGGGTTCACCTCACCACCCCTACCCCCCCCCCCAGTATGTCAGTCAATTGCCACAGGTCATGGACCCACCCGCTACTCTTCTCCCCCTTAACCACCAGGGTTAACAGGGGAGAACCTTAACGGTCGTGCAGCCCATACGTTTATCACCGCCGGGCACATCTGGAAATTGCTGACCCCCTCCCCCCAGTCGACCAGTCAACCCCCACAGGCCATGGGCCCAACCGCTACTCTTCTCCCCCTTAACCACCAGGGTTAACAGGGGAAAACCGTAACGGTCGTGCAGCCCAGACGGCAGAATGGATTCTCCCCACCGCCCGGGCACATGTGGAGAGATTGCTGACCCCCCCCCCCCCACCCCCCCAGTCGGATATTAGCCGCCGGTAAGATAATGTACGAATACATTAGCTTACCGTTGTTGCCCAGGGTGCACCGTCCCAGGTGTTACCCTTCCGCACCCCATGAGGCCTACGCCTCGGATAGAAGGGAGTGGTAACGCCCGGGCACTCGAGGAGGTTTCCGACATCGCACCCCCTGCTACAGACCCTTAACTTTTGCCATGTCCACAAACAAAAGAATGTGTATGACCCAATTATCAAATTACCTATAAACATTTATACAATTTACTACATGACTAGTTGTAAAACTATAAGTTTTAGATAAAAACATTTCTTGCAACAACATAATTTGTGAAATACTTAAATAATACGTTGTTGGTTGTGAAATGAACATTTGTCAAGCAAAGTTTCGGTGAAACATTAGTGAACCATTTTGGATAATGCAAGAATAGGAAAAAATACCAGCAAAAAAGCTTAACTGTTACGACAATAGATAATCTGGGCTTCAAATTTAAGTCAAACACAAACATCCAAAGTTAAACCTCCTTCCCTCAAATCTAGTCTTAAAACCGAACGTTATTTGCTAAACAAATAGCGCTTTAATTTCATTTTTAACCGACTTCAAAAAAAGGAGGAGGTTCTCAATTCGGTTGTATGTTCTTTTTTTTTTTTTTTTTTTTTTAACGTGTGTTACCTCAGAACTCCGTCATTTATGAACCGATTTGGAAAATTCTTTCGTTGTTTGAAAGCATATGCTTCAAGGTTGGTCCCGTTGTTACCGGAATCCAGTTCTGATGATGGGATCCATGAGGAATTGAAGGAACTCTTCAAAAGTTCAAGGGAAATGTAAAGCGATTTTAGTATTTTCAGTGACAAATCGAGCATTTGCATTCATAAAGTGTCATTTGGTAAACTAGATCTGATGAAGAAGACCGCAGATGGCCAACGGAACTCCTCAACGGGTCAAATCTTGCAAGTTGAATTTGACTCACTTCCCGGTTTCTGATTGATTTCATATTTTACATGCATGTGTAAATCAGGTGACAATGCAATATTATTGTGACATGGAGCTAATCTGATGATGGAGTTGGAAGGTGGCCATAGAAACTCTGTAATAAAACAACACAACCCCGTCGAGTTTGGGTTCATTTGAAACGTCTTGACGAGCACTTTGCTCCCAGATGGTAACCAGGGTCTGATGATGGAGCTGGAAGGTGGCCAAAGTTACTCCATAAAGTAACGGCACTTACCCCATCGAGTACGGACTCATTTGACTCGTCTCAACGAGTACTTTGGTCCTAGATCTAGGGTCTGACAATGAAGTTGGATGGTGACCATAAGAACTCCGTAGTAAAACGACATAACCCCATCAAGTTTGGTCTCGTTTGATTCGTCTTGATAAGTACTTTGGTAACCAGAGGCAAAAAGTACAGTCAGTAAAGAGTGCCAGTCCAGGCCATTAGCAACAACTAAAAAGAAAAAAATAAAAAATTTTAAATAAAAAATAAAACCGCCTTCAAAAAACACCCAAAAAAAACTTGGAAATAAAAAAAAATTAAATAAAAAATAAAACCTCCTTCAAAAAACCCCCAAAAAAACATAAAATAATAATTGATTGAACCGACCACAATAAGCATGAAAATATCTTTCTACTAATCTGTTTGAAGTTGGTGCCTCAGCACGAGCCAGCAGGAGTGGACCTAGTAATCTAACTTACCTACATACCTATTATAGGGCTTCTACACTCCTGCTGGCTCGTGCTGAGGCACCAACTTCAAACAGATTAGTAGAAAGATATTTTCATGCTTATTGTGGTCGGTTCAATCAATTATTATTTTATGTTTTTTTGGGGGTTTTTTGAAGGAGGTTTTATTTTTTATTTAATTTTTTTTTATTTCCAAGTTTTTTTTGGGTGTTTTTTGAAGGTGGTTTTATTTTTTATTTAAATTTTTTTATATTTACTTAATACTTCCCACGTAAAATCTCCACTGAACGATGTTACAAATTATTAACAATGGTTACATTACATTTTATGGAAACAATACCAGAAGTTTTCGTACCTACCCTCCAAGTTTTAATGAATATTACAGGATATTACACGATGCTTTCGAATAACCTCGGGAGTTGGATTCTCGATCTGTTGACGGCGTTGGTAATAGAGCAAATTAAGCTTATTTTTGGGTACCTGTAGATGTTACTTTTATGTGACGTCATCACTTCTGAATCACGCCGACGGTAGGTCGTGATATCACCTTCAGAACGAGACTGACACAATTCGAATTAGTCTCACTTCAAAACTAAACCTGTTTTTTTAACACAAAGTTCTTTTTTGAAATGACTATAATTCGAATTGGGTCCGTCTCGTTCTGAAGGATGATGTTTCCATTTGGACTCTGAGTTAGTTAGCAGTAAGGCATGTCACTTAATAGAGCGATCATAGACATTTTTTTCAAAAATATCTGATACTAGCTCTTGCCCGCGACTCCGTCCGCGTGGAATTAGTAATTTGGGCAGCTTATTTTTTTTATCCAATTTGCTTTTTCATCAATTATGGCTCTCCTTAGTTCCTCGTATCTGATACTAAAAAACTTATTAACAATAAAATTAAACCGCCGAAAAAGCTGAACAGAAAAATTATTAACTTTTTTTATTTAACCTTAATAACTAAGTTCTTAAACTAATGTAAGTATGTATACCTAAGTAATATTGAGTCGTTGCCAAACAATCACGTGTCACGTGTGCGCCCGTTCCGGTTGCGTCACGCTCGGTTCGCTCGTACAGTCAGCAACAAAAATATGAATACACTTAAAGTACCAAAAATATGTACCTATACACGCCTTCATGCCCTGGTAATAGAGTCGTGGATACATATTTTTGGTACTTTGAGTGTATTCATATTTTTGTTGCTGACTGTACACGGCGTACACGCTCGGCATTTTTTTGTTTGGCACCGACTCAAAATTCCTTAGTTTAAGTACTTCAGGTCAGATTTTCTAACCACTAGGCCATTTGATCGTCAAACTAGGTATACCTATGTTACTAGCGGCGCTGATAAAATATGTTTCGAAATCACTTGGTCCCAAACGCTGTCAAGATGGAGATATAAGGCCGGCTACTTCGCAACATATTGCCGTCGTCGTGTCTGGAACATCAAAGGACTGACACGGGTTCAACTAAGTAATGCCCCGGACAAGCTTTCACCCTTGAACTTTCTAGCCTAATCGCCATCGGCTACGTTTGCCTCGTTCTTTTGTGTTTAGGCGTTTATGTAAAAATGCCGTGAAATTCTAGTTCGTTTGACCTATGGCCATTCAAGCAGAAAATCGTGTTTTATAGAATTCATGAACGATATTAGGTACATTTAAAATTTTCCACGAGCTTTACGATGAAGGAAAACATTGTGAGGCGACCTGAAAACACTTATTTATTTATTTATTATATTTATATTAAAATAAATAAATAAATATCACGGGATAATTCACACCAATTGACCTAGTCCCAAACTAAGCAAAGCTTGTAACTGTGGGTACTAGACAACGGATAAACTTACTTATGTAGAGACATTTTTTTTTTTTCTGTTTAGAGTTACATTTACGAGGGGCGTTCAATATAAAGTGAGAATGAGATGCAAACTCTTTTAATATTACGAAATTAAATACTGGCCGGTAAAGCTAATCTATCTAGCTGATTGCTATGAAAAAAAAACTAACTGTCTTTTGTTTAAAAAAATATACGGTAATTTCTTTGCAATGCTATTGAGTACGTTAGCGAAAATGGAGAAAATTTAACTGCGCGCCGTTATCAAATACTTGTATTTGAAAAATTTTTCTACGGACCAAGTCAATTTGGATTTGCGGGACACTTTAGGGTCTAATGCTCCTCCGTATTCGACAGTCGCACGTTGGTGCGCCGAATTTAGACGTGGAAGAACATCGACAGTGGACGACCCCCGCTCCGGACGCCCTACTACAGCAGTAACTGAAGAAATTGTGAAAAAAGTCGAAAACTCAGTTTTGGCGGATCGTCGTGTCATAGTTCGTTTTATTGCTGAAAATGTAAAGATTTCAACGGGGAGCGTGCATAATATTTTACATGAACGCTTGGGTATGAAAAAGGTATCTGCTCGTTGGGTACCAAGAATGCTTACTGACACGCAAAAACAAACTAGACTAGAGATTTGTCAAGAAGCTTTGAACCTGATGCAGCAAGACCGGGAACTTTTTTTGGCGCGATTTATAACAATGGACGAAACATGGCTCCATCATTACGACCCTGAAACGAAACTGCAGTCTATGACATGGAAAAGGCCATCATCTCCAACTCCGAAGAAATTCAAGGTGAGCGGTAAGGTCATGGGCTCTGTTTTTTGGGATGGTAAAGGGGTATTAATGATTGAGTATCTCGAGCATGGAGCCACTATTACGGGCACTTTATACGCCAAACAAATAGCAACATTGCGCAATGAGATCCGCGAAAAACGGCGAGGTAAACTCTCGAAAGTTGTGCTGTTCCACCAGGACAATGCCCCGGCACACAAGTCCGCCGTTGCAATGGCTGCAATTCGTGATGCTGGGTTCGATATCCTTAAGCATCCTCCGTATTCACCAGATCTCGCTCCCAGTGATTTCTACCTATTTCCGAGATTGAAACAATACCTGAGAGGCCAGAAATTTGAAGACGACGACGCGGTAGTCGCTGCAGTACAAGATTTTTTAAGTACTCAAGATGAGACCTTTTTTTAAAATGGAATATTAAGTTTAGAAAAAAGATATAATAAGTGTATTATGCTAAAAGGTGACTATGTCGAAAAATAAAATGACATTTAGTAAAAGTTGTTTATAATATACTCATTCTCACTTTTTATTGAACGCCCCTAGTAAGTACAATTTGTATTAATTGTGCCAAACTACAGAGCAATTGGTCGGCACTTTAGCTCTTGGTTTATGAAATTACAAATTACAAGCAACGCTAAAGCACCGAGGGTTCCGTACAAATTTATATGTATATATGAACATCCAGTCTTATCAGACCCCTGCTCCTAAGCAAAATGTGCGCAGTGTGGGATCAATGTAGATTGGTTACTGATATAGACAGACAGACAAAAAAAATTATGCTTTTCGCAATTTTTCTTTTATCAGTGCTATAAGACCTTGCTTCGTACCAAATTTCAAGATTATGAGTTCACGGTTAGTACCCTGTATGTTTTGATTCCCTTGCGAGTGTCGACAATTTGCGGAAATTTGCGGCATAAACGGCTGTATCTTTTGATTGCGTTAAAAATTTATGCTTTTCGCAATTTTTCCTTTATCTGTGCTCTAATACGTTGCTTCGTACCAAATTTCAAGATTCTGAGTTCACGGGAAGTACCCTGTAGGTTTTGATTCCCTTGCGAGTTTCGAAAATTTGCGCAAATTTCCAGCATAAACGGCTGTATCTTTTGATAGCGTTGGCTTAGAAGTTTGATTTTTTCACAGCTCCAAGGGACAGTAGACTTGAGTATTTAATATAAATTTCAGCTCGATACCTCCACGCGTTCCTGAGAAAAAGGGTCTTGACAGACAGACGGACGGACGGACGGACGGACAACAAAGTGATCTTATAAGGGTTCCGTTTTTTCCTTTTGAGGTAGGTACGGAACCCTAAAAAACGGTTTAGCTATTCCCTAACTAGTCTTCGTACAAATAGGAAAAAACCCATGTCAGTTACAATTAGATAAGCGACAATAAAGTCACATCACATTATAGCTAAACCGTCTTTTAAATGAGTCGCCCGCGCGGTACAGGGTTTGTATGACGACAGAGGCGCCTGAGAGGAGGTGCGGGCGGCAGGCACACAGGGCGCGCTCGCCGCCTGCACCTCTCTCGGCCCCATTTATCGTCATCCCTGTTATGTACCGCGCGTAGGGTTGCCATCCGTCCGGATAAAGCCGGACAGTGTTAGGCTTTTTGATCTCTTGTCCGGCCAAATTTGGATGCGTCCGGCTCGTCCGGCTTTCTTTAGGCTTTTTATTACTATCGCACTGCGCGCGCGCACGGTCTTGCCCAGTCTTGCCACGCCGCCCCCGCCCGCATCGGACGGACACATACACACACTCAAAAATCCCTTTTTTTAGCATCCGGCTTTGGAATTCAAAAGTCCCACTTTTAAATGTGTGTTTTATTCAGTATTTTTGTCTAAAATCCCTAATTTCTCTTAATGTCCAGCTTTGGGACCCAAAAGTCCGGCTTTTTTGACGGGTATGTTCGGCTTTTTGATTTTTAGAGATGGCAACCCTAACCGCGCAAGCGAGGACTCATTTAAACGGTCTAACTATAGTGTTAGATATTTCCTATACAAATGTCTGTCAGTGGCGTCTATGGACCGGAAAACACGGTGTGGGTAGGCCTCCAACAAGATGGAGTGACGACATGGGCCCAATTGAATAACAAATTAAAACTAATATTTAAGCGGAACTCTCGCTTCAGTTATATTAACTAGAAAGGGAGTTCCGCTTGTAATATAAGTTGTACTTTGTTATGCAATTGGGCCCTGGTCAAGGTTCCGGGAATGCGATGGATGCGGATGCCGCAGGACCGATCCGTTTGGCGAGCCTTGGGGGACGCCTGTGTTCAGCAGTGGACATCTTTTAGCTAAAATGATGATGATATATAATGTCTGTCATCGCTTAACTAATTGTACTTAAGTGACATGTATTTTTCTTATTTTTTCTAGAACAATAACTTGACCTGTCACCCAGTACCAGGTTTTCATTGAGTTTTGAGACAGCCTGCAGGTATCCACAAACTTTCACATTTATAATATTTGTAGAATAAACCTACATTATTCCTACTTTGTCCGAAAAGGCAAAATTCTGACATACTTTACGTATAAAGAGAATAATTAATTAATTGCTGTACTTAATGTTTACTTAACGTTTTCCCGCTAAAGATAATTCAGCATAATTATTTTTTAGGTAGGCAACATTTCAAAGCAACGTCCTTTTCCCGAAAAATCTTTGAAGTGCTTTTTGTTTTTGATATTTTCGTTACCAGAAGTTGAATTAAACCGGATCCGTATTTATATCATTTTGGCGTGGGATCTGTATCTTTAGCTAACTTAGGTAGAATTTGTTCACGTATACAAAGCTTGTAGTGCCGTTGTGATGTATTACAGTACAATATCTGCGCGGCAACCTAGTACAAGCCACAGGAAAGCTTAAATCAAAAAAGTCGGTTTACGGACGATAGTTTAACGTGACAACGTAATAACAAAACATTCAAAAAACAAAAATGGAACCAGGCGCTCACCCATCCAAGTACTGACCGCGCCCGACGTTGCTTAACCTCGGTGATCGGACGAGAACCGGTGTTTTGTCAAATATCTTGAAAACGGTGCATCCTACGGCAAAATCAATGAAATTTTCATCCCCCTTTAATACCCTCGCACCCTCCCCCCGCACCCCCTTATTAAAAATACTATTACTAATACTAATACTAATATTGCTATTTATTGCGCTATTACTAATATTGTACATCCTGGCGCGCGCTGCTCTCTTGTACATCCTGGCCTTCACTGTTATGTACGGGACATGTACGTGCATGTACGTTACATTTCGTTATCCTTTTTCGTGCGTGCAGCCGATTCATCGATTTATTAGACATTGTAACGTCAAAAAGTGTTTGTGTAGGTATGTAAAGATAACAGAAAAATTATGATTACCTGACTGCCGGAGGAGGATTTTGTTTTTTCAAATGCATTTTATCGGGCTATCGACTGTTTCTGAAGGTCAACCAACTATCGATAGCGAAACTGAAGAGCATGTCACATAACTTCATTTAACTGTCACGCCATGTTGCCACACCAAAATATATCGCGATACATCGCCAGTGTTGCCAGCAAACTCAATTATTAAACCACTCTACGTAATGGCGCGATGAATTGTATTTATTTTTCATTTAACAAAGTGGCAAGGAAAGACCCATTCGGTCGGCAATAAAAACATAATTTCGCAACGTTGAACCCATTTTAATGTAGTTGCAATAAAAATGTAATGTATTTTAACTTTTTTCTAAAGGTTACTTATAAGTGAAGATGTTAGTGCCATACGTTTCTTTTTAACCTGTTAAATATCTGAACACGCACGTATAGACAAACCAACTTATCTGTGAATTGAAATAGTTTTTACGCCGTTGTTTTTTTATTATGAGAATGCAAACGAGCAAGCGGGTCATCTGATGGAAAATTATCACCACCGCCCATAAATATCACTAACTCAAAGAGAGTCACCAATCTGTTGCTGGCCTTTAAAGGAGTTCCTTCAAACAGACAAATAGTAGTTTATAGTTATAAACCCTTTTCCTGAAAGCCCCAATGTCCGGTGTGCGGGGGTGGAAGGTGAAAGGTGATATTTTTTATATAATTTTTTTTTTATTATTTAATTCTATATTTGTATGATTTTTTTTAGTTTGTAATTTATTATATTTTAATTTGAAAAGGTGACTTCCTGCCAAGTTTCTTGCGGCGCATTCTTCTTGGCAATGATGGTCCTTCCTTACGAAAGCGCTGGTAGTTTAAAAAAATTGACATGTAAATGAGCCCTTTGCGGCCTACTTGCAGAATAAACGTTTTGATTTTTTTTTGAGCAATGTGAACGCGTTTGCTTAATTAATCGATCTTGTTTGCAAGGTGCAAACCTTCCTATTCCTTTTTTCCTCTTTCTAGCTGCGAGAAGTTTTTGGATGCATTGCATCGGCAGCAAAAGGATAATTTTATTCAGCTCCATGCCGATGGCTGTTTGATTTCTGAAATTTTTGTTTGAAGTGGCAGAGAGAACGCTATCAAATGGCATGTGTATTGGAGTGTTTTTTTGAGCATACTTATTGCTAGCAAATGTAAACCGTTCATAAGCATGCTCATATTAAGCATACTTCATAGCGCGCTTTTTAGCATGCTAGTACGAGCTTGTGTAACAGTAACTTAACTCACGTTTCTATCAAAAAATGTACTTCACACAACTAGCAAATAATTGATTGCAGAAATACAAAACAAAGATAATCTAATAACACATAATAAAACATCAGGCATAAAGTAAAACTTAGCTTCATTTCCCCGGGGCTAGCAAAACATAAAATGAATTGCCGCACTGCAAATATGAAACGGCAGGTTTATCCGCCTAGTTTTATAGTAACAGTATACTTCTCGTTACCATACGCTGGTCCCTAGGGATCTTTATATTTCCTGGAATTCCTCTACATATGAGAAAAAATAACATATTGGATCAGACAAAAAAATTGCGGGTGCTTTAATAGAGCGGGACTGTACCTACTTCTCGCCAGCCCATTGCTTACAACTCTTAAGGCGCAGGTTAGGCCGCACGGAGTACTGTTCTCATCTCTGGGCTGGGGCACCCAAGTACCAAATTCTTCTATTTGACCGCACCCAAAGCGGAGATGGAGACTCCTCGATATTTATCACGTGGGATGGAGCGCGCGTTTGATAGGCGAGAGTGGAGCAAGAAGAGAGGCTTTTGCCCAGCAGTGGGACAGCAATACAGGGTAATTAAAAAAATGTGCGAAATTAAATAGTATTAAATGTGTGTTGAGGTAGACGAGTGGAGACCCCGGATCGGCAAACGTACCATACGTCCTCAGACTCGGTGGAGCGATGATCTTCGCAAGGCGGTTGCCAAGAGCTGGATGAGAGTGGCCGAGGATCGTGCTCAGTGGCGTGCCATGGGAGAGGCCTATGTCCAGCAGTGGACGAGCACAGGCTGGTGATGATGATGTGCGAAATTACATTTGAAATTTAGCATGAGCTTTACGGTGAAGAAATACGTCGCGAGAAAACCTAACCTAGTCACACCTGAGAAGAAATTCAATGGTGTGTGTAGTTCCCAACCCGCACTGGGTCTGCGTGGGAACTACGGCCTTAGTCTTATTGAGAGAGAGGCTAGGTTGATGATGATTACAATAAAGGCTTGTGTTTGAACACAGTCACGCCTGATGGAAAGCGAAGATGAGTCTACGATGGCGCACGCTTGCCAAGTAAATATTCATTCAATGATAATTTATTCACTGAATATGGTTACACAAGAAGGAATCTCAAGATGTCTCAAGTCAAAAGTCGTTGGCCAGTGTGTGTTGCCAGTAATGACTTATGGCACTAAGCGTGGCCACTAACGACGGGCCTCATAAGAAAGCTCAAGGTCACTCAGAGGGCGATGGAGAGGGCTATGCTTGGAGTGTCTCTGCGGGATCGCATTAGGATGAAATCCGCGCAAGAACTAAAGTCACCGACGGGTATGTATTACAATACCGAAGTACGAAATACCGAATGTATTAAAACATCGAATGGGTCAAAAACCCGACACGATTTTTTTCTGAAACCGTTAACTTTTTAAGATTGTTATAAAACAAACCTAACCTAACCAAATGGGTTCTGTATGATGCCGTTTTAATAAATTCTGAAAAGTTTACGGTTTCAGAAAAAAATCGAGTCGGTCTTTTGACCCATTCGATGTTTTAATACATTCGGTCTTTCGTACTTCGGTATTGTAATACATACCCGTCACCGACATAGCTCGAAGAATCGCCAGACTCAAGTAGTGGCAGTGGGCCGGGCACATCGCTCGTAGAACTGATGGCCGATGGGGTAAAAAGGTTTTCGAGTGGCTTCCACGGACCGGAAGACGCAGTGTGGGTAGGCCTCCAACAAGATGGCGCCACGACCTGGTTAAGGTTGCGGGATCACGTTGGATGCGGATGGCGCGGGACCGATCTGTTTGGCGAGCCTTGGGGAGGCCTATTTTATTTATTTTATTTTATTTTATTTTATTTTATTTTATTTTATTTTATTTTATTTTATTTTATTTTATTTTATTTTATTTTATTTTATTTTATTTTATTTTATTTTATTTTATTTTATTTTATTTTATTTTATTTTATTTTATTT
Organism: Archips crataeganus; assembly: GCA_947859365.1. NCBI lineage: Eukaryota > Metazoa > Arthropoda > Insecta > Lepidoptera > Tortricidae > Archips > Archips crataeganus. Next base: position 1,961,660 of record OX402066.1, read on the forward strand.
TATTTTATTTTATTTTATTTTATTTTATTTTATTTTATTTTATTTTATTTTATTTTATTTTATTTTATTTTATTTTATTTTATTTTATTTTATTTTATTTTATTTTATTTTATTTTATTTTATTTTATTTTATTTTATTTTATTTTATTTTATTTTATTTTATTTATTTTATGTATGTATGTATGTATGTAAAACTCTTTATTGTACATAAAACATGAAAATAACTAGTTAACAAGAGATACAGATGTACAAAGGCGAACTTATCCCTAAAAGGTTCGTTTCGTTTCGTTCGTTCGTTTTATTTTATTTTATTTTATTTTATGTTCAGCAATGGACGTCTTTCGGCTGAAATGTTGATGATGATGATGAGAAGGAATATATAATATTATCTAGCATTTTCTACGAAAGAAGGAGAAGAGTAGAAGATAATATAGATGTCGCCTTCATTATAGTAACTAAGTATATGTATGTATTAACAAGTTAAAATAATACACATTTCAATCGGCGGTCGTGTCCAATTTGTGTAAGAGCAAATTGAATTTCGGCATCATATCGAATTCTATGAGTGTCAGGTTCTCGTATAGGCCAGGAGATGGGGCCGATTTTCAACCGACGAAAAAAACGGAGGAGGTAGTCAAGTGGACGCGTATCTTTTTTTTTTATGTATGATCACGCATAACTTTTTACATATAGTAGTCCGAATTTGATATTTTTTTTTATTGGAAAGGGCATATCCCGAAGTTGGTAACATATAAATTTGAAAAAAATTCCAACCCTAAGGGTAGGAAAACAACGGATGATTGATGGTTCACTCACGGATTGTAATGTATGACCACAGATAACTTAGGTACTACAGAGTAGTCCGATTTTAATAATTCTTTTTTTATTGGATAGAATATACCTTGAAGTTGGTCCTATATAAATTTGAAAAAGAAATCTTACCCTAAGGTTGGGAAAATAGAGCTGATTTATTATTCACTCACAGATTTTGATTCTGAGTTGTGCATTACAAAAACCACACTATAAATGAGCTTCAGACCTATCAGTAATACGAAAAAACTAAAAAGCATAGAATAAAAACATTTGAACAAAAAATTAAACGGCGTAGGCCTGCAACTCTGTATGAAAATCCATTACATAGCACTCGTAAAACCGCGCCCGCAACGTGATATGTCCATACGTGGTATGTGAGCAAAATAAGTATAGGTGAAATACTTAAATAAATGACCTGTTGTTGTAGTAGTAACTGTCCGTTTAAACAAATTAACGTTCCAAATTACGAAAATTACTTCAGCTCCATATCTGTGCGCTACATACAAACAGGTCATTTGCTTAAGTTTTTGCCGACATTCCATTTATTTTAAAATTGAACTCCGCAAAGAAGCGCTTAAATCTACGCAGTATTTAATAACGTACCTATATAGACGAAATGGCCTAAGAGTAAATGGTCTTGTGATTAGAGAACCTAACTACGAATCTTGAGGTTCCGGGTTCGATTCCTGCGTCGGGGCAGATATTTGTAGGAAAAATGGGATTGTCTGCTCTCAAATCTTGAGTGTTTAATTATGTATTTAAGTTCGTATCTATCTATGTCAAGTATGTTTATCCGTTGTCGTACCCAGAACACAAGTTTTGCTTACTTTGGGACTAGGTCAATTGGTGTGGATTTGTCCTGTGATATTTATATATTTTATTTTATATTACGTATACAACCAGCTCCCGGTCTATGGCTGTTAAGCATCTGGAGTTGGCAAACAAAATGGGGAATTCCAAACGAACTCTGAATATTAAGTGAATGAAGAACCCAATCTGCGCTACGGATTCTAACCTCGTTTAAGGATGTATTTTTATCATTATAACAATATTGAGAGGTATTTGTACAAGCGATATTTGTATTTTGACCTATGGCCTCTCAAGTAGAGGGTCGTGGGTTAAAATCCCGGTTCGCACCTCTGAGTTTTTCGGAAAGTATTGTTTCAGTTCATCAATATGGACCTCCGCAAAGTAACGCCTGATTCATTCAATAAATTAATTACCTACTTTTTTCTTACAGGTAAGCAGACAGCAGACTTTGAAAAATAAAGGTAAGTCTGTTAAATTATTACTCACGTGGCATAGTGTTCTTTTCTGGGTGCGGCTAAAAGACGACTTGCATCGACCTGTGACAATAATGCACGACCAGATAATTCAAACCCTCATGTTATTGCCATACAATTTTGAATTATGAGATCGCGCATTGCCGTTCAGTTCAGGTCGACAAATGGATAGAAACCAAATTGTAAGACCACGTTAAATCGTATTTAACCACACCAAATTCCTGCCGGATTCTAATTAAGAGGTGAATAAAACAAGGCCTCAATCCACATGAAGTTATTATCGTTCAAAGAAGAGCAATGGCCTGGTTAAGGTTGCGGGATCGCGTTAGATGCGGATTGCGCGAGCCCGATCTGTTTGGCGAGCCTTGGGGGAGGCTGTTCAGCAGTAGACGTCTTTCGGCTGAAATGTTGATGATGATTTCAATGGGACCCTATAGAAGTACAGTAAAAAGGGATTTTTGCAATTTCCCGTAGGATAGAGATCGAGAGTTGATCATAGATTTATAGCTTGTGTAAGTCGCGGGCAAAATATAATGTGCTTTAAATATTAGCCATAAAATCCCTAATGTTTGCTCACTATTCATCCCAGGAATAAACATTAAATATGTAAATCCTCCAACTACAAACTACTGGGGCTTAGCACAATGGTCCGGATTACGATCTACGAGAACAATAGGGTTTAAAAGCTGTGTATAATTAATTAATTGATAAAATATGTACGTTACGGGTTATGAATAGAGTTGTTGGAGTAACGTACCCAAAGCAATCCATACTAATTAATATTAGAAATGTGAAACTGCGTTTCTTTGTTTGTCCTTCTTTTACGGCCCGTGCAATAATTTACCTCCTAGCCTTTATAGGAGAGATAAAAGAAAGTTAAAAACAAATAATAATAGTAAATTTTAATGTTTATTTCACAATGACAGATTTTTTACTCAATTTGAATTATTCTGTCAGACTCCAAACTAGGCTGAGCCTGTATTTTTGGTTTGAGAATACGAGGGAGTTAAACAATTAGCCTGCGGGAGGGTCTAGATTGAATGTTTGATGATTATTTTGAAATAGTAGATAGTAATCTGTAATATATCGCACACCTAGATCAAAAGTCTACTATATTTCCAAGGATGATATAGGCATATAGACTAGATTGGCAGTCGCCATAGCACGGATCAGCCGCGGTTTTTGTAGTTCGATTATTAAATCTAGATGGCGCTGAAATATAGCCAGAGGCTTTGAAGGCAAAACAATAAGACTACAGATGTTCCATATTACTACAAATGCATTATTATGCATGAAAAATAATACATTTGTAGTAATATGAAACATCTGTAGTCTTATTATTTTGCCTTCAAAGCCTCTGGCTATATTTCAGCGCCATCTAGATTTAATAATCGAACTACAAAAACCGCGGCCGATCCGTACTATGGCGACTGCCAATCCAGTCTATATCATCCTTGATATTTCATACTAAATACAAACTGAAACATATGGATAGTACACAGAAAAATCCAGAAAAAGAGTCCAGCGTTGGGAATCGTGCTGCATGCTAAACCCCTACACCACCACTGCTCAGGAGTTTAGACACAAAAAAAAAATCTTATATATTGACACTTTTCAGTTTGTTTTTTCAACCGACGAAAACAAAAGGAGGAGGTTCTCAATTCGACGTGTATATATATATTTTTTTTTTTATGTATGATCACGCATAACTTTGTCCAGAGTAGTCCGATTTTGATGATTATTTTTTTATTGGAAAGCGTATACTCCGAGGGTGGTCCCATTTTAATTTGGAAATAATATTCCTACCCTAAGGGTAGGAAAACAGGGGATGATTGATTGTTCAGTTACCGATTGTACTATATGACCACGCATAACTTATTACAGAGTAGTCGGATTTTGATGATTCTTTTTTTATTGGAAAGGATACCTCAAGGGTGGTCCCATGTAAATTTGGAAATAATGTTCCTGCCCGAAGGGTAGGAAAACAGGGGATGATTGACTAACTTTTTACAGAGTAGTCTGATTTTCATAATTCTTTTTTATTGGATAGGGTATACCTTGAAGTTGTTATTATATAAATTTGGAAAAAAAAATTACCCCAAGTATGGGAAAAAAGTATAAAATAAAAACTTTTTAACAAAAAATTAAACCGCCGAAAAAACTGAAAAGCAAAAAATAATACCTTTTTTGTTTGACCTTAATCTAGGTACCAGTTTGAAGTCGGTGCCTCAGCACGAGCCAGGAGGAGAGATAGAAGCCAGTCAGGTGGAAGATTATAGGTCCACTCCTCCTGGCTAGTGCTGAGGCACCGACTTCAAACTGGTACCTAGATTAAGGTCAAACAAAAAAGGTATTATTTTTTGCTTTTCAGTTTTTTCGGCGGTTTAATTTTTTGTTAAAAAGTTTTTATAGTCACTTAAGCAGCGACACTAGCGACATCTAAAAAGGTCGATATATAGGAAAAATTTGTGTCTAAACTCCTGACCAGTGGAGGTGTAGGGGTTTAGCATGCAGCACGGATGCTAAGGACCTGGGTTCGATTCCCAGCGCTGGTCTCTTTTTCTGTTTTTTTCTGTGTATCCATGTTTCAGTTTGTATTTAGTATGAAATATATGGATTTCACGGGATGACCGTGGAAGTAAAAATTTGGAGTTGAAAAAAAAAATATGAAAAGACTCCAAAAAGCGAATCTTCAAAAGTTATATCAATTTATTGAATCACGCGTTACTTACTTTGCGGAGGTCCATATTAATTAACTGAAACAATTACCTTACGACGACACACGCACGCATTATTTCCACAAAACGTCGCTATCGTAAGGTCGTGGGTGAGCAAAGTAATAGGGATGTTGACACCATTAAAAAAGAATTTGAAGACACAACTCCAGTAAAAAAACGCTTTATTTCAGCCCTGAAAGTCAGATTAATTTTCGATTAAATGCAAAATTCGATTTTTTGTTGCTTTAAAACAAATAAATAGTTAGTTGATTGAGCATTGCGAACAATGACGTCATATGTCGCTATTGTCATTCAAACTCTATGGGAGATTGTGTTTTGACAGCTCATAAAAAGAACGTAAGTTGATTGGTGGTGTCAACATCCCCATTGTTTCAGTTCACTAAATAAAACCTCAGAGAAAGCCAATTAGGGTTAGCAAAATTCCTACAAAAAAGAGGTTTAAATTAAATAGCCACTCGAGTCCAGACTGAAATTTAGTGTATCAATTTATCCCGCGCCTCAATTTATTAAACAAACAAATGGTCCAATTTACTCCTTTTCTGTTTCCTTTGTCAGTTTTTATTAAATTCCGCTGTCACGTGTTTTAGCTAATTTATTTTAATTAAGTTCTTTTTTCAAGCTTTTATTATTTTATTAAACTTCATCGTCCCAACCTTTATACGTTCCACCGCAGGGCACAGGCCTCCTCTCAGAATGAGGGTTGGGCCGTAGTTCCCACGCGGGCCAGTGCAGATTGGGAACTTCACACACACCATCGAATTTATTCGCAGGAGTATACAGGTTTCCTCACGATGTTTTCCTTCACCGTAAAGCTTAAGGTAAATTTCGAATGTAATTTCGCACATAAATTCCGAAAAAACTCAGAGGTGCGAACCGGGATTTGAACCCACGACGTTCTGCTTGAGAGGCCATAGATCAAACCACTAGGCCACAGCGGCTTTTATCCATTTATTTAAACTTGCCCTGTTAAGGCCCTACCGTGTTTTTGGCGCATTTATTGCATTCATTTTTAATCTCGTGCTGTATCATTACAAGTAAAGCTATAGTCTTGAAATTAATGTGTAAGATATTTGAGGATTCACTCTAATGACAAGTATTTATCGAAACACGATTACTTATAGTTCGCTCGATAGAACAAAAATCCAAAGCCGTCTCTAAAAAGTAAAATAAATTCGTAGTACGACGCTAATACTGCAAGTCAGATCATGACTTTTTGAATGTTAATAAAACAAGATGTTTTTCTAGGGTGTAGTGTTGCTACATTTTTAAAATATGTATTTGTTTTATAATAAGATGAAATTACCCAAAAACACGCGCAGTCCAACCAACCTATCTTGAGCCATCGTGCCTCCCCCACGCCCGAAATCGCCCACCCAAAATCGATTAGCGCGAAAAGCCACCTACCCGTCATATGTGTTAAACCTTGGAAGTTACCGTAAAATCACCGACAAGCTCGAAGAACCGCCAGACACAAGTGGCAGTGGGCAGAGCTGGTTTTTTTAATTAATACGTATCCAACTGTACTGGGCATAGGTAGGTAACCTTCCTTTGGGGACGTTTCTCTATACTTATATTTTAAAATCTTCCGTGAGCTATCAGCTAAATAATTCACATTTCACCCACACTGTTCAAGTGATACCTGATTTACACTCTCGCCTCGTCACCTCGCCTCGCGCCTCGCCTCGTCGTCTCGCTCCGGACGCGAGTCTGATACCTGGTTTACACTCGCGTACGAGTGGCGAGATGAACTGCGGGATGAGCCACGAGACGAGAGTGTGAACAGGCGCGCCTCGCGCCTCGTCTCGTGGTTTGCCTTGATTGTAAGGCTCGCTTCCGGAGCGAGACGACGAGGCGAGGCGCGAGGCGAGGTGACGAGGTGAGAATGTACATCTGTACCTCTACCATGTGTTTTATCTCAATTAAACCAATTATTTGTTTAATTCTATTTATTGAATACTTGTTTCAATTACACGATATCAGCTTAACAAATTCTATATTTAGCCACAAGCACAGACATGGTTGATAGTCTTGTCGGCTCTCTCTACAGATAGGGTAATACCATAGACTATACAACACCTCCTTCACAAGTCTAAGATCTGCCTTGGTCTGATAAGACGACCACTTCGAGTACTACGCAAATGACTTGCTCCAGACTCCTCAACATTACAATCAACAACCTCCTTAGGCGAATTAGACACACTAGTATCCTTATTGCTAGGACTTAAATCTAAGTTTATATAGTTATGATCAATGTCCCTGTTTAGTGATTGGTGGGATTTGGTACATGATTTTTTCAAATGATATGTGGTACGTCTGAAAAGCTTAGTGCCATTTTCTCCTCTAATCCAATATGATTTTGGTTCTTTACTTTTTTTTACAACTACTCCTTTTTTCCAATAATCATCTTTATTTGTTTTAAATACAATCTTATCCCCTTCATTAAATTCAACGTCTTTTCTCCTTACATGCCTATCATGAGACTTTTTATTTTGTAACTGTTTTATAATTAATAATTTATAAATATCCTTTTCAACTTCCGGTTCTAAAGCTATTAAATTAGTGGGTACATTAGTTCTGACTCTTCTACTATTTAATATTTGTGAAGGTGATACTTGTAAGCCTGACAATGGAGTATTATTATAATTTAGTAAGTAGTCTCTGTAGTCCACCCGATCCTCAGCAGCCTTTTTTAATATGTTTTTACTAACACAGACTGCTTTTTCCGCCATACCATTACTCCTGGGATAATGTGGACTACTAGTGACTATTGTGATATCCTTTGACTTATAATACTCAATACACTCTTGAGATTTAAATGGATTGTTGTCAGCCATTACTTCTACCGGATAGCCAAACCTTGTGAAAACTTCTTGCATTGCATCTATTACACATTTTGATGTCTTGTTCAATAGTGGTCTGACTTCTAACCAATGTGAAAAATAATCTACAATTACAAGATATGCTCTACCTGCATACTCCATTATATCCGTTCCAACTTTCAAGAACCTACCCTTAGGAATATTGTGCGGTGACAATGGTTCATGTGAATTGGAAGGACTAAATTTTTCACATGTGCGACACTGTGCTATAAAGTTTTGAACATCGTTACTTAGTCTTGGCCAATAGAATAGCTGTCTAGCTCTTTGAGTACACTTGCTTATACCACAGTGACCTTCATGTACTAATTTCAATACATATTGTTTTAACGATTCTGGTACTACAATTTTATTGTTAAGAAAAACCAGTCCAGACTCGATATATATATCCTCTTTCAATTTATAATAGGGTAAGCATTCATGAAGTATATTTTTCTCCTTTGGCCAACCATTATAATAATACTGAGTTATTGCTGATAGTACTTTATCACAACTGGTTTCTAGTCTGAACTGTTCTTTCCTTTCATTACTCATTGGTAAGTTAGATGACACTAAGTGAACCATTTCCAGCATTTGTGGATCCGTTTCAGTTACTTTTAAACTATTTCTTGACAACATATCAGCAAAATGTATTTCTTTGCCAGGAATATATTTTAATTCTAGACTGTAATTTAACAATTTTAAACAAAGACGTCGCAATCGAGGTGATCCAACTTTACTTATGGACTTTGACATAATGGCCAACAAAGGTTTGTGATCGGTCTGTACTATTACATTTAACCCATATATATATTTGTGAAATTTTTGTGTCCCGAAATAGATTGACAATAGTTCTTTCTCAGTTTGACTATAATTTATCTCACAATCATTCATGGTTCTAGATACACAGGCTACTAACTGAAGCACATTATTCTCATCTTTTTGAAATAAGCAACAGGCCACTCCATTTTGAGAAGCATCACATTGTAATACAATTTGTTTATGTGGATTAAATGGGCACAACGCTGGAGCTGTTGATATTTTATTTTTTAAGTTATTAAAAATTTTATCATGATATGGCAACCATTGAAATTCAACATCTTTTCTAAGCAACTTACATAATGGGGACATAAGTTCAGCCATTTCTGGTAAATATCGTCTAACATAATTAAATGAACCAATAATTTTTTGTAACTGTTCTCTATTTTTAGGTACTTGCAATTTCAAAAGTGACTCTACCCTGTCTTTATCAATACTCATGTTTTTGCCATTAAAAATTTGTCCTACATATTTAACTTCCTTTTGTTTATACTGTAACTTTTCTTTATTAAATGTTGCATTTATTTCTCTAGCTTTTTGTAACACTCTACTTACAGTTTCATCATGTTGCTTTTCAGTTTCCCCCATAATTAGAATGTCATCAAACCATGTTATTACATTGGGAATTTCTCCAAAGTAGCCTTCAATTTGGTCCTGGAAAAGATCAGGTGAGTTAGATAATCCATAAGGCAACACTAAGTACCTATATACTCCAAATGGGGTTGAAAAGCAACATTTCCAAGAGGATTCTTCTGTGAGTGGTATACAATGAAATGCCTCTGACAGATCAAACACAGAAAAAATTTTTTTTCCTTTTAACTTTTCTGCAATTTCATCAACAGTAAGTAATGTTTTAGGTTTCCTTACTATACTTTTATTCAGATCAGAAGGGTCAAGACAGAGTCTGATTTTTTTATTAGGTTTTTCAACAATTACCACTCTATTTATGCAAGCTACAGACTCAATATCATCTACTTTCATAATTGCACCCCTTTTAACAAGCCTATTTAATTCTAATTGTAATGGTTCACGCAAGCTGTAGGGAATTTTAGGTGTGGGATGACAAATTTGTTCATGAGGAACAGTTGGTATTGAACATTGTTTTGGGAATCTGCCATGTCCTTGAAACACATCTATGTTATCATTAATGAACTTTTCTTTACCTGTGTCTCCTTGGAGTTGAACTGTGTGAACTCGTTTGACCAAATTTAAAGACACACAGGCTGGCAGACCCAAAAGCATTGATTGACAGTCTACTACCATAAAATTTTCGTAGCATTCTTGATCTTTGAACCTACAATGAAGGTTCACCATTCCTACAGGCATTACTTTGGACCCCTGGAATGCTTCAAGGCTTCTGTTGCACGGCTTCAGTTGTAAATTAGTTTTTAACTGCTTATATACTCTGATGGGCATGACACTGACATCTGCCCCAGTGTCAATCCGGCACTTAATTGCTTTGTTCTCTATTTTGATTTCTTCAATCCAATCTTCCTTATTGGCACTTCCTTTCACACAACCACAGTAAATGGAGTCTTCAGAGTAGCTACTTTCCGTATCCTGAAAGTTGTTTTCCTCTGTTGCAACGGTACATATTTGTTTCCTTACTTTACAGCTAACTGCAAAGTGATTTAATATGCCACATTTGGAACATTTTTGTCCATAAGCCGGACATTGTCTCGGCCCATGAGTCTGCTGGCATCTGCGGCAATCAAATTTCTTTTCTAAAACTCTAGTTTTTCCTGGTATGTTTTTCTTCCTTTTTCCAATATTATTCACTCCGTCTACTTCCACTAAAGGGTTCATTTCTCTAACTTGAGACTTACTGATTTCTGTGGTTCTACAAATGTGTGCAGCTTTGTCTAGTGACAAATTGTCTATTCGCAACAGACTTTCTTGAAGTCCCTTATCATTTATGCCCTGTACTATTCTATCACGCAGCAATTGGTCTTCTATAGTGGTACTAGTCTGCGTATAATTACATTTCTCTATTAGCTGTCTTAGGCTGGTGTAGAAATTTTCAAAACTTTCGCCCTCCTCTTGTTTACGTTCATTGAACTTGTATCTTTCAAACACTTCGTTGCTTTTAGGGTTTACATAGCTCTCTATTTCTTCAACTACTCTACTAAAGTTTTCCATTTCTTTTTGAGTTAGTTTGAATGACTGAATTACCTTTGTAGATTCCGGGCCCATCATGTTTCTGAGTAATGATAATTTGATTTTGTCAGTGGCCTCATCTTGTCCGATGCCAACTAAATAGTCTTGGAACATACATTTCCACGATTTCCAATCCGCGGCTGCTGCTTGAGCTCTAACGTCGAAATTTGGAGGTAATTTCACTGGGTTAGACTCCCTCCATTTTGATTGTAACAAATTTAATCCACCTTAAACTTGGTGATCTGTAACCATTTCACAGCTACGACTGCGCCATGTTTTATCTCAATTAAACCAATTATTTGTTTAATTCTATTTATTGAATACTTGTTTCAATTACACGATATCAGCTTAACAAATTCTATATTTAGCCACAAGCACAGACATGGTTGATAGTCTTGTCGGCTCTCTCTACAGATAGGGTAATACCACAGACTATACAACACCATGAGTTTACACTAGTTCACGTGACCGTACTCGCTAGCGACGGCGTAAATTATTTGTATGGAGAATTGTACAGCGCCTCTAGCGGTCACTTACGGAAGTACAATTCTCCATACAAATCATTTACGCCGTCGCTAGCGAGTACGGTCACTGTAAACTAGTGTAAACTCATGGTAGTGGTGCAGGTATCAAAATCAAGGCAAACCACGAGACGAGGCGCGAGGCGCGCCTGTTCACACTCTCGTCTCGTGGCTCGTCTCGCAGTTCGTCTCGCCACTCGTACGCGAGTGTAAACCAGGTATGAAAACATTTGAGCAAACATTTGCAAGCTGGTCAGCCGTGATTGTGTCCACACAAAACACCTGTATCGCTTGTGAAACTAACGTAGATACGTGGATCTACGTGTATCTTCTGCTGGATTCACACGTCATAGCATTGTATTGATAGGGTTGACCGTTTCACAGATGCACTTTTGAAGTGAAACTAGAAGTTTGCGACTTCCAACAAGCGTTGCGTTAAACAAGCGTGCAACGCAAGTTGACGTATACGTTTATTTCGCATTTTATATATAATAACGGATGTTAAAACTTCGATAGTGCCATTTAGAACTCATACTGTCTGTGCAAAATGTATGAGACTTGATAAAAGCGCCATCTAGTGAGTAATTTAAACACATAGATGCATAAGTAAATTTAGTTCTTTAAGTTATTGCAGTAAGGTTCATATTGATGTATAAGTGCCTTTTTCATTTCCACATTACGAAGTTTCACTTCTTCCGGGAGGAGGAACTGCACGCACTATCATTTATTTATTTTATGCTTTTACCATAAATAGCTGTAGGACTCTCACGCAGGCAGCTTTGTGAACATTTGGTCGATTCTACGCCGAACAGCAATTTGCGCCGAATTGGAAACTGTTATACAAATATTTGCCTTCCTGCTATTTACAAGCAGTAAATTAAAGCGAGCTGTATGTACTGTATCTATACCTAACATTAGTGTGGTTAGGACGTAACGAGATGGTTTCATAGTCTTCATTATTCTGTGCAGTCGCTCTACCGTACCTATGGACCGTGGATGTTAAAGTGTCAAGAAGTTAAAATATTATTTTTTGGCTTGAAAATGTTCTTTAAACAAATAAAACTTAAAAGTTTTAAATGTAAACTTGCCATTTAGTTAGCTAGGAACTACATAATCATAATGATAGCCAAGGTAAGTAGTAAGTGAATCTAAATTTATGATTACGCAAGTGCTGTCCATTTAAAATACTAATTATGGCTAGCCAAAAGCATCGCCTCTATTCATCGACGCCATTTCGAGATAAATGCTTTTTAAAACTTTTTCTGTAGTTATTTAATTTTAATATAATGTAATGCATTTATTACATGTCAAATAAGTTATGACCTTCATTTGACATTGAAGTAGATGTGAAAGTAGTAAACTAAATGAAAAAATATTGAAATTAGTTTCTTATCAATTCAATTCAATCAATTTTTTACTCAATTCAATTCAATTCAATTCATTTATTTAAATAGTTTTAGTACATAGTAATAATTATTAGTAGGCACTTTACTTAATCTATGTTAGGTATTATATCTAGGTACTATACTAATCTTATAATTGACTTATCTATAAAAAAATATAAAAAATGGTTAATTTTTTTAGGCAATCCAAATTGCAAATTTTTAAACCGTTGTACAAATACGTCGACAGTTAGATGCATCAAGCGATAGAAAGACCACACACCAACAGACGAGTACAAAAATACAACTTGATAAATAGTCTATTTTAAAATAACAAAACAACAGATATTTCCAAGCTCAGCTAGTGAAGTACAATAAGAATAGCTTGTCTTCACAGTCGGGCAAATTTCTATCTTGCCTCGAGCCCCAGGGAAACAACTTGATATATTTAGACAAGAGTTCCGTAGCAAATTGTTAGTTATATCCCACTTAAAAAGTTCTATGCAAGCATACCAAGTACTAAAGTTCAGTTGGGTGATAAAAAGAGTTATAGTTTTATATTCACTCTGGCGTATTTAGTAAGGAGCGTAGTGGTAGAAATAGTTTGTCAGAATGAATCTAGCCAACAGTCCTGAAAATAGTTCATCCTACTAGTAAACATGCGCGTGTGTGTGTGCGTGTGTGTTTGCAAGCGAGCGAGATTTATTGTATTATATTTAGATTGTGAATGCAAATATATTTATTATGAAGGAAGCCGCGAATTAAAGCTAATGTAGGTAAATCTTCTATCTAATCTTCTAATATATAAAAATCTCGTGTCACGGTGTTTGTTATCGAACTCTTTCGAAACGATATGACCGATTTTTATGAAATTTTCTGCCTAAATTTGGTAGGTCTTACGCTATTTTTTATACCCCTAATATGGCAAAACAACGTTTGCTGGGTCAGCTAGTCTAATATATAAAAATCTCGTGTCACGGTGTTTGTTATCGAACTCCCCCTAAACGGCTTGACCGATTATTATGAATGCCAACAACTCTTTCTTAGTAAGAACATGTTCCAGTTATAATAATAAGTACTCATGTGCTGATATGTTTCACATTCGAAATTGCAAGACTTTGTGCCTGAAATAGGTTGTAAGAGTACTTACGTTGTTATCTTAGTATAAGTTCATTTTGTAAACTTAGATGTGGAATAGTTATTTCCAATGTATGTACGTAACTAGCTTCTTGCAAATCTAGTAGTTCAATAAAATATTACTTGTATTTGCTGCGATGTCTACTTAGATTATATTTTATCTGAGCATAAATTTAATAATGTAAATTAACTATATGTGGAAACTGATTTAGCTTATGTGTTAGCTATTGCCAATTATCTTAGAAGTGTTACTTTTAAGCTGTTTGTTTCCCACTAGATAAATAAATAAATAAAATAATATCTTTCTATCACCATCTTTACCGTTTGACAGAATGAAATAGTGAATGCGAAAGCAAGCGCGTTAGACAACACGGGCTCAGGTCATGAGAGCGACATAAGTTTTGAAAAGTCAACACCAGTGTAACAACGAAGCTTCGTATTTTACGATATTATATGCACTCTAAAAGGTTCCTTTGATACGGGGCCCCAGAATCGCAGTAAACAGAACGCGAAGAATCACGAAGCATTAATAAAAGAAAGCTACTTTTCACTTCTCATGCTCTTAAAATGTTACTTTAGTCTCTGCATATCGGGACTAAAGCTCTTTGTTGATCTCTAGGGATTAAAGTAATTTTTTTTTAATTTACTTTGGAAACCCCTAAACTGCCAATCACGGTGTTTGTGAATGGAGGATTATCGCCATTTTCAGTGACTCCATAGCGCTCCGTAGCGCCCTGCGCTTCGGTCTGTGGAAGCCTTTAGGGCGTGGAAATAACCTCAAAATGACAAAGAACTATAAAAATATTAAAAAAATAATAATTTCGTGAAACACGATGAATAATTAAATTACGAATATTAATCTATTTAATTATACTAAACATGAATTCATTTTATTCTGCATGTAAAGAAAGATTTCCTTTAGCTTAGGTGTTTTTTAATTTGTTTTTTTTTAAAGCGCTGTCGGTAAAGCAGTTCCCTGCTCTGTCGATAAAATAATTTTCATTTCACAAAGGTTCGATGTATTTTTTCATGGTATTCTATTTCGATGAAAATTTAAAAATAGACGTTAAGCTAATCGTAATTTTATGAAGGCTCACGAGATATAACTATAAAATATATAATTTCGAAGATGCAATATCATGTGTAGTTCGAGTTTTTTAACCAAATGTGAACGAATTAACACTAAATTGATGTTAAGTGATAATACAGACAGGGTGACACAAAAATGGTGATACAAAATTAGTGTTTCTTACTCAGTGAATGCTGGACAATATAAAGCTCTAATTTGTTTTAATTAGTCTTATTATATTTGAGGTGCCCATACATTGAGGTCGTGATTATGAACATCCTATACACCGTGAAATTTTAGTGGTTGGTTTCTCCCGAAACGAGGTGATTTAGTTTCGATTGTACAATCGATTTATAATTACTATTTTGACTAGAGTCAAAAATCCAATTGTGAAAAACGAAAGTCGAAAATGACCGCAAACCAATAGTAACGCTTCGTTGGTACAAGTAGCGTACGACCGTACGATAGGTTAGGTACCAACGAAGCGTTACTATTGGTTTGCGGTCATTTTCGACTTTCGTTTTTCACAATTGGATTTTTGACTCTAGTCAAAATAGTAATTATAAATCGATTGTACAATCGATACTAAATCACCTCGTTTCGGGAAAACAACCAATAAAATTTCACGGTGTATAAATTTTATCAGACTATTTTAAAAATTGAGTTAATGCATTATGTTAGCCAACATTATCCGAGTAAGAAACGCCAATTTTGTATCACCATTTTTGTGTATTTGTGTGGTAGCAAGTTTTGTAAAACTTTTTTTATTTAGGTACCACATCATCCTGTGTAAAAAATGACGTAAACCAGTAAAATGCGAGTCGGGCTCGTGCATGAAGGGTTCCGTACCTCCATACAAGGTTTTGAAGGAAACAAAAAAGAAAGCAAGAAAATACATTTATTTACACACATAATATATTTTTACATAAAAGACAGCACGAAGGCTTAAAAGTGAGAGAGGCTTTAAAAATAGTTCAGTAAAAAAATTATAAAGACCGAGTTAAGAACACTGAAGAAAGCAGATTTCTTGTTACGACCCGCTTTAATTTTTAATTTTATAAAAATAAAAAATGAAAATTTCAGCTATTACGGTTCAAGAAACAGAGCTCTGAGACAGATGGGCGGACAGACAGCGGAGTAATAGTGTCCAGATACCACCCTTTGGGTGCTGAAACCTAAAAATTTGAAAAAATAACATAATATTTGAACAACCCTTATCTAGTTTGTTTTACCAAAAGTTTACAAATACTATGTTCGATTTTAAATAAATAATTGGTATTAAAATTGAGTTTATACGATATTGTATTTTATTAAGATACCTAGTACATATAAACTACTTATACGAACGACAAACTGATAAGAAAACTCAAACAATCGAACAGTTTGTTATAGGTCGTTAAAATCAAAACACACCGATTGAAAACAGAACTGGCCGACACATAATATTATTTTATAATATTATGTATGTAAGAACCTGCCTATTTATTTATTTATTTAAGTATTCATCAATAAAAATTACAGCATTACAGTATACACCAATGCGCTGTCAAATTCAAAAAATACAAACAATACTTTAATAACTTATTTAGGGATTTTTGAAAAACGTCTTCGTCGCTTCCCTAAAACGACGGAACACCACACCCTCCGGCCAAAAGTCGGAGCGCAGGAACACCTGCTGGTGCTTGGCAGGCACTTGGAGCCTAAATGAGCTGAAGTATGAACGAAGATTATACCTACATTTCAAACTAAATACAAACTGAAATATAGATGCACAGAAAAAACCCCAGAAAAAAGACCAATGCTGGGAATCGAACCCAGGTCCTCAGCGTTCCGTGCTGCGTGCTTACCCCTACACCATCACTAGTCTAGAAGTTAGCGACGAATCTTTCCCATACATCGTACACTTCAGTCTGTTATAATCACATTTAGGCAGTGATAAAGCGCATCTATGTTATGCCCTCTACCGAGAGACTTCAACACTCCTTCGGAGCTACCCGCTCACCTGGACCAAGAGATGGCGCTACTAGGCCAACTTTTACAAGTTAAGTATGAAGTATCTTTTTCTATTTATTTTTTATTTTCTTCAACTTCATTTTTTTAGCTTTTTGTAGCTCCGAAGGAGTGTTGAAGTCTCTCGGTAGAGGGCATAACATAGATGCGCTTTATCACTGCCTAAATGTGATTATAACAGACTGAAGTGTACGATGTATGGGAAAGATTCGTCGCTAACTTCTAGACCAGTGATGGTGTAGGGGTAAGCACGCAGCACGGAACGCTGAGGACCTGGGTTCGATTCCCAGCATTGGTCTTTTTTCTGGGGTTTTTTCTGTGCATCTATATTTCAGTTTGTATTTAGTTTGAAATATATGGTTTCACGGGATGACCGTAAAAGTAATAAAAAAAAAATGAAGTTGAAGAAAATAAAAAACAAATAGAAAAAGATACTTCATACTTAACTTGTAAAAGTTGGCCTACTAGCGCCATCTCTTGGTCCAGGTGAGCGGGTAGCTCCGAAGGAGTGTTGAAGTCTCTCGGTAGAGGGCATAACATAGATGCGCTTTATCACTGCCTAAATGTGATTATAACAGACTGAAGTGTACGATGTATGGGAAAGATTCGTCGCTAACTTCTAGACCAGTGATGGTGTAGGGGTAAGCACGCAGCACGGAACGCTGAGGACCTGGGTTCGATTCCCAGCATTGGTCTTTTTTCTGGGGTTTTTTCTGTGCATCTATATTTCAGTTTGTATTTAGTTTGAAATATATGGTTTCACGGGATGACCGTAAAAGTAATAAAAAAAAAAAATGAAGTTGAAGAAAATAAAAAATAAATAGAAAAAGATACTTCATACTTAAATTATACCTACCTAAACGTCTCCAATATTCCTTTTTGTTCTTTGGGTGCATCAACTTTTTAGTGCCGCCCGTTGCTATGGTTACACATATTTTGTCTCTTTGACAACCTAAGCATTTTTCTATGAAACAGTATGAAGTGTCACTTGGACAACCAGGGACAGAGGACAGCTTGTAAGATCGGATAGTGTGACAAAGAGGCCAGAATGATTGATGATAATTAAGTAGTATAAGTTATTAGATAAGAGATAGCATAGATAAATGGGCTCGGGCCCAAGTACTAATGGTGATGCGTGGCAGAAAGACCAAAGTATGCGGAATGTCAGTACGAGAAGTAGCAAATGCGGGAACTGGCGTGTACGATGTTGTGAATATAGGCTCCTGCATTGTCGGAGGTATAGGAAAAAAAAACCAGGGACAGAATAAACAACATAAAAGAGTTGATTCACCCCTTTGACGGTGAAAGCTTGCACTGAAGGTAGATATAGTCAATATGTTAATTATAGTTATTTAACTACGAGACACTATACATCCCTGTATTTGTATTATGTATTTTTTCTTTAATTTTATATACGTACCTAATTTATATATGTTTGCGGACCACTTGCAGAAAAAAGTTTTGATTTTTCCTTATGGCTATAATAGAATAAAGTTTGCTGTGAATGAATAGTTATGGGGTGTGTTGGTTTGAATTTTATATGGTTAACTGTTCGCCTGGTGACCCTATGGTACAAACACGGATTCGGCCATCGTACTGAGAACTGTCGTAACTAATTTTAATCTTTTTAATCGCGACTAGAAGTTTATTCAACTGAACGCATTCCCAAGGATTTCCATGAAATTGAAACATATTGAGACTTACTCCGGTGGTATGAAGATGCGAAACAAAGTTCTCCGGCAGATGCGTTAATCTATTATCGTTAAGCAACAAGTTTTTCAGTCCAGTACTGAGAAACGCATCAAAGGGTATGCTTTCGATCTGGTTGTTACGCAGATCGACATAATCTAAAGATGGCTTGTACTGAAAGAAACCTTCAGGAATAAACTTCAGCATATTGTTATCGAACGATATACTTTTTATTTTAGTAAGGGGTTTTATTAAATCAACGTGTAAATTTCTGATACGGTTAAATGACAGACTTATTGTTGTTAGATTTACAGCATTTCTAAATGTTGCTGCGTTCATTTCTGAAATTTCATTATAATTTGCTTGAAAATAATCCATGAATGGGAGCACCACGCTGGTAAAGAATGATGGTACCTCTCGAAGATTACAATTATGCAATAGTAACGTGCGCAACTTCAACCCCTGAAACAGATAGGCTGGCGCGCCCTGCAAATTGTTATATCTTAAGTTTAAAAATTGTAAGGAATTACAGTTCCGAAATAAAGTAGGAGGCAAGTTCTTCCCTATAATCGAAGCATTTCTCATTGTTATCCGTTCTAAAGAAGTAAAGAGTTCGAATGTACGATCGTTTATATTGACAATAGGTATGTTCCTCACATCAATATTGATGAAATTTGGATAGATTTTTAGGCCGTTCAAATTTAGTGCTCTGTATTTGCATGCAGTTAAATGTATATCAGAAACGTAGGTATCAGTTACTCGTGGCGGTGCAACTGTCATAGTTATCTTTCCTCTATTTGTATAGGTAATGGTAGAGCAGCCAGGCCAAGTGACGACGCGGCCGGCGAGTGTGTCGCCGCACGCCGCCAGGACGCACGCCGCCGCGACCCACCGCGCTGCGCCAGCAGCCATGCCTGCCAAAGTTAACAAACAATTATGTATTTACTGTTTTAAACATTCGTGATTTTCACTCATAATCCCAGCCTACATACCTATATACGTCCCACTGCAGGGCACATACCTTCTCTCGGGATGAGAGCGCTTGGGCCGTAGTTCCCACGCGGGCCCAGTGCGGATTGGGAACTTCATACACACCATTGAATTTCGCACATAAATTCCGAAAAACTCAGAGATGCCATATGGTCAAACCACTAGGCAACCACCATAATTATTATACTAAACGGGACTTATCACACAAACAATATTTACCTCGACGTTTCGGCCACATTGCAGCAGCCGTGGTCACGAGTTAACGTCATTACTTTATCCGCGTGATCAATATAGAAAATCATGAAACTACCGTGAGACTCACTCATAGTGAAAATAAACGGATCAATCACGTCTTAAAACGAGTTTAACTGGACATGTTTCGGGCTAATCCGTAGCCCTTCCTCTCGGAGTCGCACGTCACGGCGGCTGCCAAACGTGCACACAACGCCAGCCGCAACGCAACCGCCACCGTGACGTGCGACTCCGAGAGGAAGGGCTACGGATTAGCCCGAAACATGTCGAGTTAAACTCGTTTTAAGACGTGAGTGGTCCGTTTATTTTCACTATAGAAAATCATGTAAAATTAGAGCTTTCTAGCGCTAACAATCTCCAAACTAACAATGTGCCGCGGACAGAAGAACGGATATGGTAAAACGGTAAAAAAATGTGCTTACCAATTTGAAGTTTATGCCAACAAATGCTAAAGATGGTTCTGGTTCTCACACAAAAAGCCAAAGAGCACTTTATTTATTTATTACTGACATAAGTATTTATTAACTTTTATTATTTTATTATTAAAATAATATCAAACGACACGTCCAATTGAGTATAAACGAATTCGAAAATTATCATCAAATTACTGATACGTGTTGACGGTGTTAAAATAACCGACAGGTTTATCTCAAATTTTGGTCAAAGTTCAGATCAAGTTGCAACAAATCAAAATATAACTGGTGCCGTCATCGCCGAATATAATGCATGCCCAGCAAAAATATGCAGTAATAAACGCGCCAAATCTCGATTGAGATGACATACTTACTGTACAAAGTTACTTTATCCCAGTAGGTACAGGCCAGATTTTAGTCAAAATTACCTTCTCATTTTCTTACATCACCTTCTAGGTTTGGGTTTATGGGATTTCACTACAGTAGTAGTAGTAGTAGTAGTAGTAGTACAGTAGTGGCCTGTACCTACTGGGATACTAAAGCCGCCCCTCGATATATCTTGTAGTTTGGCTCTTATGATTCCACGACAGGTACTCTATCTAGACTAGGGATGTGACGAATATTCGCATTCGCATTATGGGAATGATTCGCATCATTTTCAATATTCGCATCAACATTCGCATCAAACGATGCGAATATTTTGCGAATGCGAATTTGTGCAAGTTGTGACGTGTCGCGCATGCGCAGTGCGCGCAAACCGTCGTCACGTGATTCATTTTAACCAATAGCACAGAATAAGTAATAGTACTAACGTACAGAAGGATCACTCTCGAACAAAGGTCAACTTTAGGTATAAAACTTTCCTACTCCTACTGCGTACACGCGAAATTAAAACTTATCGTGTGATACGAGCGTTCATATTCCGTTGGGCACCGCTGATCCGAAACCAAGGGCACAGGGTTCCCACTCGCCCATATTTGGTAGGTACTTATATAAATCAAGAAAGATAACAGTGTGTATTAATTCAGTAAACTACCTTTAGTATGTAAGTAAGTTATTTATAATATCGTTTAGAAGTCATTGTTTGTTGCAAAAATCACAGAAAAAAAGATGCTTAATGACGCGCGACGCGACTAGCGTGCGCACTGAAGGCCGCGCGTCAACCTACTGCCATACTCCTCCTGGGAAGAGCGCCGGCCGAACATACCTAAACTGCGGAGTGAAACCCCCCTGCCAATAGGAAGAGTTTTTACTTTGCAGGGTGTTCGTGATTGTTCGATCAGTTCGGCTTGAATAGTTTTCGTTTTAACACACGGCGGCCACGACGTATAAAATACGCGTTCTTGAATCTACATAAGCACGATGACGTCTGTACACGCGTCAATGTGTGCGTAAGATACACAGGGCTGACCATCGCAAAAACCTAGTACTAATAAGTACTACCAATGACAAATATACAATAGGTACTGTACTAAGCCTCTAGTAACTTTGGTAACATTTTATCTTCTATTATTTAGGCTCATGATCATGAATGCACGGACATTTCTACGTTGTGTGTTTTTTTGATTTTAGGAAGTAGTTACCGGAGGTTCACGAATTGTGGTGAACTATTAGACTTTACATATTTATGTAAATAGAAAGATTATAGCGAATATATGTATGAATTCTTAAATATAATTTACAGATAGAAATGGACAAAGGTTTAATAATTAGTATTATTTATTTGCTCTGGAAGATATTGTATAGCAATATGGAATTATACTCGTAAAGGAGGAGCCCTCTCCCCGCTCCGTCCAGTAGAGCTCGACGCCACGCTGGTCGCTCTCCCTCGAGCCTACCACGACCATTGCAAAGGGAACACCAAACTATGTCGCCCGTCTATAGATCGTATGTATCAGTCACCAAATGAATAAGAGGACAATCAAGAATGTAGTTACCCCTGTGGTAGGATTTTATTATTCCTAAAATTTACACGGAGTAACTACTCTACTCACTTGAGACTAATTCTATTCCCCCCTTAGACTCTAGTATAATAAGAAGGTACTTCGATTAGTGTATGAGTAAGCTGAAGGACACTCCATTACTTAGTCTACAACCCAGATCGAGTAATTGGCCTCCCCCCACGTACCTCCCTAAGACACCCAGTCCTGCACGGATCACCTCTAGGGATGAATATCCTTAGCTGCAACCTCACTAATGACACCTATTGCCGAGCGAGTAAGTAGACACCCCGTTGGACTACGCATAGCCACTACGTGCCGATTGGTCAGACCGAACACTAGGGGGCAACCTTCAGCAAGCCAGAGGCAGTAGTACTGGCCCTTGGAGACCATACGCATATCACCAATCCTCGCAACCAAAATAATAATTTTGATAATCTACAGACCGCATAATGAAAGCTTCACATCAACTGTTGCTTAGCCTAGCCATCGCAACTGTATCGTCTGTACTATGGCACGTGATGGTGTAGCTGCGTGCTATCTGGACCATTCCACTTGGTCGGTCGTAACTATACTGGCATTTGTGCCTACCAGTATTGTCACTTCCCCACTCTCAGAGTAATAGTACGGATAGAAGTGTGGGAAATACTTTCTCTATACAAGTATAGCATGTCGTTATTTATTATAAAAATGGACTCACATTTATTTTATTTATAAAGAAATAAATCCGCAGCGCAGGCTTCGTCAAGCAAACATTGTTATCCGCAACAAGCTTCGTCATACTTCGTCGTTCTCTATACTGGTCTGATTAAATCCAAGTTTAATACTGAGGACTGGTAATTATTAGTGATTTAATTTAGTCTCCAGTATTGTGAAAACCCAGTTCTAGTTTCTAATAGGTTAACAGATTTTATACCAAAACCAAGGGATGAATTTTGAAAATGATATTCTTCCACAAGAACAAATAAAATAGGTAAAACAATACACCATAAGCCTAAATGGATTTGTATAACAACACAACAAAGGTAATAAACAGTAATAATATTGCCGTTTATCCATTCCTATCAGTAACAGATTGTCCCCTAATATTTATTTATTATTTATTTATTTATTTATTGATCAATTACTTTCCAAAGATAAGGTCATGGTGAAAACACAAGGTTAAATAACATTAAACCCTATTAAAATTATACTGGGAGTCCTTACCTAGGAAGTACAACTGTTTCACTGTTTAAATACTCTGCGGTATTATCGAAGATAGGTTTCCCAGTAGGTTACAAGATCTCCGGTAGCTTAGATAATATTCACTTCAAATATTACTTCAAGACAAGGTCTTCAATAGCTCAGATAATATTCACTTCAAATACTTCAAGACGAAAGTACAACAACATAAACGCACAAGGTTCTCAGTCAGAGTATTGTTCGGGTCCACTGTCAATTATCGAAGATAATTCCTTTCGGATTTCAAAAAGATTTAAATTTAAAGAATAATTCCAAGAGAAAAGACAATAAAAAATAAATTCAATTCAAAACATTGTATAGCTGAACTCAAAGTGGTTTCTCAATATCAAATGCCACTAGACATTCTAATTTATTTAAAGAAAGATTCAATTGGCCTGTTCTAAAATTTAAATATTTAAATTTATTGTCTTTTTTATTTGTATTAGCTAAATAGAACTCTATTACCCATTTTGACATTAACTGTCAGTCATCAAAATTTCGTTTAAAATTAAACCTTAGTTTTTGTTGACCTAAACGTATATCTTACTATGTAGATTTGTTCTATACGCATGATTTCAATAAATTTTTAATCGCGAGAATCAACCCCGGTAGGTTTAAGTTAAGGTCGCGTTTGATTAAAATATATGGAGGTCCGATATAGCTGAAAGGAATTATTTGTATTAGTTCCTACCGACAAGTTAAATAAAAATTATAAAGACACTTAGCTAAGATTATAGTCCAGACGCATTGCGCTCCCGGCATACAGCTCTGAAATCTGCATCTGCAACCTCCTCACAGCTTACAGCATCTCGCAGCTCTCAGCAGACCTCCGATCGGGAACCCGCCGTCATATCCAGTGAATGGATATCCATGTCAAACAAATTATATATTAATAATATATCAAAATCATTATTCAGTCCTGTATGGTTCAGGTGATTCCATAGATCATGTATCTCTGAAATGTCAATTGTATTGGTCCAGTAACTCCAGTGCCTGACGTATAGTGGTTATAATAATATACCGGAACTAAGTCCATTATGCTTTGCTTGAAGTTATAAATTATTACTGGATTTCCAATCGTCACTTTAATCACTGTCATAATTTCATGTAGTTCATCAATACTCCATTGTCCAAATTCCCCATCAATCCCAAATAAAACATCAGTATTTTGACTTACACGTCAAGTGATCCCTCTCGGTCTTCGCTCCCTCAGTCGTTGACGTAGACTCCTCATTTCTATTCTTCTATTTCACATGACTGCTGACGTCACGCGCCTCTAGGCTCCCGCTATTTCTGAAAATTGTTAAATTATCCTGCCTATTTGGGTTGCCGCTGTAACAGCAAATAATAAACAGAATAAAATAAATATTTAAGGGGCTCCCGTATGGGAACAAACGTGATTTTTTTGCTCGTTTTTGCTCGATATTGATAATGGCAACCGGTAGAAGATTGAAATATTCACAGAATATTTAGTATTCACTTTAAAAATAAATAATTAAATTAAAATCAAACAAATATTTAAGGGGGGCTCCCATACAATAAGCGTGTTTTTTGGCCGTCTTTATAGATAGGTAATGGTACAGAACCCTTCGTGCGCGAGTCCAACTCGCACTTGGCCGGTTTTTATTAGGTATACTTTCTAATTCCTATGGTTCCATAGAAACGGAAATATTCAGGAAAAAATTGTTTTCTTATTCCAATTTTTTCTTTAAAAATAAGACGAGACGAATGTTGAAATTTTAATAGCCCTTACTAATGACGTGGTACACCATCAGAAAAAAAATCAGGCCGAATAGCTATTAGGGCACAAGATGGTATCTTATCCTGCCACGGCTTTTCGAAAATTTCGAGGTGCGAGACCGGACTCGAACCCGCGACCCTCTGCTTGAGAGGCTTATAGGTCAAGTGGCTACCGCAGCTTTTTATTTCATAGCAGTCGTTGACTTTTTTTTTATTGTGAGAGGGAGGCAAACGAGCACGCGGGTCATCTGATGGAAAATGATACAATACAATACAATACAATGACTCTTTATTGTACACCAGAAATAGTAAGCGATACCGAAAACAGGTACACAGAGAGAAAGTTACAAGGTAAGCTATAGGTAACCTTATCGCTTAAGAGCGATCTCTTCCAGGCAACCCTTTAATAGAAAGAAGGAAAGACTAGTTTACAGCAGGTGGTGCATCAACAGTGGATCAGAAAAATTAAAACGCAACAAAAATAGTGAAAATTTCACTATCTGTACTATTTTTGTTGCGTTTTAATTTTTCTGATCCACTGTTGATGCACCACCTGCTGTAAACTAGTCTTTCCTTCTTTCTATTAAAGGGTTGCCTGGAAGAGATCGCTCTTAAGCGATAAATGGAAGGAATTGAGATTTTTTGAAAATTTAAATTTATGAAATAATAGGTGTCTTTTAATATACTCTTATCTCTTTTTAGGGTTCCGTAGTCAACTAGGAACCCTTATAGTTTCGCCATGTCTGTCCGTCTGTCTGTCTGTCTGTCTGTCTGTCTGTCCGCGGCTATGCTCAGAGACTGTTAGTACTAGAAAGCTGTAATTTGGCATGAATATATATATCAGTCACGCCGACAATGTGATTATATAAACAAAAGTAAAAAAAAAATTTTAAGGTACCTCCCATAGACGTGAAGTGGGGGTGATTTTTTTTTCTCGACTAACCCTATAGTGTGAGGTATCATTGGATAGGTATTTGAAAATAAATAGAGGTTTGCTAAAACCATTTTTTGATTAAGTGAATATTTTCGGAGATATTCACTCCGAAAGTTCAAAATAATGTGAAATGTAAATATGAAAAAAATCACGTAAGTTAAACTTAATAAAAACTTTCTAGTAAAATTATTTTCAACTTAATCAGTTGAGCAGTTTTAAAGTTTTTGTAAAAAAATATTTCTAAATTAAGATTGTAATTTAACCGCCATTGCAAGCATTTTTTTTTCTTTAAGTACATATAAGATCACGCTAACAGTATCTTCTTTCAAATAAAAAAAGTAAAATTGAAATCGGTTCATATAATAAAGAATTACATCTGAAAAACCATCAACATACATACTAGTTCTAGTAGACTAGTTACCCGATTCGCCGATAGATGGCGCTGTACCGCCGACGTTGAAATTCTGCGCGCGGTGGGAGTTGGGACCAAAACAACCACATTAATAAAGTATGCAAAGATTTTTTCGTACCTGCTACGGAACCCTATCTTGGGCGTGTCCGACACGCTCTTGGCCGGTTTTTTTGACTATCCTTTTTCTAGTAGTTGCAACAACCCTCTATAGATATCAAAAGTTTACATGTCATTAATTTGACGCAAACTAATTAAGTCCATGGAGTGCAGTATTTATTTGATATCAAACGTCACTTAATAAATGCGGCAATTGATGGACGGTCGCCAGTGTTCGGAAATCGTCGTAAACTGCGAATTGTCTCTTGCTAAAGGCCGATGTGCAATCTTTATCGCCGGGAACTGTACATCTACTCATACATATATCACCACCGCCCATAAATATTAACAACTCAAAGAGAGTCACTAATCTGTTGCCGGCCTTTAAAGGAAGTGTAGACCCTTTCCTTGAAAGCCCCGATGTCATAGTTGTCTGGAAATTGACTGTTAGCTTCCCGTCCATACATTTCAATCGCAGCTTTGTGTGCAGTTTGCATGCAGTTTTACTGACTGCTATATAACTATATTGTTTTAACTTTCGTGGTTTTCACTCAAATTATCACGACACGGGACTTTTTTTTTTTTTATAAATTATATTATCCGCAATCAGTCAAAAGACATTTATCGGATTTGGTGAGGGTGAGTTTAGACTTGTAAGGGAATAAGGCCTTTGTCCTATTCTCCTTTTATAAAACTTGGCGTCTTTTCAGCCTTTTGGTGCTATTGGTGGCATCCAGTAGATGCACTGCCAGTGGGTTAGGATGCCCGGCTAAGCGAGCTGCATGAGACTCGTTGTATCGCTCGATTTCTTCGGCAACTGTTGGCATGCCCAAATGCTCATGGATTTCATCGTTTCTCACAAACCACGGTCCATTCACTATTTGTCTGAGACTTATCACGCAAACAATATTGACCTCGACGTTTCAGCCATGTCACGTTCGTTTGGCCGCGCGCGTCTTTCGAACTACCCGCACTTGATCGTTATTTTTAATCGGCACCCCATCACACCAACACACAACACTTACAACGTCCGCCGGCCTCTTCGTACATTCATCCCGACGCCGACATTTATTAATTACAGGTGTCCAAAATTAACCATCTCAGTTACCTTGCGCCCCGTCACACCCTCACCCCTCTTCCTTTCTCTAGTAATGCACTGACTAAGACAGACAAATGATACGTGCTCGCGTGCGGTTGTGTGTGCTGTGAATTTGTGTCCTGTAACCCTAAAAGTGACTTTATCCCATGGGAACATCCTCGCCGCAGCAGTAGTCGAACCCAGGTACCGGGCACGTTGACTTTCACTGACTGTAACTTTCTCCATTTCATAATTTCTTCCTTAAACAACAGGATTCCATGAAGACGAAAGTTTGTGTAATAGTTATGTGCAATATAACGACCGCTTTAGCCTAGTTGGTAGTGATCCTGCCTACGAAGCAAGAGGTCCTGGGTTCGAATCCCGGTAAGGGCATTTATTTGTGTAATGAGCACGAATATTTGTTCCTGAGTCATGGATGTTTTCTATGTATTTAAATAAGTATTTATTTATCTATATGTATAAGTATGTTTATCGTCGTCTAGTATCCATAGTACAAGCTTTGCTTAGTTTGGGACTAGGTCGATTTGTGTAAGATTGTCCCCTAATATATTTTTTTATAACTGTAATTTAAAAAGACTGTTGCGTACTTTTATAAATTTAGCTAAAGTTATAACAACGTTGGGAGCGACTGAGATAAAATCTGGGCTTTACGAGCTGGCAACGTCTCGGGGTGCTTATCAGTTGAGTTAGGACGTCTTGACAAATTCACGGGCTAAGTTTTCGGGTCTCGAGCGTGTGGTAATCATGTATTAAAAGGGAGTTAGCACAAGATTTTTTAATCTGTTCACCCGACAGTCGAAGGAGGATTATAAGATAAAAAGATAAGATAAATTTATTAAAAACTAGCTTTTGCCCGCGACTACGTCCGCGTGGAATTAGTAATTTGGGCAGCTTATTTTTTTTATCCAATTTGCTCTTTCATCAATTATGGCTCTCCTTAGTTCCTCGATATAAAAAAAATTACCCGCCCCCGCACCCCCCGCACTCCCGCGTTCACATGCAACACCGTATTCCCAAGTCAAGCGTGCCTATAGAAGTTTTACTTCAAAAACCCCCGATTTTTAAACATTCTTCCGCTCCGCTCCACTCCTATTGGTGTAAGCGTGATGATATAGCCTATAGCCTTCCTCGATAAATGTGCTATCTAACACTGAAAGAATTTTTCAAATCGGAGCAGTAGTTCCTGAGATTAGCGCGTTCAAACAAAAAAACCTGTTCGATAAATTCTTAAAATAGACGTATCTTTCTTATTTGTGAACCGATTCAAATGAAACAAACACTAAATGTTAATCCAAGAAAATACCAACATATCATGGACCAGACATTTTCCTGGTCAGCTCAGGTTGCTGAGGTCAGTCGGAAACTTTTTGCCTCACTTCACTCGCTCAGACGCTTGCAAAATTTCCTGCCTCTCCAAACCAAAATTACCCTAGCTCAGTCTCTTTTACTTCCTTTGCTCGACTATGGTGATGTTGGTTATTTGGACCTTGCTGAGGGGTTGCTTGACAAGCTTGACCGCCTTCAAAACGTGTGTATCCGGTATATCTTTGGTCTCCGTAAATACGACCACGTTTCTCACTTTCGCGCACAGCTGAGGTGGTTGCCCATCAGGGAGCGTAGGAACATCCACGTTCTGTCATTGCTTTTCAACACTCTTTTTAATCCTTCCGCCCCTTTATACCTTTCCGAGCGTTTCAGCTACTTGGCTGAAGGAAGCCAGCATCGTTTGCGGTCGAGTACCAATCTTCTTTTGGCCTGTCCTTCTACTTCTTCCAAAATTTACTCAAAATCATTTACTGTGCAATCTGCTAGACTGTGGAATCGATTACCCACCTCCATTAGGCAATCTCCCTCCGTGGTGTCGTTCAGGGAAGCTTTGAAGAAGATGTGGCTCACACCATCACTTTAATATATTGAGAACACTGCTTATTTATTATATGTATTTTGCATATATATGTTGTATATGGTAGTATATTTTTATTAGGTTTCTTTATATTATGAGTTTATGTATTGTATTTACTAAAAGTTGTATTGTAGCCTTTGCTTTGTCCGACTGTATTATTTTGACTTACTCTTTGTCGGTCCCTTACTAAATGCTCCTTTCATCCACTCAAGGGTTGACTGGTAGAGATCCCTTAAAGGGATAAGTTCGCCTTTGTACATGCATTTCAACGGTTGTCAATAATGTATTTCTTTTTTCCTTATTTTTGTACAATAAAGAGTTTACATACATACATACATATCAGTGAAAACCGCATCCTTCTAGGTTAAGCCGTTTCTGAGATTAGCGCGCACAAACGCACAGACAAACAGACAAACAGACAAACAGACAAACAGGCAAACAGACAAACAGACAAACAGACAATAATTCTAAAAATCATTGTTTTGGGTTCTATTGTGCTAATAAATAGCCCTAGTGACAGTTTTTCTCAAATATCTTCAATGTACAGACACCGACTTGTTACAGATTTATTATATGTATAGATTTGATTTTAACAGAAAAACTTAAATAGGTACAAGGTTTCCTTATAAATCTAAGTAACTAACACATGAGCCCGAACTAGGAAAACCTGTTTTTCGAGCGTATGTATTTGAGTTTCTTGCCGGTTTCTTCTCAACTGGGTTTTTCTGAACCGGTGGTAGATTCTTCGACGTTCATAGGAGCATCAATTTGATGCCTAAATTGAAAAAATTGAATAAAGGAAAAAAAAAGAAATAGAAAGTATGTATGTATGTATGTATCATTATTAGGCACGCCCTGCAGCCTAAACGGCTCAATGGATTTTGAAGTGTGAGGTGTCATTAGATTCGTCTCAGTTCCGAGAGTGACATAGGATATATATTTTTCCGGGAGTCCCATGGGAATGGGAATTAAGTATACAGGCGGGTTTTTTTTCATCTAGTATTCAAATTAAAGTTATTACGAGGCTTACTCAGCTCAGAGTCGCTCAACAAGGTATGGAGCGGGTTATGCTCGGGGTTTCTCTACGGGAGCGAATCAGGAATGAGGAGATCACTTTTTAAGTAAAGTTATTGTCACCCTACACATGGTTAAGTCAATGCCTAAAACCTCTTTGACAAGTCAGTTTCTTGCACATACTTTGACGTGAGACCTGTCAAGTTCCCTGCCAAAGCTATGAGCCTATGACACTTGACACAACTGCTTAAGGTGGAAGCGCACGCTCTAGGCGCGAAATTCAAACCTACAACCCCCAAACCCCCTAAACCCAACCCCCCAACATCCCCCACCCCATTTCCCAAACCCCCCCCCAACCCCACACCCTTACCCCCAATCCCCTAAACCCCCCTTACCCCCCTCCTCAGTTTACAAACCCCCGAACCACCTAAACCCAACCCCCCTAACACCGAACACCCCAAACCCCCGGAAACCCCCCCTCCCCCCTCCCCCACCCCGCCACCTGCCCCCCAACCCCTCCCACACCCCCCACCCCGCCACCTACCGCCCCCCCTTCCAGTTCCATCATCAAACCTTTGTTACCATCTAGGCCTCTTACCCCCTCCCCATTTCCCACAACCCCCCAAAATCACTTACCCCCGAACCCCCCAACACCCCCACCCTATGACACTTGACACAACTGCTTAAGGTGGAAGCGCACGCTCTAGGCGCGAAATTCAAACTTTGTACAGTTTTTAATTTATTGTGGGTAAACGGTGTAACTGTTTAACTTCATGTGGTACTTGCGGTTATAAAACAGTGTTCTTTATATTATTGTGTAATTTTTTTTAAGAATAAAACTGTTTGCTTGAAATAAAAGTTGTCAAAGCGTTGCAATTCCGAATTTCAATGTTTGACAACATTGACCTATAATAACAACTAGACTCCCAATCACGCTCAAAAACTGTCGGAAGCAAAAGCCTACACACGCGTCTATTGTGCAGGCTTTTGGTTCAGTTGTGTTTCGACCGCGCGTTGATTACAACGTCATTTCTCGCCCCGTATTCGTATATGTCTCTTTCGCACCGTAATCAAACTCACGAGAAAAAAAGAGACAGACAGTCTAGCTTCCGCTTCGCATGACCACTCCACTGCATTCTTTACTCTTTAGGCGGTTTCCAGCGCGTGACGTCATGTCACTACTTCGAACGATCGTATTCAATTGACATTAAACATTACTGCTACGAAACAAGGTGTTAATTTGAATGAATGCTGTTAATTTTATCTGTATAAATTGATGTATAACTACACACAACGCCGCTCGGACGTTTTTTGAGGAACTTTTGTTAAGCGATTGGGTGTCTTGTTGTTATTATAGGTCAATGTTTGACAACTTTTATATCAAGCTAACAGTTTTATTCTTTAAAAGCTTTACACAATAATATAAATAACACTGTTTTACAACCGCAAGTACCATATGAAGTTAAACAGTTACACCGTTTACCCACAGTAAATTAATACCTGTAAAAATTTTGAATTTGGCGCCTAGAGCGTGCCGTTCCACCTTAATTTCAACAAATGCAGGATGACCATGCATTCGGTGAATGGAAGAACTTTTATCAATAACGTTATTTTTTTTAAATTAAACAGAGACCTAAATATTAGCAGTTGATCAGTATGGTAGCTAAGATTTTAAAGTGTGCAACACATTTAAACATAATATAAGAATAACGTCGCGTGTGAGCTATAGGGAACCAAGATCTTGGGCTAAATTCAGGAACGGCCCAACACGCTTTGCGAGCGGTAATTCGATCGTTTGCGAGTGGATAGGGATGAACTGCTATTCAGGAACGCCAAAAATCACTGGTTTGCGAGAGGTGTGGGCTGAGCTTGGGATGAGCCTTATTTTCCAAGAAAGAAAAAAATAAGTATCTCATGAACCGTGATAGCTAGACAGTTAAAATTTTCACCGATTATGGATACTATGGCCGCTACAACAACAGAAAATAGAAACATTATTTAATCTAACATTAAGGGGGGTCCCGAATAATCAACATAAAATAATCCCACATGGCGTACATTTTACTTCGAGAATGGCTAACACTAATTATTATAGATACGGCTGTTTACGGCGTATATTTTAACATAGCAAAAAATTACTACGGAACCTCGGTGCGCGAGTCCGACTCACACTTGGCCGTTTTTTATTACAAACAGCGTAAGTACACGTCCGCTATTTTGTAAGCTATCGTCATCCTAGGATTTGATTGGCCATCACATTTTATGGATAAGTATGCCTATTGGGCCGCCTATACACTTTTATTACGGGTCTATATTAATAATGCCGCGAAGGAACAGGGTAGACTCGATAAAAATCTGTCCCAAACTACGAAACTTAAATTCATGTTTCAGGATTATATGTTTTTGACACCGCCGATACCATCCCCAATTTATTTAAACGTGTAGGGGACATCGAGGACAGTTGTGACAAAGGAGAGTAGTGACAACGTCGATTTTTTAGAACTTATTAACTGCTAGCGAGCTCGCAATAGCGCGCGTTTTTTAGTTCAAGTCTCGAGCTATTAAACAAGCGCTGTTGCGAGCTTGCTAGCAGTAAATAAGTTCCCAATAATCGACGATGTCACAACTCTCCTCCGTCACAACTCTCCTCGGTCTCCCCAACTTAAGCATTTTACACCTCCACTGAACGAATATAATTTATTAAATTTTGTTATGATTGGTAAAAAAAAAAAAATTAAAAATTTAAACTGTTTATTTCAGAAAAAAAATACACTTTATACAGCATTTACTTTAATCCTTAATTTGTAGGATTGTTGCAGTTAATAATAATATTAGTTACCTACTTAGTTACTTACTGTTTGGCAAATCATCACTACCCATTAATATCATAAACCTTTTTGTTAAAGAGGTTGGTCTAAGTGAAGTACAAGGGTAGAGAGTGATGGAAATCATTTGAGTGCTCGGCTCGATCTATTATGTAGTATATGTAGTAGTAACTTTAAGCTCTAGGCAAAAGCTGGTCAAAGAATTTTGACTTGAGACATTGCGGTATATTGGATCCGCGCAAGAACCAAAGTCACAGACATAGCTCAAAGAATCGCCAGACTCAAGTCGCAGTGGGCAGGGCATATCGCTCGTAGAACTGATGGCCGATGGGGCAAAAAGTTTATCGAGTGGCGTCCACGGACCGGAAAACGTAGTGTAAGTAGGCCTCCAACAAGATGGAGCGACGACCTGCAGGCTTATTGTCTAACGCTTCTGACGCTTGCCTTCGCAATCACTATTTCTTTCTATCAAACGGTATAAGATGATGACAGAAAGAGATGGTGAAAGCGAAGGCAAGCGTCAGAAGCGTTAGACAATTCGGGCTCAGGTTAAGGTTGCGGGATCGCGTTGGATGCGGATGGCACGGGACCGATCTGTTTGGCGAGCCTTGGGGGAGGCCTATGTTCAGCAGTGGACGTCTTTCGGCGGAAATGATGTTTATGATTTCCGAAGGTAAAACCATGTCAATGCATTTATTTACACTACCTGTTTAGAGACAGTCGTTAATCACGGTCGCGTTGCTATGGTGGGTGGTTGTAAATTGATTCCGCCGTGGGCGGCTAGGGCGGCCTGAATGCCAAAGGGCGGCTGAGCGCCCGCCCACGCCCGCGTGGGCTGAAGCTTTAGGATTTAACGATAGTTATCACTACATATTCAGTAGTGGCAGAGCCATGTTGTAGCTAGCCGCTGCATCACGAATGTGCCGGCTCGTCCGGGTCAGTACCACCCACCCTCTCACAGAACACCGGCGTGAAGCAGCAGCAGTACTTCCTCCTGCCTGCTGCATTTCGTACGGTCAGTGAGAGCGCCGGGGGCCCAATAACTCTCCCCCTCTCTCTCCCCTATTCCCTCTCCTTTTTAAAGGCCGGCAACAGATCAGTGACTCTCTTTGAGTTGTTGATATTTATGGGCGATGGTGATCATTTTCCATCAGATGACCCGCTTGCTCGTTTACCTCCCTCTCATAATAAAAAAAATGTAAAAGAGAAAGGTAAAAATCCTACGCAAACTTTTTTTTTATAAATTCATGGTACAATTGACACCAATTGAACTAGTAGTTAGTTGAAGAATATTTGTATTGTATTTATTGTAGTCCCAAACTAAGTACAGCTTGTACTATGGGTACAAGACAACAGATAAACATACTTATATAGATAGGTATACATACTTAAATACGTATTAAATTGAACATCCAAGACTCGAGCACCAACATTTGCATTTTTCACACAAACATCTGCCCCGACCGGGAATCGAACCCGGGACCTCAAAGCTTCGTAGTCAGGTTCTCTAACAACTAGGTTATCCGGTCGGTGAATACGGCGAATACGTTTCTAATTCAGCGCAGTTATGTTTAATTAGTATTAGCTGTTATCAAATTACAAATGATACATAGTTGACCTCCCACTAGCAATTTATTTTCATTTTTTTTTTCTTTTATTTCATTTATAATATCTGAAGAAACCTTCATTATACACACATCCGCACTGGGCCCACGTGAGAACTACGGGCCAACCCCTCTCATTCTGAGAGGAGGCCTGTACCCTGCAGTGGAACGTATACACCGTGAAATTTTAGTGGTTGTTTTCCCGAAACGAGGTGATTTAGTTACGATTGTACAATCGATTTATAATTACTATTTTGACTAGAGTCAAAAATCCAATTGTGAAAAACGAAAGTCGAAAATGACCGCAAACCAATAGTAACGCTTCGTTGGTACAAGTAGCGTACGATCGTACGATAGGTTAGGTACCAACGGAGCGTTACTATTGGTTTGCGGTCATTTTCGACTTTCGTTTTTCACAATTGGATTTTTGACTCTAGTCAAAATAGTAATTATAAATCGATTGTACAATCGATACTAAATCACCTCGTTTCGGGAAAACAACCACTAAAATTTCACGGTGTATAGGCTGGGATGATGATGATGTCCATGACATCGTTTTCTAAAGAAAATGAACAATGCTTTCTAATGAACCACATTTTCATTCAGATTGTTTGCATTCCCCCTCCCCGCTCCCCATCCCGTACGTAAATCAATTAGGACGAGCCTTCCTTAATGCCACAGCAAAATTACCAAAAACAGTACACCGTACAGTCGAGGAATAGTAGATTGTTCAACAAGGAAGGAAAAGAACCAATATCATACGAGGTAACTTGGCACCCGAGCACAGCGTGACATTGATTTTTCCCGAGTTAAACATTTCATTTCGACTAAAAGGAAGTCAGAAAGTCAGAAAATATAAGTATAAATAAATATAAATGTCTAAACTGTTCAATATGATCGTTGTAAAATATTTCAAT
The DNA here is from genome assembly GCA_947859365.1 of Archips crataeganus. Taxonomy (NCBI): domain Eukaryota; kingdom Metazoa; phylum Arthropoda; class Insecta; order Lepidoptera; family Tortricidae; genus Archips; species Archips crataeganus. The sequence goes on from OX402066.1 coordinate 1,997,493, forward strand.
AGACTATATTGTTCAGCAATAATTTTATTAATTTCACAAAATTTAAAATGTTCAATATAATAATCATTGAAAACAGTAGACAAGGTATGTACTTATTTAAATTTTAGTGGTTGTTTTCCCGAAACGAGGTGATTTAGTATCGATTGTACAATCGATTTATAATTACTATTTTGACTAGAGCCAAAAATCCAATTGTGAAAAACGAAAGTCGAAAATGACCGCAAACCAATAGTAACGCTTCGTTGGTACCTAACCTATCGTACGATCGTACGCTACTTGCACCAACGAAGCGTTACTATTGGTTTGCGGTCATTTACGACTTTCGTTTTTCACAATTGGATTTTTGACTCTAGTCAAAATAGTAATTATGAATCGATTGTACAATCGAAACTAAATCACCTCGTTTCGGGAAAACAACCACTAAAATTTCACGGTGTATAAATGGCAACCGTTACTGACTGCTCTATCAACGCACAGCTCGAATCACTCAATTCAAAAAAAGAAAAAAAAAGAAAAAGAAAGATAAAAGAAAAGAGAGAAAAGAAGAAAAGAGCGTACTCCTACCTAAAAGGCCGGCAACGCACTTGTGACTCTTCCGGTGTCGCAGGTGTCCATGGGCGACGGTAATCGTTTACCATCAGGCGATACTTTAAACATGAAACTACCGTGAGACTCACTCATAGTGAAAATAAACAGATCACTCACGTCTCAAAACGAGTTTAGACGTGAGTGATCCGTTTATTTTCACTATCAGGCGATCCGTTTGCTCATTTGCCCCTATACCATAAAAAAATAGCTAGCTATTACGGCATAAGCATCCGCTAAGAAGGAATTTTTCGAAATTCCCACGGGATAGGGAATAAATGGAATTTATATTTTCGCTTAAAAGTGGGCCTATCTCCGTAATTATAATTATTAGAGACTTAAAATTTCGCATGAAAATCCAACGGGATAACGAAAACATGGGATTTATACATTTAATTCAATGGGACCCTATGACAGTAACTATACTTTTAGGTAGGATTGTAGAGGTGTAGTAAAAATTAACGACCGCTTTAGCCTAGTTGGTAGTGACCCTGCCTACGAAGCAAGAGGTCCTGGGTTCAAATCCCGGTAAGGGCATTTATTTGTGTGATGAGCACGAATATTTGTTCCTGAGTTATGGATGTTTTCTATGTATTTAAGTATTTATTTATCTATATAAGTATGTTTATCGTCGTCTAGTACCCATAGTACAAGCTTTGCTTAGTTTGGGACTAGGTCGATTTGTGTAAGATTTTCCACTAATATATTTATATTCATTTATTTAAATGAATTTTGGGAATTTCCCGCGGGATAGAGATAGAGAGTTGTTTAAAAAAAAACCATTGTAACCGTATTCTGGCAAATAAGTTGATTGCTCGTTTGCCACCCTATCATAATAAGAAAATAGCCTCAGATTCCTGTTGCTTTACTGTTTCCAAGATGGCGTCTGTGTTTCCGTTATTGGCTCCTATTTCCGCTTCCGGTGATCGCCGGATCACCGCGGGGGTGGATTTGATTTGTTTCCCGAGGCTCGTAGGTTTGCGGCAAGGTCCAAGGTACAGGTGGTACAGGTGTAGGGTCAGGTGCAGGGTACAAGGCGAAGGGGTGGCTAACTTTACAATTGTCTCCAATTTGTTTGTGAGTGTTAATTAGGAATTGTCTGTGCTGCTTGTATTTATTGTAAAGTTGATGGAAAAATATTTATATATCCCTTAAGGGGATAAGTTCGCCTTTGTACATGCATTTCAACGGTTGTCAATAATGTTTTTCTTTTTTTTTCCTTATTTTTGTACAATAAAGAGTTTACATACATACATACATATTTGAAATCAAAGTTATGAATGTCTAAGAATCTACAACTGATTCGAAAAATCATGTTGAGAAGAATCCGGAATGAAACTCAACAAAGTATATTTTTTAAACTCTAATATATGTTGGTGGATGTCTTGTTCAGGAGATAGGTGAGAAGATCAAACACTTGTTTAGTCCATGATTGTCGTATAATGAATGTCTATCATCTAATACAATTATGCTTAATGTTAGTTAAAGCTACGTCACTATTATATGCCTAGATGCGGAGTAAGCGGGCCCTTGCCCTAATTGAGTTCTTTCGTAATACTAACTACATACATACTACAAAACATATTTACAAGGTATATGCATATAAAGTATTTAATATAAATAAATTTTTAACACAGTAATTAAAGTGTTAGTAAAAAAATATGCTCAACTAGGTAGGTAATATTAAAGGTTTACTAATGTTTCGGCGAAAAACTTTTCGCAAAATGATTCATTTGGCAAATGTTTATTTTTTCTGAAACTGTAAAATTTTCAAGATTGTTATAAAACAAACCTAACCTAACCTACAGGATAGTCCTGAAAGATATCCTGAATAGTTTACAGTTTCAGAAAAAATAAACAGTTGCCAAATGAAACATTTGCCAAATGAATCATTTTGCGAAATAATTTTCGCCGAAACGGCGGTACCCGAATATTAAATAAATAAATAAATAATAAATAAATATCACGGGATTATTCACACCAACTTACCCAGTCCCAAAGTAAGCTAATCAAAGCTTGTGTTATGGGTACTAGGCAACGGTTAAACATACTTATATAGATAGATACATACCTAAATACATTTTAAACACCCAAGACCCGAGAACAAAACAAACATTCGTATTTTTCATACAAATATCTGCCCCGACACGGGAATCGAACCCGGGACCTCAAGCTTCGTAGTCAGGTTCTCTAACCACTAGGCCATCTGGTCGTGAGTCTGGTGGTGGTCTGGTTTGGAAATGAGTTATTTTTATGAATTTAACAGGAAACAGTTCAGTAAAAGTCCCCGGAATGTAAGCACTAAAATCGCAAACTTAAAGGTAGGTAAATATTCGAAAAGCATAGGGTCGCTCGTGTTGCTCGCTGGAGTTAAAAACGCTGGAAAAAACACGTTTCTTGTATGACGGCCCCTTCAGTTTTTTTTATTTTTAGTAGGTATTTGTTTATTGAATCAGGCGTTACTTTGCGGAGGTCCATATTAATGAACTAAAACAATTACTTTGCTCACCCGCAACCTTACAATAGTTACGTTTATGCAAGAAATGTGCGTTCATGCAGTTCCTCCACCTCCACACTGTACGAACACACACAAATCACATAAACCCAACCATCACCACCACCAAGCTACACTGACGCGTTTCGAACTCAACCAGAGCTCATCTTCAGAGTTACCACAACCGTATGCTATGCTACCAAATGTTAAACTAACAAACCAAAACAAATGTTTTAACTTGTCACTGTAACTTCTCAAGTACCCACTTTATTTTTCTCATTCTCAAACTACCCCACAAAAATTAACTTTTATTGACATATTATAAAAGTACCTTGAATTTTTTGTTTATTTATTTATAAGGCATATTTAATTAATACTAACTGTTCAAATTCGACCCAAGCCGCAGTAAAGGAGAAGATACTAAATTTACCTGTTCATTAATAATAGACCCCATAGTGTTGTACCTAATTATTTCCATGCATTCCAGAGCAAAATTTCTGCGCAAAAATTGCGTCTGGATGCTCTATAAAAAAAACAATACAGGGTTGTATTGGGTCCCTCAGTTACAGCCACAGCTTAGCTTAGTTGCGGCCACAGTAATACATAATTGGTGAAAATTTAAAGTGCCTAGCTATTACGATTTAAGAGATAGGGCACTGTGACAGAAGGACGGACAGACAAAGAGACAGACAGCGGAGTCTAAGTAATAGGGTTCCGTTGGCACTCATTGGGTGCGCTAAAAAACGTTTTCCTTAAATTTTTATTTTCATTACTTAAGTTTATTCGTGCTTAAAGGACGAGCAAAATAAACTGAAGATGCATTAAAATAAAATTGCTCAGCAAAATAAATGAAGGTTTAACAAAAATAAAAAAGAATTTGCAGTAAAATATAGCAGCCATTTTAATTTAATTAGCATTCTCGTAGACCCGTTACACGCTCCGTAGGTTCGTTCGTAGCTCCGTAGCAATTCGTAGCAAGCTGTTTAATCTAGCGTTATTGTACGAAAACATCTTATGATTTACTAAATATTCTACAAAACTTAACAAGATAATTTAGAATTAATTATCCAAGATCCCGGAAATAACATGCTGTAGAAAATGTGCCAACTTGGGATTGAGAGAATTTGTGTGTAAAAAGTAATAAAATCTCCTGGTTCTGCTTCCTTTGTTTGTTTTTTTTTTCACTTGCCTAACCTAACTAGGTTACACCAATACACGTACACGTATGTTTCAAAATAAAGTAAATGCCCTTGATGCGTCTAAGATCCTTTCAGCTGATAACTTTGAAACGGCTGAAACAATGTTGATGAAAGATGTCTATGAACCATCACCAAGGAATCTGCTTTCAAATAATAAAAAAACACATGAATATCGTTCACCCGTTTCAGAGCATACATACACATGCCACACATAGCGGTCAAACTTATAAAACCCGTCTTTTTGTGTCGCGGTATTAAATCTAATATATAAAAATCTCGTGTCACGGTGTTTGTTATCGAACTCCTCCGAGACGGCTTGGCTGGTTTTTATGAAACTTTTTTCTCTATATTCGGTAGGTCTGAGAACAGGTCGTAGGCTATTTCTTATACCTACCCCTATTCTTCGCAGACGGAGTCGCGGGCAACAGCTAGTCTAATATATAAAAATCTCGTGTCACGGTGTTTGTTATCGAACTCCTCCGAGATTTTTATGAAACTTTTTTCTCTGTATTCGGTAGAACTGAGAATAGGTCGTAGGCTATTTATTTTATACCTACCCCTATTCTTTGCAGATGGAGTCGCGGGCAACAGCCAGTTAATATATATGAGACAGAATACTCGGTGTAGCCATAGGATGATAACCTAGAATTAAAATAAAACCCCTTTGGTATCCCAGAAAACAAAGAACGGATGAAAGCAAAACTAAGAGCAAAACGCAATCCTTTGCAAGGCAGGCAATCATAGAACAGCGAAAGGCTTTTAGCGGAGAACTTTTCCACAGCGAGCACCGATATCGTCCAGTAGGTATCAAGTCGATATTTGACGAGCTGCTTACTGCGATAAGGTTGTATTTGCAACTTGAAATGAAAAAGGAAAGAAAGAAAAATTATTTATTCGTGACATAATCTTAATATATTAACAAAGAAAAACCGGCCAAGAGCGTGTCGGACACGCCCAAGGTAGGGTTCCGTAGCCATTACGAAAAAATCAAGTAATATTTTCCTAAGGATTTCGTATGTGTACGAAATCATCCAAGTTTAGGTATGTTTTATACCTTAGGCTACTATTTACTCTTAAACTACAAATAATTTCTAAGCAATCTTAGCCGCTATAATTTTCCTAGTAAATTTGATATATTTACTACCCTTCTGAATTTTTTCAGATTTTTCCACCCAACAGTTTAGATTTTAGAGGGGGGGGACGGCCGATTTTGATGAAAATTTTCACTTTAAAGTTGAATATTTCGCAAACAGATCACTGAATAGAATTATCATGTTAGCAACCCCGCAATGATTTTAAAAGACCTATCCAACGATATCCCACACTATAGGGTTAGCCGAGAAAAAAAAATCACCCCCACTTTACGTCTATGGGAGGTACCCAAAAAAAAATTTTTTTACTTTTTTTTATTCAATCACTTTGTCGGCGTGACTGATATATATATTGATGCCAAATTACAGCTTTCTAGTACTAACAGTCTCTGAGCTTAGCCGCGGACAGACAGACAGACAGACAGACAGACGGACAGACATGGTGAAACTATAAGGGTTCCTAGTTGACTACGGAACCCTAAAAACGGTAAAAGGTACAAACATTATCACGAAATGGTCCCAACTCAGCATGATGTCGGCCGTGAAGCCGACGCTGGTCTTCCGTTGGAACCATTTCACCAACAATAAAACATAAACTGTTCAGTGAAACCGACAACTGAAAAATAAAAAATAAAAAAATAAAAAAAAAATGCACACAACATTATCGTTTGTTTTTATAAGCTTTTATTTACCTTCCACCGTTTCTATATTAAGTAAGTTGATCATCATCATCATCCCAGCCTATGTACGTCCCACTGCAGGGCACAGGCCTCCTCTCAGAATGAGAGGGCTTGGGCCGTAGTTCCCACGCGGGCCCAGTGCGGATTGCGAACTTCACATACCTACACCATGGAATTTCTTCTCAGGTGTTTACAGGTTTCCTCACGATTTTTTCCACCACCGTAAAGCTCATGGAACTTCACATACTCCATTGTATTTTAAGTAACTAAAAACTAACTAAAACATATATAACCTATAACTTAAAATTAATTAATTAATTATTTAAATTTTGTAGACATACATACATAGGTTTAACAGACATTTAATTAACACCGCTAGCGCATTGAATTTCGTAGTACCTAATCCAAACATTAAAAATTAAATATTCATAAGCTCTAGGATCCAACTTGAACAAACAGATGTGTGCCTGGATTCTGTATTATTTCAGACTATCTCGGAACATATTTTACGTACATATAAGTATATATATGGGGGTATGTATTACAATACCGAAGTACGAAAGACCGATTGTAATTAAAACATCGAACGGGTCAAAAGACCGACACGATTTTTTTGAAACTGTTAACTTTTTAAGATTGTTATAAAACAAACCTAACCTAACTTAACGGGTTCTGTATGATGCCGTTTTAAAAAATTCTGAAAAGTTTTGCGGTTTCAGAAAAAAATCATGTCGGTCTTTTGACCCATTCGATGTATGTATGTATGTATGTATGTATGTAAAACTCTTTATTGTACATAAAACATGAAAATAACTAGTTAACAAGAGATACAGATGTACAAAGGCGAACTTATCCCTTAAAGGGACCTCTTCCAGTTAACCTTAGAACGATTGACAGGACATTAGAGACAAGAGTAGGCATACAATGCAGAGTAAAAAAAAAGAGCCGAAATCAAAAATAAACCCAAACTAACAAAACATAAACAATACCCATACTTACAAAGAATACACACAACTACACACATATATATAATGAATACAATAGACTAATACATATCATATCAACATAAATAGACTACATAAAAACTACAAATACTTACATTAATATACGCATATACACTAAACAAAGAACACAACAGAGGTAGTCTCAATTTATTTATTTATTTATTGAATTAATCACATGCAAGCTCACAGTACAGAACCAAAACACTCACACATTAGTTAAAAAAATGGAGAACAAAATTAAATGGTCTTAAGCCTAAACATTTGACAAGATGTAATATCAATAATAATAATAGTAATATAAGTAACTTAAAACAAACTACACATTTGGTAGCATAGCATACGGTTGTGGTAACTCTGAAGATGAGCTCTGGTTGAGTTCGAAACGCGTCAGTGTAGCTTGGTGGTGGTGATGGTTGGGTTTATGTGATTTGTGTGTGTTCGAACAGTGTGGAGGTGGAGGAACTGCATGAACGCACATTTCTTGCATAAACGTAACTATTGTAAGGTCGCGGGTGAGCAAAGTAATTGTTTTAGTTCATTAAAACAAACGTCAAGATTACATTACAATAGAAAATAGAAAAGAAACCAATATCATATCATGCATGCCACAAAATACAAATTAAATTATTATGTCCAATAAAAAAAATAAAAAAGAAACTCGATTAAATATCATGTCCTTTTAAATAAATTAAATTAAATTAAATTTAAATCAAATTAAACTTTAAAAATAGCTTCATACTTAAAACATTTATAAATTAAAATTCAGGTACAAGTTATACAATAATTCAGGTACATAAAAATACAATGACCTTCCTCATGAACACACTCAAATTATTGGCAAATATATCAGCATCCGGTTCGTTGAGACCGTCTAGTTTCGCCTCTCTCTCGTAAAAGTATAGTTTCGCCTCTCGTACCGTACAAGGTAGTTTCGCCTCTCGTGTCGTGTAGTGCCTTGTGGATTTCACGAAAACACACCTGCTTCGATTTATTCGCGTGTGGTTTAGCCTAGGTAGCAGGTAACCCAAGGACCGTAAGGTAAGCCTGGCCAGCGCGATGAAGTCCAGTGGCCCTGTACCTGGCTGATACCAAGCTCCGACACAACAGTAAGAAGGTGAGTGTTTTCCTGGACCTCACAGGGCTAAATTTTCGGAAATATTAGTTATTAGATACAGTCCATTTCTTTAAAACCCCAGATCTGCTTCATTTTTAAGAGGAACTGTCAAGCCAGTACGCCCCTAAGCGATTCCGGAATATGGCTATCGACTGGGACCGCCTGATGTCACACGGCAACCGATGTTTTAATACATTCGGTCTTTCGTACTTAGGTACTTATGGAGTAAACTAATTAATGTTTAAGGAGAACACACACACTCAGAAAGCAATATTTGAACAATTCAACAGTGTTTAAATGATAAAATCATAACAAGTCAGGCCTGAAGTTATTAGAAGTCTCTAGCTTAGCTTTCAAGCTTGAACCAGTATATCTGGCAGTTGTATTATGAAACTGCGGCATTTTCCCTGTTCCACCTATCGCCGCCGGGTAAAAACGGGACCCTATTACTGAGGCTCCGCTGTCCGTCCGTCCGTCCGTCCGTTTGTCCATCTGTCTGTTTGTCCGTCTGTTCGTGCGCGAGTGCGAGTCCGACTCGCACTTGGCTGGTTTTTCCACCTACGTTTTAACGGTTGTGAATTTTTTCAAAATTTTTAATTTTGCTTTTTATGCTATTATATCGGTGGATTTTTATCTCGCTTGCCGGGAGCAACTTTATCCCTCTCGCGCCTTGAAATGTCATTCCCGAATAAGTATATCCTACTAATATTATAAACGCGAAAGTTTGTAAGTATGAATGTATAGATGGATGGATGTTTGTTACTTTTTCACGCTAAAACGGGTAGACGGATTCTGATGAAATTTGGCACACAGATAGTTTATAATCCGGATTAACATATAAGATACTTTTTATCCCGGAAAATTGCATAGTTCCCGCGGGATAGCGATAAACGAATTCTTCGCAGACGGAGTCGCGGGTAGCAGCTCGTCTAATATATAAAAATCTCGTGTCACGGTGTTTGTTACCGAACTCCTCTGAAACGGCTTGGCCGATTTTTATGAAACTTTTTTCTCTATATTTGGTAGGTCTGAGAATAGGTCGTAGGCTACTTTTCTTCGCGGACGGAGTCGCGGGCAACAGCTAGTAATCTATATAAATAAAAACGAATCACTGAAATGTTTGTACGCGCATAACTTCCGATCGACTGCACCAAATTGGATAATTCTTTCTTTGTTGCGTTTGTTATTGTCAGGAGAAGGTTTTTATGAAAGAAATTTAAGAAACAATACAACGGAGGCGAAGCCGCGGGCATCAGCTAGTAATAAATAAAAATAATTTTATTTATTATTATTATTGTCGCTCCACACGTGATTTAGTCTATGAGCCTAAAACCTCTTTGACAAGTCAGTTTCAAACAAACTTTGACGGGAGACGTGTCAAATTCCCCGCCAAAGCGACGACACTACTTGACAAAACTACTTAACTTCAGCAAATGTAGGGTGACCATGCATTTGGTGGATGGAAGAACTCTTAACAAAACGTTTTGTTTTTAATTAACTTAAACTTTATTAATAAAACTACCGTGAGACTCGCTCATAGTGAAAAAATACGGATAACTCACATCTATGATCGAGTTTAACTCGACATGTTTCCGGCTAATCCGTAGCCCTTCGTCCCAGAGCCACACGTCACGGACGGACACTTTATTGCTTGAAACCTCATCTATTAAATGCCACTTTGGCTAGCGATTAATGTTTTTCAACTCATTATCACCGATTAAAAATCACCGTTTATTATACAAGGTGCCTCGTGCCTGTGTTGCCTGCCAGGCAACCGCTGTGCGATGACCGTCGCCGCGCAATGAATAGAGATATCGCTCGCGTTCCGCCTCGCGCACACTCGTAACTATGGTTCATTAAGCCAACCATTCATTTCATTACGCAATCTGAACTTTTGACCTTAGCCTAGGTAAATAAAATATTCACTGTGACAGAAATACAGAGTAGTTTGTTTGAATGTGTTCTATTGTGGCTTAAATCGAGTTATTTAACCGCATAAAATTGTGGGTTTCGTAGTAAAAATGTCAAAATAGGAACCCTGGGGCTAAATACAGGAACGGCCCAACACGGTTTGCGAGCGGTAATTCGATCGTTTGCGAGAGGATAGGGATGAACTGTATTCAGGAACGCTAAAAATCACTGGTTGGCGAGAGGTTGGGGCTGAGATTAGGATGAGCCTTATTTTTCTTTTCTAGGAAAACAAGGCTCATCCCAATCTCAATATCGAAGAATCTACCACCGGTTTGGAAAAAACCCTGTTGAGAAGAATCCGGCAAGAACCTCAACAAAGTATATTTTTTAAAACAGATCCACAATTTTATTTAATTACGTGCATACAACCTCCAACAAGATGGAGCGACGACCTGGTTAAAGTTGCGGGCACGCGTTGGATGCGGATGGCGCGGGACCGATCTGTTTGGCGAGCCTTGGGGGAGGCCATGTTCAGCAGTGGACGTCTTTCGGCTGAAATGATGATGATGATCCAAAGTATTAAAGTTTAACTAATTGTTTAACGCAGTGATGCGCTAATTAAATCGACCTAGTCCCAAACTAAGCAAAGCTTGTACTATGGGTACTAGACGACGATAAACATACTTATATAGATAAATAAATACTTAAATACATAGAAAACATCCACAACTCAGGAACAAATATTCGTGCTCATCACACAAATAAATGCCCTTACCGGGATTTGAACCCAGGACCTCTTGCTTCGTAGGCAGGGTCACTACCAACTAGGCTAAAGCGGTCGTTAATTGAAACTAGGGATCACCAATGCGCATCGGAATTATAGCTTCAAGATATCAAAAAATTACACTAATGTTTCTTGTTTTTTGTACGGAACCCTGAGAGGTACGTCTCGCACTTAGCCGGTTACTCTGTTATCACTGGCAACGTATTGAAACTTTTTACGAACTCAATAACGATCTTGATAAAATTTACAAGTTCTTATCGATTGTCACTCATCTGTTATTACTCGTACTTGGGCTATAATATAAAATATCTCTTAAAATTGGATCGTTTGACTTTGATCGTAAGAATAAACCACTTATCACAGGAGGTGGTAGGTATACGTCTTTAAGCTCTTTATTCATCCCAGCCTAATTATACGTCCTTATCATACTGCTGCACTGCAACGCTCAGTACCTCTACCATGAGTTACACTAGTTTACAGTGACCGTACTCGCTAGCGACGGCGTAAATGATTTGTATGGAAAATTGTGTACAGCGCCTCTAGCGGTCACTTACGGAAGTACAATTCTCCATACAAATCATTTACGCCGTCGCTAGCGAGTACGGTCACTGCAAACTAGTGTAACTCATGGTAGAGGCACATGAATAAATACGGAGCAGAATAAAAGCTACCGAACAGAGCTCGAAATTCTTACCTATTATCATAGGGTTGTCGCTCGGTAAAAAGAAAAAAATAAAAATCAAAATATTTTATTCAAATAAGTACAGGTATCTAATATCTGTATATCTACAAACACTACAACAGGTAGGCATCTTTAAAAACAACCGAACACCCGAACTATGTAGCTAAACGCTAAACGGTCGCGTCGTCGCTGGCGGCACACCTGAACTTTGTCTACTCACTGAGCCAGTTCAAACCGGTTTGTCTCCGAGCGGGCGCCGGTGCACGTCCCCCCCCGTCCTGTCTGTGACAGGTCACGCACACATATGTTGTGCGTGTAGTAGTGTAATGCGTGCGCGACGTTGTTTGAACTTTTTCTTCTGTTCCGTATTTATTCATGTGGTAGAGGTACAGGCCTCCTCTTGGCTTGCTCGTAGTTCCCACGCGGGCCCAGTGAAGGTTGGAAACACCACGCACACCATTGAATTGCGCAAGCGTGTGCAGGTTTCCTCACGTTGTTCCCCTTCGCCGTAAAGCTCATGGTAGGTAAATTTCAAATAGTAATAATAGGAAGTAGTACAAACGTGAGCTTAACCCTCATAAGGATCTCTTCCAGTTAAACTAATTACGAAAGGAAAACTAAAATGCAGTGTTAGCAGAACCATGCTTCTTAGCAAAATGTAGGCAGCGTGAGCGTGTGATCTTTTTTAGGGTTCCGTAGTCAACTAGGAACCCTTATAGTTTCGCCATGTCTGTCCGTCTGTCTGTCCGTCCGCGGCTAAGCTCAGAGACTGTTAGTACTAGAAAACTGTAATTTGGCATGAATATATATATCAGTCACACCGACAAAGTGATTATATAAAAAAAACTAAAACAAATTTTTTTAGGGTACCTCCCATAGACGTAAAGTGGGGGTGATTTTTTTTTCTCGACTAACCCTATAGTGTGGGGTATCGTTGGATAGGTCTTTGAAAACCATTGTGGGGTTGCTAACATGATTTTTCTATTCAGTTATCTGTTTGCGAAATATTCAACTTTAAAGTGATAATTTTCATTAAAATTGACCGTCACCCCCCCCCCCCTCTACAATCTAAACTGTTGGGCGGAAAAATTTGAAAAAAATCAGAATTGTAGTAAATATATCAAATTTACTAGGAAAATTATAGCGGCTAAGATTGCTTGGAAATTATTTGTAGTTTTAGAGTAAATAGTAGCCTAAGGTATAAAACATACCTAAACTTAGATGATTCCGTACACATACGAAATCCTTAGAAAAATATTACTTGATTTTTTCGTAATGGCTACGGAACCCTACCTTGGGCGTGTCCGACACGCTCTTGGCCGGTTTTTTATATACAATATAGGCTTGCGTTTGACCACAATCACGCCTGCTGGAAAGCGAAGATGAGGCCAGCGATGGAGCACGCTTGCCTAGTAAATGCTCATTCACCCTAGACTTGATTTAGGGGAATAAGCAGAAAGAAGGCAATTGAGCGAGGTGTTGCGCGCGCCCCTAAGCAGTGCAAACCGTGCCGCAACAGCGGCGGCAGGTGACCAGCCGCGGCCGAAGTCTACTACCGACGTTGTATCGCTCGTTTAGCGCCATCCAGTACCTCTACCATGAGTTACACTAGTTTACAGTGACCGTACTCGCTAGCGACGGCGTAAATGATTTGTATGGAGAATTGTGTACAGCGCCTCTAGCGGTCACTTACGGAAGTACAATTCTCCATACAAATCATTTACGCCGTCGCTAGCGAGTACGGTCACTGTGAACTAGTGTAACTCATGGTAGAGGTACACGGGTCACGTGTAGGGTCTCGAGGTTAAACCAACAGACGCGAGCGATTTCAACCCCCAAAAAATATCCCTGTATATTGGATGGTTGAGATCACCTCGTTTTGTATTTGTTTGGTTGTTTTAGTGGCAAATGAAATACATAGTACGTATGTGTAAATTTCAGATTTTTACGGTTTTTGAGATACAGCCACGTGACGAACAGTGGTACTAGTAGTAATAGCGTCGATAATAACAACCCTAAAAACGTGCGCACAAATAAGCTAACAGCCAACTCTCGTTATAAGTACTCTGTGCGCAGGTGAAAAGTGCTCGTAATCGAACTCCTAAGTCGTTAAGCTTTGAGCTGTTTCATGACGAGAATCCACAGCTCGGTCTTTACCTAACCTCGTAAATCCCACGATTTTTGACTATCATAATTAAATACTTATTGCCAATCAAGAAAAGTTAACATTTTCTTTGACATATTACTAAATTCAAATGGAAGCAAATTGCTAAGAGGGCTGTCCTCGAAAAAGTCTGCGACCCACCGAACATCACTCCGTGTACCTCGTCTGCGCAACCACGACCACTCTGACAAGAGTGTCCGACTAGGAAGATTACTAAATTCATCATTTATATTGTGACCCCGCGGAAAAACTTCGAACATAGCCCTCTCCATCACCCTCTGAGTGATCTTGAACTTTCTTGTGAGGCCCATCGTTAGCGGCCACGTCTCAGTGCCATAAGTCATCAGTGATGACTCATCACTGGCAACTCACACTGGTCAAAGACTTGTGACTTCGACGCCCCCAAGCAATAAAACCCCTTCTACACGGTCGGGACCAACCGCCGACCGTCGTGTCGCTCGCGTCGGCCGACAGCGTTCCATACGGTTGGGGCCGACCACGGACAATGCGCTCGCGACCACGGCCGTTGACATCAACCAAATATCGGTCGGGTCAACCGATTTCTACACTATCCATTTTTAAATCAACCCAACCAAGGACACGATGGTTGGCGGTTGGTCCCGACCTTGTAGAAGGCCTTTAAGTCGGTAATCGCAAAATGTAAATTTTACAGGAAAAATGATTTACTGTTTTTGTTGAATATCTTAGCAACCAATTGGAATACTGAAGGTATTGATATATGAAATAAAAGCTTATTTTTTATGTACTGTTATATAAACATCAATACTTAAAAATGTGCATTTAGCATTAGGCAATTAAAGAAAATTAATTTTACAGATAATAAGTTGAATTTAATTTCCAGTAATAGTAACTTACCGGATTATTGTGGCGAAAATGCTAAAATTGTGGATTGGTAACAGTATACTGCTGACTTTTATAACGTTTTTTTTCGTTTGAAAAGTTATACGTAATATGTTATATATAACAAAGGTTTTTATAGTAATTTAAAATTAGCAAAATAACTGCATTGTGCCATGGCATTGTTGTTCTCGGGGAAATAATTATAACATATTTTCAGTAACCGTTCAATAGTGACATGTATGATCTGATCATCTGGTCATGACATGATCTAATTTGAAATTAAATAATAGGTAAGAAAATACTACGTAAGTATATTTACTAACTAATCATTCGCCTATAAAACTTTGTTAGTCACTATTGCCGTATAAAGTTTATTGAATTAATTACAGTAAGTATTATCGCTTGCCAAAAATTTGTCAAAAATTATTTACGACAATAAACCGGTAACAGCATAATACCAAATGTCAAAATAATAAATCATGTTGTATTGGTGTGTAGCGACACTTTTGTCGTGGTATTTGACTTTGCAGATTTCCGTACAATAAACCCGTCATTTTCAATATCTTCGTTAGATGCATTAAAAAAAAATTGAAAAAAATATATATGATGTTTTCCAACCTGTAGATTCAGAATTTAGCATAACAGTAAAAAGTCCATTACATGAGATTACCGACTTATTGCTCGGGGGCGTCGACTTGAAACATCGCGGTAAGTAAGTAGGTATATTGGATGACATTGCAAAACTTCTCGATCTGTGTGTATTTTCGGTCATGTCCACTGAGATCTATCGATGTATGGATAGGATCCACTCAATTTAACAGCAACAAAGGATCCTAATTTCCTAGTTTCCCATCTAAAAAAAACCCTTTATTAAGTATTATTTATTTTTATTAATTAGCAGTTAAGTCTGCTCACCGAAACTAAGTTTTAAAAGCGAAAAAGTTGTCCGGGTGTGCCGGTGGGATTCGAACCCACGTCTCCTGGGTATGCGCCCCAACACAGGTGTTCTACCAATTGAACCACGTCGCTCCCAACCGACTTTTTCGCTTTTAAAACTTAGTTTCGGTGAGCAGACATAACTGCTAATAAAAATAAATAATATTTGAATAAATAGATGTGGTGCATCATTTCTTACGCTTTTCCAACTAATTTGGAACGTAGGAGTCGTAGCTTCTAATAGTTGTGATGGATGTTACCGCACGCCACTGTTGGCGTATGTAAGCGATTAAGAATTTCGGGGAAGTCGGTTGGGAGCGACGTGGTTCAATTGGTAGAACACCTGTGTTGGGGCGCATACCCAGGAGACGTGGGTTCGAATCCCACCGGCGCACCCGGAAAACTTTTTCGCTTTTAAATCCCTTTATTAAGTGTTTTACCCAACGTTACGTGTCCTTTTACATTCAGCAGAAACGTCGCTATCCATATACTGTTACAACCACAGCCCAATCAGCCCGGTCCAGTGCTCTACACGTGATCGACATGTCTGCCTAATTTTATACCCAAGCTTTGCTATACCCTACCGTATCGCAAGGACACAGGGTTCAAGTGCCCTGACAGCTTTCGAAGACTGCTGGTACAGCCAATGCGAAACTTTATTCGATAACTACAGGGTACAAAGTAGAGTGTTCAAGTATAGTTTGTAGGGAGCGACCAAGCTTCTATTTCGGTTTCTCGGTTTCGGCCATGAAATTGCATTGGTGTTTTTTCGGTTTCGGCGGTATATCGACCGAAGTTAAGCCTAAAATTAAATGTTCAGGAATTATCGCGCATCGTTTGAATTTCGTATCAGGCGTCCTTCGGCAAACTTCGGGATTAAGCTTCGAAGTTAAATTTTTAAACTTCGTATCTTACCGTTTAGCTCACGCAATAACACAACAGTAAAAGAGACGCAACGATACGAACTTCGAATTTAAAATTTCGTTGTAGCCCTCCTGAGTTTAAGCGGACGATGCAATTTTGAGCGGACGGTGCTCTTTATGTTTCTACTTCAAGCGCATAACTTTATTTATTGCGTTATTTTGAGAAGAGAGGTGCTCTTTATGTTTCTACTTCAAGCGCATAACTTTATTTATTGCGTTATTTTGAGAAGAGAGGTGCTCTTTATGTTTCTACTTCAAGCGCATAACTTTATTTATTGCGTTATTTTGAGAAGAGAGGTGCTCTTTATGTTTCTACTTCAAGCGCATAACTTTATTTATTGCGTTATTTTGAGAAGAGAGGTGCTCTTTATGTTTCTACTTCAAGCGCATAACTTTATTTATTGCGTTTTTTTCCTTTAAAGTTTGATCTTGCTCTATCTATCCTTGAATCGAAAAATAATTATCGTAAACCTGCAATATGTGTGAAAGAATAACACTATTGGATAAACGAGATAAAAAACCGGCCAAGTGCGAGTCGGATTCGCGCACGAAGGGTTCCGTACCATTATCTATAAAAACGGCAAAAAAATCACGTTTGTTTTATGGGAGCCCCCCTTTAATATTTGTTTTATTTGATTTTAATAATTTATTTTTTTAGTGAATATATAACTAAATTGCTAAGAGGGCTGTCCTCGAAAAAGTCTGCGACCCACCGAACATCACTCCGTGTACCTCGTCTGCGCAACCACGACCACTCTGACAAGAGTGTCCGACTAGGAAGGAAGATAACTAAATATTCTGTGAATATTTCAAGCGTCTCCCTGTTTCCGTTATCAACATCGAGCAAAAACGAGCAAAATAATCACGTTTGTTGTATAGGAGCCCCCTTAAATATTTATTTTATTCTATTTTTTAGTATTTGTTGTTATAGTGGCAACCAAAATACATTAGCTGTGAAAATTTCAACTGTCTAGCTATCACGGTTCATGAGGTACAGCCTGGTGACAGACGGACAGACGGACAGACGGACGGACAGCGGAGCCCGCAATAGGGTCCCGTTTTCACTCTTTGGTTACGGAACCGGAAAAATCATGAACTGAAACAATTATTTTGTTCACCCGTGACCTTAAAGCATTAAGCTCCAAGCTTTTGTGAGCAAAGTATAACCCCTTCTACACGGTCGGGACCAACCGCCGACCGTCGTGTCGCTCGCGTCGGCCGACAGCGTTCCATACGGTTGGGGCCGACCACGGACAATGCGCTCGCGACCACGGCCGTTGACATCAACCAAATATCGGTCGGGTCAACCGATTTCTACACTGTCCATTTTTAAATCAACCCGACCACGATGGTTGGCGGTTGGTCCCGACCGTGTAGAAGGCCTTTAATTGTTTCAGTTTAATATGGACCTCCGAAAAGTAACGCCTGATTCAATAAATTAAAAAAATCATCCCCATATTTTTTTGCCGAAACTAAAACAGAAGCCGAAACTTTCTCAGTTTCGACTAAAAACCTTTTTACATTCGGCCAGCAATAAATTGGTAGTACTGTCACGTACTGGATACAGAAAATGGAAGCACAGTGTAGCCGACATGTTGGTACGGGGCTTTTAGTTCTAGTTGTTCTTTTTCATAATGCCGGGACCTAGATTTGGCACGTATCCCCGACGTCAGTCGTTTTATTAGCTTTTCAAGGCGAGGTTAGTTCTGTACTTTGCAGTGGCTTTCTCGTAATTAAGTAAGTAGAATTACAATGTGTTTAGACTTGTTGAAATTCCAAGAACAGTATGAGGAACGGTAGAAATTCTACAATATAGACATATTTTCTACCTTATTATCTTTAGTTGGGTTTTAACCGCGACCTCGTCGGCTCATGGCGATTGTGCACTACAAGACCGGACCGGAAAAAAACGGTCCGGAACGGGGAAAAGTCTACAAAAGTGTCAGATTTACCCGCAACCAACCAACACTGATGATTGGTGTTGGTGATTAACATAAGATTGAAGATGCCATGTATTAACGACCGCTTTAGCCTAGTTGGTAGTGACCCTGCCTACGAAGCAAGAGGTCCTGGGTTCGAATCCCGGTAAGGGCATTTATTTATGTGATGAGCACGAATATTTGTTCCTGAGTTATGGATGTTTTCTATGTATTTAAGTATTTATTTATCTATATAAGTATGTTTATCGTCGTCTAGTACCCATAGTACAAGCTTTGCTTAGTTTGGGACTAGGTCGATTTGTGTAACATTGTCCCCTAATATATATATATATATTTTTTTTATTGGGTCAGTATCGAGCACAGGGGCGTTTCTAATAAGTGCAGTTTGCAAAATTTGTCCCGAATAAACAAACATAAAATGTATAGTGAAAAATACGGATAACACACGTCTATGATCGATGTCTATGAAGACGGGCTACGGATTAGCCCGAAACGTCGAGCTATACTCGATCATACACGTCAATTATCCGTATTTATTTTTCACTATGAGTGAGTATAGTTTTATGTTCAAAGAATCATAAAGATTATCTATTTATTCCATTTATTTTTACCATGAGCCATGATGAGGAAACCTGCACACAACGAACAAATTCGACAGTATGTGAAGTTCCCAATCCGCACTGGGCCCGCGTGGAACTACAGCCCAAGCCCAAGCCCTCGCATTCTGAGAGGAGGCCTGTGCCCTGCAGTGGGTACCGGCTCAGTACGTGAAATGAAAACACAGAGAAGGCAGCAAAGATATCTGTCACGTAAAATATCAGGAACTTATCCGATACTTGTGAAAGGCCTTGAGCACTGTTTCTAAAAGTAAATGAGTTTCATTCAGCTCCAACAATGATTTCAACGAGTACCAACTGGTACAAAATAACTATTTTAGCGCACAAATTACTTCGCAAGTTCCAGTACATTGAACAAAAGGTTACAATTTATCGGTGCGGTAATGAGCTGTGAAATAATATATTTTTTGGACGGAAGCATTTCTGCGAATATTTTGCTAAAAAAAACAGGTAAGGATTGTGAGAAATAACGATTTCCGCGTCGCTGCGTTTTTGCTGTTTCTTTTCGTATTTGGTTCCTGGAAGTTTGTGTACTTTTGTAAAATTAACCCTTCAAAGGGTGGAGAAGGGGGTGGAGGTGTGAACAAGGTCTTCCTCAGTTTTAAAGTTAAAGTAAAAAAAATAAAGTGACATCTTTTCCGGTCCACAGATGACCATAGGGTTGACTATTCCCTCGGACAACGTATTGACATTTCCATAACGCTATTTTTGTATTACAAAACTTAGTCGAAATTTCAGTATAAGCTGTAGCTTTGTAGGATTAGAGTCATGTGAGGTAACTACGCAGTGGGTAAGTGTACGCAAACCCATGCATTTCAGTCCGAAATGAATGGGATTGCGTACACTTACCCACTGCGTACAGTTACCTCACATGACTCTACACATACTAAGGGGCTGTTTCACCACCCATTGATTAATTTTAACTGACGGATAAATGTGATGCTATCTCCGTCTATTCGAACAAAACAAACAGAGACGGCATCACATTTATCCGTCAAATAAATTTGATCGATGGATGGTGAAAAAGGGGGTAAATCTTTTTATTATACCACAAATGAGCATTTCTAAAAAAGTTAATACATTTAATTTTGGACTCCGAATTGCATAGAAATAATAAAATAAAAACCCATCACGAACCACGGTTGTCAATAATGTTTTTTTTTCCTAATTTTTGTACAATAAAGAGTTTACATACATACAACTTTTTTGGAAATGCTCAAATAACACGACAAAACGAAATATTAAGCAGATATTGAACTTGTTCAAAAGTACTAATTTTTTTTATTGTATTAACTAACGCATTTTGTTTGTATGAAAAGACAAAACGTGTTAGCATCCTTTCTAACAACTTTTATAACTGCGTAACGTTCCCCGGCTGGAGCTGGCAACACCCAACCGCAAACTTTTAATTAGTTTACAGCCTTCGAAAGGGGAAACCGAGCCACTACACTTTAGCGGGCAACACTTGGCTGCCAGCCGAAAGCCGTTGCCTCGTAACTAAATTAAAAAAGTTCGCACGTGTGAATTTGAATTCTGGACTTGATAATGTTGTCAGTTGCAATAAATCTTTAAGATTTTAACGAGTTTGACATTGACACCGAACTCAATATAAAGATTGGTTTGTGTGATTTAGCGCACGAAGGGTTCCGTACAATTATCTATAAAAATCACGTTTGTTGTATGAGAGCCCCCTTAATTTTTTTTTATTTTTATTGAATGATTTATTTTTAAAGTCAATATATAATTAAATATTCTGTGAATATTTCAAGCGTCTACCTGTTGCCGTTATCAATATCGAGCAAAAACGAGCAAAAAAAATCACGTTTATTGTATGGGAGCCCCCTTAAATATTTATTTTATTCCATTTTTTAGTATTTGTTGTTATAGCGGCAACCGAAATACATCATCTGTGAAAATTTCAACTCTCTAGCTATCACGGTTCCCGAGATACAGCCTGGTGACAGACGGACAGACAGACAAGACGGACGGACAGCGGAGCCTCAGTAATAGGGTTCCCGGTTTTACCCTTTGGGTACGGAACCCTAAAAATTACATTCGCTTTAGTTTCCTCTGGCTTTCTTGTTGCAGAAAAATGGCTGTTATTTATATGAAAATATTAGCTGGCTAGAAAGCCGTGGTGGCCTAGCGGTTTGACCAATGCCCTCTCAATTCAAGCCCAAGCATCTCAAG
The DNA here is from genome assembly GCA_947859365.1 of Archips crataeganus. Classification (NCBI taxonomy): domain Eukaryota; kingdom Metazoa; phylum Arthropoda; class Insecta; order Lepidoptera; family Tortricidae; genus Archips; species Archips crataeganus. The sequence continues at coordinate 2,018,668 of OX402066.1, forward strand.
CTCTCAAGGTCGTGGGTTCAAATTCCGGCTCGCACCTCTGAGTTTTTAGGTAGCGAAATTAGGTACATTTGAAATTTTCTATAGCTTTACGGTAAAAGAAAACATCGTGAGGAAACCTGGGAAGAAATTCAATGGTGTGTGTGAAGTTTCCTATCCGCAGTGAGCCCGCGTGGGGACTACAGCCTTAGCCCTCTCATTCTCATTGGGCGTACATAGGCTGGGATGATGATTATGATGATTAGCTGGCTCCGTCTGCGGATATTTCGTTTATCGTTTTCCTGCGGAACTATGCAGTTTTCTGGGATAAAATTTATCCTATTATGTACAAAGTCCCCGGTTCTCAAATTATCTCCATACCATATTTCATCTAAGACTCTTTCTACTTAAGACAACCGCAGCTAAGGAGTGGAATATTCCCTGCCTGCGACTGTGTTCCCTGAATACTACAATTTGGCCGCTATCAAGTCTAGGATGAATGAGCATTTAGGCAAGCGTGCTCCATCGTAGGCCTCATCTTCGATTTCCATCAGGCGTGATTGTGGCCAAACGAAAGCCTATATTGTATAAAAAAAAACCTTGTAAACGTATTCTAGCAAAAAAAGATTTACTTACTTACTAAATCGGTTCAGCGGTTTAAGCATTTATAATATTAGTTAGGATAATACCTACGGCTCGTTACCAAGTAACTGGTTCAGAATGAACCTTGCAATTTAATTTTCGAACATCATCACCAAACTATTTGTGTTGCATCTCCGTCGCTCACACGACAAAACTCTTTCGCTCTCTCTCTCTTTAGCTCTTTCGTTGCTGCAAATATTCGAACACTAATAAATAACGATGTATTACGAAGAAGGGCCCATTTAGAAATCACATATGTGAAAATATTATACGAAAGTGGTGAATATTACGCCGAATTTTAAATACGACAGAACAGTAAAAAAATCAGCTCTAAAAAGTTATTTGAGATGGAGTTTTGAGGCAACACAGAGTTTTACCACTTTAAATAATATGACATGTTTGCGGGTGGCAGCCGCATATGCGAAACGGAAAAAAGCGCTGTTTTTTTTCCTGGTCATGTTAGGTCGGAAAAGTTGGCTTTGTAAACTCATTTTTATAAAAGTGTTGCCAGCAAAAAAACTCCAAGTTGAAAAATGTTAGGGACATAAAAACAAGAGCAAAAAAATTTTAATGAAATCCTTTCTGAAAGTAAGTGCTTAAACCTAGTTTATAAATTTTTTTAACCTCCTTATAAATTATTATTAGGGGATTACCACTACTTAATTTTAACTTTAAAAAATTTCAAATATAAAATAAAACCTCCTTCAAAAAAACCCCAAAAAAACATAAAATAATAATTGATTGAACCGACCACAATAAGCATGAAAATATCTTTCTACTAATCTGTTTGAAGTTGGTGCCTCAGCACGAGCCAGCAGGAGTGTAGAAGCCCTATAGTAGATATGTAGGTAAGTTACATTACTAGGTCCACTCCTGCTGGCTCGTGCTGAGGCACCAACTTCAAACAGATTAGTAGAAAGATATTTTCATGCTTATTGTGGTCGGTTCAATCAATTATTATTTTATGTTTTTTTGGGGTTTTTTTGAAGGAGGTTTTATTTTATATTTGAAATTTTTTTATTTCCAAGTTTTTATTGGGTGTTTTTTGAAGGCGGTTTTATTTTTTATTTAAAATTTTTATTTTTTTTCTTTTTAGTTGTTTTTAATGGCCTGGACTGGCACTCTTTACTGACTGTACTTTTTGCCTCTGGTTACCAAAGTACTCATCAAGACGAATCAAACGAGACCAAACATGATGGGGTTATGTCGTTTTACTACGGAGTTCTTAAAGACGTTTCAAATGAACCCAAACTCGACGAGGTTGTGTTGTTTTATTACAGAGTTCCTATGGCCACCTTCCAACTCCATCATCAGATCAGCTCCATGTCACAATAGTATTGCATTGTCACCTGATTTACACATGCATGTAAAATATGAACTCAATCAGAAACCGGGAAGTGAGTCAAATTCAACTTGCAAGATTTGACCCGTTGAGGAGTTCCGTTGGCCATCTGCGGTCTTCTTCATCAGATCTAGTTTACCAAATGACACTTTCTGAATGCAAATGCTCGATTTGTCACTGAAAATACTAAAATCGCTTTACATTTCCCTTGAACTTTTGAAGAGTTCCTTCAATTCCTCATGGATCCCATCATCAGAACTGGATTCTGGTAACAACGGGACCAACCTTGAAGCATATGCTTTCAAACAACGAAAAAATTTTCCAAATCGGTTCATAAATGACGGAGTTCAGAGGTAACACACGTTAAAAAAAAAAAAGAACATACAACCGAATTGAGAACCTCCTCCTTTTTTTGAAGTCGGTTAAAAAGCTCAGAATATTTTAGACTATCGCGGTCATTACTAATATTATGAGTTGAAATCGGGTTTTGTTCCGCGTACCAATATATATCAATTGGTATTATACATACATATATACCTACCGTTACATTTTAGGACAGTATTTAATTATTTTGAAATTATATCTTTCGCTCATTATATGGAAAGAAAGAAAGAAAGAAAGAAAATACATTTATTTACAACAGCACAAGACACATAAATATTTTAAAAAAAAGGACAATTTGAAGGCTAAAGATAGAGTGTGTCATTGCGGTTGTAAATTGGACACTGGCTCAGCATAATGCTGAGGCGTTTATATTTGACACCCCAGTGCTGATTTTCAGCCAGCACCGTAAATAAAGCCAGATAAACTGTACACTTATAATATAAGCGATAAGCTACATAAACTATATGCGTAAATAGATAATTTGCAGATCATAAAAACGAATAACTTTAACAAAATTACAATACAACAACCCTGCGTTGGCTAAAACAAAAAGTGAAATAACCAAGACAATAAAAATCAAAGAAGTTTTGTGAAATAGTGCTGGAAAGGAGAGGAATTAGTTTTCTGAAATGACAACAAATAGCCTTTGACCTTTCGCCCAAAGGTGTACCTGCTAGTCACTCCTAGGATGGGAGGGATATCATTCCAGCACTTTGACGCCGCAAACTTGAAACTGCCTATATATCTAGTGAACGTTATACTAAACAAGCTTATACAAAGTGAGCGTATATATTATGACTGATAAATGATGTATTGTTATATCTTGTATACCCGTATCTATCTAGAAATATAAACGATGGGAGCGAAGGCATAAGTAGATTTATTGCTTAATCCCAACATTGAATTACCACACTCTTCGGTTAATCTTGGATATTGTTAGAAACAGCCTCATCACGCACCGCATTCTTAACTTTGCTAAGAACATCTCACTTCAATCATCCGATTATCAAAGTTACTTCGAACTCCGCCCAGTCGATTACGGGTTAATCGATTTCGGTTGTACCTCGGACGTTTTAATGGATATCACGAGCCTATTCTTTGAAAACTTGATTAGATTCGTGACAATTTAGGAGTTTGATAATGTTCAGAACTTTTCTTCGTGTCTTTAAGACAGAGGGAGTTGTTATGAGTTAGAAGCCTTTATAAGAAGCGCAGGCGAATACGGCTTAATATACTGAATAATTACTACATATAATTGTATTGTTAGTCCACCGCATTTGCACGCTGAAGTGGCAATGGGCAGGCCATATAACCCGAAGAACCGATAACCGTTGGGGTAGACGAGTTCTTTCGCGGAGACCACGGATCGGCAAACGTAGCGTGGGACGTCCTCAGACTTGGTGGAGCGATGATCTTCGCAAGGCGGCTGGCAAGAGCTGGATGAGAGTGGCCGAGGATCGTGCTCAGTGGCGTGCCATGGGAGAGGCCTATGTCCAGCAGTGGACGAACATAGGCTGATGATGATGATGATGATAATTGTATTGTAAACACTGTTTTACTCCCGGTTTTGCACGCGTGAACCATTAGGTCCACGAGTTCCATTAAAATTTCGGTATTGCACAAAACTGAATCGCAAAATGCCGCGTCGGCCTTGTTAAGGTGGCGGGAATGCTTTGGATGCTTTGACGAACCTTGGGGGAGCCTATGTCCAGCAGTGGACGTCTTTCGGCTGAAACTATGATGATGATGAATCGCAAAAGACATCATGGTCATCATTTCCGTTGTGCGAAGAACACATGTCCAAATGTAATGTCTCAAGACTTAGCGTTTGTGATTTTGGGATTTTAAAAAGATCCCCTGGTAATATCGGAATCGGAAAATCGGAACGAGTTTGAAGTGGTCAATCGAGTGCAATAATTCAGTGCAACTTGCACGATTTTTCTTGCTGGTCTAAACTGGGCTTAAAGCACATCTTCCGATTCGCAATCGGGCAGATACTTTAGGACAAATATGATCATCGTTTCAGCCGAAAGACGTCCACAGCTGAACATAGGCCTCCCCCCCCAAGGCTCGCAAACAGATCGGCCCTGCGCCATCCGCATCCAATGCGTTTCCGCCACCTTCACCAGGTCGTCGCTCCATCTTGTTGGAGGCCTACCTACACTGCGTCTTCCGGTCCGCGGACGCCACTCGAGGACCTTTCGGCACCATCGGCCGTCAGTTTTACGAGCGATGTGCCCTGCCCACTGCCACTTAAGTCTAGTCGGTGACTTTAGTTTTTGCGCGGATTTCACCATTTCTAATGCGATCCCGCAGAGAAACTCCAAGCATAGCCCTCTCCATCGCCCTCTGAGTGACTTTGAGCTTTCTTATGAGGCTCATCGTAAATAAGGCAAGGATAGTCGATATCAATGCTCGTTAATAATTGTGTTGTTTAATGAAAATGCGTTTGTTTGTTGCAGCCATGTCTCGCTGCCGCGTTGCCGCCTGCGTGGCGCTGCTGGGAGCGGTGTGCTGCGCTCTGCCGCACACCGTCCTCGCGCTAGACCTCAACCGGCTCTACGGACACCACACTAAACGCTCTGGTATGTACACCGTCCTATATACCTACATACTGCGGCGCGATATCCTCTCTACATCGCACCGCTCTCGGTCTAACCTCAACCGGCTCTACGGACACCACACCAAACGCCTCTGGTATGTACACCGGCCTAATACCTACATACTGCGGAGCGATATCCTCGCTACATCGCACCGCTCTCGGTCTAACCTCAACCGGCTCTAGGGACACCACACCAAACGCCTCTGGTATGTACACCGGCCTAATACCTACATACTGCGGAGCGATATCCTCTCTACATCGCACCGCTCTCGGTCTAACCTCAACCGGCTCTACGGACACCACACCAAACGCCTCTGGTATGTACACCGGCCTAATACCTACATACTGCGGAGCGATATCCTCGCTACATCGCACCGCTCTCGGTCTAACCTCAACCGGCTCTACGGACACCACACCAAACGCCTCTGGTATGTACACCGGCCTAATACCTACATACTGCGGAGCGATATCCTCTCTACATCGCACCGCTCTCGGTCTAACCTCAACCGGCTCTACGGACACCACACCAAACGCCTCTGGTATGTACACCGGCCTAATACCTACATACTGCGGAGCGATATCCTCGCTACATCGCACCGCTCTCGGTCTAACCTCAACCGGCTCTACGGACACCACACCAAACGCCTCTGGTATGTACACCGGCCTAATACCTACATACTGCGGAGCGATATCCTCTCTACATCGCACCGCTCTCGGTCTAACCTCAACCGGCTCTACGGACACCACACCAAACGCCTCTGGTATGTACACCGGCCTAATACCTAAATACTGCGGAGCGATATCCTCTCTACATCGCACCGCTCTCGGTCTAACCTCAACCGGCTCTACGGACACCACACCAAACGCCTCTGGTATGTACACCGGCCTAATACCTAAATACTGCGGAGCGATATCCTCGCTACATCGCACCGCTCTCGGTCTAACCTCAACCGGCTCTAGGGACACCACACCAAACGCCTCTGGTATGTACACCGGCCTAATACCTACATACTGCGGAGCGATATCCTCTCTACATCGCACCGCTCTCGGTCTAACCTCAACCGGCTCTACGGACACCACACCAAACGCCTCTGGTATGTACACCGGCCTAATACCTAAATACTGCGGAGCGATATCCTCGCTACATAGCACCGCTCTCGGTCTAACCTCAACCGGCTCTACGGACACCACACCAAACGCTCTGGTATGTACACCGGCCTATGCCTACATACTGCGGAGCGATATCCTCGCTACATCGCACCGCTCTCGGTCTAACCTCAACCGGCTCTACGGACACCACACCAAACGCCTCTGGTATGTACACCGGCCTAATACCTAAATACTGCGGAGCGATATCCTCGCTACATAGCACCGCTCTCGGTCTAACCTCAACCGGCTCTACGGACACCACACCAAACGCTCTGGTATGTACACCGGCCTAATACCTAAATACTGCGGAGCGATATCCTCGCTACATAGCACCGCTCTCGGTCTAACCTCAACCGGCTCTACGGACACCACACCAAACGCTCTGGTATGTACACAGGCCTATGCCTACATACTGCGGAGCGATATCCTCGCTACATAGCACCGCTCTCGGTCTAACCTCAACCGGCTCTACGGACACCACACCAAACGCTCTGGTATGTACACCGGCCTATGCCTACATACTGCGGAGCGATATCCTCGCTACATAGCACCGCTCTCGGTCTAACCTCAACCGGCTCTACGGACACCACACCAAACGCCTCTGGTATGTACACCGGCCTAATACCTAAATACTGCGGAGCGATATCCTCGCTACATAGCACCGCTCTCGGTCTAACCTCAACCGGCTCTACGGACACCACACCAAACGCTCTGGTATGTACACCGGCCTATGCCTACATACTGCGGAGCGATATCCTCGCTACATCCATAGTAAAAGGGGAGAAGTAAGTTCACTGCGACCCTTTAGGAGACTCAACTGCCTACTCCGGCGCGGACGCTTAGGGTTGTCGACGTCTATTATAGATTAATTACGAGTACCTACCGGCAAATAATTGCCTTATATGTCTCTGTCTAGCTAGACAAACAAGATTCCATGCTGCTATATTATTGTTATTAAACTAAATTAACAAAATGAAAAATACGAGTATTATATCTTACTACTAAATTACTAATGTACAACTACTATTTATTTCAAACTAAATACAAACTTAAATATAGATGCACAGAAAAAACCCCAGAAAAAAGACCAAAGCTGGGAATCGAACCCAGGTCCTCAGCGTTCCGTGCTGCGTGCTTACCCCTACACCATCACTGGTCTAGAAGTTAGCGACGAATTTTTCCCATACATCGTACACTTCAGTCTGTTAAACACACTAACTGTTTACTAACTAACTGTGTGTGTAACTGGGGTTTTTTTCTGTGCATCTATATTTCAGTTTGTATTTAGTTTGAAATATATGGTTTCACGGGATGGCCGTAAAAGTAATAAAAAATGAAGTTGGAAAAAGAAAAAAAAGAAAAATAGAAAAAGATACTTAACTTGTAACTACTATTTATTTATTATTTACACTGTGACTAAATAAAGGTACCTAATACAAAAAAATACGCAAAAACGAGTACACGGTCGTATCGGTGATCGCAAAGAGAGCGCGAGACGATCAACATGCGGCACCGGCGATAGCGCAGCCTTGACTAAAGACAATTTAATCATCCATAAATAATCAGTGTGTGCGTGTGGCGGGTGCGTGCGTACCGGCGCCAACTGGCGCGCACACATTTAAGCTGCGCGATGTACTTTTGTTTGATGTGAACTTACTTCTCCCTTTTCACTATGCTACATCGCACCGCGCTCGGTTTAACCTCAACCGGCTCTACGGACACCACACCAAACGCTCTGGTATGTACTATCGCCCCAAGCGCCAGATAACCACCTTAAAGGCCCAGTTTGTGTGCAGTGGCTAGACATCTGTCCATAACAATCCATAGCAATAAACATCAACGGCTGCAAGCAAATTTGTTTTGAAAATGGGTATCTGGCGCTTGGGGCGATAGTACACCGGCCTATGCCTACATACTGCGGCGCGATATCCTCGCTACATCGCACCGCGCTCGGTCTAACCTCAACCGGCTCTACGGACACCACACCAAACGCTCTGGTATGCACCGGCCTATGCCTACATACTGCGGCGCGATATCCTCGCTACATCGCACCGCGCTCGGTCTAACCTCAAGACCTCAACCGGCTCTACGACTGACATTAATTTATATTGACATTTTTAATTTCGTATTATCTTTTGAATGGAATGTCCGATTTCAATAATTCAAAAAACAATCAACAGGTATTGAACCAGTCTTGCATACGAAACAATTTATTTGGATAAGAATGAATACAAAGGTGTGGATAACATGGCCTGATTATGATAGGCATTTCTATCATCTTTTAAAAAGTAGTAATAGTTACATTACATAACTACAATAGTTGGACGTATGGTCTCGCAAAGTTTTTTGTAGATATTGATACGTTCTATAATACGACCATTCTCAGAATTGCAGACATTTGGGTGTCCGAGCTATTATTGTAGAACATTTTTTTGTTCTATCATCAATACTTTCTGCAGCGCATGCGAGGTAAGACATTTTAGGGCTAATTTTTTACACCTTGGGTTGGTTTTAGTAAGATTTTCGGAGGATCTCTAATTTTTTCTAGTAATAAATATAGCCTATGTTACTCAGTGATAATGTAGCTTTCTAACGGCAAAAGAATTTTTGAAATCGGTCCAGTAGTTTTTAAGTTTATTCATTACATACAAAAATACAAAAATACAAATCTTTCCCCTTTATAATATTAGTGTAGATGTAGATGTAGATGTAGATGTAGATGTAGATGTAGATAGTGTAGATGTAGATGTAGATGTAGATAGTGTAGATAAACTACAAATCAATTTTGAAAAGTCAGCAATGCGTGTCACAGTATAGGTATTGGTCTTGCGGAGAGGAATTAAACCATAAACAACAAGTACAGACGTTTATTAGGAACGCTAAACTGTGAGCAAGCAAGAGACTAGAGGGTCGTAGGTTCTAAGCACTTGAGTGGGATTCGCTTTCTCCGGACAGACACTGCCCTGGATTCAGGAGACCGTAGGACGCGCTGCGGGCGTTGCAGGTGGATCTCCAGAGTCGCTGCTGACTTGCAGGGCTGAGACCAGGGTGCTTCAGGGCTCAGAGTGTGCTGGTGGTGTAGAGCCAAGTGGTGGAGACTGCAGTTCCGTTCGGCGGTTTAACCCCGACTTGGTTGCCCTGGAATTTGGTTAATGTCAGCAGGGGCCCATACAATTGCTCTGTCCACCGGCCCAACGTCCATAACGGTCCCTGACCATAGGTCCGAATTTAAACGCTGGCTGTGTGGCAGAGCAATCATACGGAATTTACAAAAAGAGAAAGATGAAGCTAAATGTAATACAAAAGAATAAAATGATTTATTGAAAATGAAACTGTTCTTTTTTTGAAATTTAAATTTGAACTAACTGAAACTGCCTAACGGTCTAAGAAGTTTAAACATAATTTACAATAAATGCAGACCGTTGGAGTTAGCTAGGTGAAGAAACAGGAGATAGTAATAGAATAATTTTGTAGATAGAAAGCTAGAAATAAACAAATAAAATTAGACAAGGTAAAATGTTGATATTTGCTTTTGGAGAGAACTTACCAATAAACGGGCAGAGTATCCACAGGATTATTATATGGTAGATGTACTGTTTTTAGATAGCTGTGTTCAGATTCAAAATGTGCCGAATTTTTGGCGGCACTGGGTTTTAAAGGCTTAATTAAGTCACGCCCCTCGAGATAACGCTAACCGTAATTTGTGTTATGTGGTTTGACAGTTCGTGCCACAGAGAAGACACTGCGCAACAAAACGATGTACTTAATTTATTCAGCTTTCCTCATTATTTAATTAATTAAATATTAAGGAAAGACAAGAGCTCAGATTTTGTCCGTATTTACTTAATTATATTAAATAGATACGCCCAAAAATCATAGCAGCGGTAAGTTTGATAATAGCGCCATCTAGTGCTCGCGGGGTGAGGCTCGTTGCATTGAATCGAACTAACTTCGCTAAGGATATCGGTAATTACGTCCAAAAAACACCAAAAAATGATATTGTCCCAATTGCATTGTGACAGTACCTCCCTCTCCGCGGAGGATTTTTTCGTCTTAGCGAAAAAAATCCGCCTGAGAAAAATCCCTAACGTAACACATTCAAAATAACCTATCAATCCTATCATACTTCCTAACATACTTTATTCATTCAACCTAACACAGGCAGGTCTGCCGTTTAAGACACTGCAAGACCCTACGCTACGAGAAAATGGCGAGATGTTAAAGAGGTAGTTATTAGGAGACACAGCCGCCAATCTAGACAAGGGTTGCCAACCGCCCTTATAAGATTATCCAGCACTACGCGCAAGGTTTAGCTGCCTAGCCGCGCAACGCTAGGTATAGCTTTCATTAGGCATTTTTAAGGAGTTGAAATTAGTAAAGACCGCTCCGGCAAAGGCTTTGGATTAAGACTAGCATTGGTAGTGAAGTAATTGTGTCGACCTAAGAAACTAGTGTACGTAAACAAAGCAACTAGAATTTTTATAACTTAGAGATAAATAGAATTAAGCACGGAAACCATGTGTATAGTTTATTCCTAACACGCGGCTAGTATTTGTTAAATTTAAGTAGTTAACTATAATTAGTGCGTCTCACTCTGACGAGGTAGACGCTAAGGTAGTCACAACGATCACGAACGAGTCGATGCGTTTTTATTTCAAAACTAGATTTAATCATACAGAAGAGTATTTTACGAGCAGGCGCAAAATATTTATAAGTAACGTTAAGTCGTTGACCTTGCTATGCAGTAGCGTTGTTTAAGGTAAACAAACTTGACGATACGATTGAGAACATAAAACAGGGTAGTTAGCGCAGCGCGACAATTACTGCCACCCTCTTTTTTAACTTAAGGTATCATGGACCGAGCCCACGACATTAACGTAATAAGAGTGCAACGTTGTTACAATAATAAAAGTACATTTTATAATTATGATGAAAATTAAGTCTTCTGTTTAGGAATAGTACTAATTGTTGCTAAATCGTTCCTAACGAGGTTAATTATTCGTACGTTATTTAAAGGTTATGTTGAAGTTTATTACTATTTATTGCCTGGAGTTAATTTCAGATCCTTTATGTGCCATACGCCTAAATCCTTGCCGGACATATCATGTAGTTCAAATATTAACGGTGACCTTTTCTTGGAAATACGGCATTTCATAAATTTAGGTGCAAGTTTTTTACTGAAATACTGCGATTTATCACTTAAATAAAAGGTTCGCTTCCATACAATGTCCCCTACTTCAAAGTTTGCAGGCTTACGTCGTAAGTTATAGCGACGCACATTCTTTTGGTGCGCGTAGTATAATGAATGTTGCACTTTGTCGAATATATTAGTGAGGAAACCTGCATTCTGAGCGTAAACATCGCGTGGAAGGAACAATAATTCATCGCCTAGGTCGTTTTCCAAATAGTGTGAGCCGCATGTCACGAGCTCCCTGCCGTGTACTAGAAATGCTGGTGTATAACCTGTGGTTTCGTTAACCGAGTTATTCATCGCAAATTGTATCTTAGGTAAATTAGTATCCCAAGACCTCTGGTCGTTTTCCACAAAGGTCGACACGCAGGTCAAGGCCGTTTTATTATATCGTTCGCAATCGTTTATATGTGGAGAATATTTTGCTGTGAAAAACTGGTTTGGGACCTTGTATTTGTCCAGTAATACTTTTAATTCGCGACTAATAAACTGGGAACCATTGTCCATGTAAATAGTTTGTGGTACACCGTGCACCAAGAAAATCGATTCTTCTAAGTGTTTTACGACTATAGAGGCTGTGGCTTTCCTAACGGGAAATAAAAAACAATATTTAGAAAAACAACAGGTTACTACCAATAAATAACTGTTTCGTTTTTTGCTAACTGGAAGCGGCCCTACGAAGTCTATGGACAGGACCTGGAACGGTCTAGCACAGTGTTTAGGGCGGCCCATATGACCTAACGTTGCGTGTGTAGGATGTTTGTAAGCTAAGCATGTATCGCAAGCAGATATAAATTTCGTTATGTCCTTATACATGCCTAACCAGTAATATTTAAGTGCTACACGGTGATAGGTTTTAAAGGCACCTAGATGACCGGCTGTAGGTTCTGCGTGATTTTCCTTTATGACCTGATTCCTTAATTCTTGAGGAACGACCTCTTTCCATAGGAACTCCGTAGTTAAGTTATTATTGGACTTAGTTAATCTATACAAGGAGTTGTTAACTACTTTTAGGTTAGGGTAACCTTGAGGCGTATTGATGCAACCGTTAAATAGATCGACGTACCATTTATCTTTTGAGGTTAAGTATGAATTAGCAATATTTATTGCAGACACCGGAACGGCTCTGGACAACGAGTCAGGAATGACATTGTCTTTTCCGCGACGATGTAATATTTCGAAATCAAAAGACGATAAACGAATACCCCAACGGGCTAGGCGGCCGGTAGGGTTATTAAGGGTTAAGAACCATTTTAAAGATGAATGGTCAGTATAGACTTTAAATGTTTTTCCGTTCTCCAAGTAGCAACGCCAATGTTCTAATGCCGCGAGTACGGCTAACGTTTCTCGTTCCGTTACACTGTAGTTCTTCTCACAAGCTGTTAATGACCGACTCATATACGCCACTGGGTGTTCTTCGTTGTTAACGACTTGACAAAGCATAGCGCCAACGCCATAGTTACTCGCGTCCGTGTGTACTTCGAATGGCAAGTCGAAATTAGGGCATGAAAGAACCGGTGTTGTTACGAGGCAGTGTTTAAGTTTTTTGAACGACTCATTAGCTTCGCTGGTCCAAGAAAATGGCGGTGCGCCCTTTTTATTCGAAGTTAATTTGTTCAATGGACCAGCAAGCGTACTAAAGTTTGGTACGAAACGACGGTACCAGGAAGCAGTACCTAGAAATCTTTTTACGTCCTTCGGTGAAGTTGGTGTAGGGTAGTTTACGATAGAATTTACTTTATCGGGATCGGTGCGTAAACCGCGCGAGTCTACTACGTAGCCGAGGTATTTTAACGAGTCTCTAAAGAATTGTGATTTTTCGTAATTAATAGTGAGACCCGCTCCTTTAAGCTTAGATAGAACGCGTAAAAGTAGGGTCACGTGTTCTTCGAAAGAATTGCTGACGCAGACTATGTCATCCAAATAGCAAAAGACCTTCATCTCAAATTCAACTCCGAAAATTCTATCAACCAGTCGCTGCTGGGAGGCTGGAGCGTTAGTGAGGCCGAAGGCCATTGTTTTAAAACAGAAGGTACCTCGAGAAGGCACAAAGAATGCGGTTTTAGTTTTATCCGCGTTATCAATAGGAATTTGCCAAAAAGCTTTTGATAAGTCAATACTAGATAAGAACTTAGCATCCCTTAGGTTATCTAAAATTTCTGAAATGTAAGGTAAGCTGTAGGCATCCTTTTTAGTTACTGAATTTAATTTACGGCTATCCAGACAGAATCTAGGTTTCCCATCCTTTTTATTAACAACGAGTACTGGAGACGACCACGCGCTTTCACAAGGCTCAATGACATCTAGGTTTAGCATTTCGTCGACCTGGTCGTTAACTATACGGAGCTTCTCAGGTGACATTCGATAAAAACGTTGACGAATCGGTTGAGCGTCTCCAGTATCGATACGATGTGTAATTAACGTAGTACGTCCGAGACCTTTCCTCTCGTAAGAAATATTATCAAATTGGGAAATGACGTTATCGGCTTGAATGCGCTGTGACTGACTCAACCCGGTGTACGACTGTAAGTTCCGAGTATCTGGGACCCCCTCTGAGTGCTTAGTAGTACACTCATTTACCCTAATACTATATAAATATTTAGGGCAAATTTTGAAAGCGCGCCAAAAGTCAACCCCTAGAATGAGTGAGGTCTCGATCCCCGGAACCACGTGAAACCTAATTGAGTGAGTCACACGCTCAAAAGTTACGTCGAGATCAAAATAACCTACACTCCTCAAATGTTGACCGCCAGCCGCGACTATCTGTATAGAATCATCGTTTGACATACGATAGCCTAATTTAATTAGATTCGTATGGAAGTTTCTTCCCATCAATGTTACAGCCGATCCAGAGTCCAAGAGACCAGATACCTCTAAACCACCTAAAGATATAGTAGCATAAGGTCGTGAATCCGATAAGGAAGGAGGGGGCAAAATAGTAGCTAAGTTATAAGAGTTAAAAAAGTTTCTTATGAAGTCTACCCACTTTAGCCAGTCGTCATTTTTATTAAAGTGGCTAGTATTCCGCCCCGCTACTAGTTTTTTGAATTGGGGTTTGTAGTTGATTGCGGTTGAGTAGTTTTAAAACATTGCGGACAGTTAGATGCATTGTAACCTGTCAAGCCACAACGGAAACACAGTAGTGTACGCGGAGCGCGACAAAGTCTTAAAGAATGCGTATTAGTGCGACAACGCGGACAGAATGGTTTATTATTATTATTATTATATTGTGAATTTAAAGCGCTGACGGGATAGTTAGATTTAAAATTGTGATGCGAACTCTTATTAGCGTTGTTACTTGGATACTGTTTAAACTGGGAATGGTTATAAGAAACCGGTTTATTATAGGCAAATTCCGGAGCCAGAGTATCAGAGTTAGGACGAGGTGGTTCTTTAAATTGAGACATTCGTGCGTGAACGATTTCATAATTGTGGCATTTTTCCCTTAGCTCGTCTACGGTTCCAATCATACCCGCAGTGGCTATAATGGTAGCATAGTAAGGCCGTATATTATGAAGAATTATTTCCAGCTTTTCTTCCTCAGAAAAGGGCACCGATAATCTTGAAAACATGCCGTTCATTATAGATAGGTAGATAGTTATATTTTCAGACTCGCCTTGCGTACGAGCACGGATCTCAGCCTTAAGTCGGTAGTCATAATCTAATTGACTAAAAACGCTAATTAAACGCGACGCTAAATCTTCCCAACCATTGATTGTGCTTCTAACGGAACGGAACCAATGCAGTGCCTCTCCGTCAAATATTTCGGTTGCAAATAAAAGGAATTTTTCTGAATTAATGTTACGGGCTAGCATAAATTCTTGTACTCTGAGAACAAAAGCGCGCGGACAAGTTTTTCCGTTATATTTCAATTTTGAAAAATCAGAAGTTACTCCGCGATCGCACGTAACCAGAATAGCGTAACGTAATAGACTAGCTAAATTATCAAACGCGGCCGTACTAGGTCGCATTTCGGCCAAGTCCTTGCCTAAGTCTTGGAATAAACTACAACATGTAGTTAACGTGACGGAATCCTCGGCAGATTCTGGTGAAATCCTCCTTAGACGGTGGTAAATATGGTTTAATAGATTTTCGGTACGTTCATACAATCCCTCATTGAAGGTAGATCTAAGTGTTGTAATGTTAGACTGGGCTTTAAGTAAACTAACCCTAACCCCGGTAATATCCTCCGAAATTTCGAGGCCTGATTCCAGAATATCTCCCGCGGGCATAGATGGCGCTAGCTTTAATATTTGTTTACGTAATTCTTGCACAGAGTCCGCGGGTGTAGAACCACGAATTAAGACTTCATAAGTTAGCTCACTCTTTTGAAGTGACAAATACTTGATTTCGTACATATTAGATATTTAGATTAAGTGATCGCGTTGAAGTTAATAATTAGCTGATAATGAAATTTTGAAAAATAACAAATTATAAGGCGCGTGCCAAGCGACAGCTTATAAAAAGAATGTAGTACTGTACTGAAGTTAAATTTACTAAAAAAACAGTGTTAACGATACTTTGTGATAGTGATCGTTAAAATTTAAGGTATAGTTTTAGGTGATTAAGTAAAATGCCTACTGGGGTAGTCTCCAATAGCAAATATCAAGTAATTTGACTATTCCGTACGTTACAAACAAGGAGTAATCTAAGTATGTACCTTCCCACTCAATTATATCCTCGCAGTAGATAGAAGTTAAAAAAAAATAAGTAGAGTAGTGTTGCCTATATTTTAGAACGATTTGGATGAAATTTAGCATGCAGCGGTTGTAGGTTAAATAACCGTTGGTTATTAACTTCCGATTTTGTATGAAATTACCGTTGTAGAATAACAGTTGGCAGTTAAGTTTAAAATTAGGTAGGTAGTTCAATTCAAAATTGGGTAGTTAAATTTGAAAAAACGTTACAAATTTAAAAAAAACCGTTAAGATGACAACCACTGGGCAACGTAATGCCCTTTATTCGCCTCTTACGAAACCTAGGTGCAAAAGGGTGGCACTATTCTTAACCGGAACCACACGGTGATTAGAAAAGTGATAAAAAGAATATTACTTACTGCGAGACACAAGTAGTAGGAAAGTGCACAAAATACCAACACAAACACAACGAATAAAACCAGAAAAAAAACGTTTCCCAACTCAAGACCACGTTAAGAGGCGCCACTCGTCACAGTATAGGTATTGGTCTTGCGGAGAGGAATTAAACCATAAACAACAAGTACAGACGTTTATTAGGAACGCTAAACTGTGAGCAAGCAAGAGACTAGAGGGTCGTAGGTTCTAAGCACTTGAGTGGGATTCGCTTTCTCCGGACAGACACTGCCCTGGATTCAGGAGACCGTAGGACGCGCTGCGGGCGTTGCAGGTGGATCTCCAGAGTCGCTGCTGACTTGCAGGGCTGAGACCAGGGTGCTTCAGGGCTCAGAGTGTGCTGGTGGTGTAGAGCCAAGTGGTGGAGACTGCAGTTCCGTTCGGCGGTTTAACCCCGACTTGGTTGCCCTGGAATTTGGTTAATGTCAGCAGGGGCCCATACAATTGCTCTGTCCACCGGCCCAACGTCCATAACGGTCCCTGACCATGGGTCCGAATTTAAACGCTGGCTGTGTGGCAGAGCAATCATACGGAATTTACAAAAAGAGAAAGATGAAGCTAAATGTAATACAAAAGAATAAAATGATTTATTGAAAATGAAACTGTTCTTTTTTTGAAATTTAAATTTGAACTAACTGAAACTGCCTAACGGTCTAAGAAGTTTAAACATAATTTACAATAAATGCAGACCGTTGGAGTTAGCTAGGTGAAGAAACAGGAGATAGTAATAGAATAATTTTGTAGATAGAAAGCTAGAAATAAACAAATAAAATTAGACAAGGTAAAATGTTGATATTTGCTTTTGGAGAGAACTTACCAATAAACGGGCAGAGTATCCACAGGATTATTATATGGTAGATGTACTGTTTTTAGATAGCTGTGTTCAGATTCAAAATGTGCCGAATTTTTGGCGGCACTGGGTTTTAAAGGCTTAATTAAGTCACGCCCCTCGAGATAACGCTAACCGTAATTTGTGTTATGTGGTTTGACAGTTCGTGCCACAGAGAAGACACTGCGCAACAAAACGATGTACTTAATTTATTCAGCTTTCCTCATTATTTAATTAATTAAATATTAAGGAAAGACAAGAGCTCAGATTTTGTCCGTATTTACTTAATTATATTAAATAGATACGCCCAAAAATCATAGCAGCGGTAAGTTTGATAATAGCGCCATCTAGTGCTCGCGGGGTGAGGCTCGTTGCATTGAATCGAACTAACTTCGCTAAGGATATCGGTAATTACGTCCAAAAAACACCAAAAAATGATATTGTCCCAATTGCATTGTGACATGCGTCGGTGATAAATTTATCAGTTACCAATTTTCGTCTCACTATTCTTTCACACATAACCCACTCCCGTATGATTAAGAGGCAAGCATCACATATGGGTCCCTTTATGCGTGAGTCACAATAAAACAGCTGTAACAAGTCATTACTCAACATTCCTCGGGTTGCTCCTATCCCGGAGGTAACATCTGGACGTCGTACAGAGGAATACTATGTTTTTGCGCTGAGGCCGTAATTTATATTGCTTGCTGCCATTGACGTATAATAAAACAACTACACTCCCAATCGCTTAACAAAAGTTCCTCAAAAAACGTCCGAGCGGCGTTGTGTGTACGTATACATCAATTTATACAGATAACATTAACAGCATTCATTCAAATTAACACCTTATTTCGTAGCAGTAATGTTTAATGTCAATTGAATACGATCGTTCGAAGTAGTGACATGACGTCACGCGCTGGAAACCGCCTAAAGAGTAAAGAATGCAGTGGAGTGGTCATGCGAAGCGGAAGCTAGACTGTCTGTCTCTTTTTTTCTCGTGAGTTTGATTACGGTGCGAAAGAGACATATACGAATACGGGGCTAGAAGTGACGTTGTAATCAACGCGCGGTCGAAACACAACTGAACCAAAACTCTGCACAATAGACGCGTGTGCAGACTTTTGCTTCGGACAATTTTTGAGCGTGATTGGGAGTCTAGTTGTTTTATTGTACGTCAATGCTTGCTGCCGAAACTTATTATGGTTACACCTTGTCGTTTGTCATTTGTCTCTTAGTATTTTTCTTTTTTTTCTTGTCTGTGGAAGGCACGAAGCTTTGTATTATGAGGTAGTAAAAATATATACCCGCATTTGTTATTGACGATCGCAAAGGAAATTGTTACAATAATTTGTGTATACATTTTATAAACTGTAAATGAGTTGCCGGGCCAAATTTGAGGGCTATACCTATTAGATATTTTTAAATAATAAACGCTTTAACTTTTTTGATTTGCGTGCCCCAATTTTTTTATTCATATAAATCAAGTCGAAAGATTATTACTCAAAGAATTTAAAACCAGCTAGTGCAAATCGGAGTATCGCACCGATGGTTCCGTAAAGATATTTAGGTATCATATCACCCAAACAAATTATGAAAATTCGGAAATTGTTATTGCGCAAAAAATTACACACTACGAATACGAATCTCAAGTCTTAGATTATTATTTAGGTATCTTAAACTATTTAGGTATGTTTATAAATCCGTTACCTAGTACCCGTAACACAAGCTTTGCTTACTTTGAGACTAGGTCGATTTGGGTATGGTATGTATTACAATACCGTAGTAGGAAAGACCGAATGTATTAAAACATCGAATGGGTCAAAAGACCGACACGATTTTTTTCTGAAACCGTTTACTTTTTAAGATTGTTATAAAACAAACCTAACCTAACCTAATGGGTTCTCTATGATGCCGTTTTAATAAATTCTGAGAAGTTTACGGTTGTCGGTCTTTTGACCCATTCGGTGTTTTAATACATTCGGTCTTTCGTACTTCGGTATTGTAATACATACCCGTCGATTTGTGTGAATTGTCCCGTGATAAAGCTCTTCCGAAGGCTGCCTAGTATTTAAATAGGTACTTTAAAAACTCGTTACCGCCTGCAGTGCCACAGCGAAAGTAATTAAGTACTTAGTGTACCTTGTAAAAGCTGTACATAACGATAATATTCTAGAGACACTCGGCAATTTTAACTTTGTATTTACAGGTTGGAAGTACAGTTTGAAGCTGCTTCAGGTTCACCTCCCACAAGGGAGTGGTAATGAGTACAAAGTTGAGAGGGATACTTTTTGAGGGAGTTTAAAAATCTAAACAATGTAGCAGTAAGGTAAATACCCCAGAGTTCGACACTTTAATTCCAATAATCGACACCCTGCTTGTCGCCTTTATTGCTATGAATTAAGATTGAAAGTGTCGGCTATTGGGGCACTGTCGGGTATTTACCCGTTTAGTGAACATTTTCGTTAAGCTATCCGGAGAGTGGGAGACGCATGTGTCTTGTCTACAATAATTGTGAGGTTTTGCAGACATAATTTATTGAATCAGGTGTTACTTTCTGGAGGTCGATATTAATGAACTGAAACAATTACTTTGCTTGCCCGCGAAATTACGATAGCTACGTTTACCTATGTAAAAAAATGCGTGTTCATGTAGTTTCTCCAACTCCACACTGTATGAACGAACACACGCAAATCACACAAACCCAACTATCACCACCACCAAACTACACTGACGCGTTTCAAATTTAACCAACTCAACCAGAGCTCATCTTTAGAATACTGCAACCGTTCACACTTCTTCTGGTTGCGTTGGTTGAGTTCGAAACGCGTCAGTGTAGTTTGGTGGTGGTGATAGTTGGGTTTGTGTGATTTGTGTGTGTTCATACAGTGTGGAGATAGAGGAACTGCATGAACATGCATTTTTTTACATAAACCTAGCCATCGCAAAGTCGCGGGTGAGCAAAGTAATGGTTTCAGTTCATTAAAATGGCCCTCCGCAAAGTAACGCCTGATTCAATAAATTATGTCAGCAATACCTCACAGTTATTGTAACCAAAAAAAGAACATGCGTCTCTCACTCTCCGGATAGCTTAACGAAAATGTTCACTAAACGGGTAAATACCCTAGTGCCCGACGGTGCCCCAATAGCCGACACTTTCAATTTTAATTCGTAGCAATTCTCTTCTTGGAGATGGAGCGACGAACTGATTAGGGTTGTTGGATCGCGTTGGATGCGGATGGCACGGGACCGAGCTGTTTGGCGAGCCTTTGGGGAGGCCTATGTTCAGCAGTGGACGTCTTTCGGCTGAAATGATGATGATGATGATTCCCTATCCTGTAGGAATTTCAACAAATCCTTTCTTTGCATAATAAAGGCAGCCTTTTCAACCTTTTAGTGGCATAATTTGGGCTGAGTGTTAATCAATCAGTCAGTCAGTGAGTCAGTCACTTAGCCACGGCTTTTATTTTTATAGACATAGGTTTTTTTTATAAAAAGCCGTGGTGGCCCAAAAGCCTTGGTGGCCTAGTGGTTTGTTTGACCTATGGCCTCTCAAGCAGAGGGTCGAGGGTACAAATCCCGGCTCGCACCTCTGAGTTTTCGGAATTTATGTGCGAAATTACATTTGTAATTTACCATGTAATTTACCAAGAGCTTTACGGTGAGGGAAAACATCGTGAGGAAACCTGCATACACCTGCAAAGAAATACAATGGTGTGCGTGAAGTTCCCAATCCGCACTGGGCCCGCTTGGGAACTACGGCCCAAGCCCTCTCATTCTGAGAGGAGGCCTGTGCCCTGCAGTAGGACGTAGGTATTAGACTAGGATGAGGTTTTATAAAGTCAGCCTCATTCGAATCCTCTTTAAAACCAAATGGAAACCAAATCGGCAACTGAAACATTCTAACTGAAGTTCGATTCAAACCCGCAGCAACCTCACGCCCAGGAAATCAATCCCGGAGCCGTCAATCCCCAAGTTATATTGTCGATTACGAACGACGCAGTTCCCTGAAAATAAACAGGAATTTTACTGCGAAATATTGGCCGATACCAACGGCAGACCCCTTTTGCTTACCAGTCAAATTTAGGAAAAGTATTTGGGCTTAAAATAAATAAATAAATATCACGGGACAACTCACACAAATCGACCTAGTCCCAAACTAAGCAAAGCTTGTACTATGGGTACTAGACAACGGATAAACATACTTATATAGATAAGTACATACTGAAATACATATTATTAAACACCCAAGACTAGAGCACAAACATTCGTATTTTTCACACAAATATCTGCCCCGACCGGGAATCGATCCCAGGGCCTCAAGCTTCGTAGTCAGGTTCTCTAACAATTAGGCTTATCCGATCGTCTGAACACTCGAAGACACGCGTTTTCCCCGAGATAAGACCAAGCTAGATCGACTATTCGCCCCCAAAACCCCCCACTTTTCTTTTTTTTTTTTGGTGTGGAATATGCACCTTATGCATCTCCCCGTTCAGGGAAACGGGGAGTATGTGAGGCTCTCCTCTCACCAGGCATACCCACTAACGACCACACGGATTCCCTTATTTGTCATTGTGAACGCCGCGGGAGAATAAGAGACACCGCAACGCCCACTGACCACCCCGGGATGAAAACCTCCCACTTACCAAAATTAATCGAAATCTTACAATATTTCTAAAAATATACATAAACTTTATGAACTTCATGAACTGGGACGATCCCAGCCTATATACGACAATATACGTCCCACTGCAGGGCACAGGCCTCTCAGAATGAGAGGGCTCGGGCCGTAGTTCCCACGCGGGCCCAGTGCGGATTGGGAATTTGGAACACACCATTGAATTTCTTCGCGTGTGTATACAGATTTCCTCACGATGTTTTCCTTCCGAAAAACTCAATTTATGTGCGAAATTACATTTGTAATTTACATGAGCTTTACGGTGAAGGAAAACATCGTGAGGAAACCTGCATACACCTGAGAAGAAATAAATGGTTTTTTTAAGAAATTCATTGGTGTATGTGAAGTTCCCAATCCGCACTGGGCCCGCGTGGGAACTACGGCCCAAGCCCTCTCATTCTGAGAGGAGGCCTGTGCCCTGCAGTGGGACGTATATAGGCTGGGATGATGATGATGATGATGTTTTCTTTCACCGTAAAGCTCATGGTAAATTACAAATGTAATTTCGCACATAAATTCCGTAAAACTCAGAGGTGCGAGCCGGGATTTGAACCCACGACCCTCTGCTTGTGAGGCCATAGGTCAAACCACTAGATCACCACGGCTGTTTCTTGCTCAAACGATTTCCTTGCTCCAAGTCAATGATGCATCCAGCAGGCTTATTGCCTAACGTATCTGACGCTTGCCTTCGCAATTACTATTTCTTTCTGTCAAACGGTATACACCGTGAAATTTTAGTGGTTGTTTTCCCGAAACGAGGTGATTTAGTATCGATTGTACAATCGATTTATAATTACTATTTTGACTAGAGTCAAAAATCCAATTGTGAAAAACGAAAGTCGAAAATGACCGCAAACCAATAGTAACGCTTCGTTGGTACCTAACCTATCGTACGATCGTACGCTACTTGTAATGCTGAATGCTTTATGAATATGAAATCATGCCTAATTTGTACTAGAGCTATGTAATAAGTCTCATTTACATTTGAACAATTCTGTGTTCATATTACTGCGGTGAATTTTTGAAAAAGTCGTATTTCTATTTCTATTTAAAATAAGCTTCTAATTGGTGCTTTATGTTATGAATTAAAATCCTTCTAAAAATTTATAAAAGTTCGTGTTTAATAACTGTGGAGAATTCTACAGGTTTTCAACTCAACACACATTTTCATTAATTTGAGCTCGCTTTGTAGAGCTTTTTTAACCTTTTCAACGCCAACGACACATATATAGGTCACAAAGTACAGTGACAAAGTGACCTTGACACAATGACATAAGATGCAAAGCAGGTTTACGTTTTGTCGAGGCGCGGCGGTGAAAGGGTTAAGAATAAAAAAAAACGCTTTCTTAGAACCGAGTGTTGCCAGGAGGACAAGAAGCAAGAGCAAAATGTTGTCACCACTAAAAACAGGCATGCATTCATGTTCGATCATGTATTGAACATATCCAAAAAAAAAAAAAATTACCCGCCGAAATGACACAAAAATTAAATTTCTAAAATTTGCCCACTTAGTGGCACTGGCTTTTCCGTTTACAACCCTCCATTATTCGGCCGTTTTGAAAAAAAAATCTGAGTTGACAAATAAATGGGATATAAAATTAGCAGACGTAACTGCTAATAAAATAAATAATATTTAAATGGGATATAATGTAATTATCGAACCTGCGTACAAAATTTCACGAGAATCGATTAGAAATGAGAGCTGTAGAGAACTGCCTACTAACAACAGATTTGCCCAATCTGAAAATAAAGCAAATTTTAAATTAAATTAGGTTTTTTCAGAAATTTCATTTTTGTGACAAGCTTTTATTTCTGACTGTACTTTCTGCCCCTGGTTATCATCTAGGATCAAAGTACTCGTCAAGACGAATCAAACGAGCCCAAACTCGACAGGGTTGTGTCGGTTTCTCAGAGGGTTTCTATGGCCAGCTCCATGTTATAATAATATTCCACAGTCATCTGATTTACACGTGCATGCAAAATTTCAGCTTAATCCAATATCGAGAAGTGGATCAAATTTAAGTTACTAGATTTGACGACACAGAAAGCAGGACCGGTGAAGGTAAATAAAAGCTTGAATAACCCTCCTTCGACAGTCGGGTTAAAATAAAAGAATACCTAACTTTAAATTCAATACTAGATGAAACAAAACCCGCCTCTATGATTCCCGTTCCCATGGCAATTCAGGGAAAATATATATCCTATGTCACTCGCGGAACTGAGACGAATCAAATGACACCTCACACTTCGAAATCCATTGAGCCGTTTAGGCTGCAGGGCGTGCCTAATAATGATACATACATACGTAAAACATAACCCTCCTTGGACAGTCGGGTGAAAGCTACAACTTTAAATAAAATTGCCTTAAGCTGTTATGGTGTGTGTGTGTGTACAGTAACCTTTTCGACGCCAACGATACATATATCAGCACCGCAGGTTCTACGCCAACGACTGATATATCAGTCACGGCGTGCAGAGCGATATCTACCTACATGCATTTCTGTAGGGTTCAACTGCGCGTTTGATATTCCGATGTCATGGCGTATGAGTGAGAGCTGTTGTATTTGACAGAGCGTTGAAAAGGTTAACTTGCAAATCCATTAAATTTAGACGTGTCAGTTGGAAATGCCATTCCGGGTAGTTAATGACGGCGGAGGTCGTTCGAAGTGAGAGCCCTCAGGGGTCAATAACCCGGTGATGTTAATGTTCATGAACTAAAACAATTACTTTGCTCACCCGCGACCTTACAATAGTTACGTTTATGCAAGAAATGTGCGTTCATGCAGTTCCTCCACCTCCACACTGTACGAACACACACAAATCACATAAACCCAACCATCACCACCACCAAGCTACACTGACGCGTTTCGAACTCAACCAGAGCTCATCTTCAGAGTTACCACAACCGTATGCTATGCCACCAAACGTTAAACTAACAAACCAAAACAAATGTTTTAACTTGTCACTGTAACTTCTCAAGTACCCACTTTATTTTTCTTATTCTCAAACTACCCCACAAAAATTAACTTTTATTGACATATTTAAAACTACCTTGAATTTTTTGTTTATTTATTTATAAGGCATATTTAATTAATACTAACTGTTCAAATTCGACCCAAGCCGCAGTAAAGGAGAAGATACTAAATTTACCTGTTCATTAATAATAGACCCCATAGTGTTGTACCTAATTATTTCCATGCATTCCAGAGCATCCAGACGCAACCCCTTGCCGCAATAATGTAACACTTCATAAGAATCTGAATCTAACAATGAATGATTTGATTCCAACAAATGTTTTGCAAAATTCGATCTATCTGGATGCTCATTCCTATATGCCGAAACATGCTCTTTAAATCTAGTATTTGTTGGAATCAAATCATTCATTGTTAGATTCAGATTCTTATGAAGTGTTACATTATTGCGGCAAGGGGTTGCGTCTGGATGCTCTGGAATGCATGGAAATAATTAGGTACAACACTATGGGGTCTATTATTAATGAACAGGTAAATTTAGTATCTTCTCCTTTACTGCGGCTTGGGTCGAATTTGAACAGTTAGTATTAATTAAATATGCCTTATAAATAAATAAACAAAAAATTCAAGGTAGTTTTAAATATGTCAATAAAAGTTAATTTTTGTGGGGTAGTTTGAGAATAAGAAAAATAAAGTGGGTACTTGAGAAGTTACAGTGACAAGTTAAAACATTTGTTTTGGTTTGTTAGTTTTACGTTTGGTGGCATAGCATACGGTTGTGGTAACTCTGAAGATGAGCTCTGGTTGAGTTCGAAACGCGTCAGTGTAGCTTGGTGGTGGTGATGGTTGGGTTTATGTGATTTGTGTGTGTTCGTACAGTGTGGAGGTGGAGGAACTGCATGAACGCACATTTCTTGCATAAACGTAACTATTGTAAGGTCGCGGGTGAGCAAAGTAATTGTTTTAGTTCATTAATATGGACCTCCGCAAAGTAACGCCTGATTCAATAAATTATGTTAATGTTCGTTTATCATTGACGTCATAACTCAATGATGTACTGCAGTTATGATTTCCCTACGGCTAAGGTAGGGGAGATCGAGGACAGTTGTGACAGAGGAGAGTAGTGACAACGTCGATTTTTTAGAACTTATTAACTGCTAGCGAGCTCGCAATAGCGCGCGTTTTTTTAGTTCAATACGCTTAGTATAAGTTTTACTTCACCAAAATACTTCTCGATCGCGTTTACGTAAAAAAAATAATTACTATGGAAACATGGACAGCGCCTCCGCGCGCGCGCGTCCATGTTTCCATATAATTGAAATTTTTACGTAAACGCGATCGAGAAGTATTTTGGTCAAGTAAAACTTTATACTAAGCGTACAAGTCTCGAGCTATCAAACACGCGCCGTCGCGAGCTTGCTAGCAGTAAATAAGTTCCCAATAATCGACGACGTCACAACTCTCCTCGGTCTCCCCTAGAACTTTTGTAGTGGTAGAGCCATGTTGTAGCTAGCCGCTGCCACGAATGGGCCGGCTCGTCCGGGGCAGTACCACCCTTTCACAGAACACCGGCGTGAAGCAGCAGTAATCCTGCTTGCGTTTCGTACGGTCAGTGAGAGTGCCGGGGGCCCAATACCTCATCCCTTCCCTCTCCCCCTCCCTCTCCCCCTTCCCCTATTCCCTCTCCTTTAGGGCCGACAACGCACTGGCATCGTGTAAAGCGCTGCGGGTGTCTATGGACAGTGGTGTTCATTTAGCATCAGGTGACCCACTAGTTCGTTTGTCTGGCTTATCTAACATAAAAAAAAAACTGTTTAGTAGCCAGAAAATAATCACTACTATGTATGAATCTCACCGAGTTTACTATAAGTCGTGGTATAATGATTTGACCTATGGCCTCTCAAGCAGAGGGTCAATGGTTCAAGCCCGGGCTAGCACTTCTTGACTTTTTTGGGAGTTATACCTATGCGAAATTGCATTTTGAAGTTTACCGTGTGCTTTACGGTGAAGGATAATATTCAACAGTGTGTGTGTGTGTGTGTGTGTGTGTGTGTGTGAAGTTCTCTATCCCCACTGGGTCCGCGTGGGAACACCGGTCCAAGCCATCTTATTCTGAGAGGAGACTGTGCCCTGCAGCGGGACGTATGTCAATTAGAAATAATGGAAGTTACCAAAATCCTCACAATAATTATAATTGACAAACTCCCTGAATACCATTGTTAGTCAAGGTACACCGTCATCATCATCATCATCCTAGCCTGTATAAGTCCCACTGCAGGGCACAGGCCTCCTCTCAGAATAAGAGGGCTTGGGCCGTAATTCCCACGCGGGCCCATTGCGGATTGAGAACTTCACACGCACTATTAAATTTCTTCGCAAGTGTGTGTGGGTTTCCTCGCGATATATTCCTTCACGGTAAAGCTCAAACGTTTTAAAAAAGGAGTTATCCGTACAAAATAATTAAGTTATTTTGGGAGAATATTAATTACTTACGCTGTTTCATTCACGCTCCTTACTTGCATCTTTTCGGAAATTAAAAACTACTTTTTGAGAATGCTGTTCTATGGATTTTTGTTGCTATTTCACGGAAAAACTACCGGTCGATGGAATTGAGCAGACACTTTATAACCAGAAATAACACAAATAGTACATTAATTACTGCAGAGGCCGCGTAATAGCGGATTGCCGGTCGAGTAGTTATAGATGACCGAGTGTTAACGACCTGTTCTGTTATAGAGCTTTTCTCAAACATGCAATGAAATAAATAAAAAAAAACTCCAAAAAAATCAAAGGTTTATTTCTAGAGAAATTATAAGTAAGCTATATAAAAAATATAACTAACACGTTTATTACTATTTATTTCATTTTATTTCCAACTCGGATTTAATACAAAACAGATTTAATTCATAAATATTTATTTTATATAAGCTTAGTGGCAGAATGTCATAATGAACCAAAAAGCAAATATTGCTATAGTTTTTCTTAATGGCTGAACGCCATGATGACGTGTTACTCCATGTGTACCTAATGGAAATTAAAAAGATCACTTTGACGGCCTAGGCCGGCTATGTTGTATGAAATTCCATTATTGACCTCTCGTATAGCCGCACCTGCAACGTGACACTAACATAAAATTTCATTGCATGTTTGAGAAAAGATACTTTTTATCCCGGAAAATGTATAGTTCCCGCGGGATAGGCTTTAACGAAATTTTCGCAGAAGTTGCGTGTAACAGTTGGTCCCTCATAAATTATGAGTCATAATTCAACAAGCCAACCCAAATAATTGACGGTTAGCTTCAAAGCCAAAGGGTTCAACTAATTTAATCTAGCCGATCGCGTAATTAACTTATAATATTGACCCCGATGTTTAAAGCCACATCGTCATGGTCACGGAAATCCCAGTCTCACAGAATACAAGGTGGCTCATTTAGATCGGTCAGTTTGGGAAAGTCTGAAACTATAAGACATACAATAAGATTATATCCACTTTGACACTCGGGACGTCTCAGTTTTAATCGTAAAGTTCCATGTTTTCTCATACAGTACTTATATAAAATCCTTTAATTTAATCACCTATTTAATGTAATTAATAACAAAACCTCAGCCTAAGTGTGCACTTCCGATCTCTCTCGCTGTATGTCGAGAATTGCCGAGTATCAATGTGAAAGTAATCTTACTGTACGAAGATTTGTTCTTAGGAACCATGTCATCGATTTTAGTAACAAGAAAAACTTCATTCATACATTTAAAAAAATACAAATACAAATTAAAAAAAACCGGCCAAGTGCTAGTCGGACTCGCGCACCGAGGGTTCCATACAAATTTATATGTATCTATGAACATCCAGTCTTAGCAGACCCCTGCTCCTAAGCAAAATGTGCGCAGTGTGGGATCATTGTAGATTGGTTACTGATATAGACAGACAGACAAAAAAATTTATGCTTTTCGCAATTTTTCCTTTATCTGTGCTATAAGACCTAGCTTCGTACCAAATTTCAAGATTCTGAGTTCACGGGAAGTACCCTGTAGGTTTTGATTCCCTTGCGAGTTTCGAAAATATGCGGAAATTTGCGTCATAAACGGCTGTATCTTTTAATTGCGTTAGCTTAGATGTTTGATAGTTTCACAGCTCCAAGGGACAGTAGACCTGAGTATTTGATATAAATTTCAGCTTGATACCTCCACGCGTTCCTGAGAAAAAGGGTCTTGACAGACAGACGGACACACGGACGGACGGACAACAAAGTGATCCTATAAGGGTTCCGTTTTTTCCTTTTGAGGTACCGAACCCTAAAAAACTTGTACTCAGCTCGGGAATCTAACCCGGACGTTTTGAAAAATAAAACTTACACTATTTCTATACAGCAGCAAATGTTACTATGAAACATGATGTCTAAAATTAATATGCATTGTTTTCATATCCTTCCATTTATTTTAGTGGTATTCGAAATGGCTAATACTGCAACAATTTAAGAGTTTAGTTAAGAAAACCTTCCTTGAGTATGTCCACCGCGACGACCTAGATGGCGCTAGTGGACGC
This sequence comes from Archips crataeganus, assembly GCA_947859365.1. Classification (NCBI taxonomy): domain Eukaryota; kingdom Metazoa; phylum Arthropoda; class Insecta; order Lepidoptera; family Tortricidae; genus Archips; species Archips crataeganus. Next base: position 2,048,062 of record OX402066.1, read on the forward strand.
TTAAAACTGAATTGGAAACGCCTAACAAAGGTTATCTGTTGACTAAAACAATAACATTTGATGCGTGCCATATTAATTAAGGTCTTATACAAGCTACTTTTACTGTTTCGAAACCCAACTTGAGATATTATTGTCATAATTAAGATGTAGTTGATTTGTAGTTTCACTACTGAGTCCACGAGAGGGCGTTGGTCACCCCGGTTTTCGCCATACAAATATTATTGTTTGTTAAAACGACTGTAATTGATTTATTTTTTTCAATACTTACAACATTCAACTCGTTTAGGTTCGTAAAATTGTCTCTATGTTTGTTATCTTATGGCTCTTTGCTGGTGTCGCATCTAAACTTGTTACATCCACTGCTTTTACATTATGGCATAGGTTTGCCATTAAGCCATTCCAGAAGAGAAGTTACAAAATGTAATAGTAAAATCGTTACCTAAACGAGTTGAATGTGGTATTTAAAAAAATGGTTGATCATTTCGAACACCTTCTACGAGCCATGTGCCCTGCCCACTGCCACTGGAATCTGGCGATTCTTCGAGCTATGTCAGTACCTGACTCTGGTTCTCTTGCGGATTTCCTCATTTCTGATTCGATCACACAGGGATACTCATAGCACAGCTCGCTCCATCGCTCTTTGAGTGACTTTGAGCTTCCTTATGAGGTCTCATCATCATCATCATCATTTCAGCCGAAAGACGTCCACTGCTGAACATAGGCATCTCCCAGTCTCACCAAACAGATCGGTCCCGTGCCATTCGCATCCAACGTGATCCCGATTGTTGGAGGCGCCTACCTACGCTGCGTCTTCCGGTCCATGGACGCCACTCGAGAACCTTTTTGCCCCATCGGCCATCAGTTCTACGAGCGATGTGCCCTGCCCACTGCCACTTAAATAAATAAATAAAATAAATATCACGAGACAATTCACACCAATTGACCTAGTCACAAACTAAGCAAACTATGGGTACTAGACACAGATAAACATACTTATATAGATAGATACATACTTAAATACATATTAAACACCCAAGACTCGAGCACAAACATTCGTATTATTCACAAAAATGTCAGCCCCAACCGGGAATCGAACCCGGGACAATAACAATAAACAATAACAATAAACAATAATTTAATTTCCAAAAACAGTGGTTACAAAACAAGGCAAAGGTTGGGCTTCCCAGTAGGCATATAAGTACCTGTGTTGGGAGGTCTCGCGGACCTCAGGCTTCGTAGTCGGGGTTTTTAACAACCAGGCTATCCGGTCGTCAAACTTGACTTGAGACTTGAGTCTGGCGATTCTTCCAGCCCTAATGACTATGAGGCCTAATGCAAATGAATGCCACGGTGCAATTGGGTGCTGTAAGCCATGCTGGCCTAGTTTGACCAATGGTCTCTCAAGTAGAGGACAGTGAGTTCGAGCACGGGCTCCTCTAAATTTTTCGGAATTTATGTGAAATTGCATTTAAAATTTTCTATGAGCTTTACGGTGAAGAAAAACACCGTGAAACATGCACACACCTGATAAGTAATTCAATGGTGTGTGTGATGTTCCCAGTCCGCACTGGGCCCGCGTGGGAACTAAGGCTCAAGCCCTCTCATCCTGAGAAGAGGCCTGTGCTCCACAGTGGGATGTATGATGGTGATGTGAAAGGGAGTAATTATGTGCTTATATAGGATCTTAGACAGCTAAAGATGGGATTATCTTCAGGTATGTATACTGAAGGTATAAGCCATCTCATTGGGACGCATTCATCCTCCAAGATGGATTGGCAAAGTTTCTTTGTCCCTGGAGGTGTCTCGTTTACAGTAATTGGGTTCACATCAAAGGCCAGCCGAGATGGGAAGGTAATAGGGATTACAGTGTAGGAAAATATTCGATACACAAAGAAATAGTTTCTTAGAGTTCCGTAAACAAAAGTGCGAAGTCATGCCCTAAATTTTAATATGCAAAAGGGTGTTCCGCGTCTTTTTGTGTTTGACATATTTTTAATTTACTTTGTCTTGCTTTAACGAATAAAACAATGAGCCTCATAAGAAAGCTCAAAGTCACTCAGAGGGCGATGGAGAGGGCTATGCTTGGAGTTTCTCTGCGGGATCGCATTAGAAATGATGAAATCCGCGCAAGAACTAAAGTCATTAAAATTACGGCGAAAACGGATGGGGAGCCACTTGAGATGGGCGCGATAGTAGTAGTAGTAGTAGTAGTAGTATTTAATATGACTATGCTTAAATTAATAGCTAATATAACAATTTGGGAGTTCGTATCGTGCTGTCCCTCTTACTCTTCTATAAAAAGCTATAAGCGCGAGCGGGATGGCACGATGCGAAGTTCGAAAATTGACCTTCGTATCTAGTATAACGCTAGGGTACTGTGAGCATGGCAATGTGTTCTGCGCATTACAATAAAATATCCTTTTTGTTAGGATTCCAATACCTCTACCATGAGTTTACACTAGTTTGCAGTGACCGTACTCGCTAGCGACGGCGTAAATGATTTGTATGGAGAAATGTACTTCCGTAAGTGACCGCTAGAGGCGCTGTACAATACTCCATACAAATAATTTACGCCGTCGCTAGTGAGTACGGTCACGTAAACTAGTGTAAACTCATGGTAGAGGTACAGAGCTAAAATGGCAAAAACGGAACCCTTTTAGTTTCTCCGTGACCGTCTGTCCCTTTGGCTTAGCTTAGGGAATATTAGTGCTAGAAAGTTTGCATGGATATAATATATAGCAATTATCCCGACAAAATGCAAAATGTAAAACAACATGTAGAAAATTTTTTTTATCCAAACTGCTAGCCCTTGTCACTGTCGGCACGCACACATTCTTAAGGAGACGGAGTAGTATAATTTGTGGCTATAATCGCGGTAAGTACCAAGATTTTGTACGGGATGCAGAATCTGTTACGAAGTAACTATTAAGGTATTAAGTAATCTGTGACGCAACACTAGAGCTAGCGTCCACTGCATCGGAATCGAGACGTACGAGCCGTACCACATAGTACATTATACAACTGTAACGATACAATAGCATACATTCAACTATTTACTACTATTTCAATAACCACTCAAAAGCTGGTAACATTACGAGCGGTAACTTTTTAAATCGCCCCGTTCGGCTGGCCATTCGAAGCTATACGTCGAAGCTATATGTCGAGTTGAAAACATCGAACCTGTAACTAAGATTTTAACTGTGAATGTGCATTTACATAATAGATATATCAGTACAAATTAATCTGTGTTTTGCTCAATGACCATCCTTTTGATATATCGATCACATCTACAACGGCCGCGCGCGGCTCTGGGAAACCGCTTGGTACCGAGTTTCAACCCGAGCAGAGTTCGGCTGCCCAGGTACTTAAAATAAAACAAATATTTGAGGGGGTTCCCATACAACAAACGTGTTTTTTTTGCCGTTTTTATAGATAATGGTACGGAACCCTTCGTGCGAGAGTCCGACTCGCACTTAGCCGGTTTTTTCCACCTTGTATAAATATGTTACAGATGTATGAAAATACGATAAAACGCCGACAGATGGCGTTGACAGTTGACTCAAACAAGCTAACGGTAGGTTACTCCAAATCTAATAAGTATATTCATTCGATGTTCACCTAATTACTATAAGGATTACTTTTCTTCTATTGGATTTATTATTTTGGAAAGAGTTGTCATGTTGGGCACCTCTTATTCTACAGTAAAGCTGTCTACGGACTACTGCGAGCCCGGGTGTCCTGGAACGCCATGTCCGTACGCTATGTACGCGTACATGTACGCGGTCGCTTAGCTGCAAGTACGGACATGGCGTTCCACTTCCAGGACACGCGTACCCGGGCTCGCGTAGGGTACGCGTAACGTGCGCGCAGTCCGTACGCAGCTTTACACTGTCGCCTCATGCTTCGTCTCGTTGCCTCGCTCCGGACACGAGTGTTGCGAATCACGAGACGAGACTAATCTCGCGAGGCGAGCCGCGAGCGTCTATTCACACTCCCGTCTGATTGCTCGGCTCGCAGTTGTTGGTCTCGCCACTCGTACGCGAGTGTAAATGAATGAGTTAAGAGTATAGAGTTGGCTAAAAGCGTTACTTTCGTCGCACTTCGCGTCGCGTGACTGTCGTTTAGTGTTGCCGGATAATCTTTTTTTCCCCCTAAATAATCTAAATATCGATTATATCGATATAATCGATACTAAGACTCATACAATCGTTTAATCGATTATATCTACACTAGCTTTTGCCCGCGACTCCGTCCGCGTGGAAGTAGTAATTTGAGCAGCTTATTTTTTTATCCAATTTGCTTTTTCATCAATTATGGCTCTCTTTAGTTCCTCGATATAAAATAATTACCCCCCCGCACCCCTTCCCCCCCCCCACCCCGAACCCCCCCGCACACCCGCGATCACATTCACCACCGTACTCCCAAGTTAAGCGTGCCTATAGAAGTTTTACTTCAAAAACCCCCGATTTTGAAACATTCTTCCGCTCCGCTCTGCTCCTATTGGTGTAAGCGTGATGATATATAGCCTATGTCGTTTCTCAGGCTCTAGACTATCTGTGTACCAAATTTCATTTAAATCGGTTCCGTAGTTTTAGCGTGAAAGCGAGACACACAGACAGACAGACAGACAGACAGACAGACAGACTTTGAGTTACTTTCGCATTTATAATATTAGTTAGGATTCTTTCGGATAAAAAAAGAATTTTTAAAAACGGTCTACAATTGACCGAAAAATCGGTGAACATACCTACATAAAAAAAATACATACAGTGGAATGCATAACCTCCTCCTTTTTTGAAGTCGGTGAAAGAGCCCTTTGTGGCCTATTTTCAGTATAAACTCTTGAATTTTGAAATTTTACCTTTCTACAACCAGTAAAACGCAAAATCCCGTTTTTTCTCGTTCCCGTAAGAATTTCGAAAAATTCTTTATTAATGCTCCCCTACACTCCCCAAGGAACCGACTTGCCAAATTTCAGCTTTCTACGACCAGTAAAACGAAAAATCTCGTTTTTTTCCGTTCCTGTGGGAATTTCAGAAAGTCCTCTCTCAATGCTCCTCTGCACTCCCCAAGCAACCTACATGCCAAATTTCAGCTTTCTACGACCAGTAAAACGAAAAATCCCATTTCTTCCTAATGTTTTGGTTTAAATTTTATATTTAATAAATTACAAGGTATTTCACCAAAAATGAAATTTCGTGTGTTTACTAATTAAATGAACTTTCTTCAAAAAATTGTAGTTCATCGTTTTTTTATATATTAAATATTTTTTATTGAAATTCAAACTTGTGGGACACTGAGCAAAGTGCTGTGGACAAAAAAAAAGATATGCTCTTATCCCGTGGGAATTTCCAAAAATCCTTAAAACTGTTTTTTACTACTATAATTACCTACTTCTATGCCAAATTTGAAGAGTCTAGTAATTATAGTTCATGGGATTCCGTTGAACTGAATATATAAATCCCGTTTTTTCTCGTTGCTGTGGGAATTTCGGAAAGTCCTCTCGCAATGCTCCTCTACACTCCTTAAGTAACCTACATGCCGAATTTCAGCTTTCTACGACCAGTAAAACGAAAAATCCCGTTTTTTCCTTATTTCGTGGGAATTTCCGAAAATCCTTAAAGCTGTTTTTTACTATTATAATTACCTACTTCTATGCCAAATTTGAAGAGTCTAGTAATTTATAGTTCATAGGATTCCGTTAAACTGAATATATAAATCCCGTTTTTTCCTTATCCCGTTATCCTTATCCAACACTCAAAGTCAAATGGAAGAATTTGGTACTTGGTTTGGTAATTTGTATAGATATAGATAGATATAGATATGAGCCAAGGCTCATATAAAATTTCATCGGACTATTGAAAGAATATATTATTTTTACTAAATTTTATACTCTTTTACTAACAATTATAACTCCGAATTATTCAAATTAATAACGTCAGAAATCAAAAAATATCAAACTCAACATTCGTTCAGCATTCGAATTCGTGCGGTGTGGCCATTTTAAAACTGAGCCTAAAAGAAATTAGGTATGACAATTGATTATAACTTTGGTCCAAGTAACTACTGGGACCTAAAATTCCAAATACTTAATTACAATAATAGAACTGATAATAGAACCAGTGAGAATGGACCATCCGTTGCCTAGTAGCTTTGCTAACTTTGGGACTAGGTCAGTTGGTGCGAATTGTACCATAATATTTATATTATCTCCCGCAGAATACTGTCACCCGTACGAGCCTTTCAAATGTCCAGTGGATGGCAACTGCATCTCCATCCAGTACCTCTGCGACGGCGCCCCCGACTGTATCGACGGCTACGACGAAGACTCCAAGCTTTGCACTGCAGGTTAGTCCTAAATCCTAAAATATTATCATAATCACCGCCGTTGAACAAAAGCCTCCCCTTTAGAACCTGTCACATGTCACTTATTTTATCCTACCAGTGCTTTCCGAAATACGAGTACCATTGAAAAGATGAATGCGCCCCAAAAAACTTAGCACAAAGATTTTTCAAGAAAAATATTCTATTACAATTCACTTAACTAATAATTACAAGTAAGCACATTTAAGTAATTTTAGAATATAATTATGTAACTAGCATATTTTGTAGCTATTTTGCATGACTGGCCTCACTACTTCGCGGACGAATAAATTAAGTATTCCATTTATTTTAGCATAGAACTCCGCAAAGCAATGCCAGAATCTACTATATTTATACAGTCTTTGTCTAATAAACAAATGTCCACGTACAACAACGAAAATCACAACGCTCATTCAAATGCTTTAGAAAGAGCTTTAACATTCAAATACCCATAAGCTCCATGTTAGCGAGTAATTGCCGTATTTGCCGTTCAACATTTCATGTTCCCCCAGAAAGCCCCGGTCAAGTTAATTAATGGAATGTTAAATATTTACGGATTGCTTCCCCGAATTCGGGTCGCAATGAAACCAAATTGTACTCCCGCGAGGACTGCGACTACGATACGATGTACGCGTAATAATAATGACATGAAACCTGCTTATTACTAATATAATTGTTTTATAAAACCTTCCTTTCAGTAATATGAATTTCAACAAAATCGTCTGAATCATAAAAATGCAAAATTCATCCCGTCTAGGGCTAAGAGTTTGGGCTGGGTCTTGATGAGTCAATTAATCAATGAGTAATAGTCAGTCAGTCAATCAGACTTTTCTTTTTATAAGTGTAAATAAAATCCTCTGTTGTAAGATGTTCCGCCTTTTAGGAACTCAGTCTTATTCAGTCGTAAACGAAACATACATATACATTTTAAAAACGGGACACGTAAATTTTGCTTATACCTGTAATTTTATACTTTGTAGGGAACGGGTTACTTGGATTACATTTTAATTGGTTGATTTATTCAGGGTTTAATGAATCGTTATAATTCATTGTTTTGGGGTTGGGATTATAAATGTTAAATAGCGGGTCACAACGATATCAAAATAGATATTCTTCTTTCGACATACATTTACACCGGTGGGCATTGAGATCTTGGGTCCATAGGGTCAATTAGGGTCCTGGCACATAGTCTCATTAGACAAATGCAAAAGGGCCTGGTTGACAGAATTGCGCTTTTGTAGTTCTGTCTGACGAGTCTATGTGCGCGCCTTCGGAGTTAACTACAAAATTACATTTGAAATTTGCCATGAGCTTAACGGCGAAGAAAAAATTGAATTCTGCACACACCTGCAAAGAAATTCAATGGTGGGTAAGAAGTTCCAAATACGCAATACCCACGTTGGGCCTCCGGCCTTCCCTTCTTCTTCTTTTTCTTTAGCCATTCTCAACATCTAAAGTGTAGGCCTCCTTCAGTTTAAATATGCCATCAGTTCCGGTCTTGAGCAAGTTTCCAACCACTTGTTCCCGCCAGTCTTTTGATATCGTCGTTCCAACGCATCTGCAGTCTTCCTCTCGGGTGTTTCTCGCCCCACGGTCTCCATTCTACCACTGCCCTGCACCACAAGCCTGCTTGCGGGCGACCAGACCAGCCCACTCCCATTTCAATTTCGCAACCCGTTCAGCTACGTCGCTCACTTTGCTTTGCTCTCTGACCCATTCGTTACTTTTACGGTCTCTCAGCGTAACTCCTACCAGTTTTCTCTCAATTGCTCTTTGAGCCACCTGAAGTTTGTGAAGGATCTCCTTAGTAAAACCCAAGTCTCAGCCCCTTACTGCCGTGTCATGACAAAACACTGTATCTAAGAAACACCTATTTTTCAGAAATCGCAAAAAACTTTTGCTTTCTCGAATTGGCTACAGAACAGTGAATAATGATCTGATTGCAATAAAATTTGGACAAATCACGGATAATGTGCTACTAGTAGTGTACAAAGAAAAATAATATATATTTTTTTTCTTTTTACCTGAATTTTCAAGCAAAAACGTGTTATGTCGTAATGTGCTTTATCAATAATATATGAGAGTTGCTATAACAAAACACTGTAACGTGATACCTAATGACATTATCTATACATATAAAATCCTTTGTCCTGACTGACGGATCAACGCACAGCCTAAACCGCTGATCGTAGAGACCTGAAACTTGGAGGGTGTGTTCTTTGTATGACGTAGGCATCCGATAAGAAAGGATTTTTCGTAGTTCTACTCCTAAGGGGGTAAAAAAGGGGGGCAAAGTTTGTATGGGACAACGTGATTCCTTGGTCCAATCTACTTCAAATTTTGCATAAACATTCTTTAACAGAATTGATGGAAGACGTGTTTCGTATTTTATTGAAATTCATCCCTTGACGGGGTTAAAAAGGAGTAGAAAGTTATTTTGGGGGTGATTTGCTTCGAAGTTGATATCAATACTCCTTAGTGCTTTTGATTTAAATTACTTTTTATTTTGACACAATGTAAACGAAACGAAACTTCAAATTTTGCAAACCATTTGTCTACGTTTGTCAACCACTTCCTGATCTGATCTCTGATAATAACTAATTATATGTATAATAAGTATTTGCATTTCACCAAGCTTTTGCTTTTACAAGCGCAGCGTGGGACGTCCACCAACGAGATGGACGTTTTGGTGAAGGCCGCAGGTTCAGGGTGGATGCAAGTCGCTTCCAACCGTAATGATTGGGCGTCAGTGAGGGAGGCCTATGTCCAGCAGTGGACGTCCTACGGCTGAAATGATGATGATGATGAGGACGAAGCTTTTATGTGAGTTCAACCTTTTTCCAATAAAACCGAATTGAGTATTCAAACATCATTGTTGAACTCGCATAAAAGCGTGGTGCAATGCAAATACATATGTATAAAATGCTTTGTCCTGAAGTCCTAAATGACTTACTGGCGGATTAACGCACAGCCTAAACCGCTGTATGAAGAGACTTGAAACATGGAGGATGTGTTCTTTGTATGACGTAGGCATCCGATAAGAAATAATTTTCCGGAATTCCCACGGGATAAGGAATATACGGGATGTATATATTTCATCAATCAAGAGTGACCCTATCCCCATAACGAAGATTACTAAACTGTTCAAATTGGGCATATAAAATATATAAAGCTAATTTCAATCATTTTGAAAACTCCCACGGGATAAGGATAAATCAGGATTTATATACTCAAATCAACTGGATCCTATCTCCGTAACTACAATTACTAAACTTTTCAAATTCAGTATAAACGTAAATGGTCATACCTATCAGCAAAAAAACTTATTGCAGGATTTTTGGAAATTCCTGTGGGATAAATAATCTCTGTAACTTCCGAGCCGATTAAAAAAAAACTTTTACCAGTAAAACGTTACACTATCCTTTATTGACCATAGGCTACTTTTTCCGAGAAAATACAAAATTCCCAAGGGATAGAAAAAAAAAAACAACTTCGGAGCTCATTTTAAAATGTCTTTCACCAATAGAAAAGATACACTGTCCATGATTAACATAGGATGCTATTTTCCGGATAAATGCAAAATTCCCGCGGTAAAGAAAATAGTAAATTTAACTTCGGGGCTGAGTTTAAAAAAAAAATATCAATAGAAAGCTACACTATCCTTTATTGGTATAGGCTAGGCTACCTACTATTTATTCGGTAAAATGCAAAATTCCCGTGGGATAGAAATAAGTGAATATCACTTGAGGGCTGATTTGAAAATTTCTTCAAAAAACTACACCAACCATTATTTACATAGACTACTTTTCTCCGTGAAAATACAAAATTCCCACGGGAAAAAAATTAGTGAATTCAACTACGGGGCTGATTTTAAAACTTCTTTCACCGGTTTAAAGCTACACCTTTGCAAAAATGCAAAATTCCCGCGGGATAAAAATAAGCGAAAATTTGCATAGAATAAGGACAAATTTGTTGAAATTCCCACGGGATAGAGAATAAACGGGATTTATAATATTCACTAACTGATACTGATGATGACGAAATGATGAAATGATAATAATGATGGATGTTACCATTGCCGGATTTTTGTTTTATACAATGAAAGCGATGAAGAAGCTTTACCGCAAATTGGAATTCTACGCGGACGAAGTCGCGGGCAAAAGCTAGTACTCATATGAAAATGCTACTATAAATTTCATTTAGTAATAAATTGCTAACATCACAATTCAAAACTAACATTCTCATCTTAATATATTTCTTAGTCTTTAGAAAGGATGATTACCTTGAAGATGTCCCGACTTACGATAAACAAGGACTTGGATTAATTTCTCGTGTGATTGTTGCGACAAAACACTGTAACTCTTGATACTATACTAAGAAAATGTGAGTTTGTTTTGGCAAAACACGGTATCTGGGGATAATACAGTGTTTAGTCGAATAAAGACCCTACATTTTAAGAGTTACAGTGTAAATTGCAATGGCGTTTTTCAATGTTTTTGATAGAAAATCAGTTAGGGTCCGAATAGTTAATTTAACGGTGCTAGCACAAAACACTGTAACTCGAGTTACAGTGTTTTGTCATAACACGGCAGCTTACGTAAGCACAGGCAAAATGCACTGGTCGTGAATACGAGCTTTTTGTTCGGCACTGAGCTTCATGTTAAACGCGAATTTGAGTTTGGAGTAAGCTGCCCAAGCCAGTCTTATGCGCCTGTCAATTTCGTTAGCCTGAATGTCCTTTCCCATTACGTCCTCCTGACCAAGATACACATACTTTTATCCACTTTTTCGATGACAGTGCTATTTTATGTATTTATGTATGAAATATATTTATTCATAAAAAGTTACACTTTCATTTAAACCATGCCCCGCAAAACTGCATACGCAGTTTGACTGCAGGTAGCTCGCTTTATATAAACATAGCTTATAAATTATTAAATTAGATTATACTTATAATACAATTAATTTACGTAAATGGTTACAACGTATTTAACAAGTGTTTTTTTAAGAAACTCTTAAATTTAGCAAGTGAAGGCTCACGTCTTATGTCCTCGGGTAAATAAATAACTATTGAGTAAATACGGCAGATGTTTGCGGTACCATTTAGAATGTTGTTCATTATCTTGGTTTTGTCCAGGTTAATTTCTAAACCACACTGTTCAGAACCCCTCCCCCCCCACATTACCTGTTTTTCCTGTTCCTCCGGCCTAAGCCCTCTCATTTTGATAGGAGGCCTGTGCTCCGCAGTGAGACGTACCTATACAAGATGTCTTAAAATTCAAATATAATCTGGTATCGGATGTGGAACCACGTTATAACAGACCTGGAAATAAATAAATCTATGTTATTTAGTTAAGCGATAATAGATTTTTTTTTCGAAGGTACTTATTTATCATCATCATCATCCCAGCCAATATACGTCCCACTGCAGCCTCTTCTTAGAATGAGAGGGCTTGGGCCGTAGTTCCCAAGCGGGCCCAGTGCAGATTGGGAACTTCACACACACCACTGAATTTCTTCGCAGCTGTATGCAGATTTCCACGCAATGTTTTCCTTCACCGTAAAGCTCATGGTAAATTTCAAATATAATTTCGCACATAAATTCCGAAAAACTCAGAGGTGCGGGCCGGGATTTGAACCAACGACCCTAAGCTTGAGAGGCCGTAGGTCAAACAAACCGCTAAGCTTACTTACTTATACTTACTTGGACAGATATTTGTGTGAAAAATACGAACGTTTGTGCTCGAGTCTTGGATGTTTAATATGTATTTATCTACAATGTGAAATCTAAATGGTGGTACAAAACTAGACTTTAAAAACATAATGCATTAAATTAAGAGGGTACGATGCGCACTATTTCTCCATACAAACGTAATCCCCTGTTTCCTCCCTGGATAATGGCTTTAGAACCAAATTTTTTTTACTGTGTAATCTGTATCTACCACAGCTATGCCCCTATGTTTCGTTTTTTTCCATATTTCAATTAACATAAGAAATATGAGCTTTCAAAAACTGAAAAAATTGCCCAATTTTAACGTCATTTTCAGACACTCATCAGAAAAGAATCCCTCCTATAAACAAAAAAAGGAAAACATAGGGGCATAGCTAAATCTGTCCTCAAATTATTTATGAAAAAAATAATTTTATTGGTCCAGTTTTCGAGAAGAAAACAGGGGATTACGAAATGCTGTTTTGATTAATTTTACGCGCCTATTAACGGTCTGAGGTGCAGTTGTCCCGCTCTCGCTGTACTGACATGGAGGGGTTCGGGCGAGACAGCGACATTTCATTAAAATACCTATTTCTCAAAATTCTCTCAGCCATCGTACCCTCTTAATTGTTAATAGTCTGATAAAATAGGATGTTCATACTTAGTTTCAATGAAATCATAAATTCAGTGTATGGACACCTCAAATTTAATAAGACTCATCATCATCATCATTTCAGCCGAAAGACGTCCACTGCTGAACATAGGCTTCCCCCAAGGCTCGAGAAATATAACTTGTATAGCCTCGGGGCCTCCTTCGTTACTCCAAAGCTTCCGACCCCTAAATCCGAAACCATTTTCTGTTACACGTTTTGGTTTTGTATTCTAGACAGCCCCTGAGCATTTACGATCTGAAGCCTCCCAGCCTAGCATGGCAGGTCCCTCGACGGCAATGTGATTTTCGGACGGGTAGAGCCGGCGCCCACTGACGGCATGGCACGGCGTGGCATTTTATTACTATCAAGTTATTTTGAATCTTATTTCAATGAGTTTAGAATTCATGTTACTTTATTTCGATACCACGATGCCGCGACGTCCTGAGGGCCGATGCCACGCATAACCAATAAAGTAACATGAATTCTAAACTCATTGAAATAAGATTCAAAATAACTACGTCTCGGAATCGTTTCTGTCTTGACTAACATTAGCGTTGGCATTATTGTTTCTTTATATAAACTTAGTAAAAAAACCACCAAAGAAAAGATAAGATAATCATTCATTGTTATTACTGTGTACATTAAATATAGATAATATTATAAATAAATATGTACCAACAGTCTGCCCGTTTCGGACGTACAATAACATTAAAATTGTAATTAAAACGGTGATCGAATAACTAAAAACTAACAATAAGAATGTAAATAAGTACATTGCAAGTTATTTATTGTTATTAGCAGTTACGTCTGCTCACCGAACTAAGATTTAAAAGCGAAAAACTTTTCCGGGTGCAAGTTAATAAAAAAGCTTTTAAAAATGAGGCAATACCTCAACTTTGCTGATCCTAACTCTACGCCGTGAAATTTTAGTGGTTGTTTTCCCGAAACGAGGTGATTTAGTATCGATTGTACAATCGATTTATAATTACTATTTTGGCTAGAGTCAAAAATCCGATTGTGAAAAACGAAAGTCGAAAATGACCGCAAACCAATAGTAACGCTTCGTTGGTACCTAACCTATCGTACGATCGTACGCTACTTGTACCAGGGGGGTTTCACTCCGCAGTTTAGGTATGTTCGGCCGGCGCTCCTCCCGGGAGGATTATGGCAGTAGGTTGTCGCGCGGCCTTCAGTTCGCACGCTAGCCTCGTCGTGCGTAATTAAGCATCTTTTTTTTCTGTGATTTTTGCAACAAACAATGACTTCTAAACGATATTATAAATAACTTACTTACATACTAAAGGTAGTTTACTGAATTAATACACACTGTTATCTTTCTTGATTTATATACCTACTAAATATGGGCGAGTGGGAACCCTGTGCCCTTGGTTTCGGATCAGCGGTGCCCAACGGAATATGAACGCTCGTATCACACGATAAGTTTTAATTTCGCGTGCACGCAGTAGGAGTAGGAAAGTTTTTATACCTAAAGTTGACCTTTGTTCGAGAGTGATCCTTCTGTACGTTAGTACTATTACTTATTCTGTGCTTGTACCAACGAAGCGTTACTATTGGTTTGCGGTCATTTTCGACTTTCGTTTTTCACAATTGGATTTTTGACTCTAGTCAAAATAGTAGTTATGAATCGATTGTACAATCGATACTAAATCACCTCGTTTCGGGAAAACAACCACTAAAATTTCACGGTGCATAATTCCTTCTGTTTCTCTCCCGAAATATTATCTTAACGGCCTACCGAGCTTTTCGCGCTATTCGATTTTGGGTGGGCGATTTCGGGCGTGGGGGAGGCACGCTGGCTCAAGATAGGTTGGTTGGACTGCGCGTGTTTTTGGGTTTTTTCGTCTTATTACTAAAACAAATACATATTTTAAATATGTAGACGACCAGATGCCCTAGTGGTTAGAGAACCTGACTACGAAGCTTGAGGTCCCGGGTTCGATTCCCGTGTCGGGGTAGATATTTGTATGAAAAATACGAATGTTTGTTCTCGGGTCTTGGGTGTTTAATATGTATTTAAGTATGTATCTATCTATATAAGTATGTTTATCCGTTGCCTAGTACCCATAACACAAGCTTTATTTAGCTTACTTTGGGACTAGGTCAATTGGTGTGAATTGTCCCGTGATATTTATTTATTTATGTATGTATGTATGAAATATATTTATTCATAAAAAGTTACACTTTCAAATAATTTATTGAATCAGGCGTTACTTTGCGGAGGTCCATATTAATGAACTAAAACAATTACTTTGCTCACCCGCGACCTTACAATAGTTACGTTTATGCAAGAAATGTGCGTTCATGCAGTTCCTCCACCTCCACACTGTACGAACACACACAAATCACATAAACCCAACCATCACCACCACCAAGCTACACTGACGCGTTTCGAACTCAACCAGAGCTCATCTTCAGAGTTACCACAACCGTATGCTATGCTACCAAACGTTAAACTAACAAACCAAAACAAATGTTTTAACTTGTCACTGTAACTTCTCAAGTACCCACTTTATTTTTCTTATTCTCAAACTACCCCACAAAAATTAACTTTTATTGACATATTTAAAACTACCTTGAATTTTTTTGTTTATTTATTTATAAGGCATATTTAATTAATACTAACTGTTCAAATTCGACCCAAGCCGCAGTAAAGGAGAAGATACTAAATTTACCTGTTCATTAATAATAGACCCCATAGTGTTGTACCTAATTATTTCCATGCATTCCAGAGCATCCAGACGCAACCCCTTGCCGCAATAATGTAACACTTCATAAGAATCTGAATCTAACAATGAATGATTTGATTCCAACAAATGTTTTGCAAAATTCGATCTATCTGGATGCTCATTCCTATATGCCGAAACATGCTCTTTAAATCTAGTATTAAAACTTCGGCCTGTCTGTCCTACGTATATCCCATTGCAGTCATTACAAGTAAGCTTGTATACCCCCGATCTAGTTCCCTTATCTACCTGTTCTTTGTGGTTACATAGCCTAGAGTACAAAGAGTTGTTAGTCTTAAAGGCAACATTAATATTGTTTGATTTTAAAATGCCATAAATCTTATCAGACAAACCCCCGACGTAAGAGATGCTAGATCTATATTTGTTAGTAGACTGAGAAGGTAACGCAGCGTAAAGCATGCTATTTACTAACCGTGCCTGCTTCTTTTGAACTAAACTATCTACCATTGATTTTGTATAACCATTTGAGATCGCTATCTGATAAATAGTACTCAACTCTAAATCATAATGTTCCTTAGAAAGAGGCACAGTCAACAATCTATTAACATAACAATGGAAAGCAGCCAGTTTATGCTGCCACGGATGATTAGAAGATGCTGGTATAACAGCATCTGTGTACGTGGGCTTACGGTATATTTTAAATTGATGTTTACCATTTAATTTTGAAATCGTTAAATCCAAAAAGTTCAACGAACAATTTTCCTCCAATTCTTTTTTGAACCTTATCTTTACGTGCTTGTTATACCAGCATCTTCTAATCATCCGTGGCAGCATAAACTGGCTGCTTTCCATTGTTATGTTAATAGATTGTTGACTGTGCCTCTTTCTAAGGAACATTATGATTTAGAGTTGAGTACTATTTATCAGATAGCGATCTCAAATGGTTATACAAAATCAATGGTAGATAGTTTAGTTCAAAAGAAGCAGGCACGGTTAGTAAATAGCATGCTTTACGCTGCGTTACCTTCTCAGTCTACTAACAAATATAGATCTAGCATCTCTTACGTCGGGGGTTTGTCTGATAAGATTTATGGCATTTTAAAATCAAACAATATTAATGTTGCCTTTAAGACTAACAACTCTTTGTACTCTAGGCTATGTAACCACAAAGAACAGGTAGATAAGGGAACTAGATCGGGGGTATACAAGCTTACTTGTAATGACTGCAATGGGATATACGTAGGACAGACAGGCCGAAGTTTTAATACTAGATTTAAAGAGCATGTTTCGGCATATAGGAATGAGCATCCAGATAGATCGAATTTTGCAAAACATTTGTTGGAATCAAATCATTCATTGTTAGATTCAGATTCTTATGAAGTGTTACATTATTGCGGCAAGGGGTTGCGTCTGGATGCTCTGGAATGCATGGAAATAATTAGGTACAACACTATGGGGTCTATTATTAATGAACAGGTAAATTTAGTATCTTCTCCTTTACTGCGGCTTGGGTCGAATTTGAACAGTTAGTATTAATTAAATATGCCTTATAAATAAATAAACAAAAAAATTCAAGGTAGTTTTAAATATGTCAATAAAAGTTAATTTTTGTGGGGTAGTTTGAGAATAAGAAAAATAAAGTGGGTACTTGAGAAGTTACAGTGACAAGTTAAAACATTTGTTTTGGTTTGTTAGTTTAACGTTTGGTAGCATAGCATACGGTTGTGGTAACTCTGAAGATGAGCTCTGGTTGAGTTCGAAACGCGTCAGTGTAGCTTGGTGGTGGTGATGGTTGGGTTTATGTGATTTGTGTGTGTTCGTACAGTGTGGAGGTGGAGGAACTGCATGAACGCACATTTCTTGCATAAACGTAACTATTGTAAGGTCGCGGGTGAGCAAAGTAATTGTTTTAGTTCATTTAGTTACACTTTCATTTAAACCATGCCCCGCAAAATTACTTACACAGTTTGACTGCAGGTAGCTCGCTTTATATAAACATAGCTTATAAATTATTAAATTAGATTATACTTATAATATAATTAAATTACGTAAATGTTTACAACGTATTTAACAAGTGTTTTTTTAATAAACTCTTAAATTTAGCAAGAGAAGGCTCACGTCTTATGTAAACTGTCTGTCTCGGGTAAACTATTGAGTAAATACGGAACTCGTTTCTTTAACGTTCTATCTCCATAGTAATTTTGTACCCTGGGTATTTCAAATTTACCTTTGGACATTAACCTTGTGCCAGTTTTATGTTGCACCAAATTACTATGATTGTTTACAAGTAGAAGATATTTATGTTTCAGGCTAGCCGGTAGAATTTTACATATTTTATATAGTTTATAGTAATCTCCTTTACATTGATTCTTTGTCTTTTTATTTATTATTTATTTATGTAGCAACACTACGCCCTAGAAAACGTCTTGTTTTATTAACATTCAAAAAGTCATGACCTGCCGTGCAGTATTAGTCGTACTACGAATTTATTTTATTTTTTAGAGACGACTTTGGATTTTTTTTCTATCGAGCGAACTATAAGTAGGTAATCGTGTTTCGATAAACACTTGTCATTAGAGTGAATCCTCAAATATCTTACACATGAATTTCAAGACTATAGCCTTACTTGTAATGATACAGCACGAGATTAAATGAATGCAATAAATGCGCCAAAAACACGGTAGGCCCTTAAAGGGGGTGATCCATTTGCGGACTTAAACACCGTCGGATTTGCTCGCTGGCTCTTTATGCATGCTTGAAATTCTAAAGTCCGCAGATTTTTAAGTGCTCCATTGGCGGTTTAGACCTTTGGCTCGCGAGTTCGTTGGCGTACCGGTGGTTTTGTAGCAACACTACCGCCACGCTACCTAGCGCCGGACAGCGGAACTACATGTCGCGCAGCCGCACAAGTAACCTGTCGAAGTTTTGTCTTCTGTTCAAATATTCTTAGCTGTCAATAGTCGGCGCAAACGAAATAAAATTATTATTCACGATAATACTGTTTGACCCTTTCTAAACTGGTGACGCCCTAGATTGAAAACAGACGCAGCCTATTTTGGAAGAATAATCAAGGATCGAACGCAAATCGTAAGTCTACAAAACGTTTTTGGGAAATGCCGTCGAACAAAGACGAATTTTCCAACGCAATGTCAGATGACGAACATGAAAAAAATGACAATAGTTTTCCAATTCGCTCTGAATCTTTTCGAGTTGGAGTAAAAATACCACCATTTTGGCCACAAGAACCCGCCGTTTGGTTTGCCCAGGTAGAAGGCCAGTTTGCGTTGTCAAACATAACGACCGATGCGACGAAATTCCACTATGTTCTTTCGCAACTGGAACACCAATACGCAGCGGAAATCAAAGACATTATTGTCAACCCACCCGCTACTAACAAATACGAGAAACTGAAAAGCGAACTTATCAAACGCCTCACTAACTCCAGAGAGAAGGATTTGCAGAAGTTATTAATGCATGAGCAGCTAAGCGACCGAAAGCCGTCACAGTTCCTGAGACACCTTCAACATATTGCCGGTCCAGACGTTCCTGAGGACTTTTTGAAGGCTATTTGGACCAGTCGCTTACCTCTAAGCATCCAAGTGCTCATAACTTCGCAACCGCACTCCTCGCTAAATGAACTAGCTGAAGCAGCAGACAGAGTTTGGGATGTTTCTCCTGGATTGGCCGGTATGCACCAAATAGCAAGTACCTCAACTAGTCCTGCTATAGATCAGATGGCTAACCAGATTGCCGAGCTTACCAGACAAGTGCAAGCCTTGACGACCGAAATGCACTCGAGATCCCGCTCAAAGTCAAGACGCGGAGGCAAGCAGCAGTATCGCGGTCGCAGCAAGAGCCAACGTCAAGTACGTAGTCACAGCCGCTCGCAGTCAAGCTACCGCTAGTATCCTGTATGTTGGTACCATTCGAAATTCCAATCGCTAGCAACAAAATGCGTGAAGCCGTGCGACTTTGCTTCGGGAAACGCACCGGGCAATCGATAATGGCGGCCAGCGATTGCCACAGTTCCGGTCGCTTATTTGTCACAGATCAACGTACAAAAACGCAATTTCTCGTCGATACAGGAAGCGATCTTTGTGTTTATCCACGATCTGCACTACGCGAATACCGACCTAAAACCACATACCAACTATATGCCGCAAATGGATCTACAATCAGCACATATGGTTATACAGAACTCAACCTGGATCTTGGTCTCCGAAGAGAATTTAGATGGCAATTCGTCGTGGCTGACGTCACTAAAGCAATAATCGGTGTCGACTTCCTATCTTTCTACAATTTAGCCGTCGACTGCCGAAACAAACGCTTGCTAGACAACACAACGGCACTTTCAATAACAGCCATTTCTATCGCCATGGCGGATACTATATCTTCTGTCAAGACACTCTTTGGAGAATCAAAATACAACGACATCCTTCAAGATTACCCGGAAATAACACGTCCCCCTGGCATTCATCGGGAAATAAAGCACAATACGGTACATTTCATCACAACGACTGATGGCCCACCGATTCACTGCATACCTAGACGTTTAGCGCCAGATAAACTAAAAATTGCTAAGGAAGAATTTGAGTCCATGATCAAGAGTGGAACTGCAAGACCATCATTAAGTCCCTGGTCATCGCCACTCCATTTAGTACCTAAAAAAGATAACAGCTGGAGACCCTGTGGAGATTACCGACAACTGAATGCACGAACCGTTCCAGACCGGTATCCCATACGTCACATACATGACTTTGCCCATAACCTGGCTGGCAGCAAAATTTTTTCCACCATCGACCTTGTCAAAGCGTACAACCAAATTCCAGTGAACGCTAATGACATAGAAAAAACGGCTATTACCACACCATTTGGATTATACGAATTTCCTTTCATGACGTTTGGTCTTAGAAATGCCGCACAAACTTTTCAACGTTTTGTTGACGAAGTGACAAGAGGCCTAGATTTTGTTTTTACATATTTGGACGATTTTTTAATATTTTCACCAGACGAAGAAACACATGAAGACCATTTAAGACAGCTATTTACCAAGCTGATTGAATATGGCATTGTCATAAACCCATGTAAATGCACATTCGCAGTCAAAGAGGTAAAATTTCTTGGATATCATATCACAGCTGAAGGTACGAAGCCATTAGAGAACAAAACTGAAGCCATAAAGTCATTCCCAGCACCCAAGACTGTCAAGGAATTGAGACGATTTTTAGGCATGATAAATTTCTACCGCCGATTTATCCCACGAGCAGCCGAAATTCAAAGTCCTTTGAATAGACTTCTGACTGGTTCTGTAAAAGGATCACATCCAATAGATTTGAAGAACGAAACTTTAGACGCTTTCTTGGAATGCAAATCAAGTTTATGCAAAGCAGCTCTCCTAGCACACCCAGACTGCGGAGCAAACCTCGCTCTTGTCACGGACGCCTCAGATACAGCTTTAGGCGCCGTCCTACAGCAGAGAAAAGGAGATTCATGGCAACCATTGGCATTTTATTCCAAGAAACTCAGTCCAGCTCAGCAGAAATACTCACCCTATGATCGTGAACTTCTCGCAATATACAACGCCATTAAATATTTCAGACATTGGCTGGAAGCACGAGTGTTCACTGTTTTCACAGATCACAAACCATTATGTTTCGCTTTCACATCAAACAAATCAAAATGTTCACCGAGACAATTTCGCCATCTTGATCTGATTTCACAATTCACGACAGACATAAGACACATTTCTGGTAAAGATAATGTCGTTGCAGATACTTTATCTAGAATAGAAAAACTTGAAAAACCAGTAGACTTATTACAACTGGCGGAATCACAAATTGAGGATGAAGAGTTGAAGCACATTTTGAGCGGTGACACAACCTATAACATCACACTAAAGAAAATGATGATACCCGGTTCCCTCACTCAGCTATACTGCGACAACAGCACATCATCCCTCAGACCATACGTAACGCCAAGATTTCGAAGACAAGTATTCAACAGCCTACATTCGCTCAGTCATCCAGGAATGAGAACATCTGTAAGACTTGTTTCTAAGCGTTTTGTTTGGCCGAATATGAACAAAGATTGTCGTACATGGGCAAGAGCGTGTACAGCATGTCAGCGGTCGAAAGTAACAAGACACGTACAAGCGCCTTTAGGGACTTACAATTTACCCAAGGCGAGATTCACACACGTGCATATCGACATAGTCGGTCCGATGCCACCATCTCAAGGATATCGTTACTGTCTTACAGCCATTGACCGATTTACCCGCTGGCCTGAAGCTATTCCTATGATGGATATCACAGCTGAAACAGTAGCAAAAGCCTTACTCAACATTTGGATATCTCGATTCGGTTGCCCTGAAGTAATAGTAACAGACCGTGGAGCTCAATTTGAATCATCACTCTTCAACCACTTGTCAAAAATAGCAGGTTTCACCACCGACGGACCACTGCATATCATCCCGCCTGTAATGGACTCATTGAAAGATTCCATAGACAAATGAAAGCCGCTATCGTCTGTCACGCGCAAAATAACTGGACAGAAGCCCTTAGTTCTACTTGGTATAAGAAGCGCGTTCAAAGAAGACCTACAGACATCGTCCGCAGAACTGGTATACGGAGAGACATTGAGACTGCCTGGGGAATTCTTTCAATCCAGCACAGAAACCACATCAGACATCACCAATTTCACTGCACGATTGCGTAGCATCACCCAACAACTGCAACCTGTAGCTACTACAAGACATGGTCAGAGAAAAATATTTATTTTTAAAGATTTGGGTACCGCAACTCATGTCTTCTTAAGAGATGACGCTCTACGTGGCGCGCTAACGCCTGCGTACACGGGACCACACGCAGTGATAGAAAGAAGTGAAAAGATTTTTAAGATTATAGTTAACGGCAAGACAGTCACAGTTTCAATAGACCGAATAAAACCAGCGTACATACTCGAAACAGACACTTCCCCAACTGTTACAAAACCTGCAGATAAAAAAATAACACAAGCAGAGCAGAAGAAAGAGACAGAAAAGCAAGTAAAGCGTACTAGATCGGGCAGACAAGTTAAATTTCCTCAATATTATCGCCCGTAGCCGGTCTCTGGAGGGGAGAGATGTAGCAACACTACCGCCACGCTACCTAGCGCCAGACAGCGGAACTACATGTCGCGCAGCCGCACAAGTAACCTGTCGAAGTTTTGTCTTCTGTTCAAATATTCTTAGCTGTCAATAGTCGGCGCAAACGAAATAATAATAAAAAAATTAATAATAATTTTATTTCCAAAAACATACATCAGTAAAATACAAGGGAATATCTGGCAGACCCCAAACTAGGCAGAGCCTGTATCTTGGGGCCTTGGAGTGCACTATACATATAGTTTACTTAGAAAGCTTACCAGAGGACTAAAAAATAAAAATAAATAAAATTATTATTCACGATAATACTGTTTGACCCTTTCTAAAGTTTTGCTCGCCAATGGATCACCCCCTTAAGAGGTGCCAAAACATCCGCCCAATTCCGGACATGCTAATGCTTATTCTTTGTAACTTAACTTGGCTGTTGACAGCCCTGAATATTGATGAGCTCTAATCAGATGAAGACGTTCCGGATTTGAATACTTACGTGGCCATGCGAAGCGCTGTGAAGATGTTCTCGTTCATTATAATAATGTCTCTGATTTATTACTATTACCAAGGATGATATAGACTGGATTGGCAGTCGCCATAGTACGGATCGTTCGCGGTTTTTGTAGTTCGATTATTAAATCTAGATGGCGCTGAAATATAGCCAGAGGCTTTGAAGGCAAAACAATAAGATATAGATGTTTCATATTACTACAAATGGTCTTATTGTTTTGCCTTCAAAGCCTCTGGCTATATTTCAGCGCCATCTAGATTTAATAATCGAACTACAAAAACCGCGGCCGATCCGTACTATGGCGACTGCCAATCCAGTCTATATCATCCTTGCTTATACTAATTTAAATATTTTTATTTTCAGCAAAGCGGCCACCTGTTGAAGAGACAGCATCGTTCCTACAGTCTCTCCTGGCATCTCACGGCCCAAACTACCTCGAGAAGCTGTTCGGGAGCAAGGCGAGAGACGCTCTTGAGCCGCTAGGTGGCGTTGAGAAGGTCGCCATTGCACTATCTGGTAAGTCAGACTCTATTACCAACAGTTAAGTCAAATACACCAGTCTGTAGGCAATCATGTGTCTAAATACCCCGAGAAGCTGTTCTGGAGCAAGGCGAGGAAATCAAACGAGTACAATTACTCGTTCGCCAATGGGGGCGTTGAGAAGGTCGCCATTTCTGTCTGGTGAGTCAGACTCTATTACCAACAGTTAAGTCAAATACTGCAGTCTTTGCTAGCATCTGTGGCCCTTAATACGTTGAGAAGTTATCAGGAACACGATCCTCCCTCTAGATGGCGTTGATAAGGTCATCATTGCTGTCTTGTGAGTCACGATCAACAGTTCAGTCAATTACTATAATCTGCTGGCAGTCATTGCTCTAAATACCTGGAGAAGCTATTCAGGAGCAAGGCGAGGAGGAGGAAGGAGTCATCATCATTATCCCAGGCTGATTGGGAACGCGGGCCCAGTGCTGATTGGGAACTTCACACAAACCATTGAATTTCTTCTCAGGTGATAAAGGTTTCCTCACGATGTTTTCCTTCACCGTAAACCTCGTAGTAAATTACAAATGTAATTTCGCAAATAAAGGACAGAAAAAGAAGGAGTAATAATGCATATTCCTGTAGTGTTCCATATTTATTATTTTTCAATCGTTTTTTACTTTTAAAATTAATATAATAAATGAAATGCATTTCGTTCGGTTTCCTTAAAAATAGATAATTACGAAGCACGAATGGCGATCATTAAAATTAATCATGGAAGCAATTACGTTTCCATTTTCAGCGCTAAGTCTCCATCAATATTTAATGCAAACATGTATGTAAATTAACGAAATTACCATTCAAGATTGCTACGCGAGTATAATGCATAAACATAACTTGGAAATTGATAAGCTTGTACTAAGCCTAAAGTTACATAAAGGGGATGGGGCTGGAAAAACGCGCTGTTAAACTGGCCATTTTTTTATTTTGTTGTACCTTTTGACTTTTTTTTAATTTGGAATGTTTATGTGATTACGGCCGACACATTTTGTGCGGACCGCGAGAACACAGCAACTTGCACTACGGAGTACGTAATTTAAAAAACTTTTTAACAAAAAATTAAACCGCCGAAAAAAATGAAAAGCAAAAAAAAAAAAACCTTTTTTGTTTGACCTTAATCTAGGTACCAGTTTGAAGTCGGTGCCTCAGCACTTAGCCAGGAGGAGTGGACCTATAATCGTCTACCTGATTGGCTTCTATCACTCCTCCTGGCTCGTGCTGAGGCACCGACTTCAAACTGGTACCTAGATTGAGGTCAAACAAAAAAGGTATTATTTTTTGCTTTTCAGTTTTTTCGGCGGTTTAATTTTTTGTTAAAAAGTTTTTATTTTGTACTTTTTTCCATCCTTGGGGTAATTTTTTTTCCAAATTTATAATACCAACTTCAAGGTATACCCTATCTATCCAATAAAAAAGAATTATGAAAATCAGACTACTCTGTAAAAAGTTAGTCAATCATCCCCTGTTTTCCTACCCTTAGGGTACGAGTATTATTTCCAAATTTAAATGGGACCACCCTTGGGGTATACGCTTTCCAATAAAAAAAGAATCATCAAAATCCGACTACTCTGTAATAAGTTATGCGTGGTCATATAGTACAATCAGTAACTGAACAATCAATCATCCCCTGTTTTTCTACCCTTAGGGTAGGAATATTGTTTCCAAATTTAAATGGGACCACCCTCGGGGTATACGCTTTCCAATAAAAAAAGAATCATCAAAATCGGACTACTCTGTAAAAAGTTATGCGTGATCATACATAAAAAAAAAAACCAAAAAAAATATATACACGTCGAATTGAGAACCTCCTCCTTTTGTTTTCGTCGGTTGATAAAAATGTATCCCCTGCATTATCTTTGTTGACGTCAATTCAAAAACGGCCGGGCGAAGTAACGAGCTAACAAGCGAGAAATAATTACTTCACACTTTAGACAGATACATAGGTACTTTGTCCGCAACAAAAATAGTTTTATTTGTGCAACAAGAGAGCAAAGTTGTTTTTTCTGCGAGTATTGATTTTAAACTAGTGACATAAATGTTAATCATCAAATCGTCTAATTCTGAATGTAATTCAAAATTATATCTCAGTCCTATCTAATTTTACCATAAAATCAAAATATTTGTTATTTCTAAAATTTTCAATTAATTCCGTTTTCTGTGATGTACAAAATTTCATTGAAGTGAATATAATAACAACTTGTTTTCGAGACTTCCCTTAGCAAGTTTGGATGCGGAAGTTTTCTCCTTAGGAATTAAATTTTCTGCATTATTTACTTATACCGAGAACTCGTACAATTTATTATAACTTATTAATAACGTTTTCAGAGTCACAGACGATTGAAGATTTCGGCGCGGCTTTACATCTCATGCGGTCGGACTTGGAGCATCTCCGTTCGGTCTTCATGGCAGTCGAGAACGGCGACCTTGGCATGCTGAAGTCCCTTGGCATCAAAGACTCCGAGCTTGGCGACGTCAAGTTTTTCCTTGAGAAGCTGGTGAACACCGGTTTCCTCGACTGAATAGCACCGGAGTCTGCCTCTGATTACTCAAACTACCATATCGTCCAATTCGCCCCCATCAGCTCTTCATTCTACAGCTACCTTCCTTACGACCCCCCTAAATATAGGAGGAAGTAATTCTTCTTATTCTCATGAGAGATTGGTGTGATATGAATGAGGTTTCAAACAGTTCATAGAGACGCTTGTCGGACGTCGGATGCGAATGCTACAACCGGCCACGTAGTCCCATATCCGACACCCGACGACCGCTCAACGCTTTTAGCTTTAGATAGTCGAAATGGCAATTTATTTCGTTAACATCTTAGAGATAGGTATATTTTTATAATGTAGTTTTGTTAGGTTTTAAACCTACGAGTCCATTATTTTAACCAAAAACAAGAGAAGTCCGCGACAGGCCCCTGTGTTTGGTGCTCGCGTCCCCCCGTCAAATGCGAACCATTGGAAATTCCAACAAAATGCCGAGAAACATCTTTAGTGATGCATTTTGGGATTTATTTGGAGGCACTTGACGGTGATACGGAGAGGCTTGTCGCGGTCGTTTGGATGCTTGAGAAGTAAATGTCGCCCCCTAGTTAAATACCTTACCCTTCTATCTAATTGAGTCAGAGGCGACTCCGCAAAAGTCAGCGTCCATTCTAAGCGAGATATAAAGCTAATCGATGGTCGATTATGTTCGAGTGTTAATGCCCTTAGATTATAAATTAAGAATCGTTGAAAGAATGCATGCGCTTTATATCTGGCTTTTGGAAAAATCCAGATTAGGACCATGGATACATATCATAACTTAGCATGTAAAATACATATCATAGAATAAGTAGTGAATAAAGTACAATTATTTTAATATGATCGGTATTGTAGTGTTTATGAAACATTTTACTGTCTTACGTGTAGCTTAAGAAATTATGTAGAATTTCGAAATCATTGAAACATATCAATATTATAAAGGAAAGCATAAGGTGCTGCACCAACCGGAAACATATCAAAACTATGTGATTATATGATTAGATGTTAGAGTATACGGTGTGTTATATATTAGCCGACTTCGGTAAAAGGTTCTTTTATTGTACCAATATTAGAAATAATGTAGTTGGAGAAGTAATATAGATCATCTTTTACATTATCTTCGACACATTTACCTTTACAGAATCTATTAAGATATTGTTTTGTACCTATTTAAAAAACTTTATTCTATTCCTTAGAGTAAACTTTGTAAGTTATAAAACTTTTGTCAAATGCGGGCTAAGAAGACAACGAATTATGGATAAAGAGATTCTTGTGGATAAGTAAATCTAACGAGATCGAGACATAAGGTAATCAAATGAAATGGAGAATGCGCTTGGTAATAAAATTAAGAAGGCTACCAGATAAATTATATCTAAAACAAATATATATGGACCCTTGCTTAAATTAGGTACAGTGGGCCAAAAATATGGTCTACCACCCTACGGTTGAAGTTCATTTACATGTCATGATACAACAAGGTTGATTTTCCCTTGCAATAATATGATGACAGTGACTAATAACTTCACTCAGTCACAAACGTCAACCTTAGCGACATTTAGATCTCACAGAAACTTTCGTCAAACCTGGTAGACCACGTTCATGGCCGACCATAAATGTAGATTCTGGAAATGTAATCGGGATGTCGTCACCCATACCGCAGACCGCTGTGATGACACCCAGAACTGAAATGTGGACACTCGCAGTACGGCTGATTCACAAGTTAAAAATCGCTCAACGAGCTATGCTCGTAGCTTCTCTGAAGGAACTCTGAGACTAGCCGACGCAGAACTAAGGCCATCGACATTAGCGAATGACGACATTAAAAAACTAAAATAAAGATCACTAAGCTCAGTTATTTATTACTGCTACGAAACGAAATGAATTGGATAGGGTTAGTATTATGAACGTGAGAACTTATTTCTCGCAAGATCTTTATAGAGGGTTGCCATACAAACCACAATAGTAGCGCCATCTTCGGAGTTCATATAGGTATTTTTGGTAAAGTTCAAGTCGTATTCGTCATTGAAATTCAGGTAGCCTTCGTTTCAATAAGCTAAGTAACGTCAGGAGACTAATTCATAAGATGAAATTATGTTTGTAAAAGTATGTACTACAGGGATAAATACCGCTGCACTCTGAAACATCTTGTTAACAATGGATCTCATTAAAGCTTACGATTGTCCATACAAAAATAATTTTTATGACCCATCTAATTTAATTGAGGTTTCAGAGGGCGGCAGTAAAATCCATAGGCATACGATTTGTCACTGACAAATTAGAGTACGACCGAGGAGCCTGTATTTGCCAGAAGTTGTATGAACATAGGCCCTTTCTAGTAATTTGCATCGCCAAATTTAAAACTAATGAACATCTTGTAGAACTAATCTGTCTCCATTGCGAAGATTTCACACACAGACGGAGTTTTTTGATAGTCAAAATGTCGCTAGATGGCGTTATTGACATTTGATTATAAATATTATAATCTTAAGCGTCTACCACAGTATTCCAACAGTGCACATTGTATTAAAGTGTGACCAGACTAATAAGTTCACACTCTAGCCGTGATTCGCGGGACAATGTGGTAAACGCCTCTGTTTAACGTGGTTGACTGCAGAAATCATCTGCAGTGCAGATGATAGTGTTAGTTCCACTTTTGTCCATATTCATCAAAAGCAGCACTTGACTAATTTTACTAACCAAAATCGGATGAATCAGATATAACAAAAATGGGAATATTTAAGTCATCTATCCATATTTTGACTATCATAAAATCATAATTCTCAGGGTATTTGAAATGTTAGCGAAACATCAAAACAGAAAGTTGCGTCGCGCAAGCATGTATTAGCGCCATCTTGTGTCGAGTAGAATAACTAATTTACGAAAAGGTAAAGGTAGTATGTGTACATGCAACTTCAAGCATAAGTACACTAATTATAACCGTGTTTTTTTACTACCTCAGTATGTTATCCCAATGTCTCAAAGGTGCGTTGCTAATGCTAAGGAATGAGCCATTCCTTACGCTACTGAAGCTAGCCAGATGAAGTTACGAGTAAGTAATCGTGTCTATTAAAAATGGCGCGTGACTTGCCCTGAGAATTGGCTCCGTGTGAACTTCGTTGCAACCAACAACCTTAGTCTTAAAATCACTTATAATAAGTTCTAACATTAGCTTATAATAAGAGGTTTTTGACTTCAGTGTTTCACATATTAACTTGCATCAGATCTTAGTCTAAATTGTGCGGTTATACAAACGGCGAACTTTGAGCTCTGTTAGTTAGTTACGTGTTTTAAATAAGTATAAAGTAAATGGCTTATTGTTCTTAAATGAGAAATAAATAACTATCTTGAATTCGAGTTTCATTGAAATAAGTAATAACCTATCTTGAGTGGGAAGGTATCATGGTTGTTGACATTAATGAGACATTTCTGTGTTCATGTTAAAAAAAAATCATAATCTCATTTTTTTACATTTTCGTTCAATTTGTAACATGAACTGAAACCCTGAATGGATACCTACTAGTGCCATCTAGAGATGATTCACTAGAAACAACAATCTTAAAGCAGTCTCATGACTCTCATGCATGGGTCAAAGTGCGGTAGCTCATAACTACTAAATTAAACACAAGAGGGCACAACTACACTGCAAAATAATTAGTAATGATTACGACACACTTTGATAGATGGCGTTAGTAGTACCAAGCTTGAAAAATGCTTGTCAATCATCAACAATTAGACTGGAATCTTTATTGCTTTATTTACCACAAACACTTTGAACACCCGTTGCAAACTGCGTCTTTAGGCATTTGTAAGCCGTGTTCAAGAGTTTTGCGGTAAGGCCACTTTTGTTTTGGGTAGGCCTGGGCCCAATTGCATAACAAAGTACAACTATATTACAAGCGGAACTCCCTTTCTAGTTAATATAACTGAACTGAAGCGAGAGTTCCGCTTGTAATATTAGTTGTACTTTGTTATGCAATTGGGCCCTGTACCTCTATCATGAGTTTACACTAGTTTACGTGACCGTACTCGCTAGCGACGGCGTAAATTATTTGTATGGAGAATTGTACAGCGCCTCTGGCGGTCACTTACGGAAGTACAATTCTCCATACAAATGATTTACGCCGTCGCTAGCGAGTACGGTCACTGTAAACTAGTGTAAACTCATGGTAGAGGTACTGCTCAATGTACAACGTTCTGACAGTAAGTTTCATAATATTTTTTTCACTTCTTATGCTCGTAAAGTTGTTTTTTATATCGAGAGAATGCTGCATAAAATGGCTGGTGGCCTAGTCAGTCTTGAGCCGCTTGCGCGATCTACTAGGATTTATAAATTAAATCTTTATCCCTGGGATATCAAATTGTGAGGCCAGGCAACAATAGACAATAGAGAAATTTCTCTACAAAAAGATATTATTATGTCCGAAGTAAGATAGTTTGATGTTGTATTTATGTAGCCGAATTGAAAAACTTCGATAATGAAGCAGTTTCTCTCTGTGATGACTAGGTGGCGCTAGGAGTCACTACAAATGACCATTCCATACATTTACATTACTTAACCCTAGATTAGCAGTTAACCCCGAGTTACGTAGTTAACCCTCTGGTTCGTGTAATCCCGTCTAAATATTAGTTTTGTGTGTATGTGTGGACTTCTCACAGTTGGTATGAAAAGGCTGCAGTCATCGGCCGTTAGTTATGTATGAAGTAAATCCTGAAGCGACCTATCCGTAGTCACACCAATTTACTATAGGGAACGTGCACATCGACGGTGCTGCCAACTGGTGCCATCAATTTGACTGTTTTACCATGATAAGTTTCTTTTAGTGTCCGCATAGTGCCTCTTCTGTCGCATTAGTGCTGCCACCTATAGTTACTGCACATTCCCTATGCAGGTGTGCCTATTGTTAATTTTATTTATCTGTAGTCACACTGGTCTACTACTATTTATTTTACCCGACCCATGGCTCCGTCGAATTGGTTTAAATTTAATATTTAAATTTAGTCAAGGGTGAGTTGGTCTATAGCGGTGTGACTACGGATTGCTACGGATAAATAAAATAAACCATAGTCACAGCAGCGTAGAAAATTGGTGTGACTACGGCAAAAGAGACGCTATGCGGATAGTAAAAGAAACTTATCAGGGTAAAACAGTCAAATTGATGGCACCAGTTGGCAGCACCGTCTATGTGCAGGTTCCCTATCTTCTGTCACAAGCAACAAGTATGAATAGCATTTATTTTCCTATGGATGACAATGTTCATTTAAAAACTTCATAGTTCTGCCATGTGTCAGTATTTACTTTATGGCAGCCTTGACTGTAGTTCCGATTTTATTTTAAAAATCTCCTAAAGCGCTCTTGTGAGGACCAAAGTTATAACGAGTTAAGTGCTAACCTTGGTGCTAACCCAGGATTAAGTAGTGTCAAAATGTATGGAACTGTCATTCATAAGCCAGGATTAACGATTTATAAATGTTATAAATGTTAAGATTTTATTTTTTTTCTTGTGTTTTAATTTTAATGTGGTTAAATATTTAAGGCTTGTTTTTTTTTATGTATTCCTTTTTTCACACCTGAAACACAGGAATTTTTTTTCCTAGTTCAGGTTTAAGTAACATGTTCACTTTTTAAATATGTTTAGTCTATAAGTTGTTATGTTTTGTAACTTTCAGTATGATAAATAAAGATTAATTAATTTATTTATTATTTTAACCCTAGACCATGCAAGCTGCCCTAAGTCATTCTTAAAGCGTTTCTGAATAACGAGGTCACTAGGTATACAAATAAGAACATACATCCTTATTTAATTAATAATTGCTTTAATCAAATAATACTCTTACATTAAATGTTATTCCACCATCAATTGTCAAGGTCATATTCATTGTCCAAAAAATAAACAAAACAATTATTGTTACAAATTGCAACTATTACAAAAAAGTAGCCTACTCAACGAGAATACAGAATTAGGACTACAGAAGAGTTACAAATAATTGCTATAATGAAATTAAACGCGATTTTGATAGTTTAAAAAAAAAGGTACATAGTTGAGGGCTTAATCAGGGGGGGCACACTTACATATATCACACTTTTCATGCGACTACAGCGATCTCTGGTTGTTTGGTAAAGAACT
Source organism: Archips crataeganus (assembly GCA_947859365.1). NCBI lineage: Eukaryota > Metazoa > Arthropoda > Insecta > Lepidoptera > Tortricidae > Archips > Archips crataeganus. The sequence goes on from OX402066.1 coordinate 2,080,323, forward strand.
AAATTAGCGGCCATCTCGGTTGACTTGTCAAATTTGTCAGTTGTCATTCATCGGCCATGGCCATGGCGTACCAAATTGTACGGTCAAGGACTTTAGTTGATAGGCCACTTGCCAATGTTCGTATTTTAGCCGTATATAGTGCAAATCGGGTTTAGCCGCTTATACTTCGTATATGCTGATTTGAATTAGACGGCTAAAATACGAATAGTGGCAATTAGCCTATCAATTAAAATTACGCGTAATTATAGCTGTACATCACTACCAACATATACATATAGATAGGTATACATCTATAGATACGTCACATTAGTTCTTCACCAGGGCGTAGGGCAGCAGCACCTTCCATACATGCATATTTGACCATAGAGTTGCCACTCTTGTTCATATAATATTAAAATACTCTTTGGGCTTAATCAAATCAAAATCACCATCGCTTCCTTTGTGTAACGAATGTTAGTCATACAAAATATATGAGTAACTTTTGATACACAAAGAAATCAACTAAGTTATGTTTTTATTAAATCCCTTAATTGTGTACATAAAGGTCGAGGGTGAGCAAAGTAATTGTTTCAGTCCATGGATAATGGATCTCCGCAAAGTAGAATAATACTTCATTTATTTTAGGACTAGAAAAAGGATAACAACCTTGGCCCAATTGCATAACAAAGTACAACTTATATTACAAGCGGAACTCCCTTTCTAGTTAATATAACTGAAGCGAGAGTTCCGCTTGTAATATTAGTTGTAATTTGTTATGCAATTGGGCCCTTGTCGAGTATTGTAAGCGAAAAATAAGCTTTCAAAAAATAACTATTACTTATGAAACCAAAAGAATGTAAATGACCATAATGTCCTACTTAAATTGTACATTTACATATGTAGTTGCTTTGACTTATTTTTCAAGTGTTTTTTTCAATAAAAAGATAAGTCAAGATCGCTTATAGTTAACGCCATCAGAGTTGAGGCGAATGATTACACACACAGCTACATAAAGTACTGATTGCAAAAAAGATAGTGAATGAATGAAATGAGTGAGTGAATGAAAATGTAAGTTATAAGATCTTTATGATGAAATACTTACGCAATACTATGCATATTACAATGTTTCTTTTTTCATATAACCTATTTTTAAAATAAAACAATTTGAAACTGATAATAAATTTTATAAATAGCGAAAAATATGCTTATCTGATTTAACTATATAAAATAGATCCAAATATTTTATTTTTTGTTTTGTTTGAACTACATGTATTTTTCCTAAATTATTCTTAAATAAATAGGTTGAAGAAATTTATAGTCAATCTTATAATTCTATCTCGAGTCTGTTGAACTTGCTATCGATCGGTACGAATAAATGTCAAAATCCCGCTGTCATTACATGACGTGATGTTGTGTGCGTGGCCTCATCTCTGATGGCGTTACCTATACCTCCTTTACAGTGCTAATAAACGAAGTGTATAAATTCCAATGACCACCACCGCGCGTGGCTTATTCCATTATGCTCCCACTCTCATGATCCCAGTGGGATAATATAAAACTTTTGGAGTTCATAAGTTCCCGCTATTTGTTGGATTCGAAAACTCCGGTTTTATTCCATTTTGATCCTAGCGACATATTCACATGTTCACATCTCATCAGTACTTCAGGGTGTGTTCAGTGCTCCCTGTGGGATCATGAGAGTGGGAGCATAATGGAATAAGCCACGCGCGTGGTGTATGGTCGCAGAATTGCAATTGGTTTTATTTAGTTCATGGACATTATTCATAGGCGCAAGCCACACAGAAGAGACGTGGGACGGGGGCGCGTAGCAGTCGCACAGCCCCTTGAATCAGTTTTCATACTAAATGTATACAAGCGTCGCGAGAGGCGGAGAAGCGGCCTCGTCTCTTGTCTTTGGATAGCGACGCTTCTATACATTCAGTCACAGAATAAGTAATAGTACTAACGTACAGAAGGATCACTCTCGAACAAAGGTCAACTTTAGGTATAAAAACTTTCCTACTCCTACTACGTGAACGCGAAATTAAAACTTATCGCGTGATACGAGCGTTCATATTCCGTTGGGCACCGCTGATCCGAAACCAAGGGCACAGGGTTCCCACTCGCCCATATTTGGTAAGTATATAAATCAAGAAAGATAACAGTGTGTATTAATTCAGTAAACTACCTTTAGTATGTAAGTAAGTTATTTATAATATCGTTTAGAAGTCATTGTTTGTTGCAAAAATCACAGAAAAAAAAAGATGCTTAATTACGCGCGACGCGGCTAGCGTGCGAACTGAAGGCCGCGCGACAACCTATTGCCATACTCCTCCCGGGAGGAGCGCCGGCCGAACATACCTAAACTGCGGAGTGAAACCCCCCTGATTCAAAATATATCAAAAAATCAAAATATATCAAATAATTCAGTATGATTCAGTATGAAAACTGATTCATGGCGCGCCACGACTGCGACGCGCCCCGTCCCACGTTTCTTCTGTGGGGCTTGCGCCATAGATTTTCTTTACACACGGATACGGCGGTTGAAACGTTTCAGAGCTCCAACCATTTCTACTGTTTATACATATTTTACATTTATTTAAATCAAGCACTTATATTCAACTCTTCTGTAGTCCTCCCGCGTTTAGGAATGTAGGTTTCAATTCAACAAAATGATAACTGATAACATTGTAAATAATTTGAATTTTTTTTCAGGTGGGTAATTGAATTAATTATACATTTAATTCACACACCGTAACAACATACATGGCTGTATGGGCACAGCTTCCTCTGCTTATTCTTAGAAAATGGATTTTAAAAACATCACATACCGCCAGTAAAAAAATTTAGTCCAATTATTTGGTCAGTTGTAGAAATATTATGCAACCGAACACATATCAGTTTATTATTTGTTTTTATCAGCAGTATGCCCAACGAAATACATTATATGATTTTTTTAAAACGAAATAGTTTTTTTGGAGTCGAAAGACTGCATTCGAACTCGCATCTTTTGGATATACGCGCCACGTGTTACTACCAACTGCACCACGTCACCCCGAAAATTTTGATCGGTTGTATTCGCTTAACTATAGCAACTGGATTTTTAACTTTTTTACTTAAAAATACTTAATAATGTTAGTATAGAAATTCTATGAAATTATAGCAATTTGATACGTTACACGCCGAGTTACTTCACATTTCTGCCACATCGCGCGCTGCGATCGATTTAACGTTCCCCACAACCAACTTTGCACATAGCCAATACGCTAACTAATAGCGACGTGTGGCGCCATCTATCGCGACTGTCACAAGTCCCGAGTCTTACGTTCCAAATTGCATTGATAAGACGTAAGAAATAATGTACCTACCACTTCTATTTTTCTAGTATACATATATTATTTTTATGTCAGTCGGAGGCGACATGGTGCAGGTTGTACGACACGTCACGTGGCACGTATAACCAAGACATGCGCACAAAAAACTTTTCCGTTTAAAAAAAATCTCAAATAATAGTTTATTTAGCACAAACTTGCGGAATTCACTTAAAAAAACTAGGGCGTATGTGAATCATCTATTCTATAACACTTAAGCATATTCATTTTACTCTGCTAACACTTACATTATCTAAATCTTAAGTAATTCGAACGTCGCATAGGAGTACATGCATAACGCCTGTGTATCATTATTCTTACTGCTAATGTACCTACATAAAAATTTTAATTATAATTAGCACTTTGAACATAAAGTTAACTCAAATATTATGATAGCAATTAGGTATGATGACACCACAAATCAACTGACGAACTTTTTATGAGCTGTCAAAACTCGGTTCTCTCGGTTTGGGCGCATCATGTCCCACTCGCAAAGCATCTTCTTTGCAAACGGCCCCTTGTTGAAAATACCCCATTGGCATTGCGTCCCATTCTCAAAAGATCCCAATTATTTCGCAAAATAACACTTCTGTAAAAACACCTTTTGCTGAACGTCCCGTATGCGAAATGTCACATAGGCAAAATGCCCCGTCTGCAAAATATTTTTCAAGAAAAGCTAGGGTCCCTTCTCATGGATTGAATAGGGAACGATTTCACATAACGCCTTTGATTAAATCACAATTGACGAACGGGACATTGTGCGAAAGTAACGTATTGTGAACAGGGAGGGCATTTTGTGAAAGGGAGCTTCAGCGAAAGGGACGATATTTATGTGAAAGGACATTTTGAGAACGGGATATTTTGCAGAAGGCCGTTTTTTAAATGGGAAATTTTATGAAAGGGACCTCTTGCGAAAGGGACAAAGGGACATTTTGCGTATGGGACATTATGCGCCCAAAACATTCTCTCATAGGTTTTGTATGGCAATTGGTAGTTATGACGTCACTTCTATGCTAACTCAATCGACCACTTATTTGTTTCAAAGCAGCTAAGCTAAAGCTCTATTTTTTAAATTGTTAATTAATCTGGTTTTCAGGACTAAAATAAATTATTTTTACTAGCATTATTGTTTTATTGTGTCATCATCATCCCTATTTGCTATTGGTAGCTGCAGGACTGATATACAGCATAAAATGTCACACTTTAATTCGTGGAGTACGAAAGTTGACCAGACTTCTTTACTACTAAGTGCAGTTTAGGAACAACCATAACCGACACACTTGACTATGGTGTGCCTCCGCGAGTCTTCCAATTTAACGTGAAAAGGTTCCAGTGGGTCACGATTCAGTTATTTCGGTAGTATAATCAGATTTTATACATATTATTTGATATCGCTACGGTGGTGCCATCTACACATTGGTATGCGTTTTACCGAGCTAATGATGAGTTTGAAAACCAGCTACTAGATGGCAGCACCTACAGCGATAACGTTATCAAAATGGCTTCCGCTACTGAACAATTCAGGGCAATCACAAGTGACCAGAAAGTATTCACTCAAACAATACGTAAGTATAGTCGGCCAATTATGTGTTTTACCATTATTTATGACAATTCCTATATCAGAAAAAAAAACAATATGGCTGTTTGTCACGTTGACTTGTAAGTGAAAATGGTCTTTGGCGTTTTAAATAAGCCGTACAACTGACATTGAAAGGGTTGGCAAGGAATTTCTTGGTCGACTATACACACATTCAACAACTGAAAATACAGTACTCGAAAATACCATTCGAGAGTGGTGAAAAATTGTGCTGATTTGAAATAAGAGTAGAGAGGTAGAGTAGAGCAGCTCTCATTAATGTTGTAAACTAGTCAAAAATTAAATTTGAGCAGTAGTTTTGTAGCAAGATTTTTACCACTATCGCAGGGTATTTTCGAAAAAAAAAAACAAATATTTCAAACATCGATTCCCTGCTTGCTTACTGCTTATGGCTCATTTGTCTTAGCCTTGTCGAATGACTGACACAGCACCTGCTTCCCATTTAAAAATTAGAGCCCAAAATTAGGCTACCTCAAAGACTGAATGGTATAAAGTAAAACTCCTCTAATCGTGGGATAGTTCAGTTGTCCAGTTCAGTTGACTGAACTACCTAGTGAGATTTTTTTTCTCGGTAGTTCAGTCAACTGAAGTAGTGGGAATAGACGACTGATAGAAATTCTCTTTCTCACGTCACGAGTACAGACCCGTGGTCAACCTACAGTTTGTCTACCTGGTTTTCGACGGTATTTTGCCCTTCGGGCAACTGCATATACCTAACTAACCTAACCTACCTATCCACTAGTTCAGTCAACTGAACTGGACAACTGAACTAGTGGGAACTGAGGGTAAAACTCACTTTGTTGCTTTAGCGTGTAACAAGTAGCATGACTTGGTTTTTGTTCCTGGACTTCGACCACCGCAGAGTAACGTCTGATTGAATAAATTACTGGAGAATAATTAATCAAAAACACAAAAGTAACTCCACACCTAAGGACAGTATAAGCTATTCCACATATTTGAGCTACATCATAATAATAATATCTATTTAAATCTGACTTCTTCTCGTTCGCTTTTTAACCGTCTTTTCTCTCATTTGGTCTTCTTCATCCATTTTCGAGTAGTGCGACTGAATATGTGCTAGTAATTTCTTCTCTCTAGTGAATTTTTCAGAACACATGTTACAACTGTACAAATCTTTTTCCGCAGTGGCCTGATTGCTTTGAGGCGTAGAAGTTGAAATTTGTGACTCCTGTATGATATTATCAGTCGGCAGGACGTAAGATGGCTGCAACAGCGGATCTACATTAATGAACGTAAAAAAACCATCTTTTTGGCGTATTGATTCGTTAAGAGTAATATTAAAAGGCTGAGTTGGTACAGTTTCTGGAGTAGTTTCATTTTTCGACTTCCTCGTTTTCTTTTTAGGCGGCTCTTCAACTGGAGGTTGGGCTTTGGTTGAAATTAAAAGTTTACTCGGGTTTCCGGTCTTAACTATTGTGTAGGACTGTTTCTTCATTGCTGGAGTGGTGAACGGAACAGGCTGCGCGACGACAGGCGTGGGCGGAACGTTGTTACCACGAGGGACTGTTTGAAACAATCCAACTGGGTATGGCGGCGCGTTAGAAACATGGGGGGTGATCTCTTCTGTGTTATCTATATTTATTACTTGTGATTGGATCTGTCGGTTCAGGTTCATGTTGATAATCTGATGTGGTACTTCGTTAGGTTTAACTGGTCTAAGCTTAGGTCTGATTTCAACTGGTGTGGTTGGTTTTTGAATCAGCTTAGGAGCTGGGGTAGCAGATTCTTGATTATCAGGCTCTTCCATCAGAGTAAAAGTGTTGTTTGGGCCTGGTACTAATTTATACCGGCTCTTGAGATTCGGTGTGGCGGGGAATTGGACAGACGGCATCGTGCCAGCGTTAGGTGGTTGGGTTTCAGGAGATGGCTCTCTGGGTTTTACGACCATGCCTACGGCAGGACTGTTTCGTTTCATTTTGCTGGCAGGGCCTACTCTAGGTTTTGGTTTGGTCTCAGGTTGTGGCGGCCGAGACGGTTGCGGAGGCGGAGTCGGGACAGGAGCAGGGGCAGGAGTCAGTATTACAGGCGGTGGAACCGATGCCGCCACTGGCCTTTTGATTTCACCGTCTATCTTGGTGTTAATATATTTAACAGTGGTTACTTTAGGTGGTTCTGGAGGAGCTATGTTTTTAGTAAAATCAACTTTTGGAACACCGTTTTTGGCACAGCCGTGGGAGATCACGACCTCCCTCTTGAGGAAGTTCCTGTTACACAACTTACACTGAAAGAGAACACCTACACCATTTACTTTTATCATACTAACATGGTCCATTATATTGAAAGGTTTTTCCTGTTTGCTAACTTCCATTTTTGCAGCTTCTTTGTTAATTTGTTCTGGTTGTTTGACTTTTATGTTTGTATCTGAATCTTCCGATTCGCTACTTATTACATTAGTTTTAGATGCAGCAACCTCAGTTTGTGCCTGTGGTTTATTTTGGGTTATTTTATTTGCTAACATTTTTCTTTTGGTATGCCTTGTCTGTAAGGGAATCTCATCTTCACCATCACTTGTAGATTGAACATCTATTACTGAAGAATTGCTCTTCGGAGCATCAGATTCATGGTGTACTTTTTTATTTTTCAAAGATTCCAACAATTCTTTTTCATTAAGTTTATTAATGTGAGCCTTAGGTTTAGACTGTTCTTGTCTCGTTGTTCTTGAACTCTTACTGTTTTGACTTTCAAGGTTGATTTGTTTTAATGGCAAATCTGAATCACAATCATCGTTGTCTTGCTTTTCCTCTGTATGGTTTTTTACATCAATTTCTTTCTCCACTTTACTTTGCATCGGTTTTAAGTCTTCAAATGCTTTCAATGGAAGATCTTCAATTCCTGCCATAGCCTTTTTAATCAGCGCATCACAGATGTCATCATTAGATATATTAGATTCGTGGAGTTTTTCCTCCCAGAGTTTACTTTGCTTGGTTTTGGGACCAGACCTACCTAGAGCTTTGCGGAGACTTTCTTGTGTTCTAATACACTTCTGTACAAATTCATAGAGCTCCTCCACCTTGGCCGAGCAGCGGAAGCAAATTTTGTGCGGAAGATCATCATATTCGGCAATCTGGAACGAAATTTAATGTAAGTTTTCTTTTACAAGAATCACTTGGCCGGAACCTTTAAGGGTGGTGATTTAGGAGGACCTAAGTATTCAGCGCATTTGAGCCTGTTTAATTAGGCAGTAAATACAAAATGGAGTTATCCAAGATTAGAAGAAACAGCACAGTACAGGTGCATCGAGCACTCCTTTACTGCCAGTAGTCAGCCAGATTCTTTGGCAGTGGTCAGGGAAGTATAGGTAACGCCACGAGAGTTGAGGCGAATGATTACACACACAGGTACATAAAGTACTGATTGCACAAAAAGTAGTGAATGAATGAAATGAGTGAGTGAATGAAAATGTGAATTATATGATCTTAAGGTAATAGCTACGCAGTACTATGCATATTATAATGTTGATTTTATCATATAGCCTTTATTTTGAAATAAAAAAATTTGAAACTGATAAGAAATATTTGCAACAAACAAAATCGGTATTTTATAAAAAGCGATAAATATACTTATCTGATTTAAATAAAATACATCAAAATATTTTATTTTCTGTTTTGTTTGAACTAGATGTATTTTCTTAAACAATTCTTAACGAAATAGGTTGAAGAAATTTTTAGTCAATCTTGTAATTCACTGTTGAGTCTGTTGTACTTGCTATCGGTACGAATAAACGTCAAAATCCCGCCGTCATTACATGAGATGTTATTGTGTGCGTGACCTCAACTCTGAGGGCGTTACCTATACCTATTTGATGAATTTGGCGTTTAGAGGTCACCAATGAAATTGGGATAGGGCTAGAGTTTTTGTTGGACACCTTGGCACCGTTGGCTAAAAATAGTATGAAAATTTTCCATTGCATGACAGACAGTTGACCATACGATTGTATGGGTAATTTCTGTGTCACAGGGAATTTTTTCCAATCAGTTATTTAGGATAACACAATATCCGTCTGATACATCTTTAGTCCGATATGATTTTGGTGAGGTACATTAATTGTCAGATAATTTATTTATTTAGTATACATATCTTTGTAACTTTGGCGGTATCGATCTTTTTGTAGTCGACTGTACAATAAAGAGTTTACATACATACATACATACATACATACATATCTTAAAAAAAAAAGTTTTCTTTTCCGAATATGCTATTAGCAAGCGCATTAAGTCAAGTACACATTTCACTACTTAGTTTATTTGCTTGTAACATTTTAACACTTAGTAGTGGGGTTTGAAATTGTGCATACCTGTGAATTAGTCAAAACTTCAATCAATGTCCTTTAACTTGCTAACTTTTGAAATACTTGAGCATGTCAGATTAAGATAAGATGGGTTAATTACTAGCAGAACAGTGTACATTTCACTTCCAAATCGTCAATCTTTGGAATTAACATTCCCTATGAAAATCTGACACACACCCTTCTGTATGGCCACCCCCACCATGCAAAGCGGCAGATCATCATGCCTTTATTATCATAAACTTGAGAATTTCAATGTAACAGTAGTTTTACCTATATTTTTGAAAATCTGTGGATGTTTTATCCACCGCTGAATGAAAAAAATATATAGAATCATTTATTATTTTTATCATCTAATCTTTAAAATCCCAAAGCCTTAGTGATGAGTGGGTAAATCCACAAACAGCATCACAGGCTCCCATACCAATATAACCCACCCAGTATCCAAACTAGTAACTTTGTATCTGTATGGTAACAATAATTATTCTTAAATATTGAGGTTTGCATATGTTATTATCAGTTACTTCTAATATTAGTAACAAATAACACTGTTTCTCTTCTTCTTATAAAAAAGGATTGAAATAATTATTATGAGAACAATATATGGAAACATTCATATTTTACGAACCTTTTATTTAAATGCACATTTTACACCATAGGCATACAAGAGTAGTTAGGAAAAGCACACTTATTTTAATTTTATATTCATACAATTTATTTATGGAACAATAAAAGCTTTTCTTATAGATCTACATTCCTTATAATGCCCTCAAACAATTGTATACTTCCAACAATTAGTACAGAAGGAGTTCCTCTGACGAAGAAGTAGCATGACAAAATTAGCCCAATGGATAGAAAAGTACTTATTAACGCATAAACCTCGCGTGAACTTACCACAAATGGCATCAAATCTTGCGTCTTCTTTGCCGTCAACGTTTCGGGATCGAAAATGTTAAGAAACGGACCATCTTTGGCCTCACAGAGTCTACAAACTTTCATCAGGACTGATTGGTTGATCGAACTCAAAGCCGCCGCAATGGCTTCAACGCTCATCGAATCGGTATCTGATTGCGGGTTGGCTGCACTGTCAGATGATTCTGCAGTAGGAACTGCTTTTGCTGACCTAGCTTTACCTCTTTTCTTGGCCATTTTGATTAACGAAAACACTAGCTGGCCACTTCAATGTCTGTCGCCACGAAATCGAAAAAAGAACGATCTGTTTAATAAGTTTGAATTGATTAGTTTGTCATTTTCGCTAAATGATCGTTTATTATTGTTACACAACACACACGAATTTAAGATAGTTAATAATTATTTTACAAGTTAAGCATGGCCCAAAAAATTAAATTTACGAAGATAAGTCATAAACAAAACAATGTCGGTCGGACGACCACACCAACACCACAATATACTTATTATTACTTATCGTCACCATCTCTCTCTTTCCTATAGTTTTTTTCTCACTCAGATGGTCGATCAAATGCCATAGACAACATTTTTCAGCTGCTATGTTCAGCTGTCTTTGTCAGTTGTCAGCACAGGTTGTCAGTAGTAATAAATAAGTAATTTTGACAGACATGTATTGTACATACGTGTATGTGATCATTAAATCCTCTTTGAATAATAATTTTATTATTCTACTTCGTCCATTTCCTATAATATGCCATAATGATCTCGCAAATTTGTCTGACGATTTCGATGAAAATTAGGGGTTGAGGTATTTTGTGTCTATAAATAGATTTGGAAGGGTTTCATCTAAGCCAAAATTCATTTCAGGTAGATATAGCGAAAATATAAGGATCACTCACGTCTTAAAACGAGTTTAACTTGACATGTTTCGGACTAATCCATAGCCCTTCTTCTCGGTGCGCGTTTGGCAGCCGCCGTGACATGTGACTCCGGGAAGAAGGGCTACGGATTAGCCCAAAACATGTTAAGTTAAATTCGTTTTAAGATGTGAGTGATCCGTATATTTTCACTATGAGTGAGTCTCACGATCACGGTAGTTTCATGTTCAGGTAGGTAGATATTTTAACTTTACTTGTGCCACCGTCTTTTGAGGAATGGCTGAATTACCACATACAGTGTTAGGTTAGCTTGGTCCTTCAGGTATAGCTATTATTTATTTACTACATACGTATTGTATGTGTCGAACGTTCGTCAGCTGTACATAGCTATACATAACGTAGCCAAAAGTCTTTATTCAATCTTGAGTGATAGGTAGGTACAAATACAACTCTTGTGTAACAATGACGACTTTAGCAATAAGTACTTTACTTTTGTAGTGTCTCTAACCTTATAAAACCTAATAAGTATATAATATTTTATTATGTTGTTTATAATAAGACATAACAATTAAATCTAAATAAGTGCAAAAAAACCTTGTTAATACTACTCAATATACTTTTATTTTGTGGACTAGACCCACATGAATAAATACGGAGCAGAATAAAAGCTTCCGAACAGAGCTCGAAATTCTTACCTATTATCATAGGGTTGTCGCTCGGTAAAAAAAAATAATTAAAAATCAAAATATTTTATTCAAACAAGTACCTAAGTATCTAATATCTGTATATCTACAAACACTACAACAGGTAGGCATCTTTAAAAACAACCGAACACCCGAACTATGTAGCTAAACGCTAAACGGTCGCGTCGTCGCTCGCGGCACACCTGAACTTTGTCTACTCACTGAGCCAGTTCAAACCGGTTTGTCTCCGAGCAGGCGCCGGTGCACGTCCCCCCCGTCCTGTCCGTGACAGGTCACGCACACATATGTTGTGCGTGTGTAGTGTAATGCGTGCGCGACGTTGTTTGAACTTTTTATTCTGCTCCGTATTTATTCATGTGCTAGACCAGAGGCCGTATTGTCTAACGCTTCTGTCACTTGCCTTCGCTTTCACCGTCTATCTCTGTCATCCTTTTATACCGTTTGACAGAAAGAAATAGTGATTGCGAAGGCAAGTGTCACCTGGTTTACACTCGCGTACGAGTAGCGAGACGAACTGCGGGACGAGCCACGAGACGAGAGTGTGAACAGGCGCGCCTCGCGCCTCGTCTCGTGATTTGTGCCTTGATTTTGAGGCTCGCGTCCGGAGCGAGACGACGAGGCGAGACGCGAGGCGAGGTGACGAGGCGAGAGTGTAAATCAGGTATCAGAAATGATAGACAATCTGCTGGTAGGACTTAGTCAAATTTGCGTTGCTTTCCTTGGATTATTTCTCGCTCGCACCCGTAATAAGAATTTATTCATGTGATCATAATATCAGATCAGCTTTGTGAGCAAATTACTGGTAAATGAATCCTAAATAAAATTCATCAAACTTGATAAGTGTATCGGTCCATCACTATTTTACTATTTCAATACATACTTTTTACACGTATTTTACATCTCTAGGGCTTTTTCGATGCTGGCAATACTTTGTCCGAAACCGCCATCTTGAATTTAGTATTGTGCCAGTCGGGGGGGTGGTGACATATTTTATTTAACCCGTCATCACCATAATTTTGTGAATTCGTTAAAAAAGGAAAACTAGTGTCGTTTCGGGGTGTGGATAGTTTATGTCAGGACTGAACGTGAGGATGGCGGGTCAGACAATTAACGATAGGCTTCTAGCCGCTCGCCACAGTATAGCCGGGCAAGGCTTAGCAAAATCGGTATGCAAAGCTACTACCGAAGAAATGATCGCACCCAAAAAGAAACATTTAGATTGTGAGTATTGTTTCCGTACAATGTTTTCGTATGAGCCTTATCAGAGTCTGAGATAATATAGCTTTTCGTTCAATATTTCGATACGTCAGTCTCGAAATCCGTTTCGAGTTATTGGTCGATAAATTCCAATATGATCTCGGTTCTCAAATGCTATAATGCGTGTCGGTCGTTTATTCAACGTATCATGATTTTAATATTCACTACAATCAAAACTAGTGACTCAATTACACAACGTACCTATAATTTCTTTCGAAACATTTTTCGGTCTCACGAATTGAATGTAATTTGACATACATTCTTGTATTATGTCACGAGAGACTGGGAGATGGCACGATTGATGAAAAAAACTTGATTGTATACACACCTATTTATGTAACCCCCTTGTTATTGCATACTTGGCTGTTATAAGAATCAATGTTTCCAAGTATGTATCCATACATAACCTTAAACTGCATAGATCATGTAAGAAACCTTTTTTACTCAGCTAATAATAAGTTTATACTTTTAAAGGATAATTGCTACACAGTTGGCTGTAAAAATGTATTATAAATCAATACCTCCTAAGTATACTGGTGTAACTGCATAATGGTGATTTTATAGTTAAGACCGTATTGTATCGAAATGATCAATAAAATCACCATTATGCAGTTACACCAGTATACATAGGAGGTACCGAAATATTGAGTCTTTTATAGTGAATTATACAATAATGTTTATAAAGAAATAAATGATTTTTCTTAATGGAATTGACTTAAACTGTGTGAGAATACAAAACAAGTTGTGAAATGGATTATAATTACTGAGATTCAGGACCCTGATCCTTTTTCGATATAAACAAAACCCAGGATTGGGATGTTTAGAAGTAAAATAATCCCAAATCAAGAAATCATCAATGATATTGTGTATAAAACTACCCACTTATTCATAATTCAAAACTGGACAAAGTTTTTTACACATCTTCTAATATTTAAAAATCTTGTGTCACTGTGTTTGTGATCAAACACCTCTGAAATGGTTTGACTGATTTTTATGAAATTTTTCTTTATATTTGATAGGTCTGCGAATAGGTCTTAGGCTATTTTTTATACCCCTATTCTTCACATATGGAGACGCGGGCAACAGCTCATCCTTTTTAGTAAAAGATTTGCTGACTGGACTTTTTGTTGCTTTTAATTGCATTGGCATTGCAATCTCCATCTACAAATTCTTACTTATAGGTGAAAAACTTACGAAGATGACCTGTTGTATGTAGTAGTGCTCAAAATTGATATGGAGCTTAAGTAAGGTTGCCATCTATCCGGGTGTCCCCAGATTTGTCCTAGTTTAGAGAGCGTCCGGGGAACATCCGGGCGGGGTTCCATTTGTAGTCCGGGTTTGAATTGTAGTAGTTAGAGTTAGATTGTGGTTCCGCTAGTAGTAGTACAGATTAAAACAAACAAAAAACGATGACGTGTCCGGTTTCTGAGCTCCAAAATCCGGGAATTGTACGCTTTCTGTCCTGGTTGCCAAATTTTAGAGATGGCAACCCTAACCTAATGTCATTTTTCTAATTTTGAACATCAATTTGTTTATATGGACACATTACTACTACATATGTACAACAGGTCATCTTAAGTTTTTCACCCATACCAAATTCAATGTCAAATCAATCACTAAAAGTGATTAAATCAACAAACAAAAAAGTTCACGAAAACAACATGTTCCACTTGATGATAATATTGTATTTAACCCTTTCAATGCTAACAACACATATAGGTGTCACAAAGTACAGTGTCAAAGTGATCTTGACACAATGACATAAGATTCAAAGCAGGTTTACGTTTTGTCGAGGCGTGGCGTTGAAAGGGTTAAACAGTCAGTCAATAAATTTTGTATGAATCACTTTTTAAGGATAAGTAGGTATGTTTTCCTGAATTTAAATATTGCTGCAGATTATTTAATACCTTATAAAATTACACATACTTCATAGAATGGGTTTTTTACCACAAACTTTTATTTACCTTCACTCCCCTTTTGTTTGGACTTGCAAGTTAACCTTTTGAACTCCACACATTGTTTTTGTTACAAACAAAATTGATTCTTATATAGATGTGGGTAGGGCTTATTTTTGTATTACTGTATTGTCACCTACAGCTGACACTAGCGTTTGAAAGGTTAAATTTGCCCTACTTCCATGGGCGGATTTACTTGAAGTTTAGTACATATAGAGCTCCAATAATAATGCTAATGATCAAGTACTGTCAGTAAACAAACTTGGGTTAGTAATTAAATTAAATATTTATCAACAAACTATTGCTTAACATGTTATGAAGAACACTTGAAAATATTAATTGCAAAGGGTACACAAAAGTCAGTAACCTTACTAATTCTTTACTACCACAATAATCATGTCCTTGACACAATGACCCTAATAACTAATTTAAAAGTTACCTGTGTAATCCTATTTAAAACCAGCAAAGTAATGTGGGTTGACCACATCCAATGAACCAAATTTGTTAATTAATGAAATATACCTTTTGTGCCTCTAGCTAATCGTTGATGTGTGTGATGGGTCAGTCAGTCAGGACATTTGTTTTCATCATCCCAGCCTATATACGGCCCACTGCAGGGCACAGGCCTCCTCTCAGAATGAGAGGGCTTGGTCCGTAGTTCCCACGCGGGCGGGAGTTTTTTTTTTTATATACATATAGTCTATAATATGTCCGACTGCGCCTTTCCTCCGCCATTATTACCTATTTTTAATATTATGGATTTTTATTATATTTTTTTTTGAATGAGTCGCCAGAGGGGCCAAAGAGGCGAAGTCTTTGCTGTTTTTTACTGTAAGGATTGGAAGGGTGACTTGTGCACGGGAAAAATCCCTTCGGACGAACTGGGAATGGAGGGCCCAGACAGTGTCCGACTTGCACGGACTAAAAAACCCGGTCACAAGTCCCCTTCTCTATTGGTTATCAAAACAAAAAACGTGTGCTTTAAATTTTGAGGAGGGGAGGGGTAGGGAGGGGACTTAATCTACCCACAGTGTCCTGCCTCAGCCATTTGCTGGAAGGCCGGGAGAGGAGCATGCATTCTTCCGCTGGGCACTGGGGGTGCTTAGGTTGGTCTTTTATGTTTTTACCCGTTGGTTACTTCCTTGACCGACCCTCGCCCGTTTCTGTACAATTACTTAGTGCTATTGGTTGGGTTGGTGGGATTTCCTGTCATATGCATTTATCTATAACTACGGGCTTCCTTTCTTTTGCCCTGCGATGGAAGGGTGGGTCGGAGACCTTTTGGACCCATTGTGTGGCTTTGGATGCCATCTTTTGGGTGGGGCTACCCTTTATGCCTGGTGGTTTTTTGGCATGCTGTGTGCTTTTTTGCGCTTCCATCAATAGTTTTTCTACTATAATAATACGGAGGGACGAGGAGTGTCCCCCGGACGGCTGAACGCCCCAGTGTCTTAGAGAGATCATGCGGAACTCGGCAGACCCTTACCCCAGCCAATGCTGAAGGGCCAGAGAAGAAAATTTTAGTCTCGATTCTCTGTTTAGGCTTCCGCCGTTGCTCCCACAAGGTCCCCATGGGACTACCGGGTGCGTCCCCCGTCCGGAGCTCACCTGTCGTATGGGCGGGAGATGCATATTTCAGGAATTCTTAGATCTAATTATATACTAATAAAAAATCTAATTATATACAGAAACCAATATACAATTTCATAATTAAAAAGGTTTGACAATTTTTATATATACTGAAAACAGTGTCCAAGTCCAAAGAAAGCAAAAGAGAATGGTTTTATCGGGGGGCGGGAGAATTTGGGGAGTAGGCCATCACAGGCGACTTCCTCAGAGCATGACGCACTCAGGATCACACCCAGCCAGAGGGGCTGGCTGCGGTCGTGAGCCCGCTCGGCGATCCCGACCGTGGAACTCATCGAAATTCTTCCTGGCTGCATTCTTTTGAGCAAGGCATCTCGAGCTGAGCTCTGCCCTGACCCCAGCCAGGTCCTTTTCGAACAGTTCCCGGTCTAGACCTTTCTCCGAGGCGAACCTGAAATAGATTCTCTCCAAATGATCATCATCTCCGGAGAGGCCGCTATTCGCCAGGAAGACTCGACCCGCCACGTACGAATTTAGACCTATGGCGGCGTCCTTGTGATGCCTAAAATAAGCCAAGTGAAGCCTGGCCCTTTGGTAGACTTCATTTTTTGACAGGTAGCTGATGGCTATCCTGTCTGCAAAGTCGCCGTCATATTCCATGTGGTGCCTGTGTTCCTCGACAGCAGGGGGTGGTCCAGGGTTTCCCTCATTGGTGGTCGTATTAACCGACCTTACCATTTTCGGCTCCTGGAGGCTCCTGCCGTCGAAGGTCACGTCCCTATTTTTTATTATTTGGAATGGCTTTGTGGCTGGGTCTTCTCAACATTCTATGACATGGATGCCTTTAAACAGCGAATGTATTGTTTATTACAAGGTTTGGCCAATGTACCAGTATTCCTAATATAATCAGGAATAGTATAGCTTTCTACTTGAATATTGTCTGAATCTATCACTATTTACTACTGCACTGCATTTGGTGATCAATAAAGAATATTTTTATTAATCGTATTGTATCATGCATGAGAAAAAAATTACCTCATTGTTATATCATGTTGTGGGTTTACTAATGTTTCGGCGAAAAACTTTTCGCAAAATGATTCATTTGGCAAAATATTTTTTTAACTTATTTATTTACTTACTCCTGCTGCGTTTCGTACGGTCACTGAGAGCGCCGGGGGCCCAATACCTCTCCCCCTCCTCTATTCCTTCTCCTTTTCCCAGGGCCGACAACGCACTGGTATCGTGTAAAGCGCTGCGGGTGTCTATAGACAGTGGTGATCATTTAACATCAGGTGACCCACTAGTTCGTTTGTCTGGCCTCTTTAACATAAAAAAAAATAAATGTTTTGTTTCCCAAATGTTTATTTTCTCTGAAACTGTAAACTTTTCATGTTTGTGTTAAAAAAAAACCTAACCTAACCTAACCTAACCTAACCTACAGGATAGTCCTGAAATATATCCTGAATAGTTTTCAGTTTCAGAAAAAAATAACACTTGGGAAATGAAACATTTGCCAAATGAATCAGTTTGCGAAAAATAATTCGCCGAAATGGCAGTACACGCATGTTGTGACCATGCTAGTAGCTTAGGTGATATGTCATAGTAAATTAATTAAATAACTATCTTGCTCTTTATCATAGTCTTGACAATTGTGATAAGTTTTCTTCCTATAAAACATTTTACGTGGTCATTATTTCAGAAAAATTGCAAGACTTGTATGTATGGATATCACCTTTCTACAAGTATTGCACTGTTCCTACCAGTAAATTGATATAAACTTTCGCGATTTTCACCCGTATATTTATATTGTGTATATTTGTATTTTGGAGGTAGGCCCAGGAGGCGTTGGCGGGACGACCTAGACGTGTACCTCAAAGACTGGAAGGACACCGCTCAATATCGGGATGAATGGCGAAAATGGGGGGAGGCCTTTGCCCAGCAGTGGGACACTTCTCCAGGCTAATTAATAATAATAATTTGTATTTTATTTTGTTTATTTGTATTGTATTGTAGTGATATAACACCTGGAACTTATTGTGACATCACCGTCATCATTTCAGCCGAAAGACGTCCACTGATGAACATAGGCCTCCCCCAAGGCTCTCCAAACAAACGCTTTATTGCTGACACTACCAGGCCAGAGGTGGCGCTAGGCATAGGATACCTGCACTAAGCTTACACCTATAGCCTCGCGGTCTGAGGGGTCTAGCTTCTCGAGAGTGTCGTTTTTAGGGTCCCGTACCCAAAGGGTTAAAACGGGACCCTATTATTGAGACTTCGCTGTCCGTGCGTCCGTCCGTCTGTCCTTCTGTCACCAGGCTGTATCTCGCGAACCGTGATAGCTAGACAGTTGAAATTTTCACAGATGATGTATTTCGGTTGCCGCTATAACAACAAATACTAAAAATTAGAATAAAATAAATATTTAAGGGGGCTCCCATACAACAAATATGATTTTTTTGCTCGTTTTTGCCCGATATTGATAACGGCAACAGGTAGACGCTTAAAATATTCACAGAATATTTAGTTTTATATTTACTTTTAAAATAAATAATTAAATTAAAATAATTTATTGAATCAGGCGTTACTTTGCGGAGGTCCATATTAATGAACTAAAACAATTATTCAGTTTAACATTTGGTAGCATAGCATACGGTTGTGGTAACTCTGAAGATGAGCTCTGGTTGAGTTCGAAACGCGTCAGTGTAGCTTGGTGGTGGTGATGGTTGGGTTTATGTGATTTGTGTGTGTTCGTACAGTGTGGAGGTGGAGGAACTGCATGAACGCACATTTCTTGCATAAACGTAACTATTGTAAGGTCGCGGGTGAGCAAAGTAATTGTTTTAGTTCATTAAATTAAAATAAAATAAATATTTATACATATTTTTTATATATACAAAAAACGTGATTCTTATGCCGTTTTTAGGGTTCCGTAGTCAACTAGGAACCCTTATAGTTTCGCCATGTCTGTCCGTCTGTCTGTCTGTCTGTCTGTCCGCGGCTAAGCTCAGAGATCGTTAGTACTAGAAAGCTGTAATTTGGCATGAATATACATATCAGTCACGCCAACAAAGTGGTAAAATAAAAAATAAAAAAATATTTTTTTTTAGGATACCTCCCATAGACGTAAAGGGGGGTGATTTTTTTTTCTCGACTAATCATATAGTGTGGGGTATCGTTGGATAGGTCTTTTAAAACCATTGCGGGGTTGCTAACATGATTTTTCTATTCAGTGATCTGTTTGCGAAATATTCAACTTTAAAGTGAAAATTTTCATTAAAATCGAGCGTCCCCCCCCTCTAAAATCTAAACTGTTAGGTGGAAAAAATTGAAAAAATTCAGAATGGTAGTAAATATATCAAATTTACTAGGAAAATTATAGCGGCTAAGATTGCTTGGAAATTATTTGTAGTTTAAAAGTAAATAGTAGCCTAAGGTATAAAACATACCTAAACTTGGATGATTCCGTACCCATACGAAATCCTTAGAAAAATATTACTTGATTTTTTTGTAATGGCTATGGAACCCTACCTTGTGCGTGTCCGACACGCTCTTGGCCGGTTTTTATAGATAATAGTACGGAACCGTTCGTGCGCGAGTCCGACTCGCACTTGGCCGGTATTATTTTATGGAAATTAAACATTCGCCATCTAATATGTGGTGCGCCATTACAGGGCCTCGGAAAATATATCTTGCTCACGCCAAATTTAGGTCCTGCTCCGCCACTGCACATGGCTATTGAGTCTTGACCTTACAGGGGCCACGAAAGTCAGATAATACCTGCTCCATCATCATTCCATCGCAGCCTATATACGTCCCACTGCAAAGCACAGGCCTCTTCCTCTCAGAATGAAAGGGCTTGGCCCGTAGTTCCCACGCGGACGCAGTGCGGATTGGGAACTACGCACACCATCGAATTTCTTTGCAGGCGTGTGCAAATTTCCTCCTTATGTTTGCCTTCACCGTAAAACTCGTGGTAAATTTCAAATGTAATTTCACACGTAAATTCCGAAAAACTCAGAGTGCGAAGTTCGAATCCACGACCCTCTGCTTGAGAGGTCAAACCTCTGGGCTACCACGGCTGTAAATATAAAAACACAAAACGTGTGCGCATCAATAGCAGGATACGGAAACTAGCGACATCGATTATTATAATAAGTTTTCTAATTTCATTTTCAATGCAAGATTTTTCGCTGACTGTACTTTTTGTTGACTGTACTTACATTGTCATCCAACCTACATAAGTGTACCAAATTTCAAGTCAATCCGACTATTGGAATGGGTCAAATTCAACTTTCAAGATTTGACCCGTACATACATACATTATATACATACACTGCAACTATTGCAAGTTAAATAAAAGCTTGTAAAATACACATCATACATAACATTTCTAACTCTCTTATTATTAGTCCTAGATGAGGTTAAAACAGACAGTTGAATAAGTGATACGAGTGATAATAGGGATACCATCCCGTTAGAGCCTTATCATATCACACTGGCGATTTGGGGACGAATTGAAAGCCAGACGAGCGTGAAGCGATTTCGCCGTGAAAATTCAACAAATTCGTCGCGAGCACGCAGCGAATTCGTCTAGGGCTGGGCTGGGACGTTATGCTGTATAAAAACTGATAGTACAAGTTTGCTATGAAGTATCTTTTTGTATTTATTTTTTCAACTTCATTTTTTATTACTTTTACGGTCATCCCGTGAAACCATATATTTCCTACTAAATACAAACTGGAACTGATACAAAGTAATAAAAAAAAGAAGTTGAAAAAATAAATGCAAAGAGATATTTCATAGCTAACTTGTTTAAAGTTGCACAGTAGCGCCATCTCTTGTCCAGGTGAGCGGTTAGTTCCGAAGGAGTGTTAAAATCTCTCGATAGAGGGTGTAACATAGATGTGCGCTTGTCACTGCATAAGGTGATGATTTAGCAGACTGAAATGTATGATGTATAGGAAAGATTCGTGTCTAATCTCTAGACCAGTGGTAGTGTAGGGGTATGGCACACGGCACGGAATGCTGAGGACCTGGGTTCGATTCCCAGCGTTGGTCTTTTTTCTGGGGTTATTTCAGTTTGTATTTAGTACGAAATAAACTGATAGTAGTAGATAGAATAGATGTTAGCTGACGCACTTGAGTGTACAGTCGTCATCATAAACATCGGAGCATTCATCAAAAATATCTGAACACGACGTATTGTGAGTCGCGTCTTGACTGCTCAAAGAATACTTATTGTCATCACATCAAGGACACTAATATTCCAATTAAATTTTCACTCCGAAAGCTTTTTAATTTCCTTGTTGGCGATGCGGAGCCCCTAGGTAGTTGCCTACTCTGCCTAAAGCTCCAAACGCACAGACAGCGGAGGCGTGGCGGTGAGTTGGCGGTGACGTGACGATTGTAATATTCTTACTTACCTATATGAACGAATTCGCGGTACGGTACCGCACAACCGTTCATACAAGTTAGTATATTACAACCGTCACCGCCACCGCACCGCCACTCCTCCGCTGTCTGTGCGTTTGGAGCTTTATGGTTAATCCCGCCCTGGCTCCGTTTTTATTATGGTGTCCCAGTCCTAGGCGTGACGAGCTCGCTGCGGCGTTCGCGACGAAATTGTTACGTATTCGCGACGAAAAATCGTTGCGCCGTCGCCTCGCTTTTAACTCGTCCGTAATACGCCTGTGTGATAACTTGATAAGGCTCTTACCCTTTCGGGTGGCGAGCCGATTCATTACTTTGTTGCGTTGCCAGGCATAAAACTAATAATGATAACACAGGAAGTTCTGTCCTGTCCGTTTATCAGTACGAGCACAAACAATAAACACATGTGCCTGAAGGCTGACAGATTTGTTTTGTGTAATTTGAATGTTTACTGTATCGATAGGGATGAGCCACCAATCAACTGACGTACTTTTTATGAGCTGGCAGAACACGATTTTCCCATAGATTTTGTATGGCCTTTGCTAGTGCCCTTCTACCAGTTGTACAGTCAAGGGCAAAAATATGTATACATTTTAGTACCTTGTCTATTTTCGTCATATTTGAACTGCCATATATGAACAGTCACAGTGGTTAAAGTGACAAGGTACTAAAGTGTATACATATTTTTGCCCTTGACTGTACTATGCAGCTGAAAACTACGCTACGAAACTGTTTCCTCTAAATTTTTCGAATTTTATCTGCGATATCATATTTGAAATTCACCATGAGCTTTACGGTGAAGTGAAGGAATACATTGTGAGGAAACCCGAGCACGAAAAGAAATTCAATGTTGCGTGTGAAGTTCCCAATCCGCATTGGGCCCGCGTGAGAAATACCCAAGCCCCAGGGCATTCTGAGAGCCTGTGTCCTGCAGTGGAATGTATATATATATAGGCTGGAATGATGATGATGATAGTTTTTAGTAGATTACGGTACTTACTTACTAATGAAATCTTTGAATAACAATACATATTGTATGTGCGAGCGGTAGGTCGGTGGGATTTTGCATAAAAATTTTAAGAATACCACACAAACGTAGCTGTCCCATGTGGTCTCGGAGTACTAACTTGCTACCCACACGTCAGGCCTCAGTTACATACATAAAATTGGTGAATCAACTTTTTAGTGCCACCCGTTGCCATGGTATTTGATACACAAATTTTGTACCTTAGACAACCTAAGCATTTTGCTATGAAACAGTATGAAGTGTCACTTGGACGGACACCCAGAAACATAGTAGGTAAACAACACAAAAAATTTGATTCACCCAAATAACGGTAAAATTAGATGTACGGACATTTTCCGTGTAATTTCCGTTCAATGATCGCATCGTGATATTTTTTTACATTCATTCGTAATATACGTTCATTCATTAAACTGCCAGATGCTGAGTCATAAACGACCGAGCCGCCGCCAAATCGTCTTGAACTGAGCTGCCTCACATTCACCCTACAGTCCAAACTTGGCATCGGCATCTACTGCAGTATTTACGGAGAAAGTCTAAAAAAATAGTGCTGTCTAGACCTTAGGTTCTTAACCTTTTATGGACTACCGCTCCTGTACAAGAAAAACATTTCAAGGACCCCTTTACATTATCCCAGCCCATATACGTCCTAGAACCTTAGGCCCTGGTTTGTCTGGCCCGTCACACGCCACCGGCGGCGTCTGGATGTGCGTCGCTCGCACGCTGTGTGCCACACATCGCGGGTGCGTGACGTTTCAGAGAAACCGCCCTCAAACATTCCCGAAGTCCCGAACAAAACATTCTCGAACGTCGTCGGTCGCGGACACGCGTCGGTCACCGGTCGTTTGCGGCGGGTGTTTACAGAAACCATAATGTTTTAGTAGGTAAATGGTCTGGTCTGGTCTTGAAAATCTATTTAATACAATCAAGACTTTACACAATTGAGTCATTCTGCCTACTTGTGCATTTAACGACCTAGACGTTTTGCTAAGTAAGTCTTCCTGAAACTAAGACAATTTTGTAACCATGGCATTATATAACCAAGTCATTTTGCATACTTGGTCAGTGTACTACTGAGCCGTTTTGCTCGCCAAGGCTAAATGCAAGTAAGGCCAACGGGACCCGACCTCATAAGATATTGTAATATTGTAGTTGAAAACTCTGAAAAAAAAACAAGTTTCTTATATAACGACCCCCTTTAATTTTACCGAATAGCGGCCACAGTAAACATAATCGGTGAAAGTTTAAAGTGTACAGATACAGTGATAGAGCCTATGACAGACGGACGGACAGACAGACAGCGGAGTCTCAGTAATAGGGTCCCGTTGGCACCATTTGGGTGAGGAACCCTAAAAATAATTAGCAACCGGGTCTTTGAACCCTATAGGTAGCTTTAGGGCGACGTGAGCCATAGCCGCGCGGTCTATGCGCTGTGGTCGTGCGTGGCGCGAATTGCCTGCGCCCGCGCACAATCGTGGTCGTCCTTGACACGTTTGTGAGATCGTACAACTATTATGTGAACTTTCACATCTGTTTCTTTTGCTCATTAAGCAAAGATCTAATGGACCATAGCCTTACCACAAAAAAATCTTAGATGTGCCTAAAATTACAACAGTTTTCTATGAACTGGCATGTGTATCTATGACATGTGTGTAATGTATTAATCATAATGTTCAACGGTCGTAACAGTTTACAAATCTTTTTCTCGTAGCTCGTAGTTTCATTTATACAACTGTACCTGTCTACCTATCCGAGCCGTGGTGGCCTAGTGGTTTAACCTATGGCCTCTCAAGCAGAGGGTCGTGGGTTCAAATCCCGGCTCGCACCTCTGACTTTTTCGGAATTTATGTGCGAATTTACATTTGTAATTTACCATGAGCTTTACGGCGAAGGAAAACATCGCGAGGAAACCTGCACACACCTGCGAAGAAATTCAATGGTGTGTGTGAAGTTCCCAATTCGCACTGGGCTCGCGTGGGAACTACGGCCCAAGCTCTCATTGTGTGAGGAGCCCGACGTATATAGGCTGGGATGATGATGAGTGATGACTGTACGGTCAAGGACTTTAATTCATGAGCCACCGTGGAACCATTTCACAGTAAACGTCATAGTGACATCGCATTAATTAACAAGGAAGATCGTAACGACTTTTCCTTTCAATAGGTTCCATGGTGGCTCATGAATTAAAGTCCTTGACTTGTACCTATGTCATACATTAAAAAGTAGTCTATCACATTACGTAAACTAGTAAAACTAATTTTAACCAACGCTGTGGTTATTCGCAACACGTGTCAGTAACTTTCAGGTCAAGTTCGTAAACACAATACAGCGTAATAATTCTGTCACGCTGTATATCTGCCACCTCTATTGTGTTTCGGTCTATGGTTTACAATAGAATGTCTATTATATTTATACGAGCTTTAATTCAACTTGCAGCGTTCGTAGTATGTAAGTTGTAGTTTAAAAATTTGCAAACCATATTGCACCAGTTCCTGGTTACATATTATACTGGGCGTCAA
The DNA here is from genome assembly GCA_947859365.1 of Archips crataeganus. Taxonomy (NCBI): domain Eukaryota; kingdom Metazoa; phylum Arthropoda; class Insecta; order Lepidoptera; family Tortricidae; genus Archips; species Archips crataeganus. Next base: position 2,105,842 of record OX402066.1, read on the forward strand.
AAATATCGCCCCTCCGCGGAAAATCAGATTCAAACTAATCTAGACCTTAGCGAAATTATGTTACCTAATTAATATTATGTAGTATCAATTAAAAGCACGTTTAATGTGTCTTAAATTAACAATGTTTAATTTAAACGAAACATAATGGCTTGTGAATCAGAGCGTTTCGGAAAAAAGTGCACAAATAGGAGGGGCGATATTTTTGACGCCGAGTATATTTTAAACTCGTAATTTTCACTCATAACGCTGCGTTTCCACCAGAGATGTGCGAGGATGCGTTGCGAGGGATGTGTGTGTCATGAACCAATAGAAACACTTCATTCACTTCGGACCTTTTAAATGAAGTGTTTCTATTGGTTCATGACCATGGACTTAATACCTAACCAGGACAGAGTACTAACTTTTATTAGTCAATCAAAAGTGACCCATATTACCAAGCCATACAGTTTAATAATGGCAACTAGAGACAGCGGTCCGAGAGATTACATACAAACTAGAGAAACTAGTGGATTGTGTCCCACTCGCACCATTACTTGATCACCCGAATTAGAACGAGATGCAATCCACTAGTTATTTTTTTTTACGGCCTCACTTTTTTGTCGCAGTACTCAGTCCGGGTTAGGTATTAAGTCTATGTTCATGACACACACATCCCTCGCAACGCCTCCTCGCACATCTCTGGTGGAAACGCAGCCTATCAACTTTTTTGTGTTATTTAGTCTGTCCCCGGTTGTCCAAGTGACACTTCATACTGTTTCATAGACAAATGCTTAGGTTATCCAAGGGACAAAATTTGTGTAACCATAGCAACGGGCGGCACTAAAAAGTTGATTCACCCAAGTATTACTTTAAACGGGTCTTATCACGCATTTATACATATATTTACTTCGACGTTTCGGCCACAACTGCAGTTCCTACAGTTCACTTTCAGTTGCTGGTAATCCGATTTTTAAGACAATATAAAGGTGCTACCAAACCGCCGCTTAAAAACGGTGACGGTACAGAATCGCAGTGACGCACCGTAAACGTCAGGATTTAACGCATGCTCTCCATAGTAAAGTTTTGACGTTTACGGTGCGTCACTGCGATTCCGTAACGTCACCGTTTTTTAAGAGGCGGTTTGGTCGCACCTTTATACAATAATCTTGCTGTGAAAGGACCATGCGTCAAAATGGTCCCAAAACCAACAGTGCTGAGCGTTACTTCATTTCGTTCTATGGGCACCAAGTCGAATTCCATTGCAGAACTGAGATATCTATATTTTAGTCAGAGTGAGTGGTGGCCGGGATGATGATGATGATGAAAGAAAAAAAAATACTAATCACACCGTTGAGGCGAACCAGTCAACCTTTGAATGGATACTTTATTTTTTGTTTTTCGACTTTTTTGTTTTTCGACTGACGAGTACATTTTAGAAAACGGCCTCGCTGATTGTCTGGCCAGAACCTACCGTGGAGACCTTCAGTTTTATTGAATTGAAACAATTACTTTGCTCACCCGCGACCTTAGACCTTATTTAGGTCGCGGGTGAGCAAAGTAATTGTTTCAGTTCATTAATATGGACCTCCGCAAAGTAACACCTGATTCAATAAACCTTCAGTTTTATTTGACTGATGTCAAAGGATGCAACAAATCGGCAGCAAAATTTTTTTTTTATCTGTATATGTTATGGAGCTTTAATCAATAAATGAAAATGTCAGTCACCACCACTACCACCACTGAGCCACCTTTAGTCACCTTTTTTGAAAATTGAGATTTCAATCTCAAAATGTAGAGCTTGCAAAGTACTATAACTTACCATTGAATTAAATATATCTGAAAACAATATATTTTTTTTTTTCACTTTTAAAGAAATGGCTACCATAGTAATTGTTCGTGATGACTAACTTTCAAACCGCTAGAACTCAGAAAGGTGCTTAGGTGACTAGGCATGTTCTTTCCGTGGACCCTTCATCTATCTTGATATTAGTTTACTGTATTCATAATAATGTACGCGTATTTTTAATGCTCTCTTACTTTTTACTGTTGCATTTGTCCTGTCAATCATTCAAAGGAAAAGATCCGTATAAGGTACACGTTCGGCTTTGTACATCTGTTTCTCTTGTTATCTGGTCATTTCATGTGTTTTATGTGCAATAAAGAGTTATACACACATACATAACAACAAAATGCATACAAAATGCAGGATTTTAGCAGCGTTTTACCTCGCCCGAAGATACTGTAAGGCCGGGGCCGCACTGGTAAGGCGACAGGCGACGAGACGCGACGGCGACTAAATCAAACATAGTCCGAGTTATGTGAGCGGCCTCTGCGGCCGCTGCGGCCGCTCACATGACTCGAACTATGTTTGATTTAGTCGCCGTCGCGTCGCGTCGCCGGTCGCCTTACCAGTGCGGCCCCGGCCTTAGCGATAGTCTAATTGTTTTTATTTTGTTACAGATCTAGTCCACTGCACAAACGAGCCAAATGTCTCGATACCGCAGCTCGCCAACTTGCTCGTCGAGCGGACACAGAACACCAATTGGGTGGTCGTGTATAAAGCTCTCATCACCGTTCATCATCTACTCGCGTATGGGAATGAGGTGAGATTATTATTCTACTATCCTATACTCCATTTAATTTATAATTATAAACCACACAACATTATATTGCGGCTCGTGAACTGTAATCTCTTTACAATTTGTACTAGAGTAGCAATTGACGACACGCAAATAAAGTGACATTAAAACAATTTTATTTTGCGGCTCCCAGACTATTGTACTGTACTATTTGCTAGGTAAGAAATAGTTGACGAGCCGCAATATAATGATGTTGTGGTTTTCAATTCTAAATTAAATGAAGTATAGGGTCTCATACTTACACCTTAAGAAACAAAAGTAGTCTGTCCTGTGGACGTACAATTAGCGACTCCGAGTCAGTAAACTTAAGATTTATTTGAATGTGCCGAAAGTTGCCCAGGCGCCCCATACGCTGATGTAGACTTGACTAAAAAATATTCGCTTGTGCCTAAAATATTACATTCCCAAAATAACAGATTTTACAAAATACTACATTACCCATTTATTAGGGCCTACGCTAGCTGACGCGGATTACCCGGAACGGACGCCCGTCGTGCGCGCGTCTAATAAGAAATTGTATGAACAGTACGCTTAGTATAAGTTTTACATCACTTCAATACTTCTCGATCGCGTTTACGTAAAAAAATCAATTACTAGGGAAACATGGACGCGCCTCCGCGCGCGCGCGTCTATGTTTCCATAGAATTGAAATTTTTACGTAAACGCGATCGAGAAGTATTTGGTGATGTAAAAACTTATACTAAGCATACAGCGCTAAGTGGCGCGGGCGCGTGTTACAGATTTTAGGTAGATTTTTTACGGAGCGAGACCCGCGACCCGCTTATCCAAAATAAGGCATTCCGCCAAAAAAATCACTTCTTGAGTAACCTTCGATTTTCTAATGTCGTCCAATGAAAATCTGGTAAACTAGAAATGTGAGGTAAGGGGCCATCCATAATACGTCACACCAATTTCGATCACTTTGGACCCCCTCCCTTATCACACTTATTTATTACTATGATGACCCCCCCCCCAAATGTATGACGTACTTTATGGACAGCCCCTAATGTAGTATTTTGAAAAATCTGGTATTTTGGGAACGTGGTATTTTAGAATAGAATAGAATAATTTTATTTCAGACTGCATAGGCCCATATAAAAAATACCTTAAAGACTAACATACATATTTATATGATACTTAATTAACAACTTAATTACTAACACGAGAAGACTGACGTGGGCACCTTCGCGGTGTCAGTTAACCGGCCCGAGCATTTTAGGCACGAGCGAAAATATTGGCTATAGACTCTTTAACCTTTGCCATGTCCACAGGATAGACGCGAACAAAAAATGTGTATGACCCCCTTCTAATATAGTTTTTACTTTCAAGATGACTTGCTAACTTCGTCTGCCATCAATAGATGGCGTTGTCAGAGCTAACGTTGTGCTTTATGAATGTTCGTAACTTTTTCAGGCAAAAAACTTCAAGATACAAATGTTTCTAGTGAAGGTATTTCTAAGGCCGTGTTCAGACCAAACTGGCTGTCAGCCGCCGAAAGTGAGCGAGTGTTACGCAGTTTATTGTATTTCCATACATATTCATTTTTTCGTTCACACCTAACCTATTACGCTATACGCTATTACGTTTTTTCATATTAAACACTGGGGCTCAGTGAGCCTGCTCACATTCGACGGCTAACTATACGTTTGGTTTGAACACGGCCTAACGCGTGCGAAGCTGAGGGTTAAGGGTAGTAAAATTATAAATGCGAAAGTTTTTTAGTATGTGTGTAAAACACGCTATAACAGCTGGATGGATTTGAACTAAATTTGGTATGTGCAGGCAAGGAAACTGAATCACGTATCAGGGTGAACCTTTTTCATTGCAAATGTCATGTTGACATTCCGTACATCTGCCAAAGAAATCATCGTGAAATTGGTTGTGAAAAGGTACGTACGTGGTACGTGGTGGTGGTACGTGATTCAGTTTCCGATTGAACATAGCTGGACGTCTGGAAGACCACATGAGTTCCTTTTTATTCCGACCCTATAGCACTATTAGCTGCAAAATACGTTACATTGCTGATACAAAAAATTTAGGTGGAGACCAAAAGTTGAACCACGTTAAATTGTAGCCATACAAAACGACTGACTGGAAAAAGCTCCGTTGTGACACGAAAATTACCCGTACACTGTACGGTCTTTCTTATGAGGTCAAATGGGGCCCAGCCCATACCCGGGACCACCGACTTCACCGGGGCCGCGAAAGTCTATACTCACTGGCATAGGAGTAAGAATTATGTTGGAGTATGATTTTTTTAAAGATAGAATGTTGTGGCGTGCCATGGAAGAGGCCTATGTCCAGCAGTGGACTGCGATAGGCTGATGATGATGATGAGGATGATGATTTTTTTGATCACAGACGTTTTGTCACTGGCACTGAACGAACGTGTTTACACTTGCCAACGGGACCACGGCATGCCCTAAGGGCCTACGCTAGCTGACGCGGATTGCCCGGAACGGACGCCCGTCGTGCGCTTTGTATGAACAGCGCTAAGTTGCGCGGGCCCGTGCGACGGATTTTACGTATATTTTAGGCCCGCGAGCGGGCGCACGCGGCGGGCGTCCGCGTCAGCTAGCGTAGGCCCTAAATGCATGGCATACATCGGAAAACGTTCATACAAATTTTTAACTAATATCGTTAAGTTTTTTCAACTTTTCAACTCCACGTATTTCGCTTTTTCATTCGTTCGTCATTGATAGTAGGTATGTTCCTAACTAAAACGTATCATTCGCCATAAAAGTTCCTACGCGATCTAATGTCGCTAAGAGTTCCCTTGAGAGCGATTATTTTGCCAGGAAGGACATCCGTTTTAACCATTTCCTAACCGCAACACAAAAAAAGGGACACATAAAATTACAAGCAAAAAGCAAATTCCGAACAGCGTATCCGTTTCCGCATGTTATTACCAAAATATATACTTTTACTCACCAAAAAAACAAATTAAGCACCAAAAATTAAAGTCTGAAATGATAGGTAGGTACCCATCTACATCTAATAAATAGTAATTAATAATCTAATATATAAAAATCTCGTGTCACGGTGTTTGTTACCGAACTCCTCCGAAACGGCTTGACCGATTATTATGAAACTTTTTTGTCTGTATTCAGTAGGTCTGAGAATAGGTCGTAGGCTATTTTTTATGCCCCTATTCTCCGCGGACGGAGTCGCGGGCAACAGCTAGTAATATTATAAAGAGGAAAGATTTGTAGTTTTGTATGTAACGAATAAACTTAAAACTACTGGACCGATTTCTAAAATACTTTTGCCGTTAGAAAGCTACATTATCACTGAGTGACATAGGCTACTTTTTACCGCGGGAAAATTAAATTATCGCGGACGAAGCTGCGGACGGAAGGCAAGTACATAATATAATAGTACAAGTTGTTTAAGTATTCAAAGACCAAATTAGTTTAAAGGTAAATATCAGCCAAAACACATCCACTGCTGCACAAAGACCTCCCCGAAAGAGTTCCACAACGATTGGTCCTGCGCTGCCCGCTGCCCGCATAATATAATCACAGTGCTTGTTAAGCCTATGGCCAAAATATCAGCGAGTAAATGCTGGTTGCGTTCCTTGGTCCACACCAAGGTTCGAAAAAAGAAAAGAACATAAAACGCTCGCCGTACCGCCGTCCGTGCGTTCTTTCCGAATCGCAAGGACTTGAAAAGTCGCGTGTCCTAACCTTTAGTGCCTTTACTAGAGCCAGGCAGTCTGGTATTTGACTGGAATGGCAAGTTGCCTTACTCGGTCATGGCGCCCATTTAGGGCTCTCGGAAGCTGTCCGTGTCCCATTTAGAATGCTGTTGTACGTAGTTCGTTTCATTTTGTAAAGAGCTCGAGTAGGAATAAATGAGGAAGTTATATCATGCTATACTGTGGCGCTATCAGACGGAAATGACCTGTTCGATTCTAACAGTTCAAAGATTCACGGTTTATTACACCTTCTAGGCCTCATCTTCGCCTTCCATCAAGCGAGATTGAGGCCAAGCGTAAACCTATTTTTTTATTTTTTTATTTGCTCCATTAATTCTTTCACGTGTCAGTGATTTCACGGCACCTTAATCTTCAGCCCATTCCTCATAACATATCGCATCGTAATGCTATGCAATAGATAAATTAATTTCAACATTAAAATAACCAGGTAGGTAGGTACAGCTAGGTCGTTATTGATATCCTCATACCATTCTGGCGATAGAGGAGACGCCCCCTTTTTAATCCACCTAAATTTAATTCATGTTGCTATCTCGTATCTATGTAATTAGGCTTTCGCTGTTTGTATGAAACTAGCGGTTGATCGCGGCTTCGTTTACATTTAGCGGAAACTGCATGTTCACGATATAAAAAGCCGCTTATATTAATTTAGAATAGTGTAGCTTTCTGTAAAGCAGAGTTTAAACTTGCAAGAGAAAACGCTCAAGTTGCATTACATTGCGAGGCAGTAAAGCGAACGAGATTGAAGTGACCAATCAAGCGCCGCTATGTAATGCAACTTGCACGATTTTTCTTCCAAGTCTAAACTTAGCTTTAGTGAAAGAATCTTTTAGTTCGGTTCTGTACTTCCAGAGATTACCGCCTACATACAAACAAACATAAACAGTTTTCACATGTCATACGTATTGTTTAACTATTGGTCAAGCGGTGTAGGATGAGGGTAGAAAAAGATGGTTAATGTGATCGCAATCGCGCGCGTGTAGACAATACGGCCTCAGATCTATCGAAGATCCTGAGAATAACGCAAAATTCTTCCTTATTCTTTGTCTACATTATAAATGAATCATTTCAGCTTTCTAGATCATAGAATTTTACCTAGGAGGAGTCAGTCCAGGTGATGTCAGGACTCTACTTTGTATATTCAAAGGCTTAGCTAGGGTGGCGGCAAGGGGCAGAGGTGGGCATCTTCCATCATCGTAGAGCGACTTAACTTAAATTTCTTCTTTCAAAATTGAAGACCATGGTCTTGTCTTTGCACAGGCTTCCAGTATTCTATCGATGGCCAGTTCCCCTATCAACACTGCAAAAATCCACACAAAATGCGTGCAAGCCAATTAAAAAAGAGCAATCATAGTGCTAAAACACTTAAATTGGCGCTAAGTGGTCTCCGTCGGGAGCTAAATTTAGACACGGCAATGAACTAATTGATATCATTGAACCTTTCCTATGAAGCTTTATCATGCTAAATCATCGACGTGGCAATCCCCACGCATATCTGTTATCTATATGAAGATGATTGTCTAATCGTTAAGTACCTATCTTTTTCGGAAGGAGCAGCTAGATTGTGACGTATGCCTACGAAAATTCGTGGAAGTAAAGATTTTCGAACTGCAGACTGATGTGCAGAAGACGCTTACCACGCGTTGGTCTTCTACAAGACGAATCGATGATTTCGATGAGGACACGCGCAACACCGGTCATCTCATATGCTCGATACTACCGTTATGGCAATCTTAGAGGAGATCTGGGCATAGCAGTGGTTTGAAAAGTCGAAACTTTGATAGGGTTTTCGACACGTGAAATATAGCTAATAGATGGGGTTAGTGTCGTGAGGTGCTTTCTTGGCTTAAAAGCGTAAAATAAATACAGTCCTGGGAAAAATAATACCATCAGTAGTGATCGCTCAATTGGGATGTCCCAATTTTTGACAACGTATAATAAATCGAAAACTGTTTGGAGAAATAGGCTTTGTGAAGCGTTTTCAGAAATCAGATTCCAAAAATATGATAAACTGAATTAAATAAAGAAAATTTAAGTAATGACCTTCATTGACCGCTGCAGTGAATCGTCACAAAGGAAGATATAAAGCAGGTCTACACTCTAAAGCAAATTGACAGTTTGAAATGTAGCTGTCCTGCTTATAATAGCAAAGAGTGACAAAGACAGAACTTTAATCACACGATGCGCACCTGGCTTTAAACAGTTGTCATTTATCGTAAAGTCCGAAATGTTTACGAGTATTTCCAATGTATTTTTACAAATTTAATTATTAAATTACTACGTTACAAGTAAATATAAAAGAATTTAAATAACAGATTTTAATAAAAAATATCTATTTACTATCACACCATTAAACAAACAGGAATAATCGAAGCTAAAAAAAGAGAAATAAATAAAACTATTTGTCATGGTTCATTTAGGACCCTAAGACGTGCTTGTATTATCGACATTGACAAGACAGTAGTGCCACAGATTTTGTTATGTCATACCTGGTTTACACTCGCGTACGAGTGGCGAGACGAACTGCGGGACGAGCCACGAGACGAGAGTGTGAACAGGCGCGCCTCGCGCCTCGTCTCGTGATTTCCCTTGATTTTGAGGCTCGCGTCCGGAGCGAGACGACGAGGCGAGGCGCGAGGCGAGGTGACGAGGCGAGAGTGTAAATCAGGTATAAGACTAGAATTTTTCTAGGCAATGGAACGTGGCTCTCTCACTGTGACGTCATCCAACGTATTTCTTAAAAAAAAATATAAAAAATTAAATACTCAACCAAATTCAAAATCGATGAAAATGGTATCTTAAAATATCCTATTCATTCCAAAAAAAATATAAAAACTAAAGGTTATTTTTTTTGGTGCATCCCAATCGATCGCTCAATTGGGCATTAGAAAACGTCTCTATTACAGCCTATTGGTATTAAATATACACTCTATCAGAACCAATAGAGGCACCGTAGCAATTTGTGTCGGCACTGGCTTATTGACTGTCAATCAGACGACATCCATCAACGCTGTTTTGATGAAATCAATACTATTTTTAGCATGCCGGAGGAAGTGCTTAAATCTCTTAATAAGTGATGATTTATTCATGTCATGGATTTCGTGGTAAACTGGTGTTGTAAATTCGTTTTTAATATAAATGACAGTTTTAATACAAGCTTTTTTGCTGACTGCGTGTTTTACTTGCATTTGCCATTCAAGTTGCACATGTAGGTATACCAAATGTCAAATCAATCTGACCACTGCGATTTGGTTGAATTCGGAATCCAAGATTTGACCTATACCTACTAACAAAACATAGCATGTTAAATAAAAGTTTTGACGTAGTCGATTAAAATACTGTACATATTCAGATTTAATTTCCTCCTCAAATATTATTTATTACCTATTGCTTACATGCTATGCTTGTCAATAGAGTTACAAATCACTACTTATTGTTCCACCAGCGATTGTTTTTTTATTAGTAATACGTTACATTTGTCTTCTTCACTTAACCCCTTTTCAACCGACGAAAACAAAAGGAGGAGGTTCTCAATTCGACGTGTATATATATATATATATTTTTTTTTTTTTATGTATGATCACGCATAACTTTTTACAGAGTAGTCCGATTTTGATGATTCTTTTTTTATTGGAAAGCGTATACCCCGAGGGTGGTCCCATTTAAATTTGGAAATTATATTCCTACCCTAAGGGTAGAAAAACAGGGGATGATTGATTGTTCAGTTACTGATTGTACTATATGACCACGCATAACTTATTACAGAGTAGTCGGATTTTGATGATTCTTTTTTTATTGGAAAGCGTATACCCCAAGGGTGGTCCCATTTAAATTTGGAAATAATATTCCTACCCTAAGGGTAGGAAAACAGGGGATGATTGACTAACTTTTTACAGAGTAGTCTGATTTTCATAATTCTTTTTAGGGTTCCGTAGTCAACTAGGAACCCTTATAGTTTCGCCATGTCTGTCCGTCTGTCTGTCTGTCCGCGGCTAAGCTCAGAGATCGTTAGTACTAGAAAGCTGTAATTTGGCATGAATATACATATCAGTCACGCCAACAAAGTGGTAAGATAAAAAATAAAAAAATATTTTTTTTTAGGGTACCTCCCATAGACGTAAAGGGTGGGTGATTTTTTTTTCTCGACTAATCCTATAGTGTGGGGTATCGTTGGATAGGTCTTTTAAAACCATTGCGGGGTTGCCAACATGATTTTTCTATTCAGTGATCTGTTTGCGAAATATTCAACTTTAAAGTGAAAATTTTCATCAAAATCGAGCGTCCCCCCCCCCCTCTAAAATCTAAACTGTTAGGTGGAAAAATTTGAAAAAATTCAGAATGGTAGTAAATATATCAAATTTATTAGGAAAATTATAGCGGCTAAGATTGCTTGGAAATTATTTGTAGTTTAAGAGTAAATAGTAGCCTAAGGTATAAAACATACCTAAACTTGGATGATTCCGTACACATACGAAATCCTTAGAAAAATATTACTTGATTTTTTTGTAATGGCTACGGAACCCTTCCTTGTGCGTGTCCGACACGCTCTTGGCCGGTTTTTATTGGATAGATAGGGTATACCCTACCAACTTCAAGGTATACCTTGAAGTTGGTATTATAAATTTGGAAAAAAAATTACCCCAAGGATGGAAACAAAGTATAAAATAAAAACTTTTTAACAAAAAATTAAACCGCCGAAAAAACTGAAAAGCAAAAAATAATACCTTTTTTGTTTGACCTTAATCTAGGTACCAGTTTGAAGTCGGTGCCTCAGCACGAGCCAGGAGGAGTGATAGAAGCCAATCAGGTAGACGATTATAGGTCCACTCCTCCTGGCTAAGTGCTGAGGCACCGACTTCAAACTGGTACCTAGATTAAGGTCAAACAAAAGAGGTATTATTTTTTGCTTTTCAGTTTTTTCGGCGGTTTAATTTTTTGTTAAAAAGTTTTTATTCATCTTGTCTTTGTAGATCGTAATCGTTGGAAAAATAACTACAGTATACTTATGGAAAGGTCCTCCCTTTAAAAGCGGTATGACTATCCTCCTACAATATATCCTGCTTGAATGTTCTGATGCGGTGTACAGACTACAGGGCAGTAGGCCTCGGATCACCAGGGTCGCTCCAGGAATGAATAGACCTCAAGTTCATATAACGTATTTTACTAGTGAGGGGCTCAGAAACCGGCTTTATGACTCAAGAATTTGCCGTACCCGCGGTGTATAAAACAATTATTCGTATAGTTTATCATAACGATTCAAGCACTCTTTCTTATCAGATAACATTCGAAATTAAAAACGAATGCAATGTTGTAATTAATTTCTACGTAAGATACGACGCGCAGTATGGCCGTCAATTCAAGCACTTGTATCAATAACATTTGATACCTATTGACGTCTGTTCCGAAACTATGTCGCCTGCTTTGTTTTGTTCAGGGACCTTGAACTATGCAGCAGGTAGACGACGGGTCTTAATTATCTTTACGCCGTTGGAATTAGGAACGGTTTTTGAATGACACGTTTAACATTTTCGACGACAACGACATATCAGCACCGCAGGTTCAACGTCAACGACGGATATATCAGTCACGACGTGCAGAGCGATATCTACCTACATGCATTTCTGTAGGGTTCAACTTCGCGTTTGACATTCCGATGTCATGGCGTATGAGTGAGAGCTGTTGTATTTGACAGGCGTTGAAAAGGTTAAATCATCGTCATCCCAATACGTCAAACTGCAAGGCACACGTCTCAGAATGAGAGGGCTTCGACCGTAGTTCCCGCGCGGGCCTAGTGCGGATTACGAACTTCACACACCATTGAATTTCTTTGCAGGTTTGTACAAGATTCCTTCACATTTTCCTTCACCGTAAATACTCTGAGGTACGCGACCGGGCTCGAATGCACGATCTTCTGCTTGAGAGGCCATAAATGGTCTACCTATGTGCAGTCTAGAGATATAATATTTTGCACGGTTGTTCGTCGATCAACGTAAATGAAGACCACGACGTAATTTTTGGGAATTCCCATGAAATTAATAAAATCCCGGAGTTTCAATTCAACTGTCTGAGGGTTACGCGTACGACGCCGCGGGTAAAAGCTTGTTTATTTATAAATGATCGATCGCATACGGCAATGTACCGCCACTCTCATAATATTATCTCGTTCTATCTACATAAGGCTTTAAGGTTTCTCTGGTTTTTTTTTAAAGTGACTTAGTACAGCCTTGTTTACAATCTTTATCTATAGTATGTTTGTTCCTGAAATCCTACTACATCTATACTAATATATAAAGCTGAAGAGTTTGTTTGTTTGTTTGTTTGTTTGTTTGAACGTGCTAATCTCAGGAACTACTGCTCCGATTTGAAAAATTCTTTCAGTGTTAGATAGCCCAGTTAGATAGGGCGGGTTGGGAGCGGGTGGGGGGGGGCGAGTTGGGAGCGGGTTGGGGGCGGGTTGGGAGCGGGTTGGGGGCGGGTTAGGAGCGGGTTCGGGGCGGATTGGGGGCGGGTTGAGAGCGAGTTGGGGGCGGGTTGGGAGCGGGTTGGGGGCGGGTTGAGAGCGAGTTGGGGGCGGGTTGGGGGTGGGTTAGGGCGGTTTGGGGGCGGGGTGAGAGCGAGTTGGGAGCGGGTTGGGGGCGGGTTGGGAGCGAGTTGGGGCGGGTTGGGGGCGGGTTGGGGGCGGTTTTGGAGCGGGTTAAGAGCGGGTTCGGGGCGGAAAGGGAGCGGGTTGGTTTATTATGAAGTTTCACTTCTTCCGGAAGGATCTAAGGAGAGCCATGATTGATGAAAAAGCAAATTGGATACAAAAATAAGCTGCCCAAATTACTAATTCCACGCGGACGGAGTCGCGGGCAAAAGCTAGTATTATCATAAATGAGAAAATTTTGTGAAGATGTTTGGTTGTTTGGATGGTCATCCTGCAACAGCTTTTTTTTTGATTATGAAGAAAGTAAAATATCACATGTTGACAATGTCAATTATAAGTAGGCATCTTAATTTTAGAGAGACCATGCACTTAGAAAATAATTCACTACTTTTTGTTTTCAACATTAAAAAAAATATTCATATCATGTACTGGTACGAAATAGTAACCTATGATCAAATTAATCCGGTAGGATTGGTCCTGCTCACATCTCCCGAATCACTGTATTAATTTCATTCCCATGAATGAAGGAGTGTGATGAAAATTGTGGTAGATGGTAGACCGCAAACCAATCTCGCATAGGTGGTAGCTGGTAAAATAAATTACGGAAATACTCACCACTGCCTAAGGCCGCGGACTGGACGCGGGCGGGCAGCGGGGCAGCGAGCGTGTTTTCTGTTCATTGTGCGGAGACACTCGCCGCATAGTAGTTACCTGTGGCAAGCACGCCCACTGAACAGTGCACAGAAAACGCTTGCCGCGCCGCTGCCAGCCCCCGCTGCGCACTGGCATCCAGTTCACGGCCTTAACGCACTCTCTGCGTACAGGCAATTTGTTGCGAATCTAAGAACTTGCATGTATGTATGTTTACTGCAACTGCGCTTTGCGTTCTAAAGATTGCGCTTCTCCGGGATTAAAAACTAGCCCATGTTGTGTGTAAAAGAATATTTATAATCTATTTAGTAGTTCCTGAGATTAATTACCTCTCTACATCATTCTAATTGTTGTGGGTATCCATGGGTTTTTTTTTATACAATATAGGCTTGCATTTGACTACAATCGCGCCTGATTAAAAGCGAAGATGAGGCCTACGATAGCCTACGATGGAGCACGCTTGCCTAGAAAATGCTCATTCACGCTAGACTTGAATTTAGGAGAATAAGCAGAAAGAATCTTGACTTGACACCTTAATGTCTAGTTAAAATTAGTAAGAAAGTTGTCCGTTGTGACACGAAAATTAACGACACAATAAAATTGTTTTGGTAATTTTTGTGTCACAATGGAACTTTTTCTAGTCAGTCGTTTCGTATGGTTAATTTTACCATTTAACGTGGTGCAACTTTTTGGTGTCCACCAGAATAGGTAAAAGGCTTTGTCAATATACTATAGAATCTTAACCCATTACAAATATGTCTCACGTAATAATAAATGTAAACCAACGGAGCATAACCAGTGATCAGTCATTGTGAATTAATTTATTTTATCAAATCGAAATAGTATTAAATTCGCACAACGCAATTCAAATGATTGTCCGCTTTAATATTGATATTGTGTTTTTTTTTGTTTCAGAGGTTTACACAATATCTAGCATCAAGTAATTCAACGTTTCAACTAAGTAATTTTCTAGATAAAAGCGGGGTACAAGGTATGTATCTTATTTTTGGAGTAATTTTGGAAACAAGTTTGGTTTCTTTTAATTGACTGGATGTATGAATAAGGACTGCAAATAAAATGACATTTGAATACGATTTTTTTGTGTAGGTATTTTAAATTTAGCTGGTGTAAAATGTTGACGCTTTATCTCAACAATAAAGACCGGCGTTGATCAGATGCATGTGCGTATCACGTCAAAGCATATGCACCAGTTGTAATAAATTAAACTGTAAGAAAGATGGCACGCATGCGGGCATAAAGGCTAGGAGACAATCAAGTAGAGTACTTGAATGCACGTCAAGAAAATAAAAATAAATAAATATCAGTGGAGGTGGCAAAAGTTGAGTTAGCTGCTTTGGAGTCGCTAGTTTTATGTCCAGAGGAGAGATAACTTTTGGGACTCCATAGACGGACTGCTTAGTTAGAGCAACAACCAACAGCTTCAAGCGATCGCTGTTGGGTGATCTGCAGTTTCAATACAAAATCCAGAGCATTCGCGTTGAAGTCTACTCCAACCGCAACACGACTGCTCTCGTGCCGTCGGGTCTCGACTGCTCTATAAGCAGTCCGTTAATGGGCCGTCTTTATTTCTTACTATTGACCCGCCCCGGCTTCGCACGGGTGCAATTATGCATCTATTATACATATAAACTTTCCTCTTGAATCACTCTATCTATTAAAAAAAACCGCATCAAAATCCGTTGCGTAGTTTTAAAGATCTAAGCATACACAGTGACTGACAGACGGGAAGCGACTTTGTTTTATACTATGTAGTGACGCTGTATATGACCCTCCATGAAGACATGGTGGCCTAGTGGTTTGACCTATTGCCTCTCAAGCAGAGGGGCGTGGGTTCAAATCCGGGATCGCACCTCTGAGTTTTTGGGAATTTATGTGCGAAATTACATTTTAAATTTACCATGAGCTTTACGTTAAAGGAAAACATCGTGAGGAAACCTGTATAGACCTGTGCAGAAATTCAATGGTGTGTGTAAAGTTCCCAATCCGCACTGGGCCCGCGTGGGAACTACGGCCCATCCCCTCTTTCTGAGAGGAGGCCTGTGCTCTGCAGTGGGCGTATATAGGCTGGGATAGATAGTATGACCCTCAGATAAGATACCTAAGGCTGAATCACGGGTCAGTATTAAGTAAAAAGAAAACCATCAAACTACGTTTCTATTCATAAAAGGCAGTATTATGGAATCTGCAAAGTACAACTGTATTGATACTGGAATTTTAAATGCAATGCGAGTTGCATCCTGTTGCGTCGGATATGAGGACGACCCCCTATCGGCGTGATACCGTGGAAGTCGAGATGACATTGGTTTTTGTCGTCGACTCGTCGGATATTAACTTTCGATAGACGCTGTTTCGATAGCAATAGATTTTAACATAAATTTTGCTACGGGATTTAGACTGCGATTGTCTTTGATATACTCAGCGGCAAATCTAATCGCCCTCCTTCCTTAGAAACATGTAAGTAAAGTGGGCGGTTAGATTTGCCGCTGAGTATATAAATATTTAATATAGCCTTACTTGTCCTTTTACTAGCAATGTGTCATGCCCACTGCCACCCAAGTCTGGCAACTCTCTGACCTATGTCCGTAACTTTGGTTCTTCTGCGCATCTCCTCATTTCTGATTCGATCACGCAGGGAAATTCTGAGCATAGATCTCTTCATACGTATATACAGGGTTATTTGTAATTCACTGACATCCTCTTAACCCTGAATTCCTATCACTCAAACAAATGTTTTTTGTTTTACGACTTTTTAAAATGAAGCACTTCTTTCCCCATACAAATACGCAGAGTATCGTAAAAATAAGAGGTAGGTAATCTCCAATTTTCAAAACGTTATTACACCAAAAATATTAAGTTATGACAAAAGCCGTAAAACAAAAAACATTTGTTTAAGTGGTAGGAGTTTAGGGTTAAAAGGATGCTAGTGAATTAAAAATAACCCTGTAATAGTGAAAGAATTTAAAAATCAGTCAGTCAAAGTTTACCTACTTCTTTATTACATTCATGTAAATGTAGAGAAGCGACGTAATTATAAAATAAAAACAACTAGGATCGGTCGCGACATGTTCCACTGCTTGTACTCAGTGGGAAACGGGGAAATCCTATTAACTGAATGTATACACACGAGTATGTGTTATGTAGGAGGGTGGTTTACATATGTTTCATTCAAAGTCTAGCCATTCCTGGCGCCTGTTAGTCGCCTATGTACAATTAATATGCACCGCTTCCTAGCTGAATCGCGTCTAATATTAAAGATGAATCATAATTCCCGTCGACTGACGGTAATGTTAAAAAAACCGGCCAAGTGCGAGTCGGACTCGCGCACCGAGGGTTTATCTGTGCTATAAGACCTTGCATCGTACCAAATTTCAAGATTCTGAGTTCACGGGAAGTACCCTGTAGGTTTTGAATCCCTTGCGAGTTTCGAAAATATGCGGAAATCTGCGTCATAAACGGCTGTCTCTTTTGATTGCGTTGGCTTAGAAGTTTGATTTTTTCACAGCTCCAAGGGACAGTAGACCTGAGTATTAGATATAAATTTCAGCTTGATACCTCCACGTGTTCCTGAGAAAAAGGGTCTCGACAGACAGACGGACGGACGGACGGACAGCAAAGTGATCCTATAAGGGTTCCGTTTTTTCCTTTTGAGGTACGTGACCCTAAAAACGAGCAGAGCTAGCTTTTTTAAGCCAACACGAATTGGGAATTGCCTACTTACTTTCCACATTTGTATCATAAATAACTATAGCATTATGTTACGATCCAATGGCAAGGGTGGAAGACGATTCTAATTCTTTGGCGTAGTAACAGTTGCTGAGGTGAGGAACAATGATTATTTCTTTTACTGCGTAATTCTGCGGGATATAAAATATACTATTTCCGTCTGATCGTGGTTTATCTACACTCAAACCCATACGCTCTTTACACGTTGTTTGACTAAAAATAAATCATAAATTACAAACTTTCTCATCATTTATATTACGTTTGTTCTCAACGGGATTTAGACCTCCTCTAGCTTTAAGGTTTAATGTTAAGCCCGATTTAAAACTGTTCCTTATCTGTCTGTCTTCTATATACCTACCTTTAATAAACAATAGAGAGGAAAAATCTAATTATGTTTGTTCACGATAATCTTAGAAATTAATAAACGGCTTTTCCTTCAATTGTATTGCCTTGTATGCCTACTCTTGTCTCTGATGTCCTGTCAATCGTTCTAAGGTTAACTGGAAGAGATCCCTTTAAGGGATAAGTTCGCCTTTGTACATCTGTATCTCTTGTTAACTAGTTATTTTCATGTTTTATGTACAATAAAGAGTTTTACATACATACATATATACAATTTTAGCTGGCAGATTAAGCTTAGCCTGGAGCAGCATAAAGATTTGTCCATCAAAATTGGCTGCCTAGACTACTAAATTTTTTCCTGAAAGCGAATTCTACGCGAAGTTACCTAGCTTAGAATACATCCTAAGTTTGCCAATAACCTAGAAACAAGTGACAATATCAACTCGCCTTATCACCCGCCGATACTGCACCATCATCCTCGACCACTTAAACAGACCAGAGACTAATTACCAGTACATTGCCGACTGGAGATAGACCCATGATACCTGCATCACTGACCTTAGGTTCGTTGACTCGCTCTGACCTCGTACGCTTTATGAATCTGATTTTTTTAGACACGCGTTGTAAACACCAACATAAAATACCTCTTACAAACGAAACAAGGTCACTTTTTGCTCGTTACTATGTAACTGATTCATGTGTTTATGATTTTTGTCTATGGTGTTTTATCCGTTGGGCGAGTGCCTACACTCTGCGCGACGATCGAAAAAAAATATCTACTATCTGTGCTTCCGTTCCTTTTTTTTTTTAAATGGAGTTGTGTCTTTTTGTTTAATTTTTTTGTTACTACTGAACTGAGCACATGATGTCTTTGCATTATGAGGTTGGTTGGATTATTAAATGCGTGGGCCCTTTAGCTGGGTCATTTAACTTTACGATCGTGCGACGACTCCAATTCTTATTATCAATTAGATAGGCGTGATTGTTTTATAGATATTGAACTATATGGAATGATTGGTTTGATAATCTAATATATAAAAATCTCGTGTCACGGTGTTTGTTATCGAACTCCTCCGAAACGGCTTGACCGATTTCTATGAAACTTTTTTCTCCATAGTCGGTAGGTCTGAGAATAGGTCGTAGGCTATCTTTTATTCACGGACGGAGTCGTGGGCAACAGCTTTTGATTCATATTTTTTTCGAGAAATCTTGGTAGGGTCAACGTCATAAATAAGTGATCAGATCACTTTTGTACCTTGTCACTTTACGTCATGTTTGAAAAGTCATACGAAATTATGTAACGTCTGAAAGCGACAAGGTACAAAAGTGATCACTTATTTATGACGTTGGCTGTACTTGTATTTATACAAGTACCTGCGGGTAATAAAGAAAAATCAGTAAATACCTAATGGAAACCTATGTCGGGCGTGGTATGCGTAGTCGAAAGCAATTTGGATGATTTTAAAATTATAAGTAGTAAATTCAATTAAAATGTCATCTATAAGTTGACCTAGAGTGACGTATTGAATGAATGACCGACAGACAGCCTATAGCCTAGATTACTGGAGCTAAAGACTTCAAATTTGGCAGACATGCTCTTTGAACAGCACTAAGAATCCATCCGTAATTTCCGTAATTCAATTTAATGTGCGCAAAAAACTTTTTTTAATAAGGAAATTTTGGTGTTTTACTCAGAATTAAGAGCGCCATTGATTTCGATGATAAAAAAGGGTCTCTAATTTTCCATACAATTTTTGTGTCCGTTTCGTAACGTTCCACAGAAAATAGAAACTATACGAAAAAAGTCACGAAACGAAACTGACTCAAAAATAAGGACACTTTTTTCTTTATTGCAATACAGGGTGTTACAAGATTACCCGTAATAACTGAAGAGTATGGAAGTACTCCAGTAAAGAATTAAATTAGTACATATTTTTTTTTGGGATGGCGGGAGCTCGCCTTTGATAGGCAGGAGTGGAGCAAGAGAGGAGAGGCCTTTGCCCAGCAGTGGGACACAAAAATAGGCTCAATAAAAAAAAAAATTTTTTTTTAGAAAAAAAAGAACAGCGCGAAAAGTTACAGTTTTATTTACTGTTCATGGGGTTTCAAGCTTTAGGGGTTATTTTGTAACACCCTGTAAATAGTGCTCGTGGTTTTGAGTAAGAAAACACCAAAACTTCCTCATAAAAAAGTTTTCTTCTCACTTTGGAAGTTCAAATGCCATATTACGGGATTGGGAAATGCCTAAAATGCTAAGACGTTGGTTGCGGATGGCGCAGGGCCGATCTGTTTGGCCTCGGGGAGGCCCATTTTCAGCAGTGAACGTCTTTCGGCTGAAATGGATGATGAAACAACCTATTTTCAATTCTTCTGCGATGGCAAAGCCGCGGGCGTAAGCTAGTTGAGAATAAATGTCGACCTATCCTAAAAAAATATGTAAATGCCAAGTTAACAAATTCATACTCAAATATCTGTTTCTGCCTCCATAGGCAGAATGGGCCGTTACTGATAATGGCAATGTAATTGATAATGCATAATAATTTTATTATTGCGGTATTAATTACACATTACACATATATGACTCCCTCCATTTGATAACCTTGCGACTCGCAGTCATAACATTGTAACAAATTATATGATTTATTTTACAGAAAAATCAATCAATTTGATTCCTACCTAGGCCACCGTTGTCAATTGTAACATATTATATACGTCATTCAATAAGCCTTTTCATAGAAAAATAAAACCGTTTACTAAGATAGGGCCCATGGTGGCCCAAGAATCCAATTCCTTGACTTTACTATTCTTGTTAGGCAATTCATCAAATGTCATTTTATTTGCAAGCAGAGTGTACCTACGACAAAAAAGAGTATAAAAATGGAAGAATTATGGACCATTTTCTTTCATACAATATTATTGCCACATCTTACGTTAAAAATGTGACAGTTAGAAGAAAGTGGCGTCCTCTACTTCTTATTACGTTTAAGATTAAGACTTTTACTTGACTTTTTAGGGTTGAAAGTACAGAGCCCTTAGTGTAAGTTTTTCCTTGCAACAAACGTCTCGAACGAGTTTGTTTTTAGTGCCGTTATACGCCGCTGGAGGCCCCGTTAATTTGCCCATAGCTATTAAGACTGTAAACAACGTAAGTATTCGAGACGTATTGTTGTTTCAAGTGACATTAGGTACTGATTTAGGCTCTGGTTTAGGGTTTACTCTTTTTTCATAATTCGCTCAGATTTCCGCTTGAATATGAAAAGAAAATTGCTGGGAGACGAAAACAGAACTAAGGCCCTGGTCGCCGCTCTGACCCGCGGCGGGCAGAACCACACATAGGGTGGCAGCGTGTTGGAAGTATGGCGGGCCTATTTTCGTGGCGATATATGAACAACATCACACCGACGGTGGGCGTCGGGCGGTGTGATATGGTTCATATACAGCCACATATATTGGCCCGTCGCACTTCCGACTCGACTTTGTGTGGTTTACGCTTAAGAGGGTACGATGGCTGGGAGAATTTTGAGAAATAGGTATTTTAATGAAATGTCGCTGTCTCGCCCGAACCCCTCCGTGTCAGTACAGCGAGAGCGGGACAACTGCACCTCAGACCGTTAATAGGCGCGTAAAATTGATCAAAACAGCATTTCGTAATCCCCTGTTTTCTTCTCGAAAACTGGGCCAATAAATTTATTTTTTTCATAAATAATTTGAGGACAGATTTAGCTATGCCCCTATGTTTTCCTTTTTTTGTTTATAGGAGGGATTCTTTTCTGACGAGTGTCTGAAAATGACGTTGAAATTAGGCAATTTTTTCGGTTTTTGAAAGCTCATATTTCTTATGTTAATTGAAATATGGAAAAAAACGAAACATAGGGGCATAGCTGTGGTAGATACAGATTACACAGTAAAAAAAATTTGGCTCTAAAGCCATTATCCAGGGAGGAAACAGGGGATTACGTTTGTATGGAGAAATGGTGCGCATCGTACCCTCTTAAATCCTGTGCTCGCGGATGTTCGGGACTGGTCGTTCTCAGCCTCACACCTCACAACCACACACGTAAGGCGCAAGTCACACAGCAGGGACGGGGCTGCGTCACAGTCCGCGTCGTTTGTTCGCAGGCCGCGTCTCCGCCCCGTCTCTTCTGTCTGCTTTGGATCGCGACGCTTCTATACATTTAGTATGAAAACTGATTCAGGGGGTGCCGCAACTGCGACGCGCTCCCGGCCCGCGTCTCTTCTGTGTGGCTTGCGCCTTAGGGCTTAGCGGAACGTTGCCGGAGCCGAATGTGTTAACATGATCACAATTTCTTTTCATTTTCAATCTAAACCGAGGTAGGGTTTAGCAACCAACAAACAAAATAGTTTTGCATCCAAATATGCAAATGAAAAAAAGAGTATGTTATTATTAAACATTGCACAGTGTACACCTATTTAGCATGTCGTAGATGTAAGAAATGTCTCTAGCACGATATACTTGACGATTCGTTCGCTCTATATGACATATTGTATAGTTAGATGGTACTAGTAATACATGTGCTTACTCCACTTACGTACAATCGTGTCCCTCTTGCTGACCGGCGTTGCCCAACATGTAAAGTGGGCAAACGATATCCAACACTTTAAACTTCTGTCAAAGCTGATCCCGTTTTCAAGAACCTACTTGATACTTGACTCGAAGGGGATTGGGGTCAGTTTCCGTAAATTATCATCAAAATATTCCCCGCTTTAGACAATAAGGCAAAAAGGTTTAGAATCTAGAGTAAACCAGAAACCAGAAACCAGAATCATAGCGAGAATGCGCGTGGGGATACTCTATACTTCGGTCTACTCGAGACTAGCGTTCTAAGTTGCAGCATGGCCGAAACTTTAAGGATTTGGATATCTTATATCGTATTTTCAATTGAGGATGCATATATCCGCTGAAAGACTGATTGTCAGAGCATGATAAAAATCCCTAAATAGTCTTTTGTATTTAGAATTTTACAACACTTGGTGGTTACTGTATTTTTTTACTAATAAATAAACGAATATTAATATTGGCTCAGCAGACACGTCACAGTATCTGGTCTATTCTATATTCTAGGTATACAGGGTGTCCCAAAACTCAACGATAACCTCTGGTACCGGGCGAAAGGCCAAAAATTCATGTCACAATTTTTTTTTCATTTTATGCAAAAAGTGATATGTTATGGGCCTCTATTATCGCTTAACGAAGTGACATGGATTTATCTTATTTTTCCCAGACCTGAGCCTGTATTATCTAACGCTTCTGTCGCTTGCCTTCGTTTTCACCGTCTCTTTCTGTCATCCTTTTATACCGTTTTACAGAAAGAAATAGTGATTGCGAAGGCAAGCTTAGCGTCAAAAACGTTAGACAATAAATTTCAAACTAAATACAAACTGAAATATATCTATATACACACAGCACAGAAAAAACCCCAGAAAAAAGACCAAAGCTGGGAATCGAACCCAGGTCCTCAGCGTTCCGTGCTGCGTGCTTACCCCTACACCATCACTGGTCTAGAAGTTAGCGACGAATTTTTCCCATACATCGTACACTTCAGTCTGTTATAATCACCTTATGCAGTGATAAAGCGCGCATCTATGTTATGCCCTCTACCGAGAGACTTAACACTCCTTCGGAGCTAACCGCTCACCTGGACCAAGAGATGGCTCTACTGTGCCAACTTTAACAAGTAACTTACTTGTTAAAGTAAGCTGAGGACCTGAGGACCTGGGTTCGATTCCCAGCATTGGTCTTTTTTCTGGGGTTTTTTTCTGTGCATCTATATTTCAG
The DNA here is from genome assembly GCA_947859365.1 of Archips crataeganus. Classification (NCBI taxonomy): domain Eukaryota; kingdom Metazoa; phylum Arthropoda; class Insecta; order Lepidoptera; family Tortricidae; genus Archips; species Archips crataeganus. The sequence goes on from OX402066.1 coordinate 2,129,355, forward strand.
TTTGTATTTAGTTTGAAATATATGGTTTCACGGGATGACCGTAAAAGTAATAAAAAAATGAAGTTGAAAAATAAATACAAAAAGATACTTCATACCTAACTTGTTAGATAATAAGCCTGCTGGTATAACTCGGCTTCTTGCCCGGTACCAGAGGCCGTATGGTCTAACACGCGGACACTTGCTATAGCTTGCACCATCTCTAATGCGACCATATGTCCCGTTTTGAACGGGACTGTCCCGTTCTCAGGTACTCTGTCCCGTTGTCCCGAAAGCACGTTGGGGACGCAAAAATGTCCCGTTTTCATAACTTTCATAAGATTTAAAATAACGACACGTTAGTGGTAGTCGAACATGTATTTTCTTTGATAAACAAGTTGCGGGCAGAAAAGAAAACTCAATTATGTAGATGTCTTCGTAGTTTGAATAATGTTAATAGTGATAATATTTCAAAAATCTTACTAATAGTTGTACACATTGTGGAAGTTGTTACCCAGTAAGTACCTACTAAAGTAGGTATATTTGCGCATCGGAAAAAAATACGAAGTTGGGTGTAAGACTTTTGTTATTGTAAAAAAAAGTTACTTCTAGTCCTGTTTTAAAGAGACAAAAAAATGGTCATGTTAACCATCTCTTTCTGTCACCGTGTCATACTGATTGACCGATAGAAATACTTAATGCGATAGCAAATGTCAGCGCCTTAGACAGTATGGATTATCGTTTAGTTTTTGGACACCCTGTATAATGTAATGATTATTTTAGTTATAAACACCCTGGTAAATTTAAAGTGGCCATGCTCACAACATAGAAAAAGAACATTGTTTTGGCGATCTGATCACATTTTAATAGAGATTTTTGTGATTAATCTGATCACGAATTAAAAGTGGTCGCTATGTTGTTAATTAATTTAGGGATTTTTCTGTGCCTGATCACAACTATCACATGTCATGACCTTTTAGGTTACGTTTTAGGTTATTGTAAATTTTAAACATGTGTTTAACTCGTTTTTAATTTCCTATCGCTTTCGGAAAGGCGCTGCCGGTGCGAGGATCGGTGAGTCACAAAATGGCAGCTTTGTGTGTATGTCCGTCTGTAGTCCGTAAACCGCTTGGGGGGCTCTTTTTTTTGCAAAATTTGATTTTCCTTTTTGTTTGTAGGCATGTATGTTCTTGCCGTACTATACCTTGGTTACGGCATTACGAGAAATCATGAAAGCGATCAGTTGGGTTAATCTAATTTGCTGTTTTACATCTCAGTCTCGTTTAGTTGATATCGCTTAAAACACGCTTGTTTGTCTTTTTGCACCGTTAGTTTTAAAGGTTGCCGTGTGTTTGGTTTTAGTATGCATCGTTGATATTGCACTTTAGTATGATAGTTTCGCATTTCATTGCATGATAGTTTAAATATGTCTAAAAAAATTTACAGAATTGAATAATAGGCGAGTCATTTTTTTGTTCATATTTGTGACAGTGCGAAATCTTACAGTGTAGTGTAGATGTGCCCCTTACAAACATAATCTATCTCGTCAAACTCAATAATGTGGTATTTAAAGCTATTAAAACTCGTAAAGCGCTATAAAAGCTACATTGAGACAAACAGCCACACTAAAACTGCAAGTTATTGCTGATAGGTGCACATTTGATTTGATTAACCTTGTTATGCTCGCACTAGGTCGTGGTACATATCACAGTTATTGCACAGTAATGCACATTGCACCGAGTAGCACTTCGATACTGCCTAGTCTATTTATTATATAAAATATAGTGAAGAGCATTGAAAACGGATCGTTCAATCCGATTTCTTTGATCGCATGTGTAATACTAGAATACTAGAATATCGTTGTTAAAACAACTGAAGAGCACATACTTATGTGCACTATAAGCTATTATTATAGTGTTTGTGTTTGCACGATTAATACTACTACTAAACATGCACAATTTTTCAAGTTTTTTTTTGCCTAAAAACTTGCATTAGGTATCTCCTACGCCATTTTATTAAGGTAACTCAATATTTCTACCAAATACGACTAAAAATACTGAGAGTACACCGTTATAAAACTAGATATTTTAATGGCCAATGATGTAGTCAGCTGCAAAACCCGTCAAAAATATCTTCTTTCGACTCTTTTTTTTTTCTGTTAAAGAGCGGTGAAACAAGTACATATTTTCCGCTGATTGTATAGTGGATCAAGTGCTTTACATTTTTTTATGACAGTTCCTTCATTAATGTAAAAACAATACGGCTGATTGTAATATTAGCTTGTAACACATAGTAGTCTTTAATATTTTAATTTAACCGCACAACGGGTAATAGTACATTATTGTCGTGGCCTGGAAGTAGGCAATTGCTGGCTGAGTATGAGTATTAAACGGACGAGCTTGCGAGTCCGTTTAACTAATACGAAGCCAACAATTGCTATTTCAGCCGAGACTAATATAAAGCTTTTCTCAAAAATGGTGAAGGAAAAAAAATAGAATAAACTTTTATTAATTAAATAGGTACAATGAATTGCAAATCACTTAAAATTAAATGTCATTAAACCCTTTCCCGCCTTTTTCCATTAAAAAAAACTGCAGGTGTATTTCTACCGAAAACACCACAAGCTGTTTCAAACACAATTAAAAAAGTCTGGAGTTTCAACAAAACAACTGATACCGGTCATTTGAATTGGCTGTATACGAATAGTGCCAACTTATTACCATGGCCGTTTTAACTTTTTAAAAAGTTTGAGACTCGACAATAATGGAATTTGTATGCGACATTGTTGTCGAGTTTATCGAGCCTGCAATGTTTTTAAGTTTTTAATTTTTTTACTGACCATAAACTATGCACTTCACGTTCTGATATGTAAAGAATAATGTCAACTTTTACGGATATTTTTGAGAAAAGAACTTTAAGTTGGTCATACACGTTACGTTACGGTTTGCCGGAGAGGATACCTGCACAGGTCAACCAATGTGTGTGGAGACGTGAAACGAACGTACGGTGTCACTCGAAAGAATTGATTTTTGGTTTTGCTGCGGTCCGCCTGCACAGGTGAAAAAAAAGGTCGATTCCCACACACTCTCCGTCCGGTCGACCTGCACAGGTAGACCTCTCCGGACTCCGGTAGACCGTAACGTATATACGCCCAGCAGTTACGCGGTACGACCCCTGACACCCCGGCAAGAATATTGTGGCGCCCACTTAAGGAAATCAAAATCGAGTGCTAGTTTGGCGGGGGAAGCATGCCACCCCCACCGATCGCCACCTGAAATTTGGCGCCCTTGGGCCGTAATAGCCAGCATTAGGGTGGTAAAGGAATTTCTTGGTCCACTACACAGGCACTCTAAGGGAATCTAGCATATCACGGCCATATTAAAGTGGCTCAATACCGTGTGGTGACTATACAGGCAATCCCAAGCGTCTTAAGCTCAGCTTAGCGCCAGGCTTGGGGGAATGTATTAATGAAATTAAGTAATGTATTTTTTAAACCACATTTTGTAGACAAAACGTGTAGGTACATATCATTGATGGAGTAGTTAAACAATCAACAATCTTGTATTATTGCACCGTAGATTTGAGTGAACTGATTTGTGTTACTACATTACTGCACAGTACAGTAGTTATAAATTATGTAAAATAGATTTAGCTAGTCATATGGGTGAAGGTTTTCAAGATATAATGCATATTATCGCCGTTAGATTCCTGAATCACACTACAAAGTCAAATTTCAATGGTAATCAAATTCTGACTTAATATCTGTACCTACACTGCTCAATTTCGATTGGGGAATGAAGGAAACATAAAACTTACAACTTTGTGCTCGTGCGCAGTCCATCATTCAGCTCTAACTGTATAGTTTTGTTTACAATCAAAATAGCGAAAGCTTGCTACGTTGTAAATCGATTTGGAAAGCATCCAAATAAATATGGAGAAACACGTACATTTTGGCAATAGTATTTGTTTGTATTTATAACGTCATATCCGTAGAATGCACCTTATGACGTAACCGTCGTTATAAAATAAAAAAGTATAAAACTTGTCATAATCTAAACTAGATGGCGCTGACCATAGTTTATTATAGCGCCATCTATTTTATGCATGTATCAAACATTACCGTGTCATGCAATTTGTGCTTTGAGTGTTGTTCCGTACGGTTTAATTTTGTTCAACTGCATTTTGCTTGTTTTTGGAATTCTTTAATGTTTTTTTGTCGGCGCAGGCTATGACATGTCCCCGTTCATCCGGCGTTACGCCAAGTATATGAACGAGAAGGCGCTATCCTACAGGACAGTCGCTTTCGACTTCTGCAAGGTCAAACGAGGGTAAGTAATCTGTGTAATTACTAAGTTATATTTCAAAATATTCTGAAATGAGTGGGAACAGGGCTGTTGAGGTTTTACTATCAGGGCGAATCAACTTTTTCTTGGCAACCGTTGCTATGGTTACCTACACAAATTTTGTAAAAAACACGAAAAAGTTGATCCACTCATTATTATACAGGGTAACTTTTTAATCAGTGCACAAATTTTGATATATGATTCAGTATCGTTGATAGATCACGATTATCTGTTCAAGATTTTTTTTTTACATTTTCATATTTGGGTTGTTCATAGTAATTCATCCAATAAATTGGCGAATTACTATGAAAAAAAAAAAGTGATAAAAATTATAACGAAAAATACTGTTTTTTGTATTTTAACGACATTGTATCACATATTAAAATTTGTGCACTTATTAAAAAAAATACCCTGTATAACGTGGGGGTCTTATAAAGGGGTAAAAGAAGTCTTTCAAAGTCGGCAACGCGTGTGTAACACCACTAGTCTTATCCTACCAATGTTATAAATGCGAAAATTGCGTGTGTGTGTGTGTGTGTGTTTTTTTTTTATTCCTTCACGCTAAAATGTCTGGACGGATTTGGATAGAATTCGGTATGTAAGCTGGACGTCGGGAATAGCACATAAGCTACTCTTTATCCCGATATTTATTTATTCTTATCAGATTTATGTAAAATCCCAAAATCTTAACCTTGTGACTCTTCTGGTGTCGCAGCTGTCCATGGGTGACGGTAATCGTTTATCATCAGGCGATCCGTCTGCTCGTTTGCCCCCAATACCATAAAAAAAAACGAATTTTTGGGAGATCCCATGGGAATTAATAAAATTCCGGAATTTTAATTCGACTGCATGGTCTAATGGTTTACGCTACGCGAGCTATGGCTTACCGTAATAAACAAATAACCGTGATTTTTCTTTATTTTGTAGAGTCCCTCCTCAACAAAACATTTTGAGAGTAAAGAAAGACCTCAAAGCGAGGTAGAGTTCCATCGTGAGGAAACCTGCATACACCTGCGAAGAAAATCAATGGTGTGTGTGAAGTTACGGCCCAAGCCCTCTCATTCGTGCGCCTGTGCCCAGCAGTGGGACGCATATAGGCTGGGATGATGATGATGATGAGACCTCAAACTCCTACCCAATTGGGGATGTCTAATTTTTTGCAATGTATAGTAAATCGAAAACCATTTCGAGATAAATGCTTTTTAACTCGTTTTCTGTAGTTATTTAATTTAAATATTATGTAATGAATTTATTATATAACAAATAAGCAATGACCTTCCTTTGACATTGGTGTAAATTGCGTGACCGGTTCAAGTCGTACTTTATTCTGTGTGGTTAGAATTCTTCACAATTGACGCGTGAATTATACTACGGAGTTTGATTTGGACCCGCTGTCTGACATCTAGCACTTTGACAGTGCCAGTAAAGTGACACAGTGTATAGTGTACCACTACGCAAAAAATAATTAAAGGGGTTGCCTTATCGTACGCATTTAGATAGATTTAGAAATTTGGCATTGTGGAAGCCTTCAATTACAATCTGACGTCATCAACTAAAATAGTTTCAATAATTAATTTTGAAGAAAGTAGAGAACTAAATGACAAAATATTGAAATTAGTTTCTTATAATTGACTTTTCTATACAAAAAAAATATAAAAACCACTGGTAATTTTTTTTAGACATTCCCAATTTAGCATTGTAAAAAAACAATGATCCACGGACATTAGCTTATGTCGACTTGTTCTATTTAAAGAAACACCGTCCTACATTCGGGGGATGAGATCGATTCGAGTAAATAATAGATGAGAGGCGGAGGCGTGACCATGCCTGCGCAGAAGAAATTGTAAATAAGTTATTCTTATTACTTCATCGTTTCATTGTTGCGCTTTTATTAGGCGAGGTTATTCTGGCCATTTAGTCATTTAAGGGGTGAACTCAATAAAAGCTTGTAAAAAGGAACTTCATCTTCTGGTCCTTTCACTATATTTATGCAAATATAAGAAACTCGCCCGCTCGCCCGCGATAAATTAATTTTCCCGTAGGTAAAGTATTTTCCCGCGGTAAAAAGTAGCCTATGTCACTCAGTGACATTGTAGCTTTGTAACGGCAAAAGAATTTTTGAAATCGTTCCAGTAGTTTCGGAGCCTATTCAATGCAAACAAACAATCAAATCTTTCCTCTCCGTCTGTCACCATCTCATGAACCGTGATAGCTAGACAGTGAAAATTTCACATATGATGTATTTCGGTTGCCACTATAACAACAAGTACTAAAAAACAGAATAAAATAAATATTTAAAGGACTCCCATACAACAGCCATGATTTTTTTGCCGTTTTTATAGATAATGGTACGGAACACTTCGTGCGCGAGTCAGACTCGCACTTGGCTGTTTTTTTTATTTTTTAATGTCCTAATAGGCGTGTATGTCTACACAATATTAACATCTATTTCCAACATCTTCTATTGACCAGTAAACGCGTCTAAAATATAGGTATCTAAACTAACAGCGAATCATAAAATTTTTCTCAAACATGCTATGAAATATTGACGTTATGTTCCTTATAATACGCCACGAAGTGTCACAATGCAGGTGCGGCTAGACGAGAGGTCAATAATGAAATTTCATACAACATTGCTGGCCTTGGCCAGCAAAGTGATCGTCTATTGTTTCATACCATGACGTTTATAGGTCTATGGCATCATAGCATTTAGCCATTAAAAAAAACTAAGCAATATTTGCGTTTTGGTTCAATATGACATTCTGCCACTACGCTTATTTAAGGTAAGGTAAGATGGTGATGATGATGGTGATGATGATGTGGTGATGATGATGATTTAATGATGATGATGATGATGATGGTGATGATGACGACGACGACGACGACGATGACGATGATGATGGTGATGTTGATGATGATGATTATGATGATGATGATGATGATGATGATGATGATGATGATGCATGTCTGAGAAAAACTCTATACAAGCCTTGGCCACGAACAGGGATTGCCGGCCTCGTATCTCTAGATGGCCTCGTTAACACTCGGCCATCTATAACTACTCGGCCGGCAATCCCCTATTTCGCGGCCGCTGCAGTAATGTACTATTGTTATTGTTTCCTTTGCAAATGCAGACGCTTGCCAACCATGTACACCCGACATTACATTCCCTTCTTGTACTGCTTGTACGTAAAGCACAGAATAAGTAATAGTATCTACTAATGTACAGAAGGATCACTCTCGAACAAAAGTCAACTTTAGGTATAAAAACTTGCCTACTGCTTGCACGCGAAATTGAAACTTATCGTGTGATACGAGCGTCCATATTCCGTTGGGCACCGCTGAGCTGTAACCAAGGGCACACACAGGGTTCCCACTCGCCGATATTTGGTAGGTATATAAACCAAGAAAGATAACAGTGTGTATTAATTCGGTAAACTACCTTTAGTAAGTAAGTTATTTATAAGATCGTTTAGAAGTCATTGTTTGTTGCAAAAATCACAGGATAAAAGATGCTTAATTACGCGCAACGCGGCTAGCGTGCGAAATGAAGGCCGAGCGACAACCTACCGCCATACTCCTCCCCGGGAGGAGCGCCGGCCGAACATACCTAAACTGCGGAGTGAAACCCCCCGCCTACCTGTAATAGACTATGGGCCCATGATGAGGTAGCCTGAAGCTTTTTGCCAACATCCCATACTCCTGTAATAACCACTTGCTTTGGTGACGTGTCGTTTCAGGAAGGAGGAAGGGTCTCTCCGCATGATGAACGCGGAGAAACTCCTCAAGACGCTGCCTGTACTGCAAGCACAGCTGGACGCGCTCCTAGAGTTCGACTGCACCGCCAACGACCTCACCAACGGCGTCATCAACATGTGCTTCATGCTGCTGTTCCGGGATCTCATCAGGTGAGTCTGTCAGATAGAAGCTTGACGGTATCTGACACTAGGCTGGAAAGCTGTGAATGAGATTGGTGCAGGATCAGGCAGTGGCATGAAAACTAAGATTTAGCAGTGCGTAAATGTGCCCTGATGTGATGTTGGTATCACTATCTCAACAGTAAAGAGCCCTTCCAGGATAAAGGGTCCCTGAAGATGAACTCACCACACCAACGGCGTCATCAACATGCCGGGATCTCATTAGGTTAGTGCTTCTGAAGTGCAGATGGGCAGGAACTCGACGGAGCGACGGTAAATGCTTCAATTCAAGGCGGTTGCAGAATTGTGCCCAAGACTTCGAAGGGCAATGCTGACCAGTCTGTAGATCAGACGGTATCTGGCACTAGGCTGGAAAGCTGTGAATAAGATTGGCAACAGGATCGGACAGTGGTTGAAAAGTAACATGCTCAGCAATGGGTAAATGTGGGCTGATTTGATCAGGTTGGTATCAGACTGTCAACCAGTGACAGGACCTTCCAATAGAAAGGCTTCCTGAGACTAATGAACGCAAAGAAACTCCTCAAGACGCTACCAGTGCTGCAAGCACAGCTGGACGCGCTCCTAAAGTTCGACTGCACCGCCAACGACCTCACCGACGGCGTTATCAACATGTGCTTCGTCCTGCTGTTTCGGGATCTCACCAGCAGGCTTATTATCTAACGCTTCTGACGCTTGCCTTCGCAATCGCTATTTCTTTCTGTCAAACGGTATAAAATGATGACAGAAAGAGATGGTGAAAGCGAAGGCAAGCGTCAGAAGCGTTAGATAATACGGCCGCAGGTTAGTGCTTCTGTGTGGAGATGGCAGGACATGCGACGGAGCGGATGGTAAATGGTCGACGGCGGTTGTAGAATGGTGCCAAAAGATAGTTCGAAGGATTGGTTTTACGACACATAATTTCCCGGCCAACACGAACATATTTTAAAGTTTAGTTTCAAATGAGTGAGCACATCGAATAGTTAGATCCCTTAACCTTTTCGACGACAATTACGCTTATATCCGCACCGCAGGTTCAACGTGTTAAATGGTCGCGAGTCACGGCGAGCAGAGCGATCACCTACATGCATTTCTGTACTGTAGAGTTCAACTTCGCGTTTAACATTCCGATATATGTCAAGACGTATAATTTGACAAAGCGTTGTAAAGGTTAATAAGGTCACATCCCTGCGACGTGGATTGGGCAGGACATTTGACGGAGCGTTGGTAAATGGTCGAAAGCGGTTGCAGAAGTGTGACAAAGCTTAGCGGTACCCCGCAGGCTGTTTGAAATGGTGATGGATGTTGCCTGATTTGATTCTCCTGTTTCTGTGTATTTTGAACCTTTTAAGCTTGAGCAAAACTAACGGTAGGTAACATGACATAACGTAGGTTTTTTTTTTATAAATATCATGGGACAATTCACACCAATTGAACTAGTCCCAAACTAAGCAAATCTTGTACTATGGGTACTAGACAACGGAGAAACATACTTATATACATATTGAACACCCAAGACCCGAGAACAAACATTCGTATTTTCATACAAATATCTGCCCCGACACGGGAACCGAACCCGGGACCTCAAGCTTCGTAGTCAGGTTCTCTAACCACTCGGCCATCTGGTCGTTAAGTAAGCGTATTGATTATTTGCGGCGAAACTGGAAAAGATGTTTAAAAACTTGTTACAGAACTAGACCATCTCAAATTGGCGTCTGTTTTTAATACTTATTGCTATCTATTCCAGATTGTTCGCGTGTTACAACGACGGCATCATCAACCTGCTGGAGAAATACTTCGACATGAACAAGAAAAACTGTCGTGACGCTCTCGACCTCTATAAGAAGTTCCTCATCCGAATGGATAGGGTCGGAGAGTTTCTGAAGGTACGGTATAACAGGGACAACCAACTTGATTAGCACCAAAACCTACTATTTACTGCCCTACTTATACTATACTACAACAATTCACTGCACTAGAATGACATTTCGGTGTTGACGGTTCTTGGTTAATTTTAAATAGTGATGTGATGTTACTTATTGAATGATGTAACGTCATTTTGAGTATAGTACGAATTTTTTGAGGTGTCCCGATCTCGTTAGCAGCCCACATTTTGAACAAATCCATTGTATTCTATTATGTCCTCAAGTGCACAATCCTCAGTTTAAAATGAACAGACATATACATAAAATAGTTTATTGAAATAACGACTTTATTATTTACAGTAGTGAGTTCGTTTTCAATGAAACTTTGTTGGCAACATTTAATGCGTCGTAGACATGCAGCCAAAACAACCGAAACAAACAAACAAAGTTTAAATTAAAATGAACTCTCTACTGTAAATAAAAAAGTCGTTATTTCAATGAGCTATTTTATCTTATATTTACGTTAATTTTAAACTGAGGATTATTCACTTGAGGACATAATAGAATAAAATGGTTTTGTTCGAAAGGTGGGCTCTTAAAGCGATCGGGACATCTCAAAAAATTCGTACTATAATTTATGTTGTAATAGTGATTTTTCTGCATTATTAAAATAAACGTTAAAAAAGTTATCAGAACACTAAATATTCACAAAGTCAGGGTGTTGGCGTTTTCAGGGTTCCCTACCCAAAGGGTAAAAACGAGACCCTATTACTGAGGCTCCGCTGTCCGTCTGTCCATCTGTCACCAGGCTGTACCTCACGAACCGTGATAGCTAGACAGTTTAAATTTTCACAGATGATGTATTTCGGTTGCCGCTATAACAACAAATACTAAAAACCAGAATAAAATAAATATTTAAGGGGCTCCCATACAACAAACTTGATTTTTTTTGCTCGTTTTTGCTCGATATTGATAACGGCAACAGGTAGTCGCTTGAAATATACACAGAATATTTAGTTATATATTTACTTTATAAATAAATAATTAAAATAAAATAAATATTTAAGGGGGCTCCCGTACAAAAAACGTGTTTTTTTTGCTGTTTTTATAGATAATGGTACGGAACTCTTCGTGCGCGAGTCCCGACTCGCACTTGTCCGGTTTTTTATAAACTACTTGAGATAAAACATCTGTAGGAAGAGCAGCTCGCTGTTTCAGTTAAACCTATTCACGCTAACCTTTCTCCCTATTCCAGGTGGCTGAGAACGTGGGCATCGACAAAGGCGACATCCCAGACCTGACTAAAGCGCCCAGCAGCTTACTGGACGCGTTAGAAGGGCACCTCGCCACGCTCGAGGGCAAGAAGGGTTCCGCTGCCAACACCCCCACACAAACTGCCAGGTAATTACCACGGCCATGTTTAAAGCAGTTGTAGCCTGAGTTTGACCTATGGTGGTTTACTAATGTTTCGCAAATTAATTTTACCAAACTGATTCATTTGGCAAATGTTTCATTTCCCAACTGTTTATTTTTTCTGAAACTGTAAACTTTTCAGGATTGTTATAAAAAAACCTAGCCTAACCTACAGAATAGTCCTGAAATATATCCTGAACAGTTTATTTAAAAAAAAAAATATATATATATCAGGGGACAATTCACACCAATTGATCTAGTCCCATAGTAAGCTAAACAAAGCTTGTGTTATGGGTACTAAACTAAGCAACGGATAAAAATACTTATAGATAGATACATACTTAAACACATATTAAACACCCAAGACCCGAGAACAAACATTCGTATTTTTCATACAAATATCTGCCCCGACACGGGAATTGAACCCGGGACCTCAAGCTTCGTAGGCAGGTTTTCTAACCACTTGGCCATCTGGTCGTCTAAAAGTTTACAGTTTCAAATGAATCAGTTTGGGAAAAATAATTTGCCAAACGGAAGTACACCGTATTTAGGTCCTGTTTCTCCTTAAACATGAAACTATCGTGAGACTCACTCATAGTGAAAACAAACGGATCACTCACGTCTCAAAACGAGTTTAACTTGACATGTTTCGGGCTAATCCGTAGCCCTTCTTCCCGTAGTCACACGTCACGGCGGCTGCCAAACGCGCTCTCTAAGGAAGGGCTTGTTTATTTTTCAAAAAGAGGCGTAATCATAGTCATTTTTAAGTGACCTTAACAAAAAAAACCTTAACATTTCAGCGCCCAAAAGAACGTAGCGAGCGTAATGGGTGCTCTATCCTCGACGTCGTCTTCGTTCGGCAACGCTGCGGCGTCCTCCCGCCTCGACAAGGCGTCCAACGGCGCCGGCCTGTTCATAGACGACTCGCTCGCTGCGCAGGCGTTGGCCGAGGAACAGGCTGTCATGAACCAGTACAAGGTAAGGAATAAATAAATAAATAAATGTCACGGGACAATTCACACCAATTGACCTAGTCCCAAAGTAAGCTAGGAAAGCTTGTGTTATGGGTACTAGGCAACGGATAAACATACTTATATAGATAGATACATACTTAAATACATATTAAACATCCAAGACCCGAGAACAAACATTCGTATTTTTCATACAAATATCTGCCCCGACACGGGAATCGAACCCGGGACCTCAAGCTTCATAGTCAGGTTCTCTAACCACTAGGCCATCTGGTCGTCGTAAGGAGTAATAAACAGTGATAATTCAGTTCGGACTTGACTAGAGATTGCTTTTGGTTAGAGGCAGGGCTGGGCATTAGGTATTTGAATTACTTGTTATTGAAATTCGAATACGTATTTGGTATACTTGCTGAAAATGTAATTTGTTATTCGTATTTCAAATACTTGACGTCAAGGTATTTTGTATTTAGTATTTATATTCAAAAGACGTCACATATTATGGAAAAGCAGATATTTTGGGGAAGATACATTTTAGGAAAACGGACATTTCAGGTCTGAGCCTTCCAAATACTTATGACTTCAAAATATATTTTAACATAAATACATTTACTTCTTATGTATTTTGTATTTTAAATACATGCGAGATTGTATTCTGTAATTTGTATTTTAATTAAAGCAAATCCTGTATTTTGCTCAGCCCTGCATACAGCCGTAAACCCCATGGTAAATTTCAAATGTGATTTGGCACATAAATTCCAAAAAACTCAGAGGTGCGAGCCGGGACTTGAACCCACGACCCTCTGCTTGAGAGGCAATAGGTCAAACCATTAGGCCACCACAGCTTACAAGGCATTACGGTACTGCTCATTTCAAGTGGCCATAATCATTTAATTAAAGAGTTGGTTTAGTGGTAATTGTTTACGAAAAGATTCATCGGCATTAAAAGTTCGAGCCCTGCATTATTAGTAAAATCAAACCTAATTATTGAAAGTAAGTAAACATCGCTTTCAAGGTTTTGTTTACCTAGTTAGTTACAGGTGAAGGCAATAAAATTGTATCTGGTAAAAAAGGGTCTAGGTATAGTATTTTCACAGCACATACATTTCAGGTGCATTTATTGCAAGGGGAAGGATGGACTGGCGAAGAAGAAGTGTCAGAAATCCTAGTAAGATATAGCGAGTTGCATATATGTTTTAACGCTACGGGTTATGACGTAACGGTGCTTTGTACGTTGGGGGTTATGTGTGTGTTATTGTACTTTTTCAGGTGATACTTTAAAGCCAGGGATTTAGTTGTCACAATGTCCCACGACAAGTGTCGCGAGCGGCGTCGAGCGAAGTGGCAGAACATTGCCGCGCTTCGCTCGACATGGCTGACGACACAATTTACATGGGCATATCATGTCGAGCGAAGATCGCCAACGATGCGCTTCCAACGTCGCTGGCCACACACGTCGGGGTTCATTTTGTCCCGTAGCGAATCCCTGGCTTGATTCTGTTTGGGTGCCACATTAGTTCCAGAGAACTTTGAAATTGTAGCTACGTTTGACGTTAGCGTAGTTTTTTTTTTATTAGCAGCCAAGGTTTTGCCCAGCGGTTTTTTTTTTTTAATTATAACCGCTAGTCGGGATACTATAGTGAATTAGTCGGGCCGGCCGAAAGTGTCAAGCGTCAAATAAGTGTCAGAAACAATACTGACACGTTTGTTTTACAGTTCCACAGTTTCCTAACAGTTCGTTTGGAACAAGAATATTAAATAAAAAACTGGATATTGCATGCCGAACATTCCTTTGAAGCCAGAAAAAATGACCTTGAATTACGTCACTCCGATCTTGCATCTCTTTCTTTAGGGTGTCCATAATTAAGCATACATTAGGAATATCCCGCGGAATTTGACATACTTTTATACTACAGATTGATTTTGTAATTTATTAAATTCAACCGATTTCAATTCAATTCAATTTTTAGGGTTCCGTACCTCAAAAAGAAAAAACGGAACCCTTATAGGATCACTTTGTTGTCCGTCCGTCCGTCTGTCAAGACCCTTTTTCTCAGGAACGCGTGGAGGTATCAAGCTGATATTTAAATCAAATACTCAAGTCTACTGTACTGTCCCTTGGAGCTGTGAAAAATCAAACTTCTAACCCAACGCAATCAAAAGATACCTACAGCCATTTGCCGCAAATTTTCGACACTCGCAAGGGATACTTCCCGTGAACTTAGAATCTTGAAATTTGGTACGAAGCAAGGTCTTATAGCACAGATAAAGGAAAAATTGCAAGCATAATTTTTTTTGTCTGTCTGTCTATATCAGTAACCAATCTACAATGATCCCACACTGCGCACATTTTGCTTAGGAACAGGGGTCTGCTAAGACTGGATGTTCATAGATACATATAAATTTGTACGGAACCCTCGGTGCGCAAGTCCGACTCGCACTTGGCCGGTTTTCTTATTAAATTTTTATTCAACCGTTTTATCATGAAAGTGAGCATCCATCCTCACAAACTCAAGTAAAAGGTACCAATTTTTTTGTCAGTCGTCAATATAAGGTCCATTTCTGGTTGCATTTCTATGCCACTCTGCAGTTACTCGGCCTTACTGATATCCGGCAAAAGGTTACCTTTTACCTGAGGACGCTACAAATACTTACTGCAAAACATAAGGGAAGTATTTGTCAATGGAAAAAAATAATAAAATACTAGGACGTTATAACAGTTTCTTTATTTTCTACACATGTGAGAATAATATTGTTTTGTACTGAGTAGGCGTCCCGGCCTTTCTGGGTCATAGTCATAATCTTCAGGCTTAAAATGCAAGCTGCAAATTGTCAAACGCTCTACACCTTTCCCTTTATCGGTACAATCGACAGCCAATTTTGCCTCCTTCTTTCATCTTTTGGAAAACTGCAATGTAAAATATTATTCATGTTAATTGTAAAGACACAAACAATAAACATGTTATTATATACTGTGACTAGCTTTTGCCCGCGGCTTCGCTCGCGTGTACTATGAGTATTCCAAAGAACCAAGATATCAAGCAAGCAAGCATACAGGCAAGCAAGCAAGCAGTTCCACAATTGACCGAGAAATCGGTGAACATCCCTACATAAAAAAATACATAAAGTGGAATGCATAACCTCCTCCTTTTTTAGAAGTCGGTTAAAGTGCCCTTTGCGGCCTACTTACAGTATAAACTTATGAATTTTTAAATTTTAGCTTTCTACAACCAGTAAAACGCAAAATCCCGTTTTTTCCCGTTCCCGAAAGAATTTCGGGAAATGTTTTCTTAATGCTCCCCTACACTCCCCAAGGAACCCACTTGCCAAATTTCAGCTTTCTATGACCAGTAAAACGAAAAATCCCGTTTTTCCCGTTCCCGTGGGAATTTTGGAAAGTCCCCTCTCAATGCTCCTCTGCACTCCCCAAACAACCTACATGCCGAATTTCAGCTTTCTACGACCAGTAAAACGAAAAATCCCGTTTTTTCCCGTTCCCGTTGGAATTTGGGAAAGTCCTCTCTCAATGCTCCTCTTCACTCTCCAAGCAACCTACATGCCGAATTTCAGCTTTCCACGGCCAGTAAAACGAAAAATCCTGTTTTTTCCCGTTCCCGTGGGAATTTTGGAAAGTCCTCTCTTAATCCAGCTCTACACTCCCCAAGAAACCCACTTGCCAAATTTCAGCTTTCTATGACCAGTAAAACGAAAAATCCCGCTTTTAGCTTTTAATTTTATTGCAGAAAGTTTTATAAGAAAAATATAAATTTCTGTTGAAATTAGCTTAAAGTAAATTAATTAGGTGATGCCAAATAATGCGTATTTCTAAAAAATATAAGGTTTTTTTTATAAATAACCTGGCAATATATCACAGTGTTGAAAAGAGATAGAACATAGGAGCAAAGGTGAATGAACCTGGCTTCAACTCATAGTTTGCCATGCAATATCCAGTTTTTTATTTAATATTCTTGGTTTGGAACAATGAGGTTAAAGCACAGGATTTTTTAGTTTGCGGGAGTTGAAATGTCACTTTTAATTTGATGAGATGAGTTAAAATAAACCCCTTGTTCCTCGTAGATAACTAAGTTTGATAACTGGTATTCTACTAGGAAAAATAATTCCTTCTAGTTAACTCGGTTATCAAACGGGATTGTTTTTTTCCTCGTAGAAAACTGTTATTTTTTTCGGTTTTCTATGACGAAGTTACTTTTCTTCGTAGCTTACTCGGTTATCAAACGGGATTATTTTTTTCCTCATAGAAAAATGTTATTTTATTCGGTTTTCTACAACGAAGTTACTTTTCTTCCTAGCTAACTCGGTTATCAAACAGGATTATTTTTCCTCGTAGAAAACTGTTATTTGGTTTTCTACAACGATAACCCTTTTCAAAGTTTTATGGGAGTGTTGGTATTTAGAACCAAGCTTTTAGCATTTTTCACGCTTTTAAGTGTAGCTTTCTTGCCGGCGTAATTCGGGTATCTCTATATCATTGGAACGTATTTTTTCTGGGATAAAATGTATCTATGCTACTTACAAGTTTTCAACACATGTACCTATGTGCTAAAATCATGTTAATACGTGGTAGAATAACAAACAAACACTGACGTTTCGACACTATTTTAATAAAATCGTATTTCAATATAGATGATTTTACTAAGTGAACTCTACTTAGTGTGTGTTAAGGTTTAGTTTTAATTAACATTATTATTGAGTTGATATAGTTTGAGCTTTGTAAACTAGTAACGGTTTTTAACATTAGCCGTCTATTTTTAAAAATAACATGCATTCTTTAAATTACTTGAAGCGCTCGAAACTTCTGGTATCAACCTACCTACACTGTGTTCTATTGTCTATCTATATGGTATTGTCAATGTGTGGGTGTGGCTTTCATACAATCACCATTACTTTCTCGTTTTCATCACTTAAAAACATACATACAGGGTTATTTGTAATTCACTGACATCCTCTTAACCCTGAATTCCTATCACTGAAACAAATGTTTTTTGTTTTACGACTTTTTAAAATGAAGTACTTTTTTCCCATACAAATAAATACACAGAGTATCGTAAAAATAAGAGGTAATCTCAAATTTTCAAAACGTTATTAGGTACACTAAAAATATTAAGTTATGACAAAAGCCGTAAAACAAAAAATATTTGTTTAAGTGGTAGGAGTTTAAGGTTAAAAGGATGCTAGTGAATTACAAATAACCCTGTATAACATAAGTTATTGAAACAGGCCTACATCTACATACTAGACAAGTGATTTCGATTGCGAACGTGTGTGCGATAAACAAAAAGCCCATTCTTTCCAACATTGTTTCTCATTACTTTTTTTACGTGTAAATTCAATGTCGATAATCATGATATTCAATTCAATACAAATTGTAATTGAAATACACTTAGAAAATCCCCTCAATTAATCAAGTACCGTAAAGTAGTAGGTGATTTTTGGGTTATACATATTTTGTCTCCCGGAAAACCTAACCATTTTTTTATGAAACAGTATGAAGTTGTCACTTGGACAACCGGGGACAGAGTAAACCACACAAAAAACTCGATCCACCTTTATACAGAATGCCCAGTAAATAATGGATAGGCCTCTATCCACTAACACACCTAGGATGGCCCCTAAAATTAACTTAAGTATAGGTTTAGTAAAAGTTCCATGGGTTTCGAGATAACTTTTCTTTATTATTTTTTATTAAGAAAAAAGTATATTCGATTAAGTATCGAAAACCACGGAACTTTTACTAAGCCTATAAGTCCATTTTAGGGAACAGCCTAAAGTGTGTCGGTGGATAGAAGCTTGTCCATTATTTACTGGGCGCTTGTAGATACTTTTGTCCATTGACGAGTTTTTAACACCAACGGGGTTAGACCAATAGCGACGGAGACTGGTAGCTACTTAGACCAGTTGCAGTTTAGACGAGATGCGTTTTAGACTAGCAGCGATTTAGACCGGTTACCGCTAGGACTTGTTGCGTTTTGGACGAACCCGTTTCTAAGCCCCGGCAGTTCAAGTTTCGATTCATCTAAAATCACTTGATAATTTATTTTTCACGAACGGTGACGGTAACTCCAACCTCGAACGTTCCAGAACAAAGTGCAGTCTCCCACGAACAACGCAGCGAATAACCCCTTCTTGTCATCGGCGCCGCCGGCCAATCAGAACCAATCCATCGTCGACCTGTTCGGCCCGACGCCTGCCGACAATACCAGTGTGGCCAGCAAAGCGTCGGACGACTTGCTGTCGCTCGGGAACCCATTCGCCGACATGTTTGGAGGTAAGTGTTGCCGGTTACACGCTTACGCTCGATTAATCCTTCAGTGCTAGCAAGAAAGATTGAATCTAGAGGACTGTCAACACCTATATACAGGGTAATTTTTTAATAAGTGCACAAATTTTTATATGTGATACAGTGTCGTTGAAATAACAAATTTCAGTATTTTTCTTTATAATTTTTATCACTTTTATTTTTTATTTTTCATAGTAACTCGACCAATTTATTGGATGAATTACTATGAACAACCCAAATTTCAAAATGTAAAAAAAAAATCTTGAACAGATAATCGTAATCAAAATTTGTGCACTGATTAAAAAAATACTCCGTATATAAAAGGTGCAAAGCTAAAAGCTGGCAGCGATATTGAGAGAAAACCACTTTTAAATGGATATTGTAGTAATCTAGGGGTGGCCAACTGGTCGATCACAGCTGTTGGTCCAGTCGATGTTAGCAAGGCAGAAAAGTATGTGTTTTTGCTATATTTATGAAAACTACAATTACATAATCAGTATGATTGGTAGATCGTACAGTCAGTCAGCAAACTCTTGGATCCAATAAAGTTTGCCACCCCTGTAGTATAATAACAATAAAATCATACCGCCATACTCAGGCTTGTCAATTAACTTTGTTGTAAATTTAATTTGTTCTGTTATATAAAAATGTGAAAAATCGTCATTATAATTCGATGTCTATGAGTACAGCGGTTAATAATATACCAGTGTTCTAATTACATGCAAATGTGTTTAGAAAAGTAGTACAAGTTTAAGTTTAATTTGTGTCTAAATATTACTTAACTTTTGTAATTTAATTAAAAATTAACAGTTGATTATTAGTTACGTTAACAACTTGTACTCATTTTCCAAATACTAATATTTTTATGTAATTAATGAAATGGAACTGTGAATTCATAAAAAAATGTTGCTATTTTTTTCAGTTTCGTCAGTTCCAACCAAGCATAATTTCACAGTTTCATAAAACCAATGTAAAGTACTCTATATTTGCATAGTTGTATTTTATAGCAGTGTTACTAGAAAGATAGTGTACAGTAATTGGTTCAGGAAATCTACTAATATTAGAAACACGAAAGTTTGCGAGTATGTGCGTGCGTGTTCGTTACTCCTTATGCTCCAAACGCACAGACAGCGGTGGCGTGGCGGTTACGGTTGTAATGTTCTAACTTGTATGAACGGCTGTGCGGTACCGTACCGCGAACTCGTTCATACAAGTTAGAATATTACAACCGTCACCGCCCCGCACCGCCACGCCTCCGCTGTCTGTGCGTTCGGAGCTTTAACGATAAAGCGGCTGGACCCTTTCCATGGGATCCAAAAATCCTAACCGCTATTTCTAGAGACATGAAATTTTGCACGGGTGTTCGTCATACAGTTTAAACGAAGGCCACGTTGTAATTTTTGTGAATTCCCATGGGAATTTAGTAAAATCCCGGAATTTCAATTCGACTGATAGATTTAGTGGTTTACGCGAGCAACGCCGCGTGTAATAGCTATAGCTAGACCGTTCAACTGAGTCCTCGCCCGCGCGGTGCGGTTCAGGGGCTGGGGGGGAAGACGACAAAGGGGGCCGGGAGAGGTGCGGGCGGCAGGCACACGAGGCGCGCCCCAGCCCCTGTACCGCGCTGGCGATGAATCAGTTAAACGGTTTAGCTATAGTTTAAAAAAAAATGACATAACAAGCACTGTATATTGTAATTGATATCCTTACCACTGTATAAAAAGCACATCCCGAGCTTTTGGGGATGGTTTTAAGCACATAGTTTGAATTTTTGAATAATAATGCAGTCAAATATTATTTATTTTTATTAGCAATACGGCTGCTCACCGAATCTAAGATTATTTAAAGCGAAAAAGTTTTTCGGGTGCGCCGGCGGGTTCAACATAACAAATTGCTTGGTCAAAAAAGTAACCATTCAAACTTAGTTATTTTATTAGATACTCAGTACAATTTAAATCCCCCTAAAACAGAAAAAGAGTCTCAAATCACTTAATCAACCTACAAATTCCCCCGAATCCCAGGACTGCATTGTTATTCAAAGCTGGCAACTTTCTAGCGGCCCCACAGCCTGCGCCGGTGTGGCCACAGCAACCGACGAACGGTTTCACGCCGTTCCCTCCGCAGCAAAACAACACTTTCGTCTCTGAAGCTAACTTCTCTAACGTTTTCAATAACACAGACACCACAGGTGAGGCGTGACGTAGTTATGGTGTTGTCATGTGGTATTTAGAAACCCTTCATTTTTATAACTTTTTTGTTTTATTTAATAAATGAGTATTGTAACGTTTGTTATTTTGATGAGATTGAGTAAGGTTGGATCAATTTGTCACACTGCGACTAAAGTCTATGACAATTAATGATTGCACTTTTAAACTATATCACATGGCAACACTTCTTATATTTTCTTACTTTTGTAAATTCAAATACTTTCATATTATGGTGATGGTTAAATAAAACATACTGTGCAATACTTGAGTTTTTAGTCCATTACGAGTAATTTACTCAATTTGCTAAGATGTTTGTAACATAAACCCTTTATTGCGCACTATGTTTTCACTACAACTTGTATCCATTATCTATCTTATCTATTGTAATTTCTTACAAGCTGCCGCGGCCAACCCGTTCATGGGTATGGGAGACCCCACCCAGCCGATATCCGCCTCCCCAGCCCGCCCCCCTCCCCCCGCGCACCCCCCACAGCCCAAATCCGCCTTCGACGACCTCGAAGACGTCATGCGAATGTCCCTCGGAGGATCCCCCGCCAAATCCCAACCCGTCACGCAACAGCCAATGGCGGCCCAGCCTTTCAGTGACGTCATGTCAATGAACATGTCTCAGCCAATGATGTTCGGATCGCCAGCCAAACAGCCAATGGTCCCGATGGCAGCCATGGGTTCGAAATTTGAATCACTAGATGGTTTTTTTTTCGTTTGAGTGGCCAGTAACTTCGTGTGCTTTTTTTTTAATGTCACGGGCTAGACCTGCACATTGTTTTAGTGCCACTGCATTTGTTTTAGTTCACATGCCAGTTAGGTTTTTGTACGTACCTCCTGTACATGCGTGAGTAATAGCAATGTTGCTTTGCATTATTTTGCTATTATTAATACGTACATTTTGAGCTGTTTATAATAATAAACGTCGTTCTCATCTGAATGTCTTCATGTTCGTTAACTTCATCGTTTTATTTAATCATGTGGATCCGTTTCGTGTTTTTACTTTTTTATATAAATCGCCGTAGAATTTTTCTGAGCAAGTATTCAGGTAACTAAAAAAGATGTCCCGTCATACCAGCAAGGACTTCGTCGAGTATATATAGAACGTTGTCATAGTTAGATTGCTTCTTGGTGTATACAAAGACGTGGCTAGAGATTGTCAATTCTACTATGACAGCGTTTTACAGATTCTAGTTCTAAGCTATCCAACATGCAAAGCGTCTCTTCATCTTGTCAGCCTATAGGTCCACAGCTGGGTTATTCCTGGCCACGGCTTGAGCTATAATTCCCACGCGACCCCACTGCAGATTAGGATTTCACGCACACCGTCAAACTGCTTCACAGGTGTATCCAAGTTGCCTTGTGGTAAATCTCAAATGGAATTTTGCACATAGATTCTGAAAAATTCAGACGTGCGATCTCTTGTTTGAATCCATCGACCTCTGCTTGAGAGGCTATAGGTCAAACCAATTGGCTACTACGGCTTTCAAAAACTACAACTACTTCTCTTCGTATATATAGAAAATTATTCGTATAAAAAATCGACTAGTCGCTTTGCGTGTTGAACTGCATGCGGCTACATCTTTTGACGGCTCAACAAATGTCCTTGACCGCTCTAAATGTTGAATTATCTACAGACGAAATAAAATGGCGTCCCTTTTTATATTAATTACCTGAATAACTGGTCGGTTATATTGTGCTTGAGTAAAGCTCAGAAGCGTTACAACAGCCACATATTGTGTATTACCAAGGATGATATACTACTGGATTAGCAATCGCCACAGTACAGATCGGCCGTGGTTTTTGTAGTTCGATTATTAAATCTAGATGGCGCTGAAATATAGCCAGAGGCTTTGAAGGGAAAACAATAAGACTACAGATATTTCATATCACAGCAAATGTATTATTATGCAAAACATTATACATTTGTAGTAATATGCAACATCTGTAGTCTTATTGTTTTGCCTTCAAAGCCTCTGGCTATATTTCAGCGCCATCTAGATTTAATAATCGAACTACAAAAACCGCGGCCGATCCGTACTATGGCGACTGCCAATCCAGTCTATATCATCCTCGGTATTACGAAAATCGACGAACATGTGACGACTTGGGTTCGTCAAACCCACTCCCGAAATTTCTAAAGAACTGCACATTTCAGGAGTTTTTTTTCTTATTAAGAAAAGACTACCGAAATGTACGCTTCTTTAGAAGGATCACATTCCCAAATTCGTCGGTTCACACAACACTCGAGATATGGCGGTTTAAACGCTTCCGATCCTTGCTCAGTTATGATTTATAAGAAAACTTGTTTGGTAAGATGATTCGCTGTCATTTTGAGTTGTAATTTTTTTTCATTTGGATGTAAAGCTCATTGTACTGAATTTAGGACATTTGTCAAAGCAAATGTCAACTATTCTTGATTGACATCAAAAGTTGACGTGGGTCTTACGAATTTGACACTGAATCATAGAAAAATGTCATTAAATTTGGTTGTTCTTAATCCAAAATAAGACATACCCCGACCTGAGTACAGTATTATCAGTCTGCATTTGCGATTCATTCATCAATCATCATCATCATTGTTTCTGTAATTTTCCGATTCAAACAGTTCAATCACAGAACTGGAAATAAGAGAAAAATATTTTTTTAAAAAGTCATCTATTCATAATTTTCTCAGCTCGGTCAGTAACGAAGTAAATTGCTTAAAAATTGAATTATTGTTATTGCAAAGATTGTGATTTAGAAATAGTATTGCCATCTGTGAAATCGGGCAATCAGGACAAAAAAGCGTAAAATCCCCGGATTTTGGAGCCCCGAACACGGACACGTCAATGGTTTTTTTATTTTTATTTAGTCGATATAATTTCCGTACATATTTGCACGATGATTTGCCCGAGCTCAGCTTCTATTATTTGAGGTCGATGACCAAATCGACTATTAGTTTTACTAACACAGTATAAAACAGCAGGTCAGCAGCCGCAACAGCAGCCTGGCAAAGTTCTAACAGGGGACTTGGACTCTTCACTTGCTCAACTGGCTAACAACCTGTCCATCAACAAAGCCACAGCACCGAAGTAAGTCTTTTTAAGAATCTGTCGAATCTAATGGTGTGGTTATGAATTAATAAGACGATGGTCATCAATTTGTATGTTCATAAATTGATAGGGGCCTGTTTTACAATTCTTTGATAAGTTCCTTGTGTTTTGTGTGACAGTCTGCTGGGCATTTAGAATAAAAAGTGTAATCTTTACTTTTTTTTTAAAAGAAAATTTTGGGGGTTTTCTTATTCAAAATCAGGAATACTGTTCATTTTCATAAAGAAAAAAAGTGTACTTATTTTTTGACTCAGTTTTTGTGACTTTTTTTTTTCATACAAACCGATACAAGAAACTGACCATTTTTAGTCTGTTAGGGACATTTTTTTAATTATCAAAATTCGTAGCGCACTTGATTCTGAGTACTCACTTCAGTGAACCCCAAAATTTCCTCATTTAAAAAAATAAAGGGTACATTTTGATTAAAAATGCTTATTTGTGAGATTGGTAGTAGTTTTATCTCACAAGCGCGGGTTCCTCATGCTTGTGTGCGTCGACGTACATACATATTGTTTGTGTGTGCGTAAGCTTAGGAACGCTCAGTTTTAGACCCCCATTAGATTCGACAGAATTATATGAAATGTGCTTGAATGATTTTAAGATCATTATGATATGATTTTTATTATTAAATCTTGATTCGTACCGTTGTAGCTAGGTTTTCAAATATAAAGTTTCAAACAAAAAAAAATTGTGATGTTTAAATTGGATGTTAATAATCAATAAAATAACCATGTTGTCCCAAACGGGATTCATTTTGAGAAAATTATTTTTATTAGGGGTGTATTCTGCCGTCGTAAGAAAAAGGGGCACAACTAGAATTTTTTGTGAAACAGAAAAGGCCTAAGTGCACACTTGTTCTTTGTAAACTTACGCTGTTTCTTTTTTGAGCAATTTTGCAGTTGTGCCTTTTATAATTACGACGGCAGTATTAGATTTTAAAAAAATCCAGTTTTTATGGGTCCACTAGACACGTTATTGATTAGCAGCATCCAATTACTCAGTACTGTCACAAAAAAAAGTTTTTTTTTTGTTTGAAACTTCATAATTTACTTTGTGAAGTGAGTGACATTTCCGCTAGTTACGTTTTTAAATAGGTACCAATTCATATGATTTTACACCCTTGCCCTTTCTTTTACTAAATACAGTAGGTTTTTAATTTAGTTAATCGCTTTAGTAAGTTTCGAAAATAGTTTTTGGATGCCAAAGTAATGCCTGAGAATGAAGTTAGAATTAGTAAAAGAAAGAGCATTTCAATATGCATTTTAGTAGAAGCATCTGCCGTAGAAGTTCAAGTCCATAGAATTGTAGTTTCTTATGATTATGAAGTTACTTAGCTTTTTTTTTAATGTGGCTCTGTCCTTTGGAGGACAATTTTGAACATAACGGCCGTTGTTCGGTAAAATAATTTTACATATATTCTGTGTCGGGTATTAGCCATCGGCCAGTGAATAACCATAATTGGCCAGGAAATCATTGATCGATGCCCAGCGCCGGTCCAAGCACTGCTCTCCTCGGATTCAGAAGGGAACTGCAGTACCTGGGCACACGAGGTGTTTAGAGTTGGTTCCCACTTGTCGGATTTCTGGCCCGGATTTTAATCGGATGTTCCAATGGCAGAAAATTTTATGTGAAGCTATTCAGATTCACACTAGTCGGACATCGATTTTGTGTCGGTGTCGACAAAAAATATCGGTTGTTTTGCCAGCCCTCACGTCACTTCTAACTTCATTTACTTAAGTCACGGTTACAACGTTTTTTTATTTATTTTGGACTGAAATATATTATGCAGATGCTATTACTAAATCAGTTTGGTTGTTTGGTACGTGGGAGCGTAAACTGGAAATTAAATAAATAATAAACAAAACTGCACTTCTAATACACACGACGCACAACGCTTAAAAGGCGTACACGACAGATGAGCCACTATGAATCCTATCGCTTTAAAATAAGACACAGAATAGCACAAGCTCCGCACGCTAACGAACAGCCGAGCACGCATGAACCCGTGGCCTAAAGTTATCCTCTTTTTCAAAGTTGAGTTAGAGAGATGCACTTAACATAAATGTAGCTGTATTGACAAGTATCTTTATTAAATTACTAATTTCAACTCAGGATCATGTAAATTGCACCAATTTTTAAAACCAAGCAAGACGTGCCTGGTCTCTACGAGAATTGGTCTACTTAATCAGTTTTGGTTTGATGGATGTCATGCGTACAAACAGACAAATCTATATCACCTCTAAGGTTCCTACTACTAAAGTATACTGAATACACACTTCTTTACTATTTTTTTTTTCATTTTACTGTAATACCAAATCCTAGATGATAATTACATTTATTCAATAATCAAACATGTGTCTTGGTCTTGATATAAATATATCCATCACATCTTTAAATGTCTTGTAAAGTATATCCGTAGTATAATAATAATATTACCTCCTTTAAGATTAAGATAATCGCTACTTTATAACTTTAAGCGGCGTCTCTTTAACCCAACTCGATGAAGCTGCTTTCTCACCAACGCAACATCTATAAAAAACCGCCACAATCCCCTGCGTTGTGACAATGGTGGGAACGCAACTTTACTGACCTAACCACTTGGTTAGACCGATGCAGTGGAACTCGCCCAAGAACGGATCGAAAGCAGGCGTCGCGTGGAGCCCTCAGCCGATGCAAGCCACCACAGGAGCTGGATACCGGCCCATGGTAAGCCGATGAAACAGGTTGTCGATTGACGGCAAAAACTTGCGTCGCCAAAACATAACAAAAATCGTGGCACGAAGGACCAAATTTTTATAGCTACCCTTATTTGGGATTTGGAGTTAATTTATATACAAGCCAATAGTAATTAAGTATTTGGCTTTTAGATGATGAAGATATAGGTATGGTACAGTATCGCTAAAGAGCAACATGCCGTAAACCGTATAACCGCCATCACGCCTTAAAATGCACCTGAATTGCTGTAGAGGATTTTTGTTGTAATGATGATAGACTTATCATCAGAGTTCTCTTAGTGTAGTGCCAAAAATAAATTCACGCGACGCAATGTTAAATGCTTTAATTCCATATATTGTTGTGTTAATTCTGACTAAAACCCGACGCAATTTAAATAAAACTGATGCCGCACAATCGGCAACCCGGCAGTCACTACTTTGAAAAAAGCTCATTACTAAATAACCCATATAATATCTTGCTTAAATTCCTTAGTAGGTAGTAGCCAGAGTTGGCTTATTTAGATAATTTCTTATCTAGATAATTATTTCAAATAAAATCATTTCAAATAAATTTATTCGAAGATAAATTCAATCACAAATAGTGTGTTGACAACTTTTTTATTTAGATAAATTATCTAGATGAAGATAACCGACCTCGTTTGTTATTGAAGTAAGCTTATAATAATAAATGTATACAGAATGTCACGTCGGGTCAAACCGTCACACTGACACCTCTTCTAGTTCTACATGACTGTACTACTGACATTCATCTTTTATTTAAAATCCCAACTAATTTATCTAGATAAAAATGAAACTGTTCTAGATAAATTCAAAATAACAAATGACGGATTATTTAGTTACTTCAAATCAAATAAAAGATGATTTAGTTATCTTCCCGGTTTTTCGTAAGTAGATAATTTTTGCCCAACTCTGGTGGTAGCTAAATAATATACTTAACTTTCTTTTGTTGACACATTGTTAGACCTGAGTTTTTTTCAAAGCGGGGACGCTATTTATTTATAATAAGTATAATAAAGAAACTCGAAAACCGGATCGTCACGCCGGAGCCGCCCCCAGACCGCTTTCTATGTTGCATTTTGCGACTTATAGTTTCCGCTAGTTTTTAAACTCTTTTGCTATTAACTTAGCTCATTTTATTTTCCGCTCTCTCCCTCTGTAGCATGCCAGCATCCCTTTTTATTTGCGTTTTTACAGGGTCCAGGCATGACTCTCCCGCCCATGCATCATACTTTGCCCCATACATACCACCCCCCGCATTACGTTGTGGTAAGTTGTGCTATTTTTATTTCGCTTTTTTTTAGGTTGTCCCTATCCGCTAGTGCCCTCGGCTTATGCTTACAGGCTTTGAGCCCTTGGGTGTGCACTTAAAACAGTGTTGACTTTATTGGAGTTGTTCACTCTAATCTATTTGACGCTGCATTTTACTTAGTTTGGTATTTTGTCGTTTTGATGAAACGTGAAACAAATGACATGCTTTTTTTTTTGAGTCGCGTTGAAAGTATTGTTGGATATTAACCGTGGATCAGGAAAACAAGAGTAAATGGCATGTCAACGAGGCATGCTAAAATATTGGGTTGGGTTCGTAAGGACTAGATTGCATAACGACTTTATAATCAAAACGTCTTAGTTGCATAAGGTCTTGGTAAGCACAATGTCTTTTTTGCAGAATGCCCTAGTGAGTAGAATGTCTTAGTTGTTCGATCGACAACTATAGCATAACGCTCGAAGTTGCAAAATGACTAATAGAGTTTACGTCCAAGATATTAATAAGTCTTGATTGAACGACCGCTTTAGCCTAGTTGGTAGTGGCCCTGCCTACGAAGGAAGAGGTCCTGGGTTCAAATCCCGGTAAGGGCATTTATTTGTGTGATGAGCACGAATATTTCTTCCTGAGTTATGGATGTTTTCTATGTATTTAAGTATTTATTTATCTATATAAGTATGTTTATCGTCGTCTAGTACCCATAGTACAAGCTTTGCTTAGTTTGGGACTAGGTCGATTTGTGTAAGATTGTAAAAACAAAAAAAAAAAAATTGTAAAACGACGCATAAGGAAAAGTGTCTGGATAGCATATGGTCTTGGTAGCAAAACGTCATGATTGCATACCGGCTAGGCTCTGTAGGGACGACTAGTTATTGTCTAGGTCTCGGACGAAGTCGCCGGCAGAAACTAGTCGTTATGCCATTTAGACGTTATTAATGTTTGACGATAGTCCAATCTTAAACCCGGGCATTCTACTATTAAGACGTTTGTACAATTAGACATTTAGCTACCAAGACCTTATGTAACTAAGACTTTTTGCTTATAGAGTCGTTATGCAATCTAGTCCTTACGAACCCAACCCAAAATATTGTATGCTACGCCAGTCTTATCGCGACCGCATGTCATGCGGTTTCTCAAATTGAATATATCGCTGTGTGATTTTACAATGCAAAAACAACAGCCGAAGGAAAAATCTATTAAAATATCGATTTTTGTGATCATACACTTTTTTTTAAATAAAGCATTGTTTAAAATTCACACACAATCAGAAATCTGACAAATAACAACCTAATTCAATTTTAATAACGGTTATATTATTATTAGACTGTAATTGTCTCTGGTGGCAATCACAGTGGATAATTCTTCCACTTCTATTTTGTACAATATTTTGAAGTTATTTGTCGTTGTGCGTCATGGGGCTGTCAGTTATATTTTAGCTACGCCACGCCAAGGCTAGGAGGCATATTATATGTACAGCCAGGGCCAAAAGTATTAGCCACCCTATAAAAAATATAAATACACAAAATATGTGCATTGAAATTGAATATAACATTTACAAATTATTAGTAAATACACATACGTAGTTTTATACACAATAAATGGCATACTGGTTCGCAATAATACAAAACCTTTAATAAAAATGTAAAACCCTTTTTTTTCTAAGTCGGTTCTGGTTCGCTTACATCGAACTTGAAAACATACGCCAGTAAAAAACCATGGTTTTTGCTGTGTGCAAGAATAAAAAAGTATATTATGATTTTAATATGCCCAAAAAAAGAGAACTTACGTTGTTGATTAAAATATACATCCTTGGCCAAAAGTATTAACCACCTATGATATTTGTACGCGTAAGTTCACTTTTTTTGGGCATATTAAAAGGATAATACACATTTTTATTCTTGCACACAGCAAAAACTATGGTTTTTTTACTGGCGTATGTGTTCAAGTTCGATGTAAGCGAACCAGAACCGACTTCGAAAAAAAAAGGGTTTTACATTTTTTATTACAGGTTTGTTTTATTGCGAAACAGTATGCCATTTATTCTGTATAAAACTACGTAGGTATGTGTATTTACTAATAATTTGTAAATGTTATAATCAATTTGAATGCACATATTTTGTGTATTTATATTTTTTATAGGGTAGCTAATACTTTTGGCCATGGCTGCATATACCATTATAAATTATAATAGACCGTTGAAAACATGTATTTGTTCTTAAGACCTAATTATTTTACCGGTTTTCAAGTTATTACTTTTTCTTAATTAGATCCTGATTCAAAGCGACAAATTACTAAATTGGTTTATTTTTGTGCCATACCAACAATGTAAAAACTGTCTAGTTAGTTCCTTCTAAAACGAAGTTAGAATAATGGATGATTCTGTCAAAATCGTTCCTGCCATCAAAGCTAGCCGGCGTGAACGGCGAACCAAGGTAAGGTAAATTATATAGTTTTAAGCATCTACTTGAAATAGACCTCTTCCGATTGTTACTCTGTTTCCGATGAGGGATCTGCCGTGAATGGTAAGAACCGTTTGGATGTGTGTATTAATATGCATGTCTATGTCTTCCTTCTCTTGTTATCTTGTAATTTTAGTTTAGTGTTATCTTGCTCTAGTCTCTTAAAACTTTTATTTGATTTGCGCTGTATGTAGTAGTAGTATGCTACCACTTCATTATTCACATCATAGTAAGAGTGGAGGCGATAATTGCATTTTTCGCTTACACTATGAGATATGTCATAAAAGTATGACTGATGCGACAGCCATGTTTTTTAAGACAATCAGAGTGAAAAGTTTTGGAGCGCTCGGTCTCATTGGGTTAGCCAACTAAAGAGATTCAACTTTAACGCCCTGTTTCACCATCCATTGATCAAATTTATTTGACGGATAAATGTGACGCCGTCTCTGTTTGTTTTGTTCGAATAGATGGAGATGGCATCATATTTCGATGTTGAAAACGAACAGTATCGAAACTACAAAAACAAAATTGTTAGATTCGACACTGTACGTTGCGCAGCGTAGTATTGAAATTTCAAAATTCAAATTTTGCAGATTCAATACTGTACGTTGCGGTAGTCGATTTATCCGTCAGTTAAAAAATTAATCAATGAGTGGTGAAACAGCCCCTAAGTGTGATTTCGCTAAATTAAAATTGTCTCTTTATCTGGCCGGCACTCAAATTCTCATAAAGAACAACGCAAAGACACTTAAACACGAGTGTCTGGAATTGATCTTCAAGTCGCTTCATAGGAACCCGGACTTGTGCCTTTTTAACGTGAAATTAAAAAAACTGTCCATTTTATTCTGACCTCGTACTTCCAGCAACAGCCAGGCATGGTAATGGGCATGCCGGGTGCGCAACCGCCGATCATGGGCCAACCGATGCGCCCGCCCATGCAGCCGCAACCAACCAACCAATTTAGCTAAGCTCACTTACGGCGCACAGCCGCGTTGCGTTTTCTATGCACGTCGCGGGGTTGCCATACCGAAACAAAACGACTGACGTCTGACAGCTGTCAGACGCGATCTGACAGCTGTCAACGCGCTTGGGAGAGAAGCTACTTGTTTTTATTAGTTTCACTCAATGCCCAAAGCTTAACTGTCCAATCGTGCACTTTATTACAATGTCACATGAGAGGCAGGTTTGGTCAATTAAGACTGGTTATTCGAACTCTGGACGTTGTCAGTCTTTTGCATGCTCGAAGTATCTGTTCAGTAAATTACGTATCGTCACTACTTTGAAAAAACCTCGTATCTCAAATCAATACGTATACCAAATTGACCTTGTTATACTTTTAGTAAAGTTCACTTGGCAGGTTTTCGATTTTAAGATACGAGATTTTTTCAAAGTAGTGACGATATGCTGAATACATTTTTAGAGCAGATTTCTCGAGAAATAACATTTGGTGAGAAAAATTTAACTGAGTAGCTTTTTCGGTCGTCCGTTGTTTTAAATTTGTAAACTGGACGATAAATTGTCGTTTATGATCATTGTTCACTTGTATGGGCCCCTAGTGATGCTACATAGAACACAAAATATCATATAGTGTAGCTATTTAAAGCCTTTATTTTGATGTCAGTGGTCTCTCAAGAGGCGACGTGTAACCTAGGTAAGAATATACAGTACTCGGCTGATTAAAATATATGCTTCGAAAGCTCTCTGGTCCGAAATAAAAGCTTGGTTTCATTAGACTATAAATTTTGACTTTCTTATGACTCCTTGCCCCCTGTTTCACGTAATTCTATAAAATTCATTTTGTCTTTTATTGGATGTTAATAACCAACAAGGCGGGCTTGCGCGGTTCTGGGTTAGCTACTTAACTCCGAGTTAACCGCTAACCCAGGGTTAAGAAGTGTCAAAATGTATGAAACTGTCACTCTTAACCCGAGGTTACCAATTTAATTTTATAACCCTGGACTGTGCAAGTGGCCCTAACGTGTTAACGTGTAACCCACAAAAGATCGAAAAAATAAGATTTGAATACGAAATTGTACCTTGTCGTTCATAGCATCGAAAAACGGCAAAAATTGTTGACATAAATGCGTCAGTTGATCCCTCTTGACATGTTATTGCTTATCAGCATCCGTGAAAGATAGATACCAGTGAGATTGTCTTTGTCTATTTTGTTCGATTAAACAGAGACGGCATGACATTTAATTAAAAGAACATGACAGACTGGTGAAACAGGCCCTTAATAAAATTGTTACCAGATACAGGTCGTCACATGTTTTATTAATTTTCAGTAGAATAAATGAATAAAACTCCATGATTTTTATACAGAATCATATAGTTTTGGAGTCGTATATTTTAATACAGCGCTGGGATGTAGTCGCGAAACGAAAAGGTTCGTTAGTTTCCAAACACTTTACCATCATGTGAGCCCCTTTCTAAACTATAGAACACACCCAGACAACAGGGTTAACATTTAGTCAATCAATCAATCAATCATTTATTGTGTATGGAGTTCAGGTGGATACAGGTGGTTTAACAAAAATATGGTTTCACTGCATCCTAACTATGGTTTAATTGAGTCGAACTGTGATACAACCTATTATAAATGTAAACTGCTCATTGATGTCAACAAATTGTCGACAAGCAAAAGTCTACTTGAAGATGACGAATCTTTTCATTTCGCGACTGTACCTCCCCTTCTTCGCATGTATAAATATATCTACGAATACACAGATTGTATATCCATATTTTTCTGTATCGATTCTGTGTTGCTAGTTACCACGATGATTGGTTAGTTATTGATTATATTCAATACTTTTAATGAAATAGTCAATTATGTTAATTTGGAATCTAAATCGTCGTTTGACGTTATTAAATTATGTTATTATCAATTTCGTTTTATATCCCTCACTCGCGTTAGGTTTTCTATGAGAAAAAGGGACGTCTCATTTACATGAGTCGATATAACTGAAACGCAGGTATTGTTTTAGAAAAATTATTCAATTTATAATGTAAATTACTTAATTGTCCATCACTTATTTATTATTTATATATTAATGAAATTTTCTTATGAAAACGGTGCATATATCATTATGTTTTGTTATTTCAAACATCACATTCCACGTTTGTACAAGACTATATTTAGCTGCAGCTGGTTTATAATCGATCATTTTATCAGTTTGTCTTAGCATTTTTGATCGGAATTGAGGTAACTATATAGTTATATACCTTAGAAACACGCGTATTGTAACTATGTTAATATGTTCATGCCTTAGACATCCAATGGACCGAGCTGTATCGCAATGTTTTTATGACTAGATATCAGCAGTCCTCTTTATTTAGTCGTCCATGATGTCTTCACACGCGTGTGATATAAATTCCATCTCAAATCAGATATTATAACTTCTCGGGATATCATTTATAGGGAATCTTTTTGAAATGACACTGAAGTTCAATACTTGCTAAAACATTTCCTGAAATAGATTATGTTTTAACACGCTGCGATTCTACTAGTAGACTAAATAGCATTTCCCAATGTAAAATGGCTAGTTGAAAGCAAAACCTGAAAGTCTCCTCTGATATATTATGTGTATAAATGATTCTGCGTATATATCCTTTAGAAATAGCGTAAGCATGTGTGTCACCTAAACAATTGCACGAAATATCGGTACGATATGAACGAGCCAGCGTTGATATCAATGGACTAACCCAATGTTGTTATAGCAACCACTTCGGGCAAGTCCACTTTTACCCTCTCTGCCTCAACTGTTATTTCCATATCCTTGTATAATCTTGTGTATAAATTGTAATAGAGAACCCTATGAAATAAAAATATTTAACTATTATTTAACTTGAGTCTGTATTCTTTCGAACGGAAGAAAACTGGCCAAGTTCCGCCAATGATGCTTAAATGTTTTCAAATAAAGGGTGTAATGTATAGGAGTTATCGCATTAGATTGTTATTGAAATTAGGTGTTACGGGTGTATATTTCTATCGCGTGTCTGTTGTGAATATAAGGAATAGGTGCTTACTTTGAAATCTATAGGTATTTTGGACCCCTAGTTTTCTTCGCCCCAGCTAGGATCTAATAAACATTCGTAAAATTGTTATTTGTCGTTGGTTGATATAATCTTGTGACAAGTTAGCTATGAAGTATCTTTTTTTTTTTTTTTTTGTTCCGAAGGAGTGTTAAAATCTCTCGATGAGGGTGTAACATAGATGTGCGCTTGTCACTGCATAAGGTGATGATTTAGCAGATTGAAATGTATGATGTATAGGAAAGATTCGTGTCTAATCTCTAGACCAGTGGTGGTGTAGGGGTATGGCACGCGGCACGGAATGCTGAGGACCTGGGTTCGATTCCCAGCATTGGTCTTTTTTCTGGGGTTTTTTCTGTGCATCTATATTTCAGTTTGTATTTAGTACGAAATATAATGTTGTGACATTTACGCATTTTTCGATGTCTAGTAGACCCCATTTGTCGTATAAATGTTGATACTTACTTGAATAGTCAAATTGCGAGGCGAAGAATTGTTATTTTCAAATTTGAGATTGTTCATTTATGTAGCAGTGCTACTTGTAATCTATTGTAATTAAATTTGTATTATTAATTTTGAAATGCGTACGCGTAAAAATTATGGTATATGATATCATTTGCAAATTTATATGGATCTGTTGAGCAACTACGAGATTGATTATGTTTATGCAGTTAGACTGGGAACTAAAAAAACGCTATGTAGACATTCAACGTTTTTTTTTACATGTCTTTGCGTAGATTTCATTTTCATTTAATTTTGCGGAGTTCCTAGCTGCACTAGTGACTGCTAGTATTTTTTTGTGCAATATTCTTATTTTTATAATGAATCTGAAACCATTTCGAGACGCTACATTACATTAAAAAAAGTCTTTCAATATTTTCCGGGAGTCTCAACCGTTTGCTAACAAAACGACCAATCAAATTGATCGTAGAAAGATATTGAGCTCGCTAAACCATAAATTACTATGGGATTAGAGCTCATTCATACCCTCACAATAAAAATCATTTTAATATCTTAACTTGACTAAGTAGCGCAACAGTAATCTTTTTCCAAACTTGGCCGGCGTACTGCCGAGCATGTAAATTTATTGTGACATAGTATTATTACAATTTCATATCTAATTTTATCAACAGGTTAGATTAAACCCTGTATGGTCCCAAAACCGAGATTAATCAACTTTTTGTTGTTTCATTGATGCCATGTTCTTATAATCTTCGTTTTTTTTATGCTTGCAACATGCACTCTATATTATTTAATTCTTGTTTTGGTCAGTGTGTCTCACTTTTACTTATCCAGTTAGCATGAGACGGTCAGGTATATGTATTAAAAAGTCAAAGTTGAAAGTTAGAAACAATAAAAAGTTGATTCTGTATCAGTTCCCTTTCAGTTTGTGCTGTGATGTGTGCTTCGACTGATTTATTTGAAATATTAGAATAAGGAAGGCTGGAAACCAATGCAATGTAGAATCTTCTAGAAATTCACCTCCGAGTTACAATTCTACAAGTTGAAACGTTTTGGCACTCGGGTCAGCTCGCACTAGGGCATCCAAAACAGGTTTTTATTGTATGGGAAATTCGGTTTTCTCCACACAACGAAACCCGGTTTCGAATTCCCTTCCCTACCTAGACGCGGAATCGAATGAGTGGCCCAGTATAGCTCTGGACAGGGACATATGGAAGTCGAGGAGAGGCCTTTGCCCAGGAGTGTGACACAAAAATAGGCTATTAAAAAAAAACATCCTGTCGTCCCGCGCACACTAAAGTGTTCACAAAGACTCGTGGCAGACGGTGCAATAAAACGTGCAAATCAGACAGCACGCATCATACTTATTCTCTCTCTCTCACTTACAAAGACATGGAGATCCACATTCTTTGGTAAAATATGTTTATCGATAACAAAGGGTTCTAAGTGGGGTATTTTAAATTTAAAAAATATAATTGTTGATTAGATTACGTAATATTACAATAATCATTATATATATGATTAACACTTTAAAATGGTGATGTGTACACATTAGTGCAGCGATGACTCGCGCATACTGCATTTTTAATCGACAGCTCAATAAACTTGAGCGTGCGCATCCGTAGTACAAAAGTGATTTATGGCACCGTCTGCCGCGAGTCTTAATAGTATAATAGTATTAAGGACGAGAGCGAGCGAGATGGTACGACACGAACTTCGATTTACAAATTTCCGAGTAGCCTCCCTACTTGTACATGTGTTATAGGTGAAAAACTTAAGAAGATGACCTGTGCCACTAACATGAGTTTCCATACAAATCATTTACGCAGTCGCTATCGAGTACCGTCACTGAAAACTCATGGTATAGTGGTACTGTTGTATGTAGTAGTAGTAACGTGTCCGTATAAACAAATTGACGTTCCAAATTAGAAAAATGACTTAAGCTCCATATTAGTTTTATGCACTACTACATACAACAGGTTATCTTCTTAAGTTTTTCACCTATATTAGGGCCTATATTAGGGCTTAAATCCGGTACCAAAAATATCGATACTAAAGCGGTATATAGTATATACCAGTATTTTCCGGTACCGGTTTCTAACTCCATTCTCAAGGTCATTTGAGTCTTGTTGAAAGGATTTTAAACCTTGTAGAATTGTAAGTCGTTTGGTGAAGGGGTTCTTGGCGATGGGAGCGCCACTTTAAGTTACGGTTAGAGATGGAACTTTGAGTACGCACTTCTCAATAAATATTTCAACAAGTAGATATTATATTGAGCAGGTTGGTAGGACAATGACGTCGGAAATATCTGTGCACCTACTAATTGAAATCTTGGAACTTTGAGGGTCAGGAAACGATGTTATAATTATAACAATGTTACACGTGCGTGCTGATGCTGCTACGTGATCACTGTTTCCTCGCTCCACATTATA
Source organism: Archips crataeganus (assembly GCA_947859365.1). NCBI lineage: Eukaryota > Metazoa > Arthropoda > Insecta > Lepidoptera > Tortricidae > Archips > Archips crataeganus. The sequence goes on from OX402066.1 coordinate 2,166,824, forward strand.
AAGTTGACCACTGTTTTCGCTACCATTGACACGTAGTGATTCTATTGTCTCTGGCAAATATATACTCTGTGACTGTTAACCGCCGCTAACGCTCAAAAGAGTGTCTCATCAAGAGTGTACATAATAATGTAGCAAAATATGCCATCTGTGCCATTACTAAGTATGTAGGAATCTATGTGAATACGACATGAGATGCGGGGCAGTGCGGAACCGCATTTCAGCGAGCGAGTTGCACTTTTGTTTTGGACGGGCTGTAGAAACCTACTTTATTTTTTATTAACCAGCCAGTATACTGGTGAACCAACTTTTTCTTGCCTCCCGTTGCTATGGTTACACAAATTTTGTCACTTGGACAACCAGGGACAGTAAAAAAAACACAAAAAAGTTTATTCACCCGTATAACTATAGCTAGACCGTTTAAATGAGTCCTCGTCCGCGCGGTACAGGGACTGGGTGGTATGACGACAAAGAGGGCAGAGAGAGGTGCGGGCGGGGAGCGCGCCTCGTGTGCCTGTCGCCCGCACCTCTCCCGCTCCTTTGTCGTCATGCCCCCAGTCCCTGTACCGCGCGAGCGAGGACTCAACGGTTTAGCTATAGTGTCGCGTGTACGGGTAGTATAAAAGGAGCCAATTTGCTTTATCCATATCGTGTCTAGGAAGACCATAAAGAGAACCAAAGTGACATTTCACTAGGCCGAGTACGTTATTATTAGGACATTTCAGTTTTGATCGTTTTGTTAATAAACTTAATAAATACCTTTTGTGGGATGACGCAAGATAATATTATATCTACTTGTAGGAATTATTTTTGGGAATTTTGGGGCTGTTCTCATTCATTTGTTAGAGCGGTAGATTATGAATCGTTTTGATTTTCAGCACTAACCGTTTGGAACAAAGATTCTATGGAGCATCATTTCGTCATTATATTTTAAATCGTATTAAATTGAAATAAACTTTATTGTTCTGTAAACTTACGATGCAGTTAGTGCCTTTTGTTCCAAGCGGTAGATTAGCGGTTTTCAAATTTAAGTTGTACATTTTATTCATATTTTTATTCGATGTAACTTTTTTTATGTAAATACCCTCTACTATCATTACTTACTAGTAGACATACGTCATGCCTTTAGATATTCATTTAGATTATTTATGAAGAGAATAAATCATTAAGATTTTTTGTTACTTTTATTTTTTTATCCTTTTTTATTATTTTACCCATGGGTCCATTATCGCCTAACCTAAAATGGAGAGATAAGTTCAAAAGTTTTACATTATATTTTTATTTTCAAATTGTATATTAGAGGATATAATGTGATCGTCTATTTACCTCTTGTTCCAATGACAATACCACATTTAGGGATCCCCATGAGATTTGAGGTTTTTATTTACTATGTACTTATCTACAGTACCTAACCAAGAGTTTACTAATGTAAACCTCAAGTCTCGCGGTGAGGCCTTTTAACTATTTAACGGCCTGTGTATGCTTAAGAGTGAGAGGGAATATTTCTGAATAGCGCTGTCTTGGTCTGTCTTAGCGATTTTCTATTAGAGTTCAAATTATAATGGATCTATGTAGTAAATGTACTCATACGCACCAATTGTAATCATGAGGCAAATAGCTGGTGTCAAATCATGGGCTGGTCCTTTTTTTTAGTTTTTCCAACCTGAAGCATAGTCAAGTAATCAAAAGAGTTCAAATCTTATGTGGAAGAACGTAGGTCGCTTATGGCCCGGTCACGACTGCGCGATAAGCGACGCTGCGAGCGATTTCTCTATTCGGATGGAATTCCGGGGGCTTTAGACACGAAACTTTTCTATTTGTTAAAATTCCCTTGTAATTTTTTCCGCATTTATATAGTCGACCAAGAAACTCCTTTGCCACCCTAAAGTTCAATGTCAGTTGTATGACTTAAGACATCAAAGGCTATTTTCACTAACAAGTCAATGTGACAATCAGCCTTATTGTTTTTATTCTGATGTAGGAACTGTCACAAAAAATGGTAAACCACTTACTTGGTCGACTATACAATCTCCTCTGTCAACAAAAAAGCGGTTGATCAAACAGGATAATGTTCGTTAGGTAGCTACCGTTCCTATAAAATATTAGCCCCGCTGTGCGTAGCTCTGTCGTCTTGGTGAACGAAGAGATATACGAATGTGGTAAACAAAGATAATTTTAATGAATCTGGCATTGTTTAAAACTTTAGATTTTTCTAGTGCTTATCTTTTAGGGAAACTTTAGTCACTTTGCTTTTCACACAGCACTTCGGAAAGTTATCTGTTATTTTTGTTAGTGTGTTTTACTTTAGTTGGGACCATGATTTGATGCCTCAGTAGGAGCAGCTTGTACCAAGTGTCCTAGGACAGACCAAATGTTTGGTGAATCTAGTGGTATATTCAATTTAATCACAGTATTAAAGTAGCACTTTCTAGGTGTCTAACAGAGATTATTGTATAGCTGTTAAAGTATACTTAGCTCGAGAAAAGTATATATTGGAAAATATATATTTTTGTTAGGTGTGGATTGTTTTCTGTGTAACATGCTATGTACGTCACAATGTCATTACATACCTATTATGTTTTGTAAAACGCACTGACTGTTCTGTATAAGCCTATATTTTTACCAAAAATTTAAATATGAAAACCTGCTAAGTTGTACGTAAGGGATCCTATCGATGATTAGAAAATTTTATTTCCGTAGGTTTCGAATCCCGAAAACTTCATTTTTCCGAAAGCATTTTTTCTGAAACTAAATATTTCAGGAACATCGTGTAGAACCCTTTAGGTTAGGTTAGGGTTGTTTTATAAAAATCCTGAAATATTTACAGTTTCAGAAAAAAATGCATTCGGATAAATGTAGCATTCGGGATTTTAAATATTCGGAAAAAAATAATTCTAAATTTTGATAGGTAACCTGTACGTAATTATCTACTAGATGTCACTACTGCCGTGAAACTGTATCATCACGAAGCCTTAAACCCAATTGGAACAGTCGGAAAACTTCCCAAACATAAGTAACCTAATGTTTAATGTTGGCACTTCTGACTTCAGTATAAATAAAGATAAAATAAATGAGGTGCTTTCATTAATTACAATCATGTCCATTAATGTATTACATTTAAAGGCTATTTTAGTAGTTATTGTAACAGAAAACACTCCAAAATGCTTTCAGGCGTTGCGTGTTTGTACCTTGTTGAATCGCGAATAGAAGATTATCTAAACACAAATAAATACAATTACGTAAATAATGTGTCTATCATTTACCTAGGTACCTAAGTGTACTCAGTCCGTCTGCGTCACGGAAAGATGTTCCTAAATTAATACAAAAACCGTTCTTAGAACAGCACATAATAAGACTAGGAATCGGATGAAAGAGGAACTAAATTATTATTATTATTATTTTCCCTTAATGACGGCCTTAAGGCTTGGGCCAACGTCAGTTACGACGAGAGGTTTGCGGTTGAATCTGCAGAACGCCAACAGTTTGACAGCAGCAAGAGAATAATTTTGACAAAACAAAAAATTTAAGACTTTCCGGCCGAACGCTGTTGTGGGAGTCACGTAACACTACGACAAATACAAAGTTCCATAGCATACTAAATCATTACATTATGTCAAGAAGTGCGGATTACGTGGAAAGTGGCGCCGTCATTTCACTTTTTAACCGACTTCAAAAAGGAGGAGCTTCTATGTTTTATGTGATGTTTGAGTGTACGGTCGTTGGCACTTTGAACGTATGGGCTAATAGTGCCTGCCCTTCAAAGAGTTGAAGAGTCGCATGTCGAGTCAATAAGCCCATAAGTAACTTCGCCTATGTTGGATATGTACTTGAAAAAAAAATACTGAGACGGGAACATTGGCAGGTGACTCAGCTGATTAGTAATGTGATGACTGTTGCTCCTAGTGCTCAAGTCTCTAGACTGTTATTTAGCGGCAGGAGTAGCGAGTAATCTCCGTAACAATTTACGACCGCTTTAGCCTAGTTGGTAGTGACCCTGCCTACGAAGCAAGAGGTCCTGGGTTCGAATCCCGGTAAGGGCATTTATTTGTGTGATGAGCACGAATATTTGTTCCTCAGTTATGAATGTTTTCTATGTATTTAAGTATTTATTTATCTATATAAGTATGTTTATCATCATCTAGTGCCCATAGTACAAGCTTTGCTTAGTTTGGGAGTAGGTCGATTTGTGTAAGATTGTCCACTAATAAAAAAGAAGAAAAAAAAAGAAAAAATAATTTAAAAAGTCTGGCAAAGTTAAATCATGGGCAAATCTTTTAAAACCCCTGTTTTCTCGTGGTCCCATTGATTTGTCCCATCAATGGGACCACGAGGGAGACTTATTTCTCGTAGTCCCATTCAGTTCTATTGAAATGAACTCAAACCTCCTGTATATGTATCAATGTACAGTAATTAGTACAGGTTAGACTACTGTTCAATACCAATTTTTTGGTACCGTACCTACATACTTTGATCAATTATAACTGTAGATCCACAGTCGCGCGCCCGAAAATGTCCGAGCCAAATGAGCGCCACTTTGATAAAAGTGGCCTTCTTTTTTACACGCTTTATATTAGCTTCACCTGTATGTTTGTTTGTATGTATGCTTGCATGTTTGTTTGTTTGTAACAGACTCCTTATTTCTCAGTACGTTGCGTGAAATTGTAAAGTTTAGCTGTCAAGTGTCAACCGAAATTCGACTGTAATGAAGTAAAGACTAGGTTCAAATTTCTGTGTAGGTGATGATTTTAATTGTTATGCGAACAAATAAAAAAGTTCGGATATTCTTTGAAGGGGATTTTGTTCGGCAATGTGTATCTTCAATTCTTCAGTTATAATTGATCAAAGCGTACATACATACATTTAGAGGAGATTTGAGTTCATTTCAATAGAACTGAATGGGACTACGAGAAATAAGTCTCCCTCGTGGTCCCATTGATGGGACAAATCAATGGGACCACGAGAAAACAGGGTTTAAAACCTTCAAAGACTAATAGATATATTTTGGAATTGCTGCTATATTTGTTACTTATTTGCTTTTAGCGCCATCTATTGGTTCAAGTCACCAATAACACAATAATTGTAAATATTTTATTTCTGAACGAAACATTTGCATCTGGCAACACCAAATCAATCGATGACAGCGACGGGTTTTCGCACTTCGCCAGTGTCGACATTTTGTCAATAATTCCAGAATTTGTTGGGATCCCTGGATATTTCTTTAGTGTGTAGTGTTACTTGAGCCATTAAAATGGCTGATAATGAACAGAAAGCGATGCAGTTGATGGCGGAGGCCGAGAAAAAATTGAGTTCGTCGAAGACCTTTCTTGGGTCACTTTTCGGGTGAGTACAATGACTCGTTAATTATTTGGGATATTCATATAAATACTTTTTAATTATGCGTGTAATTAGCAGACACGTTAAATTCACACTCTTGGCTTGTCCGGAATTCCCAGTTGAAAGCAAAGTTTAGAAAAAATCAATTAGATTTAGAACAAATGTGTCATACCGACGAGCTTGTTCTTGTTTGCTTCATAATTTTGGAGCTAACGTAGGCATTGTCTACATACGTTAATTATAGTCATTTATCATTCTGTAGCTAGGCTAGAATATGACTCACTAGTTTACATCGTTTTTATTCTTTTTATGATTTTAAAGATGTTCTGAGACAAGTGGTGTCATACGCCTGCTAATATTATATGCGAAAGTTATTGAGTGTGCGAGTTAATATGCTAGTTGCTTCTTCATATTAAAGTAAATAGACAGATTTGAATGAAAAATGGAATGAAGATAGCTTGTTCTCTTACAATTTCAGCTCAAGTGCAAAACTCCCTCATAAAATTTCACAAAATCTGTCCATAATCTTTGTCAATATTCTCTAGAGAATGCTTATTCTAAATATTAGCTTTCTACATCTAATGGCCTGGCAGGATGTCAATGAACCGGTCAATCAGGACATTTCATTTTTTGCATTACATTTAATATATTATAGGCCACCATTTGTAAGGAAAGTATTGTAAGCAAATTACTATATCCTCATGATATAGCATACCTATCTTATAAAGAACAAATCATCTGCAAGTAAGAAAAACTGCCAAATGACTTATATTAAGGTCATACTATTCAATGAATAAAGAACTTTAGGAATGCATAAATAGGATCCATAATTATAAAACTTATGACTTTTATCTAGGTCTTAGTACATTCAGTGCCAAGAACCTGCTAAGTGTGTTGTGTCCGTAGGCAGTTTTTGCTATAAAGTGGAAAAATGCTGCTACTGGTTACAAGCGTAGCAATGTGTGGTAGCAAATGTGTTAAGCACTACCAGGCGTGGGTCCAGCCCTCAAAAAAGTTTACGGTCACAGCCACCCGCTAATCGGCCAAGTGCCAGTCGAAGCCTCATCTGCACTTTTTATCATTTGAGATAGACGTTGATAGTGAAAAATAATTTCCAAAATCACAAAACTGGGTGTTCTCCATTAGCTGGGTCTCCAACACTCCACTGAGCAAGCCGCTTCGCGAGGCAAGCACATGAGGCATGATTTTGTTCTACACAAAGCTCAAAATCGCACCGAAAATGGCTGCCTCGAGAGGCGGCTTGCTCAGCAGAGAACCGGCTATTAGGTCTGTTAAAAAAAAGTCAGGTCTTACGAGGATACTACCTACACCTACGTCATACTGACTTTGTAATATTACCTAAATTATGATGCAATCCTCAAACAGGAACAAGCTTTTTGTTTGTCTTGTGTAACACTATTAACTAATATTGGCATGAAGGTCAGCTGAGTGCGCAAAAATTTATGCATGCTTTTAGTTTTACTAACTGTTGCCTGCAACTCCCATCTGCTAACTATGCAATGTCCCGGAATTACAATGTTCCTATAACTTTCCCAGGGTCTCAACTCCATACCGAATTTCATCTAAATCGGTTCAGTGGTTTAGGCTTTCACATTATAATATTAGCATTGACTAGTAAAGATTCAACTTGCCATATTCATTTTGACTCTTGGTTTATATGTAAAATAGGGGAAAATTTGTAAATGAATGGGAGGATCAGGTAATTGTATGATAAATATAAATCCCATCCTAGTCATTGATTTTACCTCATGTATAGTTAAGTATGTAGTATCTGGGAGACCAGAGGCATTTTCAGGCTTAATAATTTTTTGTTTGTAAAAATACAATTTAAATTCTCTTCTTTATTGGTATTTTTTGAATGAAATTGTACTCATTTCCCAGCTATCATTTAAATTTAAAATACGCTTTGTGTTAACTTTGTCATCATTTCCAAAATAATACTTACCTACAAAAAAATATAGACTTACAAACAACTCTGGGGGCGATTACCGGTATATGGGAAAAGCATTGATAATTGAGTTTATCGAGGAACTCCCTGCTTGTCATAAAGTTTTGCCCCTTAAATTCCTATGTCTAATGATGATGATATCAATCATTAAGGAAACATTCTGTGGCAACTTTGACATAACATTCTGGATTAGTCCCGTTTTGTAACTGTAGCCACAGCGGCCGTTACTGGGTGGTTACGTAATTTTGGTTAACAAAAGGAATGTTCTTGGTTCATCATAATCATTCCAGCCTATATACGTCCCAATGCAGGGCACAGGCCTTCTCTCAGAATGAGAGTGGTTGGGCCGTAGTTCTCATCCCACGCGGGCCCAGTGCCGATTGGATACTTCACACAAACCATTTAATTTTTTCGTCACTTGCATCAAAGTGATGTTTTCCTTCACCGTAAAGCTCGTGCGCGATTTCGCACATAATTTCCGAAAAACTCAGAGGTGCGAGCCGGGATTTGAACCCACGACCCTCTGCTTGAGAGGACATAGGTCAAATCACTAGGCCACCATGGCTTCTGGCATGGATTCTGGGTTCAATCGTCAGTAATTTATAAAACTTTTATCTATCCAGCGGCTCGTCCAAAGTAGAAGAGGCGGTGGACTGCTACCTCCGAGCGGGCAACCTCTTCAAGATGGCCAAGAAGTGGGCGCAGGCGGGGCAGGCCTTCTGTGCGGCCGCGCAGCTCCACCTCAAGGCTGGCGTCCGGCATGACGCCGCCACCAACTTCGTGGACGCCTCCAACTGCTACAAGAAGTGTGATGCCAATGGTAAGTCTGGGAGAGTTTGTTAAAATTATTTCAATATGTTTGGTGCTGGTAGAGATAATCTACGATAACATGGCCCGCCCCTCCACAATTCAAGAAGTCTTCAATGTATTGTGAAAGTAATTAAATAAAGCACACCAAAACTATCAACGCATGTGTGCGTGTTGAGACAGCCGTCAAACAAAAGCAGATACTACTACATAAAAATTCTTTCGTAAATATGTGACTAAACAAACACATGGAAATTGTAATGTGGTGGGGCGGGCCATGTTATCGTAGTTTATCTCTAAATAAGTAAATAAGGGAAGAACAGTGAATGAGCCAAGGAAGACCGTGACGAAAAACGAATAAGACTTATTAGGAGAGAGACAATTTACAGAATTTGACCAAATAAGATAATAACGGATAGCGAACTAGACGAATAAAGAATGAGTGACGAGTACAGAATGCGACAAAATAAGAATAAACGAAAAACGAATGAGGCAAGATAATAATATAATATATAATAATAATAAATAAAATATATAAACGGAATATTTTAGACTATCGCAGTCATTACTAATATTATGAGTTGAAATCGGGTTTTGTCCCGCGTACCTAGATTTCAGAGAAGCCCGATATTTCGGCACAGTTGCATGCGCCATGATCACGAAATCTCTAGGTTCTCTGAAATCTAGGTACGCGGGACAAAACCCGATTTCAACTCATAATCCTACTAATATTATAAACGCGAAAGTTTGTAAGAATGTATGTATGGATGGATGTTTGTTACTCTTTCACGCTAAAACGGTTTGACGGATTCTGATGAAATTTAGCACACAGATAGTTTATAATCAGGATTAACATATAGGATACTTTTTATCCCGGAAAATTGCATAGTTCCCGCGGGATAGCGATAAACGAATTCTTCGCAGGAATGCCAAAACCGCTAGAGTTACACATAAGTAATGTATGATGGAAATGTTTATCTTAAAAAGCCCGCCACAGTATATATCTTTTGAAATTCCCACGGGAAAGGGAAATATCTAAACTTTCTTTGTTTTTTTGTTTATAGCAGAATCTCTGAAACAATTGAGCCGATTTAAAAAATTCTTTCACTATTAGAAAGCTACACTATTCTTGATTGACGTAAGTTACTTTTTATCCGGGAAAGTTAAAAATTCCAAGGGGATAGAAATAAATTAATTCAATTTCGTAGCTGATTTTAATAATTCTTACATATTACTAGGGGCGTTCAATAAAAAGTGAGAATGAGTATGTTACAAACAACTTTTACTAAATGTCATTTTATTTTTCGACATAGTCACCTTTTAGCATAATACACTTAGTATATCATTTTTCTAAACTTAAAATTCCATTTTTATAAAAGGTCTCATCTTGAGTACTTAAAAAATCTTGTACTGCAGCGACTACCGCGTCGTCATCTTCAAATTTCTGGCCTCTCAGGTATTGTTTCAATCTCGGAAATAGGTAGAAATCACTAGGAGCGAGATCTGGTGAATACGGAGGATGCTTAAGGATATCGAACCCAGCATCACGAATTGCAGCCATTGCAACGGCGGATTTGTGTGCCGGGGCATTGTCCTGGTGGAACAGCACAACTTTCGAGAGTTTACCTCGCCGTTTTTCGTAGATCTCATTGCGCAATGTTGCTATTTGTTTGGCGTATAAAGTGCCCGTAATAGTGGCTCCATGCTCGAGATACTCAATCATTAATACCCCTTTACCATCCCAAAAAACAGAGCCCATGACCTTACCGGCAGATGGGCTCACCTTGAATTTCTTCGGAGTTGGAGATGATGGCGTTTTCCATGTCATAGACTGCAGTTTCGTTTCAGGGTCGTAATGATGGAGCCATGTTTCGTCCATTGTTATAAATCGCGCCAAAAAAAGTTCCCGGTCTTGCTGCATCAGGTTCAAAGCTTCTTGACAAATCTCTAGTATAGTTTGTTTTTGCGTGTCAGTAAGTATTCTTGGTACCCAACGCGCCAGATACCTTTTTCATACCCAAGCGTTCATGTAAAATATTATGCACGCTCCCCGTTGAAATCTTTACATTTTCAGCAATAAAACGAACTGTGACACGACGATCCGCCAAAACTGAGTTTTCGACTTTTTTCACAATTTCTTCAGTTACTGCTGTAGTAGGGCGTCCAGAGCGGGGGTCGTCCATTGTTGATGTTCTTTCACGTCTAAATTCGGCGCACCAACGTGCGACTGTCGAATACGGAGGAGCATTAGACCCTAAAGTGTCCCGCAAATCCAAATAGACTTGGTCCGTAGAAAAATTTTTCAAATACAAGTAGTTGATAACGGCGCGCAGTTCAATTTTCTCCATTTTCGCTAACGTACTCAATAGCATTGCAAAGAAATTACCGTATATTTTTTTAAACAAAAGACAGTTAGTTTTTTTTTTTCATAGCAATTAGCTAGATAGATTAGCTTTACCGGCCAGTATTTAATTTCGTAATATTAAAAGAGTGCATCTCATTCTCACTTTATATTGAACGCCCCTCGTATGTGATATGACTATCCCCGATTAACAAAAGCTACTTTTTCTTCGGGAAAATACAAAATTCCCACGGGATAGAAAAAAATAAATTCAACTTCGGGGCTGATTTTGAAAATTCTTTCACCAATAGAAAGCTACAGCTATTTCTGATTAGTATAGACTACTCTTCTTCGGGAAAATGCAAAATTCCTGCGGTATAGAAATAAGTGAATTCAACTTCGGGGCTGATTTTAAACATTCTTTCACCAATAGTAAGTTAAAGTATCCCTGATTTACACAGGGTACTTTTTTCCGGGATAATACAAAATTCCCGTGGGATAGAAGTAAGTAAATTCAACATCGGCACTGATTTTAATAATAATAATAATAATAATTTTATTTCAAGTATCAAGGACTCATATGTTTGTTAGTAGCTTAAGTTCTAAATGTTAGTAAAGAAAATTATAAAATTAATTCACTGACTAGGACCATGTAACCCCTGACAGTGAAGCAAGTAAGGGCAGTCAATTCTGTCCCCTATCATATTCAAAATGTTGTTGGGACTGCCGCGCACCCGGCGCACCAGGGATGCCGCCCTCTTGCGCATGGTGGCATAAAAACAGTCAACTCTAGCGTCTGCGAACATCCCTGATGCGCTACAGAAACGAGGCAGTCCCACCAACACCCGGAACGCATTATTAAATTGGACACGAAGAGCCCTGTAGGCCCGCTGCGTGTACCGCAGCCACAGGCTACACGTGTACAGGGAGGTGCAGTAGGCCCTAAATAAGGTTACCTTCACCTCTCCCGTACAACGCGCAAACCTGCGTGCGATCATGTTCGCCCTGACTGGCAGAGCCCTTCTGTGCGAGCAAACTCGACATAAATATTAAGCTTACGCTGCACCCGCTGTGCACGTCACACGTTTATACCTAATTTGCATAATATTTTGTAATACAATTCAGTGTCAATAAATCACTCAATCTAAACATACGTTTTTAACAGTTAACAACAGTTTTACATTACCTACATCCTTCCACGGGCAAACAGCTCGTACATTTTGGTCCTTCGAACCTACGGATTTTTGTGCGCTCCTAGTGTGTTGGCAATCGGTCACTGACTTCCCACAAGCGGGTCTAATCAGTTGATTGAGAAGGTGCATAGCACGCCTGGAAGTACATCGATCCAGAAACAGCAACCAAGTCAATTGGACAACAGTAACAACAGTAATTTAACAACAAATCACCCACAAAAAAAAAAAAATTACATCTTAGCCCCTTACAGTGCGTGTTAGTGACTTCACACGTATTTACACATCAGTGACTAACACTTACAAACATGGAGGGACAATGGGTCAGTTTGATTGAGCGTCAGAGGGAGCTCTCCGGCATGATTGACAGTGCTACTATCAACTTCAACAAGGACTCTGCTGTCAGGAAGACAGAAGAATACATTAACAAGAGATTAGAGGCTGTGAACAACATTTGGAGAGAATTTGTGGGAAATGACATTAAGCTAGCCAGTGCGAATATTAAATTTCAAGATTTTAATAGAGAAGAAATGTATGACTCCGTTAAGCAGCGATTCGAAAAAATTGTACAGTTATTGACGTCTTTCAAGCCAACCACAAGTGCAGAAAGATCTACAACGTCGAGGGCGGATGATCTAAAATATCAGCAAGCGACGAATTTCCGAGCTTTCCTTCGAGTTATAAAAGGCATTGACGTCAACAACATAACAGAGAAGTGGGAGTTAGAGGACAAGCTTCTTATGCTACAGCAACGATGGAAAGCTGTCGATGACCTACATTGGCAGATTGACAACCTATTAATGGGCTCTGATCTACCGTATGAGCAACAGTACTCCAAACATGAAGCCACTTATGAGGCAACAAAGAAAGCATTAAATAAAAAACTTTGTTCCACTTCGCACCAGCAGCAATCCACACCGAAGATAGAAATCCCTACCTTCTCTGGTAACTACACACAGTGGCCTACATTCATGGATCTCTTTACGGAGACCATACACAACAACGCCACGCTGACGAAGACACAGAAGATGCAACACCTAAAGGGAAAATTGAAGGGCGAAGCGGAGCGATTAGTTCAACATCTTTACATCACTGCCGAAAATTATGAAACATGCTGGGAGTTGCTCTCATACCGTTACAACAACGTGCAGCTTTTATTCACAAAACAGGTTCAGCTACTGATGAATCAACCATCCATACATAGGCAAACTTCATATGAATTGAAGCGCCTCTACGACACAAGCATGGAAGCTGTACATGCCATACAAAACCTTGGCGTTGATACAACGACATGGGACCCGATATTGGTGCACATTATATCAGAAAAATTGGATCCCGACACTTATGCATCATATATGGAAGCTAGGAAAACTCCTCGCGACCTTCCTGTCTTCGACGAGCTCATGACATTTCTGGAAGGCAAGTTCTCAGCTCTCGAGCCCATGGCGAACAAGTACAAGAAATTAACAAACCCGGGTACATCGAACGCTCAAAAACCGGCCATATATAAGCAAGAGACTACATTTAACCGTCCTCAAAATAACAATTTCAAAGGAAAATCCCATCACACATCGTACCACGTGACTGGAGATAGACGATGCCCGATCTGCAAAATTGACCACATACTTTTCCATTGCAAAACATTTCAAGACATGATGCCTGACACAAAAATCAAGACAATTGCGCAATTACACATCTGCCCTAATTGTTTATACTGCCACAACGAAAAGCCGTGCGCGTCAAGAAAAAGATGCAAGGTTTGCAATGGTCAACACAATACGATTTTGCACGACTTATATCAACAACGCGATTCGAACGCGAGGCCTATGCAGACACTGCAAAATACGCGTGCAGTGACCTCAACGCCATCAACAAATCACGTGTCAACACCCGAAAACGAAGTTTTGTTGTCAACGGTCCTTTTAAATCTAAAGGCGACAGACGGAACTTACATCCAAATGAGAGCCCTTGTCGATCAAGGATCACAAGTCAGCTTAATCACTGAAAACGCCGTACAGAGATTAGGCTTACAGAGACATCGTCACAGTGGAACCATTTCTGGCGTCGGTGCTTCTTACAATAAGAGCAAAGGCACTGTAGAAATATCCTGCAAATCATTATACAATGACTACAATTTCGTGACCGAAGCCATAGTCATGACAAAAGTGCTCAATCAATTACCTAACAGCACATTCACAAAACAACAGTGGCCGCACCTACAAAACATACAGTTGGCGGACCCTGACTACAACATCTCACGATCAGTGGACATTTTACTGGACGCAAGTGTGTATTCTGACATAATCATGGATGGGATACTTCGAGGGCCTCAACAAGCTCCACTTGCACAGCAAACAAAAGTCGGCTGGATACTATTTGGCAATGTGAAAACACTTAATTGTCATGTAGTATTGAACAATATCGACAACTTGTCACGCTTCTGGGAAATGGAAGAAATAGCTACCGATCCTTCGTCAACTCTTACATCTGAAGAAGAATATTGTGAGCGTTTGTACAAGACAACTACCACGCGCTTGTCAAATGGAAAATATCAGGTTAAAATTCCGATGAAACAAGATTTCGAACAACATTTGGGAACATCAAAGTCACAAGCCGTCGCTCAATTCCTTAACCTAGAAAAAAGAATGGCAAGAGATCCGCTATTTCACTCTCAATACTGGAAATTCATTGATGAGTACATCAAACTAGGTCATATGAAGCTCTGCAAACAGGCCAAAAAACCCAGCTGCTATCTACCTCACCATGGAGTGCTCAAATTAGACTCTACTACCACCAAGCTTCGTACTGTCTTTAATGGATCATGTAAAACACAAACCGGTTACAGTCTTAACGAGTTGATGCTGTGTGGACCAAACCTACAACAAGATCTTCAAACGATGCTAATGCGTTGGAGGAAACACAAATTCGTCTACACAGCCGACATCGAAAAATTCTACAGACAAATAATGGTCCATGAAGAAGATCAGCATCTCCAGAAGATAGTTTGGAGAAATACTGACAAGGAATCCCTAAATGATTACCAACTGTGTACCGTAACTTATGGTACAAAAGCAGCTGCCTTTTTATCCATGCGTACAATAAAACAGTTAATACAGGACGATGGACACAAATATCCTTTGGCGTGCGACACATTGAACAATCAACTATACGTTGATGACTTACTGGGAGGACATGACGACATCGACCTAGCACAACAAACAAGGACACAACTAATACAGATCCTGCTTGGCGGTGGATTTAATCTTCGAAAGTGGGCAAGCAACGAGCGTCGCTTACTAGAAGATTTATCCCAGGAACAAGTCAGCGTCAGTATGTTAGACTTCAAACATACACAAACAAACAAGACATTGGGCCTGCGTTGGAACCCACAGACAGATCAATTTACGTTCCAACAAAAAATACATCGAAAGGATAACGTCACAGAAAACCTAACAAAAAGGACATTACTATCTGACATCGCAACATTATATGACCCTTTGGGATGGCTATCTCCAATCACAATTAAGGCCAAAATTATTTTCCAACAAGTTTGGGAATCAGGAATCAACTGGGATGACTCATTGCCAGAGAATATAGAAAAAGAATGGACAATGTTTAGAAATGACATGCCATGTATAGAAAAGGTCATTATACCGCGCTGGCTGGGAAATACAACACAGCGCGTTGAGTTACACGGCTTCTGTGATGCATCGGAAAAAGCATTCTCGTGCGTCATATATTGCAAAACAAAATCACAGAATAGAGACATCGACATAAGCCTCGTCACTGCCAAAACCAAACTCGCCCCACTCAAAAAGGTAATTTCCATTCCGCGACTAGAACTGTGCGGAGCGCTACTTTTATCAAGATTGATGAAGAAAGTTACAGAGGCTTTAAATGATCGTGACATCACAGTACATGGGTGGACAGACTCTATGGTAGTCCTGGGCTGGCTACAAGGAGACGCAGCTAGGTGGAAGACGTTTGTTGCAAACCGAGTAACAAAGATAGTTGACGTCATACCATCAACCAGCTGGCGGCACGTTCCATCAGAACAAAATCCTGCAGATTGCGCGAGCCGAGGCCTGACTCCTTCGCAGCTGTTAACCAACACAATGTGGTGGGAAGCCCCGACATGGTTAAAGCACGAAGCATCGCCGCGGCAACAAACAATTCAACTCCCAAAACTGGAAGTTAAAACTAAACATAAAACATACGCAACGCAAGAGCACCGAGAATCGAACCTACTACAAGAACTTATAACAAAACATAGCTCTATGACTCGACTAATTCGAGTTACATGTTGGATCATACGCTTTATAAACAACATACACAATAAGGTCAACGCTCAGCGTACTAACTACCTAACAACAAAGGAAATTGATGATGCACACACTGCAATTATGAAAACAGCGCAATTGGACTTTTACGAAGATATTCAACGATTGCGCAAACACGGCACAGTCAGTACTAAAAGCATTTTACTTAAATTAAATCCATTTTTAAACTCAGATTCATTATTGTGCGTTGGGGGACGCCTCGAGCATTCGAAGATTAAAACAACATCTAAACATCCAATAATATTACCCAAGAGACATAAAGTGACAGAAATGTTGATTGATCAAGCACACAAGACAACACTACATGCTGGAGCTAAATTAACTTTGGCCTACTTGCGTAACAAATATTGGATCCTGGGCGGCTACGGAAGAGTTAAGGAGCAAATAAGGAGGTGCGTCAAGTGCATCCGCTTTAACCGCAGCCAACAAAACAACCAATTGATGGCAGATTTACCAGAGCCGCGAGTAACGGCATCACG
Organism: Archips crataeganus; assembly: GCA_947859365.1. Taxonomy (NCBI): domain Eukaryota; kingdom Metazoa; phylum Arthropoda; class Insecta; order Lepidoptera; family Tortricidae; genus Archips; species Archips crataeganus. The sequence continues at coordinate 2,183,281 of OX402066.1, forward strand.
TCCCTTCACACACTGCGGGGTGGACTTCACAGGACAAGTCGAAGTCAAGGCTAATAAAGGCAGAGGGATAAAGACTACACTGGGATACATCGCAGTCTTTATTTGTATGTCAACAAAAGCGGTACATCTCGAGCTGGTTTCTGATCTCAGCTCGAATACGTTCATCGCAGCTTTTAAACGCATGTGCGCAAGAAGAGGAGCTCCAAAGCACATGTACTCCGACAACGGAACCAACTTTGTTGGAGCTGCCAAGATACTAGCCAAAGAACACAAGAACGCCTTAGAACATTACATCGACTCCGAGTTCTTGGAGCACATCACCTCTATAGGAATTGACTGGCATTTCAACGCACCAGCTTTTCCTAGCGCTGGGGGTCTGTGGGAATCAGCAGTACGCCAGCTGAAGCACCATCTCAAGCGAGTCATTGGTGCACAAAAATTAACATTTGAGGAGTTTACTACTCTCCTAACAGAAGTTGAAGCATGTCTCAATTCGAGGCCACTAACAACCCTCAAGGAGGACAGCGAGGACTTGGACTACCTCACTCCGGGGCACTTCCTGATCGGCAGCCCCATACTATCGGCACAAACAGGCACAGACATCAGCGACATACGTACAAGATGGCAACTAGTAGAAAAAATGCATAGAGATTTCTGGAAGCAGTGGTCATCTGAGTACCTACAAACATTACAATCGCGCAACAAATGGAACACTTCAAAAAGGAACCTCGAAATCGGTGACGTCGTGGTGATAAAAGAAGACAACGCACCCCCAGCAAAGTGGTTACTCGGCAAGGTCCTGGAACTACATCCTGGCAAGGACGGGCTAGTACGTGTGGTAACATTGAAGACAAAAAACGGCACTACAAAGCGACCGATTATCAAATTAGCACCTCTACATGTGAAAACTGAGCCTGCAGTGAATACTAACATACAACAATCGACATCAACACCAAACAAAGTACCAAGAAAAAGGACTAGCAAGACCCCGACGACCTTGACACATTACCTATTGACAATGTTACTCGTCTTGGTAAACTTAATTTCTTCGACTACTCAACAATCATTCAACGTCACTGCTTTAGATGCCACAAAACCAGTCTATTTCGACAAAATCACCAACATACACATAATTCAAGACGAATGGAAGATAATTGTGTTCTACAATTTAACTACATACAAGCTGAGCCTAAACAACATCGAAAGTTACATTAATAAACTGAACGACATGTGTACATCAGAACCGGCTTTCACCTTAATTTCTTCACAACTGCAACATGAAGTCAATGAACTCAAACATAATGATAAATTACTTCAATTAAACCACGAAAACAGAAGAAAAAGAGGCCTCATCGACGGAGTAGGCTATCTAGCGAACACCCTGTTTGGAGTATTAGACGAGCGTTTTGCCGAACAATATAAACATGACATCCAACACCTGCAACAAAACGAGAACCATCTGAAAAAATTATATAAACAACAAACATCGATAATTGAAGGTGAATACAACATTCTAAAGCGAAACGAGGAAGTGATGAACAAACAATACCAACTCATAAATGAACATCTCAGCACCCTTCAAGCCGAGGAAGCCTGGCTACAAAAGCAGCAGCGCAAGGACATGTTTGTTACGATAGGAACGCTGTCGGCCACAGTCATTATCTCCAGCCTCCATCGGATCCAAGATTCACTGATAGACATGATAACAGACTTACGCAATGGAAGAGTCAACATACAACTATTGGGCCCCACCGAGCTGCTTAAACAACTACATATTATCACCAGTCAGTTACCAAACGACATGGCTCTACCCAACTTCAGTAATGAACAAAGCCTCAGAAACATATACAAAGTGATCCGTGTACATTCAAGACTTACAGAAGAATTTTTATTATTTGAAGTTAAGCTGCCACTTCTTAACATAGATCAATACGATCTTCATCGCATAATTCCGCTCCCACAAAGGAGAAACCTGAGCTCCACGTCTATAATACCTACCTCAGAATACGTGGCCATTAACCTAAGAAAGGATATGTTTATTACAATGCAGTTACATCAATTACATACATGTCTAACAATTGCCGAAGATCATCTTTTATGTCCGCTAAGTCAACCCATATACAACATAAAAGGCACCGAAGCCATCTGTGAAGCTCAAATTATAAACAACGATAATTTGACTCAATGTAAAACAGAGATAACAGCAATTTGCGGCGACAAATGGATAAAGTTACATAGTGGCGGCGCGTGGCTATTCTCATGTTGCCAGGAATGCGCAGTGCGCATATTTTGTACAGCCGGCGTTACATCGAAGTCATTACAAGGTACAGGCCTTATTACACTAGGTCAGGGATGCCTACTCAAGCATGACTCATTTACCATACCAGCGCATCTTAGTTTTAAAAGTACACTGATGAACATGGGCGCAGATGAGATGAAAGTTATCGTACCACCACTTCCAGAGATCAATAACTTCATAAGCAACTCATCAACCCGCATTATTGCCCCACAAGGACACGCTGAGATATTGAGAGAACTACGGCAGAAAATAGACAGTGTGAAGAAAGAACAAGAAAATATCGCTTATGACGAAAGCGCTTCATCACATGACATTCATCAATATGCTCTAATCTACATACTCTTATCACTGGTAGCAGCAGTATGTATCTTCAAGGGAGCTCGGAAGATCAAGAGAAGCTGCACTCAGCTGCACCATAACGAAACTCCACCAACATTAGAATTAGTGCCAATGGGAAACGAAATACCTGTGACCTCGAGTACGACGACGCAGCGACGACATGCAGACGCCGCTACGTCCCCGACGATGACGAGAGACAACCGTGGATTTTAATTTTAATATTATTGTAGAAGCTTTAGATCTATCATTTATTATTCATGCCTTTTACACATATTTTATTTACATTTGTTCTACATTATCTTTGTATTTTCTTAAGTCGGCAGCATGTGCGAGCAAACTCGACATAAATATTAAGCTTACGCTGCACCCGCTGTGCACGTCACACGTTTATACCTAATTTGCATAATATTTTGTAATACAATTCAGTGTCAATAAATCACTCAATCTAAACATACGTTTTTAACAGTTAACAACAGTTTTACATTACCTACATCCTTCCACGGGCAAACAGCTCGTACACCTTCGTTCCCGTTCAATGTCACTATCATCCTTGAGGTCCCACGTAACTAAATGGCCTAAATACTTAAAAGAGTCCACTCTACTCAAGGGTACCCCATTGAGGCATATGCGTGGCACTTCAGCTGTTTGGTTCCGTCCGACCTCAAAGACCATATAATGACTTTTAGCTATATTGTATTTAAGTCCATGACTAGCGATATATAATTCACAAATACTCAATAACTTTCTAATACCGCACACTGAAGCACTCAGCAGAACCTTATATTGTTGACACACACATCATCAATGTGGCAACCGACATGCATTCTGCTGAGTGCCTCGAGTAGCCCGTTAACATATAGGTTAAATAATGTTGGGGAACTTAATCCCCCTTGTCTCACCCCGCATTCCTTTTTGTATGGTTCAGAAAGTGCGTCTGCCCATCTAACGCTGTTGACCTGGTTCCCATACCAGTACTTGAAGATACGTACCGTTTCCGGAGGTAGATTAATAGCTTTAAGTTTGCTCCATAAAATCTCATAAGAAACCAAGTCAAAAGCCTTAGACAGGTCGAGGAAACATGCGTACACTGGTGAATTTCTATCAACGTAATATTTGACAGTGTGCTTAAGGCACAAGATAGCACTTTCCGTGGATAATCCCGGTCTAAAACCAAACTGATTATGACTTAATTTCACGTACTCGTTCAACTGCACATTAAGGACACTATCCATTACTTTAGCCACAACGGTTGCGAGAGATATCGGTCTATAGTTATTGACGTCTGACAAATCTCCCGTTTTATTTTTGACTACAGGCACAACTATTGTTCTCATCAACTGTTCAGGCAAGTAGGAATGTCCCATACACAGGGTGAAAAACATTGCCAACACTCTCGAAATGTGTGGCCCAGCATGCTGAAGGTGTTCAATGCTGAGACCATCGTGACCAGGAGATTTTCCTTTGGATATAGAGTTAATAGCCTTAGTCACACCCTTTGCAGTAAATCCTGTTCCAACAGTTTCGACGTCGACCTCAGCACTGACCACCTCCGCTCGCATCGGCAGTAAGGGAGACTTTACAAAAAAATGATCCTTAAAGTGGTTAGCAATGTCACCAGGGTCATTCTTACCATTCACACCAACAGGGAGGCCAGACAGATATTTCATTTTGTTTGTGGCTTTCCAAAATGCTCGAAAGTCTTTCCTTGAGTGGTGCGACTTGAGTGGTAAAAATTCTTTCATATGATATGATATGGCTATCCCCAATTGACATAGACTACTTTTTCTTCAGGAAAATGCAAAATTCCCACGGGATAGAAAAAACTGAATTCAACTTCGGGGCTGATTTTGAAAATTCCTTCACCAATAGAAAGCTACACTATTTCTGATTGGTATAGACTACTCTTCTTCGGGAAAATGCAAAATTCCCGCAGGATAGAAGTAAGTCAATCCAAATTTGTGGGTGGTTTAAAAAATTCTTTCACTAATAGTATGCTACAGTATCCCTGATTGACATAGGTTACTTTTCTACGGGAAAATACTAAATTCACATGGGATAGAAATAAGTGAATTGAATATAGGCTGATTGTTAAAATGATTTCACTAATAAAAAGCTACAATGTCTCTGATTTTCAAAAAAGGTCAAAAAAGGAATTTCTATCCCGCGGAAACTTTACTTTACACTTTCCGGGATAAAAAAAGCCTGTTGCAATCAGGCACAGGCCTCCTCCCAGAACGAGAGGACTTGGACAGTAGATTTGGGAACTTCACACCCACAATTGAAATTCTTCTCAGGTGTGTGCAGCTTTCCTCGCGATGTTTTCCTTCACTATTACGCTCATGGTAAACTTCAAACGTAATTTACCACATGAATTCGGAAAAACTCAGAGGTGCAAGCCTGAGCTCAAACTCACGACCCCCTGCTTAAGAGTCCATAGGTCTGACCACTAGGGCACCACGGCTTAGCGGCTATAGAATTCACTTATTCCTATTCCACGGGAACTTTTCATTTTCCTGGCATTATCCTATGTGTTATAATTCATGTAATAAACTACCTGTGTGCCAGATTTCATCCAAACAACCTAAAGTTATTGTCTTCGTGTACGAAGTCGCGGGCAAAAGCTAGTATTAAGATAATAGGATACCAAACATTATAATTACATTATGACCTTCAACAATTATGCAGACCCAACACATTTTTAGGGTTCCCTACCTCCAAAGGAAAAAACGGAACCCTCAGGCAGGCGTCGTTCTTCTCTTTTACTCCGTTACAGTTAAGTTTTATATTGTGAAAACGTATTATGAATAAAGATTTATTATTTATTTATTTATAAGGCGCAGGTTAGGCCGCACATGGAGTACTGCTCTCACCTCTGGGCTGGGGCACCCAAGTACCAAATTCTTCCATTTGACCGCATCCAACGTAGAGCTCTGACCTACTCGATCCTTTGGCTTTGCGGAGTGATGTGGCGTCTCTCTGTATATTATACCGTATCTATCATGGGGAGTGTTCTGACGAACTGTTCGAATTGCTGCCTGCGGCTAAATTCCACTACCGCACTTCGAGGAACCGTTTGTCTTTCCATCCTCACCATCTTGATGATTGGCATTCTAGTACCGTGCGTTTTAAGCGAAACTTCTTTCCTCGCACGACAAAGATCTGGAATCAGCTTTCTGCGGCAGCATTCCCGGAGCGTTACAACTTAGGGATCTTTAAAAAACGAGCCTACCAATTCCTAAAAGGGTCGGCAACGCACCTGTGATGCCCCCCGTGTTGCGGGTGTCCATGGGCGACGGTGATCGCTTTCCATCAGGTGACCCGTCTGCTCGTTTGCCACCTCTTATATAAAAAAAAAATTATTCTATAAAAAATAAAAAATCGTCATTAGCTTAAGGGCGGGTCTTGTTAGCATAATAATATGTTTGTATGCTGTCAATTAGCTGACAGGCATCTATAATTCGACGACCCCCAGATGAACAATGTATCAACTAAAATAATTCACCATTATAATTTAGACCTTCCAGAAAGTGGATAAAGTCTAAATTAAAATGGTTAATTATTTTGAGTTGATGTGCTGTTGTTGATCTGGGAGTGCGATGTAATTACATGTAATTAGATTACACAAAACATATAATTATGATTATCACATTCATACACCTTATCATCGCCAAAAAACCTTTTTTTTTTCAAAACTGCTAATCCATACTTAATATTATAAATGCGAAAGTGTGTCTGTCTATCTGTCTGTCTGTCTGTTGCCTCTTCACGCTTAAACCGCTGAACCGATAGATGAAATTTGGTACAGAGATAGCTTGAGTCTCGGGAAAGGACATAGGATCATTTTTATCTTGGAACATGGCTTAATTCCCGCGGGAAATCGGTAAACGAATTCTTCGCAGACAGAGTCGCGGGCAACTGCTAGTTAACACATAAACGAAAAAAAGTTTAATATTACTTACACTCCGACTGCGAAGAACCGGTTTATTGCTATCCCGCGAGAACTATGCAATTTTCCCGGGATAAAACTATCCTATGTACTTTCCAAGGTTTAAACTATCTCCATACCAAATTTCGTTTAAATCGGTTTAGCACTTTGCACAGCTCCGGATTGCTGTGATTTTTTTTTTGTATTGACATAGTTGAAGGGCTGAAGAGTGACACAGGTTATTTTTCACCACGGGAAAATATCATATTCCCACGGGAAAACACGTATTAGTCTACTTCAGCGGGGGCGAAGAAAAAAAATAAAAACAAAAACTGGCGACAAATAGCGCCATAAAAAAGGGAGACGAAATATCTTTCAAAGTTAAAATCAAATTGAAAATATCTTTATTCAATTTAGGTTTTTGAAAGCACTTTGAATGTCAAAGAATCTAGCACCGGTTTGCAAAAACCCTATTGAGAAGCCGGCAAGAAACTCAACAAGGTATATATTTTTTTCAAAAACATTACAATGATTCCTGCCCGTTTCCTCCGGCACTTTCTACCACGTACAGTCAAATCGACTTCCGGCAGCAGTTCATCATCATCATCATAACAGTCCACTGCTGGACATAGGCCTCCCCCAAATGAACGCCATTGCGCCCTGTCCTCGGCTAGACGCATCCAGCTTCTACCAGCAGCCTTTCGCAGATCGTCACTCCACCTGGCCGGAGGGCGTCCTACACTACGTTTGCCAAGACGCGGTCTCCACTCAAGAACTCGTTTACTCCAACGGTTGTCGGTTCTTCGGCAAATATGACCAACCCACTGCCACTTCAACTTGCTAATTCTCTGAGCTATGTCGATGACCTTAGTCAGCAGCAGCAGACCAGCCGCAGCCGCAGCAGCAGTTCCGGCAGCAGTTGGGTCGTTCAAAAAAAGGGTTTATTCTTCTTTTAAAGGCCAGCAACAGAGTTGTTGGTATTCATCTGCCACCACCGGGTGATTGTTTCCCATCAGATGACCCGCTTGCTCATTTTTTTCGGAGCGAGACCCGCGAGCGTGCGCACGCGGCGGGCGTCCGCGTCAGCTAGCGTAGGCCCTAAATATGTCCCACTGTAGGGCACAGGCCTCCTCTCAGAATGAGAGGGGTTGGGCCATAGTTCCTTGCTTGGGCTTGCTCATTGCCTCCCTCTAATAATAAAAAAATACGTATTTTATTTTACTACATTTCTTTCGTCAAATCACTGCTTAGTATTTCAACTACTATACTGTGAGGAAGGAAGTGATTTTTACTATAAAATATGTTTACTAATGATTACATCATCTGGTATCACGAAATCAGCGTGTTGTTGATAAGCTTATCAAGGGCGCGGTCCAGTTATCACGCGTGCACTTTAATATTTAAAACTAAGCGATGCAGTAGTTTAGGCCAGGGATGTTTAATAGTTTTTTATTTATACAATACTAGCCTTTCGTCCGCAGCTTTGCCCGCGATAAATTAATTTTCCCGTAGGAAATAGTACATTACTACAGAGGCCGGGAAGTAATGCCTTGATCACCAAACACCGGATTGACGGGGGCAAAAATGTACCAGTGCTAGTGATTCATTCAAAATCGACTAGGTTTATTGACATCGATAAAAAACAATTTTTAACCATCATTATCATAACTAATGGCTAAATTTGAACGTCGGCATTTTAACTTTAAAAACATTAAATGATTTGGTATCCGGAAAACAAAGTAGAACTGAGTCGTACAGAAGAAATTCATCAACACTATAAATTGTTTGAATTTGCTCCAGTTACTACAGTTGACCTAGAAAGGTCATTTAGTTGGCAAAAATGGACATTGTCGCCCAGGCGACGAAGATTGAAGTCTGAAAATGTGGAAAGAATGTTGATCATATCGATGGTTAAAAGGCAAAACGCATGAAGCGACACTTTTTGTCAAAATGAGTTATATACATATTTGAAATCAGCGAATTTTTCTCCGTCGTTTGAGCCGGGTTTCATGTAAAGTTCTAAAAATATCGCTTCATGCGTTTTGCCTTTTAACCGTCTATATATTATGAAAATTATATAAAATATTAAAGAAGTTAATTCCTCAAAACGTTTATTTTTGTGTATGACGTTATCTTCTTGATTCAAATTTAAAAAAAAAGTTATTAACAAATTAAGATGAAAAAAAAGGTATTTCGTTTTTTGGCAATATCTCAAAAACTATTAATATTTAAGAAATTTAAAAAAAAGATTCTTAAAGAGGAGAAAATTTCCAAAAAAAAAGTCCTACCTCCCGGAACTCTACCTCCATTATTTATAATTTTAATTTAGCGCTGAAAATAGGGCCCCGCGCGGCCGATTCAGCATGGCCGCGCTGCCGCTCAACAGAGTCTATGACATAAAATATTTTTTTATAGAATTAAATATCAATCGAAAAATTTAAAAAATTATCTTGTCATCAGAACACTTCAAGGAAGAAAGTCCCGTTGGAAAAAAAAATTTTTGTTGATTTTTCAAAAAGTTATACTATTGTTAATTAAGTAATTTTTCGTGGGCTTTAATTTTTACAAAAGACAGTATAAAAGTTTAAATAATTGGCCTATAAATTTTTGGCTTCTTGGAGCTCTTCTTATATATATACTTAACAAGACCACGTTATAAAAAAATCTTAAATTTGTATATTTCGTTTATTATAATTTTTTTAAGTTAACAAAAAATGAAAATCATCAAAAATGTTGTTAAATTTTTTTTTTCAATCTAATGTTGAGTTATGGCTACCTCATGATCTTTTCATAAAATCAATATCTCTTATATTTTTATTTATTTTATAGATGATTTTATAAATAAAGAAGAGCAGAATCTTCAGATTAAAGCCAATATAAAAAATTATAATATGTAGAATGTAAAGTCGTGACAAAATATAAATAATTTATGCAAAAAGAAAGTTATTTCATATCTAATAGAACACTAGTTTGAAAAATAATAATGAAAATATGTTTATAATTAAAAATATAAGAGATATTGATTTAATGAAAAGATATTGAGGTAGATATTTTATCGATAAACAAAACTGTCTTGAAGGTCCATAAGCGTATTTACGTTATTTAACAAGTTATAAGTCATAAAAGAGGCAAAAATGTCAAAAAATCTTAATTTTTTTTAAACAATAGCATGTAATTGTTAATTAACAATAGTTACAAACTTCGTTTTGAGCTCATTTTAACAAGTAGTTAATCCTCTATAAAAATGACCTGAATGTTGATTATCGTATCTCTAATAGTTTATGAGTTATGGTAATTTGTTACTTGACAAATTGTGTGACCGATCTAACTTTGGTATCGTGGAGTTTTAGAAATTATTGTAAAAAATACAAAAAAATATATTTTACCAATTATACATGATTGTTTTAGTATTTTTTTTTTAATGAACTAAAACAATTACTTTGCTCACCCGCGACCTTACAATAGTTACGTTTATGCAAGAAATGTGCGTTCATGCAGTTCCTCATGAACGCACATTTCTTGCATAAACGTAACTATTGTAAGGTCGCGGGTGAGCAAAGTAATTGTTTTAGTTCATTAATATGGACCTCCGCAAAGTAACGCCTGATTCAATAAATTATTTTTTTTTAGTTTTAGAAAAAAAATACTATGGTCGTCTGAATTTGTTTATAAACAATTGTAAAGTTAATAATCAATTAAATTATTTATAAAAAAAAAATTTTTTTTCGGTCAGTCTATTGAGAAATGGTAATTATGATTTTTAAAGAGGAAATAATTTCTTAACTAATTATTTAAACAATGCAAATATGTAAAAAACGGTTTTAAACAATTAAAAAATTTTTTGAACAATAAATTTTTAATGAACTAAAACAATTACTTTGCTCACCCGCGACCTTACAATAGTTACGTTTATGCAAGAAATGTGCGTTCATGCAGTTCCTCCACCTCCACACTGTACGAACACACACAAATCACATAAACCCAACCATCACCACCACCAAGCTACACTGACGCGTTTCGAACTCAACCAGAGCTCATCTTCAGAGTTACCACAACCGTATGCTATGCTACCAAATGTTAAACTAACAAACCAAAACAAATGTTTTAACTTGTCACTGTAACTTCTCAAGTACCCACTTTATTTTTCTTATTCTCAAACTACCCCACAAAAATTAACTTCTATTGACATATTTAAAACTACCTTGAATTTTTTGTTTATTTATTTATAAGGCATATTTAATTAATACTAACTGTTCAAATTCGACCCAAGCCGCAGTAAAGGAGAAGATACTAAATTTACCTGTTCATTAATAATAGACCCCATAGTGTTGTACCTAATTATTTCCATGCATTCCAGAGCATCCAGACGCAACCCCTTGCCGCAATAATGTAACACTTCATAAGAATCTGAATCTAACAATGAATGATTTGATTCCAACAAATGTTTTGCAAAATTCGATCTATCTGGATGCTCATTCCTATATGCCGAAACATGCTCTTTAAATCTAGTATTAAAACTTCGGCCTGTCTGTCCTACGTATATCCCATTGCAGTCATTACAAGTAAGCTTGTATACCCCCGATCTAGTTCCCTTATCTACCTGTTCTTTGTGGTTACATAGCCTAGAGTACAAAGAGTTGTTAGTCTTAAAGGCAACATTAATATTGTTTGATTTTAAAATGCCATAAATCTTATCAGACAAACCCCCGACGTAAGAGATGCTAGATCTATATTTGTTAGTAGACTGAGAAGGTAACGCAGCGTAAAGCATGCTATTTACTAACCGTGCCTGCTTCTTTTGAACTAAACTATCTACCATTGATTTTGTATAACCATTTGAGATCGCTATCTGATAAATAGTACTCAACTCTAAATCAAAATGTTCCTTAGAAAGAGGCACAGTCAACAATCTATTAACATAACAATGGAAAGCAGCCAGTTTATGCTGCCACGGATGATTAGAAGATGCTGGTATAACAGCATCTGTGTACGTGGGCTTACGGTATATTTTAAATTGATGTTTACCATTTAATTTTGAAATCGTTAAATCCAAAAAGTTCAACGAACAATTTTCCTCCAATTCTTTTTTGAACCTTATCTTTACGTGCTTGTTATTCAAACCATTAATAAACACGTCAAGCTGTCTCATACTCCCTCTCCAGCATAGGATCAAATCATCAACATACCTAAAATAGTACACAATATTACTATTACCCACAATATACTGATTCTCAAAATGATCCATATATATATCTGCCATTAAAGGACTCAGAGGTGAACCCATAGCTAAACCATCACTCTGTAAGTAATAAAGACCATTGAACCGGAAATAATTTTGTTTCATGCATAAAGTTACCAAATCTATTAATTCACAAACTTCACCCGGATGCAACCGCTTCCTTTCTAAGTGGTCTTTTAGAATTTCTAGTGTCTCACTATATGGTACGTTAGTAAATAAACTGTCTACATCCAAAGAAAACAACGTTGCATTCGGCGGTATGCCGATGTCCTTAATTTTACTAACCAAATCTAAACCATTTTTTAAACTATAAGAAGGTTTAAAGGAAGCCTTCACACGAATAATACTATTTAATTTCTTAGCCAATTTATATGCTGGAGCAGTCACGTATGAGACAACTGGACGAACAGGCACATCATCTTTATGAATTTAAATTTTTATTTTAATAATCATTATTTTCCCATGACAACAATACGGAAAAATTTTTTTTTTTTAAATATTAAACTAGTCTATTTGTTTATAAACAATTTATTAACAAATGCCGCAAATAAATATTTTTCGATGTTAGACAATGCCTCTATGTAATGCAAAAATAGCCATAACTCAACATTAGATTGAAAAAAAAATTTTAACAACATTTTTGATGATTTTCATTTTTTGTTAACTTAAAAAAATTATAATAAACAAAATATACAAATTTAAGATTTTTTTATAACGTGGTCTTGTTAAGTATATATATAAGAAGAGCTCCAAGAAGCCAAAAATTTATAGGCCAATTATTTAAACTTTTATACTGTCTTTTGTAAAAATTAAAGCCCACGAAAAATTACTTAATTAACAATAGTAGAACTTTTTGAAAAATCAACAAAAAAATTCCTAACGGGACTTTCTTCCTTGAAGTGTTCTGATGACACGATAATTTTTTAAAATTTTTCGATTGATATTTAATTCTATAAAAAAAATATTTTATGTCATAGACTCTGTTGAGCGGCAGCGCGGCCATGCTGAATCGGCCGCGCGGGGCCCTATTTTCAGCGCTAAATTAAAATTATAAATAATGGAGGTAGAGTTCCGGGAGGTAGGACATTTTTTTGGAAATTTTCTCCTCTTTAAGAATCTTTATTTTAAATTTCTTAAATATTAATAGTTTTTGAGATATTGCCAAAAAACGAAATACCTTTTTTTTTCATCTTAATTTGTTAATAACTTTTGCAATTTTTATCCTGCAGTAAAATCCTTTGAATACATTTTTCTAGACGTCATTCCGAATCCAACGAGCTATCACACATATTTTTAGGACCTTTATCAAGAATTAACACCATTTTGAACATTTCGACTAGACTAAGTCGGCAATCTAGCAATCTAGTATTTTGCAATTCTGATATTCAGGGAACGAGCGGACCGCGTGAGCGGAGCTTCTTCTACATTGTTTCTGTGTCAATGCAAATTGGGAATGTCTAAAAAAAATTACCAGTGGTTTTTATATTTTTTTTTGTATAGAAAAGTCAATTATAAGAAACTAATTTCAATATTTTGTCATATAGTTCTCTACTTTTTTCAAAATTTATTATTGAAACTATTTTAGTTGATGACGTCAGATTATAATTGAGGGCTCCCACAATGCCAAATTTCTAAATCTATCTAAATGCGTACGATAAGGCAACCCCTTTAATTATTTTTTGCGTAGTGGTACACTATACACTGTGTAACTTTACTGGCACTGACAAAGTGCTAGATGTCAGACAGCGGGTCCAAATCAACTCCGTAGTATAATCCACGCGTAAATTGTGAAGAATTCTAACCACACAGAATAAAGTACGACTTGAACCGGTCACGCAATTTACACCAATGTCAAATGAAGGTCATTGCTTATTTGTTATATAATAAATTCATTACATAATATTAAAATTAAATAACTACAGAAAACGAGTTAAAAAGCATTTATCTCGAAATGGTTTTCGATTTACTATACATTGCAAAAAAATAGACATCCCCAATTGGGAAGAAACGCTACTGTGAAAATAAGCTTCAGTATCAATAAAACAATAGTGGGAAAAAAGCATTTGGGGAAAAAATGCGAATGGAAATTTTGCTACTGGGAAATAACGGTTCTGGTAAATTGATCTAAAATCGCTGTCAATTGAAATTGCGAACAATGTAAATAAATCATTTAAAAACTAAGCAAAGCTTGTACTATGGGTACTAGACGACGATAAACATACTTATATAGATAAATAAATACTTGTCAATAATGTATTTCTTTTTTTCCTTATTTTTGTACAATAAAGAGTTTACATACATACATACATACATACAATGCATAGAAAACATCCATAACTCAGGAACAAATATTCGTGCTCATCACACAAATAAATGCCCTTACCGGGATTCGAACCCAGGACCTCTTGCTTCGTAGGCAGGGTCACTACCAACTAGGCTAAGGCGGTCGTTAAACTTGTTTATTGTTTTAATGGTTTAGGATAGTGTTGTGGCAAGTATTGATTAAATAACACACGGATTTAGCAGTATTTCATGAGGGAAAATGGAAACTAAAGACATTTTAAATACAAGGTTTGTTTACATTGATTGCAATTTCAATTGATTTACAGTTTTAACCAGTTAATCTGGCGCAGATCTGCGTTCCAGCGTTCGAGAGGTTAAATTTGACGTTTCTTTAAGCTACGTCACTTGCTTTGGTTCCGCGGATATCATTACTGATATGATCTCGCAGCGACATATTCCTGCAGGCTTATTGTCTAACGCTTCTGACGCATGCCTTCGCAATCACTATATCTTTCTGTCAAACGGTATAAAATGATAGTGAAAATAAACGGATCACTCACGTCTTAAAACGAGTTTAACTCGACATGTTTCGGGCTAATCCGTAGCCCTTCCTCTTGGAGTTTGCTTTACGTCGGCTGCCAAACGCGCACTGCGTGCTACTGCGCCGGTCGCGCGGCTAGCCCGTTTTCATCATCACTTTTATTGTCATTGTCAAATGTAGGGTAGCACACAACACTAACAACATCACTTTGGAAAGGTTCGCTCACACTCACCGTTGACACAGTACGAACATTCAACACTGTTTTCATTTTTAAAGAGGTATAATATGATGACAGAAGGAGATGGAGAATGCAAAGGCAAGCGTTACGGCCTCTGGTATGATGAACAACAATGACGTCATTATGTTATGTTATATCACAGAATAAGTAATAGTACTAACGTACAGAAGGATCACTCTCGAACAAAAGTCAACTTTAGGTATAAAAACTTGTCTATTCTTACTGCTTGCATGCGAAATTGAAACTTATCGTGTGATCCGAGCGTTCATATTCCGTTGGGCACCGCTGATCCGAAACCAAGACCAAGGGCACAGGGTTCCGACTCGCCGATGTTTGGTAGGTATAAAGATCAAGAAAGATAACAGTGTGTATTAATTCAGTAAACCACCTTTAGTAAGTAAGTAAGTTATTTATAAGATCGTTTAGAAGTCATAGTTAGTTGCAAAAATCACAAAAAAAAAATTCTTAATTACGCGCGACGCGGCTAGCGTGCGAACTGAAGGCCAATTTACAACCTACTGCCATACTCCGCCCGGGCGGAGCGCCGGCCGAACATACCTAAACTGCGGAGTGAACCCCCCCTGGTTATATTACAGAGGCTGTGTCCTGCCTGCTGAAGGCTATCGAGATTTACACCGACATGGGGCGTTTCACCGTCGCGGCTAAACAGCACCAGGTATGTTATTTCATACTAATTAGCATTACCACCAACGAGATGGACGGACGATTTGGTAAAGGCCGCAGGTTCAGGGTGGATGCAAGCCGTTTCCAACCGTAATGATTGGGTATAAATGAGGGACGCCTACGTCCAGTAGTGGACGTCCTACAGCTGAAATGATGATGAAGAAGATACTAGCTCTGACCCGCGCCTTTGCCCGCGGTGGATATACCTTCATGAGAAAAATTTACTGTCAATTTGACTTGAAAAAAGGTGTTGAACATTTTTAAAGCATAACGTTCAGACAACTTCATCTAATGACTGCCAACTAAATTAGGTAACATGCCATTTCGAAAGTCGAGATACTTCAACGTACCTACCTACTTGGACAGCGTCCTCCATTCTTGTCTAAAGTAGCTTTATAAATAAACTAGCTTTTGCCCGCGACTTCGTACGCGAAGACAATAACGTTAGGTTGTTTGGATGAAATCTGGCACACAGGTAGTTTATTACATGAATTATAACACATAGGATAATGCCAGGAAAATGAAATTTCCCGTGGAATAGGAATAAGTGAATTCTATAGCCGCTAAGCCGTGGTGCCCTAGTGGTCAGACCTATGGACTCTTAAGCAGGGGGTCGTAAGTTTGAGCTCGGGCTTGCACCTCTGAGTTTTTCCGAATTCATGTGGTAAATTACGTTTGAAGTTTACCATGAGCGTAATAGTGAAGGAAAACATCGCGAGGAAAGTTGCACACACCTGAGAAGAATTTCAATTGTGGGTGTGAAGTTCCCAAATCTACTGTCCAAGTCCTCTCGTTCTGGGAGGAGGCCTGTGCCTGATTGCAACAGGCTTTTTTTATCCCGGAAAGTGTAAAGTAAAGTTTCCGCGGGATAGAAATTCCTTTTTTGACCTTTTTTGAAAATCAGAGACATTGTAGCTTTTTATTAGTGAAATCATTTTAACAATCAGCCTATATTCAATTCACTTATTTTTATCCCATGTGAATTTAGTATTTTCCCGTAGAAAAGTAACCTATGTCAATCAGGGATACTGTAGCATACTATTAGTGAAAGAATTTTTTAAACCACCCACAAATTTGGATTGACTTACTTCTATCCTGCGGGAATTTTGCATTTTCCCGAAGAAGAGTAGTCTATACCAATCAGAAATAGTGTAGCTTTCTATTGGTGAAGGAATTTTCAAAATCAGCCCCGAAGTTGAATTCAGTTTTTTCTATCCCGTGGGAATTTTGCATTTTCCTGAAGAAAAACTAGTCTATGTCAATTGGGGATAGTCATATCATATCATATGAAAGAATTTTTAAAATCAGTGCCGATGTTGATTTTACTTATTTCTATCCCACGGGAATTTTGTATTATCCCGGAATAAAGTACCCTATGTAAATCAGAGATACTGTAGCTTACTATTGGTGAAAGAATTTTTGAAATCAGCCCCGAAGTTGAGTTCACTTATTTCTATCCCGCGGGAATTTTGCACATTCCCGAAGAAGAGTAGTCTATACCAAATCAGTTTGTAGCTTTTTATTGGTGAAAGAATTTTCAAAATCAGCCCCGAAGTTGAATTCAGTTTTTTCTATCCCGTGGGAATTTTGTATTTACTTGAAGAAAAAGTAGCTTTTGTTAATCGGTGATAGTCATATCACATAATATGTAAGAATTATTAAAATCAGCTACGAAATTGAGTTAATTTATTTCTATCCCGTGGGAAATTTGAATTTTCGCGGATAAAAAGTAACTTATGTCAATCAGGAATAGTATAGCTTTCTATTGGTGAAAGAATTTTCAAAATCAGCTCCGAAGTTGAATTCAGTTTTTTCTATCCCGTGGGAATTTTGCATTTTCCTGAAGAAAAAGTAGCTTATGTCAATTGGGGATAGCCATATCATATCATATGAAAGAATTTTTAAAATCAGTGCCGATGTTGAATTTACTTACTTCTATCCCACGGGAATTTTGTATTATCCCGGAAAAAAGTACCCTGTGTAAATCAGGGATACTTTAACTTACTATTGGTGAAAGAATGTTTAAAATCAGCCCCGAAGTTGAATTCACTTATTTCTATACCGCAGGAATTTTGCATTTTCCCGAAGAAGAGTAGTCTATACTAATCAGAAATAGCTGTAGCTTTCTATTGGTGAAAGAATTTTCAAAATCAGCCCCGAAGTTGAATTTATTTTTTTCTATCCCGTGGGAATTTTGTATTTTCCCGAAGAAAAAGTAGCTTTTGTTAATCGGGGATAGTCATATCACATAATATGTAAGAATTATTAAAATCAGCTACGAAATTGAATTAATTTATTTCTATCCCCTTGGAATTTTTAACTTTCCCGGATAAAAAGTAACTTACGTCAATCAAGAATAGTGTAGCTTTCTAATAGTGAAAGAATTTTTTAAATCGGCTCAATAGTTTCAGAGATTCTGCTATAAACAAAAAAACAAAGAAAGTTTAGATATTTCCCTTTCCCGTGGGAATTTCAAAAGATATATACTGTGGCGGGCTTTTTAAGATAAACATTTCCATCATACATTACTTATGTGTAACTCTAGCGGTTTTGGCATTCCTGCGAAGAATTCGTTTATCGCTATCCCGCGGGAACTATGCAATTTTCCGGGATAAAAAGTATCCTATATGTTAATCCGGATTATAAACTATCTGTGTGCCAAATTTCATCAGAATCCGTCAAACCGTTTTAGCGTGAAAGAGTAACAAACATCCATCCATACGATTCTTACAAACTTTCGCGTTTATAATATTAGTAGGATTGTAAATCACTTATTTACTTGTATCATGTTTGAGCAGAATAACAATAAATGATGCCTACTCAAGCTTGCTTATACCTTGACAAGCTCGTGCGCGGCGCTCGGCGGAACCCTGTCGCAGGGAGCCTCTGCTGTCCTTATCCTTAACGAGATTGTTTTTAATAAGTGCGGCAAATGCTGACTGCGACAGGGTTCCGCGGAGAGCCGCGCACGAGCTTGTCGGACTATAACTGTGTAATCTCTTTATTGAAGTTTATTGCATGGTTGTACAGTCGCCATCATAAACATCGGAACGGTCAAGGTGGTCAAAAATATCTGAACACGCAAGTACGCGATTGACAATACGTCGTGTTCAGATATTATTGACCAACTTGAATGCTCCGATCTTTATGATGGCGATTACGAAGGACCTTCGAACCTCCTTACGACTAAACCACCCCTCACCAGAACATAGCGGAGCTTTACGAGACGGAGTGCGTCGACCTCGCCCGCGCCATGCAGCATTACGAACAGGCGGCGGACTACTTCCGCGGCGAAGAGTCAACATCGTCAGCCAACAAGTGCATGCTTAAGCTGGCTCAATACGCCGCCCAGCTCGAGCATTACGACAAAGCTGTGCAGATCTATGAGCAGGTGAGGAAACATCAACCTTCCCAGAACATAGCGGAACAGATGGCGGAGTCAACATCGTCAGCCAACAAGTGCATGCTTAAGCTGGCCCAATACGCCGCCCAACTCGAGCATTACGATAAAGCTGTGCAGATCTATGAGCAGGTGTGAGACAGTACGGTAACCCAGCCTTCCCAGAACATAGCAGAACAGATGGCGGACTACTTCCACGGCCCAGCTCGAGCATTACGACAAAGCTGTGCAGATCTATGAGCAAGTGAGATACAGTATACAGATACGGTGAACCATCAGCCTTCGCACAACATAGCGGAACAGGCGACGCTTTACTTACGCGGCGAGGACTCCATGTTTTCGGCCAACAAGTGCATGCTTAGCTGGAATAGTACGCCGCCCAGCATTACGATAAAACTGTGCAAATCTATGTGCAGGTGAATCATAAATCATTTATTAACTGTCAAGACTGTGTGTATACAACAAGCTCACATTTCAAAATTACAGTTCCAACAGTTCATCCATTTCGGACGTGAGATACAACTACACTGGATACATCTCCTATTTCACCACCCTTAAGTTCCCGTATCATGTTTAATATGCAAATAAATGCGTCTTGTTCGAGTTTACATAAAAATGGGGTGCTGCGAGACTCTAAGATAAACGAAGGCAATGATCCAATCCGGACAGGCATCATTCGTCACCTTAACAATAAAGTTTGCCGAACAGCACAAGGTCATAATCATAATTATAACATAATCATTTATTCATTGCAACCATGGTATTTACTATTTACAGGATGTCTATTAGGGCATAGCAACATACATATTTCATAATCATAACATAATATAATATTATTAATCACATCTATTGTCATTTTACACATTATCATTATCCTATATTTATTTATTACATAATTATATACCATTCAAAAATTCCAAGATATTCACCTCCCTCACCATTCCATAAACTCCTGTAGGGAACACGGACATTTGTCTATGAGTAAGGTTTTAAGTTGGTTAACAAAAGCTGAATAGTTTTCTTCTTGTGATATACACTTAGGAATTTTGTTATTCGCATGCTTAGTAATAACGGGCTTAACTCATGCATTATATTCTTATAGCCATCGCATTTGGGCCTTATGTTCTAAATAAATAAACAAGGCACAATTTCCCAGATCGCCAAGTCGTCCCTGGACAACAGCCTGTTGAAGTACAGCGCTAAAGAATACATGTTCCGCGCCGCGCTCTGCCACCTCTGTGTCGACGTACTCAACGCCACCCACGCCCTCGACAAGTACTGCGGCCTGTACCCCGCCTTCGCCGACACCAGAGAGTGCAAGCTCATCAAGGTCAGTCATTTTTTGTGCCTGGTGACCAGTGATCGGATATTTCTATGCCACACCGCGAGATGTCAAGTAGAAATGGTACTATGGATTATTATGGATACGCCGTTTGGCCCGCGATACCAATTAAACTATTCGAAAAATAAACGCTATGTCCGTGTTGGTATTATGTATATAAAATAAACGACATTAAATAAGCAGAATTAAAAAAAAATTTGGTTTGTTATTTTAATTTTGTAGAGACCAGAAGTAATAAAAAATAATATGCTAAATATTCGAAATAAATTGAAGTGGATTTTTTCAAATAGGCGAAGAAGTTTGACAACAGAAAATACCGAAAATTTTTTGATCTTTTCGAGAACTAAGAGTAAGAAAACCTTTATGATAGTTTTATTACTGGCCGCAAACCTCTGTAGATGTTTAAGAATAAGTGATTGTTTTCTGACATTATAGAAGACCAGATGGCCTAGTGGTTAGAGAACCTGACTATGAAGCTTGAGGTCCCGGGTTCGATTCCCGCGTCGGGGCAGATATTTGTATGAAAAATACGAATGTTTGTTCTCGGGCCTTGGGTGTTTAATATGTATTTAAGTATGTATCTATCTATTATAAGTATGTTTATCCGTTGCCTAGTACCCATAACACAAGCTTTGCCTAGCTTACTTTGGGACTAGGACAATTGGTGTGAATTGTCCCGTGATATATTTTTTTTTTAAATGGTACTATGGATTATTATGGATACGCCATTTGGCCCGCGATGCCAATTAGAAAACCTTTCTGATAGTTTTATTACTTGCCGCAAACCTCTATAGAAGTTTAAGAATAAGTGATTGTTTTCTGACATTTCCAACTAATCAGCAGTTTCTTTTCTGAAGATTGAAAATATTATAATTCATTTTACCTACGCTTAAGATACCTACATACATCAAAAATGTGTCCTAATTTAAAAGCTTATTTAAGTAAAAGAGAAACAGGATTCTTTCTTTACCCATCAGTGCAACACTACTAGTAATAAAAAAATAAGATACATGTACACGCTTATCATTTACAAGGACACAGATATTATACAAGGATGCAAGAGACTGGGTTTGGGAAAAATTACATTCTGTGGAATTCTGCGTCAATTTGGAATACAACGACGGTTAAAGTGTGCATTGGAGTGACTTATGGGAGTATTAATTCACTTCTTATGTAACGTGCCGGGAAGAAAGAAAATTAAAATACAGATGTCCTGTTTGTAAAAATTGTTTTTTCACCATTCTGAACTATGTAAATTATCAATAAATTGATCGTTTTGGTATTATTGTTCATTTATTTTCAAACATATCACATTGATATATCTAATAAATAATATGACAAACAACTGTCCTTTATTGGATCCCGCGGCATATCCATACTAGCATAATGATTGAGGTTATTCACTCCGAGTGGCATTGAAATATCCGATCACTGCTGGTGACAGACAGACAGAGAGACAGATGGACAGTGGAGTCTTAGTAACAGGGTCCCGTTTTTACCCTTTGGGGGTACGGGACCCTAAAAAGTTAACTCCGTATAGTCGGCATCTTAATCATCGGAGCATTCAATCAAGGTGCTCAAAAGTATCTGAACACGATGGTCAATCGCGTACGTGTGTGTTCAGATATTTTTAAGCACCTGATAGATCCGATGTGTGTCATGTGGCGTATCAAAAGAGCATGTTGTGATGGCCGTAATTTTTCTTCCAGGAGCTCATCGAACATCTCGAAGACCAAAACACCGAGGCGTTCACCGAGGCGGTCAAAAACTACGACAGCATATCGCGACTCGACCAGTGGTACACGACGATGCTCGTGCGCATCAAGAAGCAAATCAACGACAACCCCGACCTGCGCTGAGCTGGGAACTGTGGTACCGCTGTCGCCGCTTGATTATCTGTTTGTCATTGGAATTTGGACTTGTTATGTCGAAGGGGTAAGCTGATCACTTTATTGTTTTATTAAATTATATTCATGTTTTAACGAATCTGTGGCATCATAAAACAGTAATTTCAAGCTGCGACTCTATAAAAAAAAACCTGAAATCCAGATTAATTTTCAATTAACTGCAAAATTTGTTTTTTAGTACAATTAGTTCATTGAGTTGGCAAATAAGTGACGTCATACTAGCTACTGTCAAAAAAAAATCTATAGGACAGTCTTGTTCTGACAGCTCATGAAAAGTATGTCGGTTGATTGGTGGTGTCATCAATCATCACCTATATTGACACTGGCTGTATGGTTTTAAACCTTTGCCTTTTCCCTAGCATGAAGAATTAAAAAAAACTACAACAATCTCTATTGATTTTTTTTTATGAGCTGTCAGAATGCGAATTACGATTTGTGTGATAAGATAATACTAACCAACTCGATAGACTAACTGTTGATTTCTTTCAAAGTTACTAAAAAATTGGAAATTATTCTGGTTTTTCGAGTTAAAATTAAATATTTTTTTTGGAGCCGTGTCTTAGCATTATTGGTGATGTCAAGTACTCCATCGCCTTGCTGTTCCGTGAGCGCAAATGCAAGACTGCTTCATCTGTGCGATATCTATGTATTTATGCAAATACCCTACTCGCTCCCACATAAATTAACAACACACTGACATTAAACCGCGTGACAGTTATTCTACATACTTGTATCAAGATGTATTAATGACAGATCATTCACATAGCGGTCTAATAATACTACTACACTGTAGGACATAAGTATGTTGATTTACGTGGAAGTGGTAGGAGGGCGGGCAATTTCAGTAAAATCACTCGATCTAGTTTTTTTACGCACGTTCCTTTTTTTTAGTTTTATGAGCGGCCAATATTGCTCCATAATAAGCTTATTATGCTGTTCTTAGCATACATTTGAGTCATACAAAAAAACTTATAATTTGATCTGCCTGCATAAAAAAGTCCAAATTTAAATAAGAATTAAAATAAATCGATGACCTTGTATTTTGCGTTTATAACTTTTTGATTTGTTATTCAAGTAATAAAAGTTTTTAAAGTTATATTATCTTTAATTTAATTAATATACGCACTAGATTTGTTAAAGCCCGAGGTGATTTTTATTCATCTGCAATGTTCTAAATAAAGGACAATGGGCTCAGCAAGTGAACTTGTGCATGTTAAAAGCCAGCGAACGGCGAAAAAGGCCCGCCGGCCTTAATTGTTTAACATAAACTAAATTATTATAATTTAGTAAATTGATATTGCGGTTTTCGGAATGAATCTTAGTGAGATATGCGAAAGTATTTGTATTAAGACATATTTTGGAATAGATGAAATTGGATGTATTTTACGCGGTTGCTTAAAAAAAAACACCAAAATCATTTATCATACTAGTTATCATATCGATGCAACCAAACGATGGCAATATTATTGCTTTCTATTGAACTGATTTGATGTTCAGTGGCTTTAGGTACCACAGTTAATCGTCTGCCACAGATTAAACCATTAATGGTATTTGAATCTGTTCTGCGGCTGACTGTCGTTTACCTAAAGGCCTCTAAAGGCCCCTAAATGCCTTGGATTTAAACTTAGTCCTATATTTAGTATCTTTAATAGCATTTGGATCGCTCAACATCCATTCACATCGAAGCGGCGACGCGGTTTTTTATCATTAATGTAGGATATCACGGCTATTCCATCATAATCCAATCGCTCTACGTTACACTACGCTCCATTTACGCTTGGGCATTTGTACTTTAAAAAGGACGGGTGCTGGTACGATGAAAAAATATTTACTGCCAGCATAGAACAGATTAAATAATTAAATTTATGCATTTAGTACATCATAAAAAGGGCCCTGTCCTGTACCAAAAAAATTATGTCATCATGGAACCATTATTATACATAAAAAAATCGTAATGTCCTTTTTAAAGGACAATGCATTTATAATAAATTTGATTTTATAGTAGACCACAGCTATCTAAATGTATGTTTAAGACGAAATATTTAAGATTTATACTTAGAAAGTGTATTATATGTATGTATTTGTCATCTCATCTCGTCCCCATCGTAGCGGAATAAAGATGTTATGTACTGTGTTACCTATTTACTGCTTCAATACATTTCTAAGTATTTCTTCTGTAATTCAAGTTTTTCAACTAGATAAATGTGAGTATTTACGCTAGCAACACTACGGCGTGTGTTGATACGATTCTAAAACTAATGATCTATGGTCTATAGTGTAATGTAGAGGATTCATAGTGTTTACAGCTCTAGGTATAAAGTATAGATTGTAAGTGGGAAGATTTTTGAATAATACAACACCTTTAACGTTCCATCGGCTGGTGTTTAGGTTTCGTTTGATATATCGTACGTTCGTGATGTACCATATGTGGCCCACAATCGACTTTTTGAACCATTTATTATTATTGTGACATATATGGTACACTTATATCATATGACGTTCCGTATATGGCACATTTTTTTAAACAATTTCGTCACGTGTCATATATGGTACAGACTAATGTGTTATATCTACCGACATCAATGCTTCAGCCGAATATTTATAAAGTACACATAGTTTGAGTATAACTCGTTTGTTTATTAACATTATGATATCATTTTATCGAGCCTTTTTGGCCGTATTCTGTATTGTACATATTTATTTAGTATTTAGAGTAGGGTCGAGTCCCTTGGAATAGTGGGTTATTCTTATTATGTCATGGACAGTCGAGAAGCTGAGTAGCGTCTTTTCCGCAGTCAATTTCGCAATGATTTCTTTGGAAGTTGTAATGAATGGCAACATGATATTTGTGGCGAAAATGTATCCTGGTACACGAACCAGTTTCTCTTACTGTACCAAACTTACAGTGGTGGATTGAACTGTTAAAAAATACTATAGAGTAGAGTCATTATACAATGATGTCATTTAAAGTCGATGTTGTTGACACATAAGGATTGTAGAATGACACTTCAATAGGTTGCAGTGTTTTGTAAAAAAAATGTCAATCACGTAATTAATTATGGTGGGAACACAATGTGTATTAGCGCCTTTATTGTTTTAAACGGTTATGTTGGACACTGAAGTAATGTCAAAACAATAGTAAAAAGAATAACCCGATATTATATTTACTAATCGATCTAGTAAAATTAACGTACCGGGGCCTATTCTCATTGTATAATTAACAATTTAAGGTTTACTTTCCTTTGTTATTATTGTAAATATTATAATTAAACGTTTCGTTGTGTAATAAATTTTATATTTTATTTGTTTTGTTTATTTTTTTATTTCCTGTATTTTCGTTACTTTCTTTCCTCGTAAGTCCTCGCGTACTTTGTAAAGTACAAATCAATTTTAAGAACAACTGTCGAATGTCCTACATGCAGTACAATTTCTTCAATAAATTTAGTACTAAACCTTTTCCAAAATCACAACTCAGTCTGTGGCATTACGACTATTATAAAAAAAGAGGACTTACGACATTAATTAGTTGGTAGGAAGTGGCTAAAGCTGCGTGCGCGCATGTCGCAAGAATCGCAAGTGTGCACGCGGCCTTAGGTTATCATAAGGTTCAGTATTTCATCAATTATTTACGGAAGCTACGCCGTTATGGTAAATTCGCCTTGATATAACTTAGGCTTACATTTTTGGTAAAAATATAGTTATAGTGAAACGTGTCGTTTTTTTATAAAAAAAGAAACTATTAAAGAACTTTTTTTGTCCAGAGACGAGTTTCATGTAGATACTTAATTTTATTGACAACCTCTAAAATGAGTAAACGCAAAGCGTCTATTGCTTGATATGTCTGTTCCTGCTGTTTTGTGTTTTATATTCGAGATAGTTAAATATGGTAGGAAAATCAGCATAGTAGTATAACGCTATATCAAATTAGGAAGGTAGCCAAAACAAAGTTTGTATATTGAGGATGGATATTGGCTTTTGTCTTCTACGCGGTAAGTTCACGGGATTTGCATTTTGTAATAACTTTTACTATTAGCCACTAGATGGCGTCTGGTATAACAATTCGCAAGATGAAAAGGTGTGTAGAAAAAGAATGTTTCATTCTTATTAGTTCTGTTATTTTTTTATAAAAAACGCGACACGAATGAATCCAGTTTAGAGGTTAATCTTTGCATTGAATACGGTAACCATAGCAACGGAAATTAATTGTATCGGCACACTGATAATCGTTTAATGTATAAATAAAGTGTTAAAACAACAATGGTGTGTTATTTACGCCTTATTGTAGCGATACCAGCGACATCTTGTGGTGAGTAGATGTCAACGGGTTCTAAAGCTTCATGTGTTGTGTGTTGTATAGGGAACGTGCAGAAACTATAGGCCACAGAGTACATTATAAGTAAAAATAAATAATAAATAAATATTAGTTAGGGGACAATCTTACACAAATCGACCTAGTCCCAAACTAAGCAAAGCTTGTACTATGGGTACTAGACGACGATAAACATACTTATATAGATAAATAAATACTTAAATACATAGAACATCCATAACTCAGGAACAAATATTCGTGCTCATCACACAAATAAATGCCCTTACCGGGATTTGAACCCAGGACCTCTTGCTTCGTAGGCAGGGTCACTACCGACTAGGCTAAAGCGGTCGTTATATATAGGAGGATAGAGATATCACCACGGTGCTTTCACTTCCAACAATGTCTATTTTTAGTTCTGTCAATTTGCACTAGATGGCGATATTATTTATCAAATCATGTAGAAAATAGATGAAAACAACTTTAAATTCTAGTTTCAAAAAAGCTGTGGCAGTGGCACAGCAGGGCTGGTATTGGTACGTATGATTATTGGTCCTAGGTATGGTAATAGATGGTCCTAATAGTAGTTACAGGAATTTGCGTTAGATGGCGTTGTTCCGTTGAATAGAGTGATATCTCTATTCTCCTACATATAATGTACTACATAAAACAACATTAAATTACACTACGAATACAGTAAGTACATACGAGTACAAATACACATAACACGTATAACATCTCAAGTAATATTATTCGAAACCGCAAAAAATAGGTTCACTCATTGTCATTACCATAAAAATATATCGATATATTTCTGTGGTCATTACACAAGGTGTCTCCAAATCCGGATAATTTCAGCAGAACATTGGATGTTACTTTACCCCCTGTAAAGATTCTTCAATTGGTCTTGAGCCAATACCTAGAGATCCTTTTGATGTTGTTCTTGTGCTGAATAAACGACCTATGTATGTAAATGTTTATCAATCACAAGAAAAAGATTGTTTGTTCAGTCAAACTAAGCTATACCCAGTGTATACTTGGTTGTTGAACAAGGCGGTAAAGAGAAAACCTTTTTACTTGGACTACTGTGTAATTATTATTTATTATTTTTAATTTCATCATGTAGGCCATTTTAGTTCTAGCTTCGGCTACTGGACGAGAGATGGCGCTGATATCAAAGGTCGATAATTTTTGTAAGTATTTTTAAATTTTATGCATGCGCCTGGCCAACCCGAAAAAGTTATAAAACATCGACAATATTATGATGTTCAAGATGGTCCTTGTTTCGGCCGCTGGCGCCACTGAGCTTGTGGCTGGAGCCTCTACCTGAACCACGGCCGATGTGGCGGCCATAAATGTGCAACGGCCCGTTCCCAAGTCTGCCTGCCTTTATTTCCTGCAATATTAACATAATTACCTTACCAATATTAAATTTTACAATTGGGTGAATCAACTTTTTTGTGTTGACTCTACCCCCGGTTGTCCAAGTGACATCTAATAACATTTCATAGATTTTTTTCCAGGAGACAAAAGGACCCCGAAAAAGTTGTTAGGAAAATGTGGTTTCAGTTAATTTTGGTGAAATTTTGGTATGTTATAGATTTAAGTGCCCTGATCAAAAGTCCCTTAAGGTGCTACCACGGTTCCTGAATTCGTTCCCGAGATACGATCGGTTTTGTAAAGTCCATCCAAACCTACATTACTTCTGAGACTTTAGATTCATTATCTATTAAACTGATGATCGATTTGACGTTTGTTAAATAAAAATAAATCATTGCAGATAAAGCAGTACCTATGCTCTACCTAATTGTAATGCCATTTCGCTTTATTTCTTACTAGCCTTCCGTTCGCAGCTTCGCTCGCGATAATTTAATTATCCCGTAGGAAAAGGTATTTTCCCGCGGTAAAAAGTAGCCTATGTCACTCAGTGTTAAGATAATGTAGCTTTCTAACAGCAAAAGAATTTTTGAAATCGGTCCAGTAGTTTCGGAGCTTATTCAATGCAAACAAACAAACAAACAATCAAATCTTTCCTCTTTATAATATTTATTTTTTATAATATTCTATTGGTAGGAATTTTAGCTCAATCTCAAATATCTACCTACAACTTATTTGATGTGCATACATTGACATTAGACATGCAATAGATAACGTCTATATAACAAAAGGTTTAAAACAATACAACGCCGGGGTAAATATTCAGCGTTTTTACGGCGTTTTTTTTGTCATTACCATTTGAGCAGAAATTATTAAAATGGATGATGCTTAGGGTTAACTTTTTATGAAAACTTAAGACAGTACCGATGCTGAATCTAGTTTGATAAAATTTCGCGCGATTCGTCCTTCGGTTGTGGTAATACTTAATCGTCAAATGGTAATGACGTTTAACCGCACGGTCAAAACGCTCGAATATTCACCCGCCGACAGTAAAATACGTATTAAAGTACAGCTAACATAACTATCTGTCTCAGAAGTAGGTACTGTAGGTATGGACTTTGGACTTTACAAAATAAATTGTATCTCGGGAACGGAGTCGGGAACCGTGGTAGCACCCGACCGAAGGGACTTTTGATCAGGGCACTTAAATCTATAACATATCAAAATTTCACCAAAATTAAATGAAACCACATTTTCCTAACAAGTTTTTCGGGGTTTGTATAACGAGCGAGGGTGGCAAGAAATCAGCAAAATTAAAGTGAAAAACCTGCAGAAAGCTTCTGCCGGGTCTTCTCTCCTGCACCTGGGTTTCTTCGGGAACGGCTATCGAGGGCAGGTTGGAGTAAAACCTGGAGACCAGGGAACCCAGGACCCGACTCATATCGATGTTGACTCTTGGGATCGGACTAACGTTGAGCTGTTCCGGATTAACGACTTCTTCATTTTGCGCTGAAAACAGTAGGACTAGTTCGTTTTTAGGGTTCCGTACCCAAAGGGTGCGAACGGGACCCTGTTACTGAGTCTCCGCTGTCTGTCCGTCCGTCTGTCACAGGGCACTATCTCTTGAACCGTAATAGCTAAACACTTGAAATTATCACCGATTATTATTAAGGAAGTGACTTTTTTTGATGGGATGTCTTATTTTGGATAGGTATCTATTTGTTTCCATTAGGTATACCTACCAGATACCCAAAATAAGACATTCCATCAAAAAAAATCACTTCCTTAATAATAATCGGTGAAAATTTCAAGTGTTTAGCTATTACGGTTCAAGAGATAGTGCCCTGTGACAGACGGACGGACAGACAGCGGAGACTCAGTAACAGGGTCCCGTTCGCACCCTTTGGGAAAAAATCACTTCCTTGAGTAATCTTCGATTTCGTAATGTGGTGCAACGAGAATTTGGTAATTACTTTGCAGGTGTATCCAGGTTTCCTCACGATATTTTCCTACGCCGAAAAGCTCCTGGTAAACTTAAAATGTAAGTAATTTCGCGCACAAATTTCGAGAAACGCAAACCATCCATCTATCGTATCGTATTCGTCATAGGCCTCATCTTCGCTTTCCATTAGGCGTGATTGTGGTCAAACGCAAGCCTATATTGTAGAAAAAAAAATCGTGCGTGCAGTTCCTCCGCGCGGAAGAAGTGAAACTTCGTAATGTGGAAATGAAAAAGGCACTTATACATCAATATGTACCTTATTGCAATGTAACTTAAAGAACTAAATTTACTTATGTATCTATGTGTTTAAATTACTCACTAGATGGCGCTTTTATCAAGTCTCATACATTTGCACAGACAGTATGAATTCTGCATCGCACTATCGAAGTTTGTAACATCCGTTAGTATATATACAATACGAGATTACTTGCTTCGGCAGTACATTATACTAATGCTTTCATACCCCCTCCATGGTAGCGTTAAACGTTTAACGCGACCTTGTTGGAAGTCGCATTAGAAGTTTCACTTCAAAAAAGATGCGAGCTCTGACTCTACGATACTCTGTGTAAGAAGCCTACGAAATTTTCTGCGACAAAATTTACCCTGTGCCGATCTCGATACCAAATTTCCGCTCGTGCCTAAAATGCCATGTCCCCAAAATACCAGATTTTTCAATATACTACATTAAGTACCTGTTTACTCATCACATTTCTAGCTTAGACACTCATGCTATGCTATGGAAAGGGCTATGCTCGGAGTTTCTCTAAAAGATCGAATTCGTAATGAAGTGATCCCACAGTACCTCTACCATGAGTTACACTAGTTTACAGTGACCGTACTCGCTAGCGACGGCGTAAATGATTTGTATGGAGAATTGTACTTCCGTAAGTGACCGCTAGAGGCGCTGTACAATTCTCCATACAAATAATTTACGCCGTCGCTAGCGAGTACGGTCACGTAAACTAGTGTAAACTCATGGTAGTGGTACAGAGAACCAAAGTTATCGACATAGCCTAGCATTAGCACGCTGAAGTTGACGTAGTTTAACGAAAATGATCCAAACCACAACAAGTCGCTTTGTGATTTTGGATCTAGTTTTAGTACCAACAAAAGAGAAATTAAAAATAAATGTCGGTAGTTTGGTTGGATCCTTTTCGTTAAACTACGTCTAGTGGCAATGGGCCGGCCATAGAACCCGAAGAACCGATAACCGCTGGGGTAGACGAGTTCTTGAGTGGAGACCACGGATCGGCAAACGTAGCGTGGGACGTCCTCAGACTCGGTGTAGCGATGATCTTTGCAAGGCGGTTGGCAAGAGCTGGATTAGAGTGGCCGAGGATCGTGCTCAGTGGCGTGCCTTTGTCCAGCAGTGGACTGATGATGATTTCTAGCTTACCAAATTCTCATTGCACCACATTAAAAAATCGAAGACTACTTACTCAAGGAAGTGATTTTTTTGGTGGAATGTTTTATTTTGGATATTCGTAACTCTGTGGATTACGACGCCCTAAAAGCATAATATTCACTTACCATGGCACGCTATTACCAACAAACATAGTATTGCTTGTAAACAGTACATATTCACGTCAGCCTTATTGCCTATACTTATCGTAAAATACGCATATACCGCACTATGTTTCCAGTCCATCTGTTGTGCCAAATAGCTATATTTAATCGAAATGCAGACGACAAAAACGCCTTGAACTTTTTATCAGGTCACATTAACACACCCAGCTTTAAAAATAACCGATAAAAAATGAATAATTTATGTGTCTGAAATATGAAAACGAAAGCAAAGTGCCTTCGATTATACAAAGTATTTCTTTTACATTTACATCCAATTTATTAACCAGTCTAATATTGAAACACGTTCACCTCTTTCGACTAGGTATATTTTTAAAACTGATTGCGTAAATGAAACCGTCGTCTGTCTCTACAAAAACTAATATCAATCATGGGATTCATGGGTATAAATATAACTATACCTAAACGAGATTTTTAAGGTTATCACACACTTATTTCTCCGCCTTTATACTACGAAATTCGATTGTCGAACTTCGTATCGTGTCGTTCTGGTCACTCTAATAGTTTTAAACAGAAGAGTGAAAGAGACAGCTTATAAACAGCCTCAGTTTCAACTTCTTTGCTTCCGGCAGCCAGCATCGTTTGCGGTCGAATACCAATCTCCTTTTGGTTTAATGTTTTATTGTTTACTAGCTGTTGCCCGCGACTCCGTCTGCGAAGAATAGGGGTAGGTATATAAAAATAGCCTACTACCTATTCTCCAGTGCACGTTTGGCAGCCGCCGTGACGTGTGACTCCGGGAAGAAGGGCTACGGATTAGCCCAAAACATGTCGAGTTAAACTCGTTTTAAGACGTGAGTGATTCGTTTATTTTCACTACGGTAGGTACATTACTCTTAAACACAATACTTAGTTAAAATTCACAATTCTTATTTACCTCTTCCAAAATCCAAATCCATACTAGGTAATATTATTATTATAAATGCGAAGACGATTGAAATTAAATTTTCTAAAGAGGTAGGTAGTATGAGTCCCGGGAAAGAACACAAAAAAGTGGATATATTGGGACCCCATGAGCTACGGGAAAATATCTCATAACCAAATTTAAATAATTTATTGAATCAGGCGTTACTTTGCGGAGGTCCATATTAATGAACTGAAACAATTACTCACCCGCGACCTTACGATAGTTACGTTTATGTAAGAAATGCATGTTCATGCAGTTCCCTCCACCTCCACACTGTACGAACACACACAACACAATATTAATCTAACATCTAGGTAGCACAGGATAGTACGGTTGTGGTACCTATTCTGAATATGAGCTCTAGTTGAGTTCGAAACGCGTCAGTGTAGTTTGGTGGTGGTGATAGTTGGGTTTGTGTGTGTTCGTACAGCGTGGAGGTAGAGGAACTGCATGAACACGCATTTCTTACATAAACGTAACTATCGTAAAGTCGCGGGTGAGCAAAGTAATTGTTTCAGTTCATTACGTTTTAATTTACTTCAGCGTGGGCGACGCCGCGGACATCAGCTAATTGTTTATGTAGGTACGAGTAGAATATTGAACGGTTTGTATTGAGGTAACGCTGACGCCGTGCCGTGATGGTGTGCGACAACCTTTAATTGGTTTATTTATTACATTACGTGGCAGTAAAATGAAGTCAGACGTGCACTTCAATTACATTTTGAAATAATGCTCTAGGATATCATCATCATCATTTCAGCCGAAAGACGTCCACTGCCATAGCTTAGGTCTCCCTCACCGGGTCCTGCAGGTTAAAAAAAATACGAATGTTTGTTCTCGGGTCTTGGCCGTTTAATATGTGGGTCATACACGGGCTAAGAAACAAAAGTTGCCTTTCCTGTCCCTGTTCCTGGTCGCGAAATGACTATATAGGTTGGTTGACCACATCGCACAATGACTAGATCGCAAATTGCCCAGATCTTTATTCGACCACATCGTACAATGACTAGGTCGCAAAATGTCTTATTTTTGTCCTTCCGTACCCGCGGTTCAACTATAGAAAGAATAGAATAGAATAGAATAATTTTTATTTCGGGCTGCATAGGCCCATATAAAAAATACCTTAAAGACTAACATACATATTTATATTATAACTAGCTTTTGCCCGCGACTTCGTACGCGAAGACAATAACGTTAGGTTGTTTGGATGAAATCTGGCACACAGGTAGTTTATTACATGAATTATAACACATAGGATAATGCCAGGAAAATGAAAAGTTCCCGTGGAATAGGAATAAGTGAATTCTATAGCCGCTAAGCCGTGGTGCCCTAGTGGTCAGACCTATGGACTCTTAAGCAGGGGCAGTGGCGGATTAAGACATTTGCCGCCACTAGGCTATTCAAATTTTGCCGCCCCTTCTGACCTCTGCATTTCGATACCCTACACGGACAAAAGACGGTGGAAGAAAATATTTTAGAATTAAAAGACTAAAAAATGATTCATTGTTTTTAAAAAAATTATATCTTATGAAAAATTAAGAACTGCTTACAGTCATTCTAAACCTGTCCAGTAAATTTTCTAAACTAATTACATTTATTCTAAACCAATTTTAGTAAATTTTCTGAGCTTCTAAATAATGTAATCCATGAAATCTATACATACTTACATACAGCAGCATACGAATTTCTAGTAAGCAAGATACTGATATTTAAGATCATTGGATTCCAAACATAACTGCACAGTTTCTAAACAATTGGTATTCTCATCACAAATATTAAACTATATATAAGAATACTTGTACTAATTTTTAATAAATGGTTGACAAAAAAAGATAAATATTTAGTAAATTTACTAAGCCGGTTTGTAATTTTTTGAGTTTCCAGTAAGTAAAGTTTGGTAACTTGAGAAATATATTTTTTGCTGAAGCTTGATAATTATTGCTACCTACATTTTATTCCTGATTCAGCATTAGAAACTGAATATGACTGTTTTTAAAAAAGATAATCATTTTTAGTATAATACTTTTCTCCGTGTAGTCATAATCAATTAATCATATTAATTTTTTTGTCAATGAAATTGCAACTTGCATGGAATAACATGACTTAAGTTTAAAACATTATTTTATCATATTGTTAAAGTTGAAATACACGTCGCATTGTTGCATTTTTAACCCCTGACACAAAAAGAGGGGTCTTACAAGTTGGACCACTACGTATGTGTGTGTGTGTGTGTGTGTGTGTGTGTGTGTGTGTGTGTGTGTGTGTGTGTGTGTGTGTGTGTGTGTGTGTGTGTGTGTGTGTCTGTCTGTCTCTGCAACCGATGAACCGATTTGGATGCGTTTTTTTTAAATTGAAAACAAGTTTCTTGGCGATGGCTCTTAGACATGTTTCATCAAAATCAGATCTTTAGTTAGCTACTGAAGGGATCTTAGACGCATGATGGGCATTTACTTTAGTTTCAAACATATGTGTGAGTGCGACCAAATTGCGTTGGGGGTTTTACATTTTTTTAATTTATTGTTATCGTGGTTTTAAACTAATCAGATGGGCCCCTTCATTCGTCCGTTAACCGGTCAATTCAAAATAAATTTGTTCTATCCGGTTCTCTATACGCCTTATACATGGAACATGTTCCATAGTTGCCGTAGCAATTCTTCTGCGGGCGTGCCCGTATTGCCATTACCTTGATTATTATTTCCTTTTTTGTTTTCTTCACTGCCATACTGCGGTGGTCTCCATTTCTTATTATCCCTAGAAACCTGACTATGTTGCTCGTTCGCTTCATCGCTATACGGCACGTCTCGTTCATTTTGCTTTCCCATCATGCTTACTAAGCCTGGTATGACTATATGCTGTTTATTACCACCATTGTCATTACTCGGGATGACAATATGCTTTTTGTTTTCATTATAGGGTTGCTGCGGGATGACAATATGCTTTTTGTTTTCATTATAGGGTTGCTGCGGGATGACAATATGCTTTTTGTTTTCATTATAGGGTTGCTGCGTGATGACTATATGCTTTTTGTTTTCATTATAGGGTTGCTGCGGGATGACAATATGTTTTTTGTTTTCATTATAGGGTTGCTGCGGGATGACAATATGGTTTTTGTTTTCATTATAGGGTTGCTGCGGGATGACAATATGGTTTTTGTCTTCATTATAGGGTTGCTGCGGGATAACAATATGCTTTTTGTTTTCATTATAGGGGTGCTTCGGGATGACAATATGTTTTTTATTTCCTCTGTCTTCGTAACTGCTGTAGTAATAGTAATAGTCATGGTCATGGTCATGGTGGTGATGCTTTTTGTGGTGTTTATGTCCATAGCCGTGCTTATGCATTTTCTTTTTGTATTCTTCATACCAAGAATACCAAGGGTCCCAAGGACTGCGCTGTCCATTTTTCGCTTCATTACTGTCGTCCTCTGGAGTTTGTTCGTTTGGGTTATTTCTTATGCCTTCCTTGCTTTGCTGATTCTGGGTATTGTCCCCGTTGTAGATCTGAAACATCTTGCTCAACAGGCTGGCGGCGTTATTTCCTACACTCATTTGACCATGGACGTTAAGTTTAACTCCATGTGATGATGAGATAGCTGAAAACGTACAAAATCTTTTACTACCATTAAAATCTGCTAAGTGCCTATCTTTAGTCTGTGCTAAGGATGATGGTGATGACCTCCACGACGTATCCGTTGACGATAAACCCTTCTGCGAACTAATTTGGTATACAGGGTCGTATATTTAGATCGGTGAGTGTGGGCAAGTGTGTAACTATAAGACATACAAAGATCTGTTCGTAGGGACCATGTCATCGGTTTTGGTGACAAGAAAAACTGCGTAAGTATATAAAAAAAAAGAAATAAAATGTTTTATTGAAAAATGTCATTTTAATACAATGTTTTTTTGTGAAGTACTTATATAATATATAAAAATCTCGTGTCACGGTGTTTGTTACCGAACTCCTCCGAAACGGTTCGACCGATTTATATAAAACTTTTTTCTCTGTATTTGTTAGGTCTGAGAAAAGGTCGTAGGCTATTTTTTATACCGCTAAGTGATAAATGGCAAAACAACGTTTGCGGGATCAGCTAGTACTTTTATATATTATACATCCAATCTGATGACCACGAGAACTGGTTAAAATTTGACTTTCTTGATCACGTATGTACAAACCCAAAATCCTAACCGCTTGGTCTAGAATTTATTGTGTGGTGTTCAAATGAAGTCTGTAAATTTACGTAAATTTGCGGAATTTGCAAACGCAGTGACTGAGCTCTTAAAACAGCCCAAAGTTAAGGGGTCGATACAAAGTCTGACTTACCGCAAATCAACACCAAAACAGGATAATAATATAACATGTTCCCAAAATGAGGACAGAAATACTTGTCCTTATCTGAATAAAATGCAAACTGTAAATTCATAATTAAAATTTGATGTTCTCTTAAATACTATGTTCTTATTGCCGTGAAATGAGCACTGATTGATCAAATTATTTAATTATTTCTAGTTAAGGGCGTACTGAGAGGAGGCCTGTGCCCTGCAGTGAGACGTATGTGGGCAAATTGTTATTTTGTTGCGTGTTTTGACTTTTTAATTTCTGCTCAAAATCATGACCTTTTTCGATCCCACTAGGAGCACAAAAGTG
This sequence comes from Archips crataeganus, assembly GCA_947859365.1. NCBI lineage: Eukaryota > Metazoa > Arthropoda > Insecta > Lepidoptera > Tortricidae > Archips > Archips crataeganus. The sequence goes on from OX402066.1 coordinate 2,220,301, forward strand.
CCCTAAGTTTTTTTCCCATTGATTTACCATTTTTCATAAACTTTATAAGACCGCAACTAAATGAAAGATTTAAAAATTATATGGAACTAGCTTTTGCCCGCGACTCCGTCCGCTTGGAATTAGTAATTTGGGTAGCTTATTTTTTTTATCCAATTTACTTTTTCATCAATTATGGCTCTGCTTAGTTCCTCGATATAAAAAATTCCCCCCATACCCCCCCACCCCGCACCACAGAACACCCCCCCCCCCCCCGCACCCCCCGCACTCCCAACACCAACAACCTCCCGCGTTCTCATTCACCACCGTACTCCCAAGTCAAGCGTGCCTATAGAAGTTTTACTTCAAAAACCCGCGATTTCGAAACACTCTTCCGCTCCGCTCCTATTGCTGTTAGCGTGATGATATATAGCCTATGTCCTTTCTCAGGCTCTAGACTATCTGTATACCAATTTTCATTTAAATCGGTTCAGTAGTTTTAGCGTGAAAGCGAGACAGACAGACAGAGTTACTTTCGTATTTATAATATTAGTTAGGATAGGATTGTATGGTAGTGAGTGGTAGAGCCATGTTGTAGCTAGCCGCTGCATCACGAATGGGCCGGCTCGTCCGGGGCAGTACCACCCTCTCACAGAACACCGGCGTGAAGCAGCAGTCATCCTGCTTGCGTTTCGTACGGTCAGTAAGAGCGCCGCCCCCCCCCTCCCCCTCCCCTACTCCCTCTCCTTTAGTGCCGACAACGCACTGGCATCGCGTAAAGCGTTGCGGGTGTCTATGGACAGTGGTGATCATTTAACATCAGGTGACTCACTAGTTCGTTTGTCTGACCTCTAACATAAAAAAAAGTTTTGGTGCACTTTTTTTCTCCCAATTAAAAAAAAATCAAAACATACAACGAAATAAAATTTTATTGAACCAGGCGTTACTTTGCGAAGGTCTATGGACGGACCTTTTAATACCAAATTTCATGTAAATCGGCTCTGCGATTTAAGTATGAAGAGCTAACAGACAGGCGCACTTTAGCATTTATAATATTACTATGGATTTTGAGAATTTATATTTTGAGAGTAACCTAACCTTTCCAATCGTAGACTATGGATCCTATGATCCTAATCCTATCCTATGAAGTAATATCCACAGGTCATCCTCGCTACAATATACGTTTAGGGTATTTTGCGTTTAGGACATTATGCGTGTAGGTCGTTTTAAGTTTAGGGTATTTTGCGTTTAGGATATTTTACGACTTCAGTACAATCTGCGTCTAATCCAAGAAATTGTCTCGTCAAAGAGGTTTTAAGCTCATAGACTAAACCATGTGTCGGGTGACAATGATTTTAACTAAAAAGTTATTTTCCAAATAATCACTTATCTAAAAAGAAAATGTTTTGTTTCATGTAACTGCGACTTAGATATGGTCGCTATCGTTCACTGATCTAGAAAAGTTGGATGATCACCGATTTAAAATCATCGTGTATATTTTATATGTGTGTATTGTATGAATAAAGTGTTCTAATAATTTTAAATATAAACACATTTTTTTAAATATAACCACTCACTTGTTCACCATACAATCCAAACTCTTAGTGACCGTCGAGATTGCGTAGAGACAGTTCTGTTCTATAAAATTTTGAATAATATTTTAAATTCCCCCTCACTACTTCATCAAATTCATTTTAGAGTCCCCAATAGACGTCAGCGCCAGTGTCGGAAAAAAATTGTTTTTCAATCCCCCAGTTTAGGTAGAACGCGTTATGCACAAAACACTTTCTTGAGGCGTGCGCTTCGAGGCGTGCGTGTAAGCTCTTCAATGAGAATGAAAAACTTAAAAATATTGACCCGTTCAATTGGGAATGTCTAAAAAAAATTACCAGAGGTTTTTATATTTTTTTTTTGTATAGAAAAGTCAATTATATATAAGAAACTAATTTCAATATTTTGTCATTTAGTTCTCTACTTTTTTCAAAATTAATTATTGAAACTATTTTAGTTGATGACGTCAGATTATAATTGAGGGCTCCCACAATGCCAAATTTCTAAATCTATCTAAATGCGTACGATAAGGCAACCCCCTTAATTATTTTTTGCGTAGTGGTACACTATACACTGTGTCACTTTACTGGCACTGTCAAAGTGCTAGATGTCAGACAGCGGGTCCAAATCAAACTCCGTAGTATAATCCACGCGTAAATTGTGAAGAATTCTAACCACACAGAATAAAGTACGACTTGAACCGGTCACGCAATTTACACCAATGTCAAATGAAGTTTATTGCTTATTTGTTATATATTAAATTCATTACATAATATTCAAATTAAATAATTCTTTTACAATGTAATTTTGTTAGTACACATACCTTATGTACTTTAAGGAAACTCCAGGTCTATTTTATAAGCAATAGATATTAAGAAAAATTTTGTAAACGACTGTTTGTTTCTTGAATAAATAAAATAAAATTTTAAGTCGACTCGTGACCACGGGTGCTGCACTGTGGTCGAAAAGTTGAGGTAATTTCAGCAATTAATGGTTCTTGGATTAAGTCTCGAAAAATATTAGTTATGCATGAGTGAACATACCTACTGAGCGAAAGTTTAAAACATTATTTTATCATATAGTTGAAATACACGTCGTATTGTTGCATTTTTAACCCCTGACTCAAAAAGAGACAAGTTAGACCACTACGTGTGTGTGTCTCTGTGCCTATCTATGGCATCATAGCTCTTAAACGGGTGAACCGATTTGGATGCGGTTTATTTAATTGAAAACAAGTTTCTTGGCGATGGCTCTTAGACATGTTTCATCAAAATTGGTTCAGCCGTTTCACAGTTATCAGATCTTTTGATAGCTGCGGAAGGGATCTTAGACGCATGATGGGCATTTGCCTTAGTTTCAAACATAGGTAATATTTGTGTGAGTGTAACCAAATTGCGTTGGGGGTTTTACATTTAATTCATAGTTATGACGTGGTTTTAAACTAATCAGATGGGCCCCTTCATTCGTCCGTTAACCGGTCAATTCAAAATAAATTTGTTCTGTCCGGTTCTCTATACGCCTTATACATGTTCCATAGTTGCCGTAGAAATCCTTCTGCGGGCGTGCCATTTCCTTGAATATTTCCTTTTTTGTTTTCTTCACTGCCATACTGCGGTGGTCTCCATTTCTTATTATCTCCAGAACCCTGACTATGTTGCTCGTTCGCTGGATCGCTATACGGCTTCTTATTGCCATTTCCTTGATTATTTCCTTTTTTGTTTTCTTCACTGCCATACTGCGGTGGTCTCCATTTCTTATTATCTCTAGAACCCTGATGACTATGTTGCTCGTTCGCTGGATCGCTATACGGCACGTCTCGTTCATTTTGCTTTCCCATCATGCTTACTAAACCTGGTATGACTATATGCTGTTTATTACCACCATTGTCATTACTCGGGATGACAATATGCTTTTTGTTTTCATTATAGGGTTGCTTCGGGATGACAATATGTTTTTTATTTCCTCTGTCTTCGTAACTGCTGTAGTAATAGTAATAGTCATGGTCATGGTCATGGTGGTGATGCTTTTTGTGGTGTTTATGTCCATAGCCGTGCTTATGCATTTTCTTTTTGTATTCTTCATACCAAGAATACCAAGGGTCCCAAGGACTGCGCTGTCCATTTTTCGCTTCATTACTGTCGTCCTCTGGAGTTTGTTCGTTTGGGTTATTTCTTATGCCTTCCTTGCTTTGCTGATTCTGGGTATTGTCCCCGTTGTAGATCTGAAACATCTTGCTCAACAGGCTGGCGGCGTTATTTCCTACACTCATTTGACCATGGACGTTAAGTTTAACTCCATGTGATGATGAGATAGCTGAAAACGTACAAAATCTTTTACTACCATTAAAACCTGCTAAGTGCCTATCTTTAGTCTGTGCTAAGGATGATGGTGATGACCTCCACGACGTATCCGTTGACGATAAACCCTTCTGCGAACTAATTTGGTATACAGGGTCGTATATTTAGATCGGTGAGTGTGGGCAAGTGTGTAACTATAAGACATACAAAGATCTGTTCGTAGGGACCATGTCATCGGTTTTGGTGACAAGAAAAACTGCGTAAGTATATAAAAAAAAAGAAATAAAATGTTTTATTGAAAAATGTCATTTTAATACAATGTTTTTTTGTGAAGTACTTATATAATATATAAAAATCTCGTGTCACGGTGTTTGTTACCGAACTCCTCCGAAACGGTTCGACCGATTTATATAAAACTTTTTTCTCTGTATTTGTTAGGTCTGAGAAAAGGTCGTAGGCTATTTTTTATACCGCTAAGTGATAAATGGCAAAACAACGTTTGCGGGATCAGCTAGTACTTTTATATATTATACATCCAATCTGATGACCACGAGAACTGGTTAAAATTTGACTTTCTTGATCACGTATGTACAAACCCAAAATCCTAACCGCTTGGTCTAGAATTTATTGTGTGGTGTTCAAATGAAGTCTGTAAATTTACGTAAATTTGCGGAATTTGCAAACGCAGTGACTGAGCTCTTAAAACAGCCCAAAGTTAAGGGGTCGATACAAAGTCTGACTTACCGCAAATCAACACCAAAACAGGATAATAATATAACATGTTCCCAAAATGAGGACAGAAATACTTGTCCTTATCTGAATAAAATGCAAACTGTAAATTCATAATTAAAATTTGATGTTCTCTTAAATACTATGTTCTTATTGCCGTGAAATGAGCACTGATTGATCAAATTATTTAATTATTTCTAGTTAAGGGCGTACTGAGAGGAGGCCTGTGCCCTGCAGTGAGACGTATGTGGGCAAATTGTTATTTTGTTGCGTGTTTTGACTTTTTAATTTCTGCTCAAAATCATGACCTTTTTCGATCCCACTAGGAGCACAAAAGTGCCCTAAGTTTTTTTTCCATTGATTTACCATTTTTCATAGACTTTATAAGACCGCAACTAAATGAAAGATTTAAAAATTATATGGAACTAGCTTTTGCCCGCGACTCCGTCCGCTTGGAATTAGTAATTTGGGTAGCTTATTTTTTTATCCAATTTACTTTTTCATCAATTATGGCTCTGCTTAGTTCCTCGAAATAAAAAATTCCCCCCATACCCCCCCACCCCGCACCACAGAACACCCCCCCCCCCGCACCCCCCGCACCCCCCGCACTCCCAACACCAACAACCTCCCGCGTTCTCATTCACCACCGTACTCCCAAGTCAAGCGTGCCTATAGAAGTTTTACTTCAAAAACCCGCGATTTCGAAACACTCTTCCGCTCCGCTCCTATTGCTGTTAGCGTGATGATATATAGCCTATGTCCTTTCTCAGGCTCTAGACTATCTGTATACCAATTTTCATTTAAATCGGTTCAGTAGTTTTAGCGTGAAAGCGAGACAGACAGACAGAGTTACTTTCGTATTTATAATATTAGTTAGGATAGGATTGTATGGTAGTGAGTGGTAGAGCCATGTTGTAGCTAGCCGCTGCATCACGAATGGGCCGGCTCGTCCGGGGCAGTACCACCCTCTCACAGAACACCGGCGTGAAGCAGCAGTCATCCTGCTTGCGTTTCGTACGGTCAGTAAGAGCGCCGCCCCCCCCCCTCCCCCTCCCCTACTCCCTCTCCTTTAGTGCCGACAACGCACTGGCATCGCGTAAAGCGTTGCGGGTGTCTATGGACAGTGGTGATCATTTAACATCAGGTGACTCACTAGTTCGTTTGTCTGACCTCTAACATAAAAAAAAGTTTTGGTGCACTTTTTTTCTCCCAATTAAAAAAAAATCAAAACATACAACGAAATAAAATTTTATTGAACCAGGCGTTACTTTGCGAAGGTCTATGGACCTTTTAATACCAAATTTCATGTAAATCGGCTCTGCGATTTAAGTATGAAGAGCTAACAGACAGGCGCACTTTAGCATACTTTACTATGGATTTTGAGAATTTATATTTTGAGAGTAACCTAACCTTTCCAATCGTAGACTATGGATCCTATGATCCTAATCCTATCCTATGAAGTAATATCCACAGGTCATCCTCGCTACAATATACGTTTAGGGTATTTTGCGTTTAGGACATTATGCGTGTAGGTCGTTTTAAGTTTAGGGTATTTTGCGTTTAGGATATTTTACGACTTCAGTACAATCTGCGTCTAATCCAAGAAATTGTCTCGTCAAAGAGGTTTTAAGCTCATAGACTAAACCATGTGTCGGGTGACAATGATTTTAACTAAAAAGTTATTTTCCAAATAATCACTTATTTAAAAAGAAAATGTTTTGTTTCATGTAACTGCGACTTAGATATGGTCGCTATCGTTCACTGATCTAGAAAAGTTGGATGATCACCGATTTAAAATCATCGTGTATATTTTATATGTGTGTATTGTATGAATAAAGTGTTCTAATAATTTTAAATATAAACACATTTTTTTAAATATAACCACTCAGTCCACTCACTTGTTCACCATAAAATCCAAACGCTTAGTGACCGTCGAGATTGCGTAGAGACAGTTCTGTTCTATAAAATTTTGAATAATATTTTAAATTCCCCCTCACTACTTCATCAAATTCATTTTAGAGTCCCCAATAGACGTCAGCGCCAGTGTCGGAAAAAAATTGTTTTTCAATCCCCCAGTTTAGGTAGAACGCGTTATGCACAAAACACTTTCTTGAGGCGTGCGCTTCGAGGCGTGCGTGTAAGCTCTTCAATGAGAATGAAAAACTTAAAAATATTGACCCGTTCAATTGGGAATGTCTAAAAAAAATTACCAGAGGTTTTTATATTTTTTTTTGTATAGAAAAGTCAATTATATATAAGAAACTAATTTCAATATTTTGTCATTTAGTTCTCTACTTTTTTCAAAATTAATTAAGGAACTAAAACCTTCTTATAGTTTAAAAAATGGTTTAGATTTGGTTAGTAAAATTAAGGACATCAGCATACCGCCGAATGCAACGTTGCTTTCTTTGGATGTAGACAGTTTATTTACTAACGTACCATATAGTGAGACACTAGAAATTCTAAAAGACCACTTAGAAAGGAAGCGGTTGCATCCGGGTGAAGTTTGTGAATTAATAGATTTGGTAACTTTATGCATGAAACAAAATTATTTCCGGTTCAATGGTCTTTATTACTTACAGAGTGATGGTTTAGCTATGGGTTCACCTCTGAGTCCTTTAATGGCAGATATATTTATGGATCATTTTGAGAATCAGTATATTGTGGGTAATAGTAATATTGTGTACTATTTTAGGTTTGTTGATGATTTGATCCTATGCTGGAGAGGGAGTATGAGACAGCTTGACGTGTTTATTAATGGTTTGAATAACAAGCACGTAAAGATAAGGTTCAAAAAAGAATTGGAGGAAAATTGTTCGTTGAACTTTTTGGATTTAACGATTTCAAAATTAAATGGTAAACATCAATTTAAAATATACCGTAAGCCCACGTACACAGATGCTGTTATACCAGCATCTTCTAATCATCCGTGGCAGCATAAACTGGCTGCTTTCCATTGTTATGTTAATAGATTGTTGACTGTGCCTCTTTCTAAGGAACATTATGATTTAGAGTTGAGTACTATTTATCAGATAGCGATCTCAAATGGTTATACAAAATCAATGGTAGATAGTTTAGTTCAAAAGAAGCAGGCACGGTTAGTAAATAGCATGCTTTACGCTGCGTTACCTTCTCAGTCTACTAACAAATATAGATCTAGCATCTCTTACGTCGGGGGTTTGTCTGATAAGATTTATGGCATTTTAAAATCAAACAATATTAATGTTGCCTTTAAGACTAACAACTCTTTGTACTCTAGGCTATGTAACCACAAAGAACAGGTAGATAAGGGAACTAGATCGGGGGTATACAAGCTTACTTGTAATGACTGCAATGGGATATACGTAGGACAGACAGGCCGAAGTTTTAATACTAGATTTAAAGAGCATGTTTCGGCATATAGGAATGAGCATCCAGATAGATCGAATTTTGCAAAACATTTGTTGGAATCAAATCATTCATTGTTAGATTCAGATTCTTATGAAGTGTTACATTATTGCGGCAAGGGGTTGCGTCTGGATGCTCTGGAATGCATGGAAATAATTAGGTACAACACTATGGGGTCTATTATTAATGAACAGGTAAATTTAGTATCTTCTCCTTTACTGCGGCTTGGGTCGAATTTGAACAGTTAGTATTAATTAAATATGCCTTATAAATAAATAAACAAAAAAAAATTCAAGGTAGTTTTAAATATGTCAATAAAAGTTAATTTTTGTGGGGTAGTTTGAGAATAAGAAAAATAAAGTGGGTACTTGAGAAGTTACAGTGACAAGTTAAAACATTTGTTTTGGTTTGTTAGTTTAACGTTTGGTAGCATAGCATACGGTTGTGGTAACTCTGAAGATGAGCTCTGGTTGAGTTCGAAACGCGTCAGTGTAGCTTGGTGGTGGTGATGGTTGGGTTTATGTGATTTGTGTGTGTTCGTACAGTGTGGAGGTGGAGGAACTGCATGAACGCACATTTCTTGCATAAACGTAACTATTGTAAGGTCGCGGGTGAGCAAAGTAATTGTTTTAGTTCATTAATATGGACCTCCGCAAAGTAACGCCTGATTCAATAAATTATTCAAAATTAATTATTGAAACTATTTTAGTTGATGACGTCAGATTATAATTGAGGGCTCCCACAATGCCAAATTTCTAAATCTATCTAAATGCATACGATAAGGCAACCCCCTTAATTATTTTTTGCGTAGTGGTACACTATACACTGTGTCACTTTACTGGCACTGTCAAAGTGCTAGATGTCAGACAGCGGGTCCAAATCAAACTCCGTAGTATAATCCACGCGTAAATTGTGAAGAATTCTAACCACACAGAATAAAGTACGACTTGAACCGGTCACGCAATTTACACCAATGTCAAATGAAGTTTATTGCTTATTTGTTATATATTAAATTCATTACATAATATTCAAATTAAATAATTCTTTTACAATGTAATTTTGTTAGTACACATACCTTATGTACTTTAAGGAAACTCCAGGTCTATTTTATAAGCAATAGATATTAAGAAAAATTTTGTAAACGACTGTTTGTTTCTTGAATAAATAAAATAAAATTTTAAGTCGACTCGTGACCACGGGTGCTGCACTGTGGTCGAAAAGTTGAGGTAATTTCAGCAATTAATGGTTCTTGGATTAAGTCTCGAAAAATATTAGTTATGCATGAGTGAACATACCTACTGAGCGAAAGTTTAAAACATTATTTTATCATATAGTTGAAATACACGTCGTATTGTTGCATTTTTAACCCCTGACTCAAAAAGAGACAAGTTAGACCACTACGTGTGTGTGTCTCTGTGCCTATCTATGGCATCATAGCTCTTAAACGGGTGAACCGATTTGGATGCGGTTTATTTAATTGAAAACAAGTTTCTTGGCGATGGCTCTTAGACATGTTTCATCAAAATTGGTTCAGCCGTTTCACAGTTATCAGATCTTTTGATAGCTGCGGAAGGGATCTTAGACGCATGATGGGCATTTGCCTTAGTTTCAAACATAGGTAATATTTGTGTGAGTGTAACCAAATTGCGTTGGGGGTTTTACATTTAATTCATAGTTATGACGTGGTTTTAAACTAATCAGATGGGCCCCTTCATTCGTCCGTTAACCGGTCAATTCAAAATAAATTTGTTCTGTCCGGTTCTCTATACGCCTTATACATGTTCCATAGTTGCCGTAGAAATCCTTCTGCGGGCGTGCCATTTCCTTGAATATTTCCTTTTTTGTTTTCTTCACTGCCATACTGCGGTAGTCTCCATTTCTTATTATCTCCAGAACCCTGACTATGTTGCTCATTCGCTGGATCGCTATACGGCTTCTTATTGCCATTTCCTTGATCATTTCCTTTTTTGTTTTCTTCACTGCCATACTGCGGTGGTCTCCATTTCTTATTATCTCTAGAACCCTGATGACTATGTTGCTCGTTCGCTGGATCGCTATACGGCACGTCTCGTTGATTTTGCTTTCCCATCATGCTTACTAAACCTGGTATGACTATATGCTGTTTATTACCACCATTGTCATTACTCGGGATGACAATATGCTTTTTGTTTTCATTATAGGGTTGCTTCGGGATGACAATATGTTTTTTATTTCCTCTGTCTTCGTAACTGCTGTAGTAATAGTAATAGTCATGGTCATGGTCATGGTGGTGATGCTTTTTGTGGTGTTTATGTCCATAGCCGTGCTTATGCATTTTCTTTTTGTATTCTTCATACCAAGAATACCAAGGGTCCCAAGGACTGCGCTGTCCATTTTTCGCTTCATTACTGTCGTCCTCTGGAGTTTGTTCGTTTGGGTTATTTCTTATGCCTTCCTTGCTTTGCTGATTCTGGGTATTGTCCCCGTTGTAGATCTGAAACATCTTGCTCAACAGGCTGGCGGCGTTATTTCCTACACTCATTTGACCATGGACGTTAAGATTAACTCCATGTGATGATGAGATAGCTGAAAACGTACAAAATCTTTTACTACCATTAAAATCTGCTAAGTGCCTATCTTTAGTCTGTGCTAAGGACGATGGATGACCTTCACGAAGTAGCCGTTGACGACAAACCCTTCTGCGAACTAATTTGGTATACAGGGTGGTTAGGGTGTCCCTTATTTTTCGAAAATATTTTTTTTCATGCATACCCTCTAAATTGGTTAGACATGTAATAAAATTCTCCGAAAATAAAAATTAGCTCAATCTATGAACGGGAACCCGTGCCGACTTGAAGCAGAAGCGTGTTCATACAAGCTGCTAGGGACGATCGGCGCGTGCTGCGTAAATAGTTAACATATTAACAGTTTTTTTGTATCTGAGACGTATTTGGTTGGTTTTGTATAATGACGATTGAATTACGAAGTATTAAAAAGGACATTTTCTTAGGGGGTGATATAAAATATCAGATAACAGGTGCGAAGTTTTAGCAGTTTTATTCCATAATATTCGCGAAGTGAAATTTAAATTAAATGAAAGTGCTAATCTTGTTATTCGCGAGTGCATTTTCTTCTGTGACAGAGCTAGAATACCTTCAACGCCGGTACCTAACTGTGTCAAGAAGCTAGTAGACCTGTACCAAGTTAGGCGTAATCTACAAAAAAAATCTAAGAAAAACCACGACATTCACAAACGTCGTGAGCAGAATTTTCAAAGCGACTGTTTGATATCGCACATGCCGATGCTCTTCAAATTATAAAAATAGAAGAAGACAAAATATTTTTACAGAGACAGAGAGAACCAAGGCATCAGGGCTGTCTAACAGGAGTGGACCAAAAATTATCAGAAAAATAAGAGAGAGCCCTCCAAAGAAAGATACAAGCCCAAAAACCAAGAACCAAGCACGATGGATGGCAAAAGGGCTATTTACGCTTTGCAAATGTGTTTGCTACAAGACCAATTAAAAATCAGTGTCAAGGATAAGCGGACATTACAAGATATTTCTTTATTCATCGCGACGTCCCATGTAAAACCCTGGCTTCAGTGTAATATGGCAGTAAAAGCGCCAAATCAAGACTTGGACAAGACACTTAAGAAGTACGAAGCGATCGATAAAGCAATTTCAAAAGCAGCTTTAGCCAAGTTTTGACGTTTGACGAAGTTTCCATCTTAGCACTTTTTGACGAAGAGGTAGATGATCAAATGAAAATAAAAATGGTTTCTAAATTAGAATATAAAAAGCCATACGATCATGCAAAGAAGTATATTCCGTCAAAACAAGAAATGTCCAACTCTTTATATACCAAATGCTTGGATGATTTTGTGTCAACAAAGAGTAAAAATTTGTTTTCACGCTTTAAAATTGACTCTAGTTTCCTGGGTTTTCCCGTTTCATTATGGTACGAAAATGAAGCCTATTTAAAGGCTAAAACTAAAATCTCAACTTTAAGGGCTGTAAATGATACGGCAGAAAGAGCAGGATGCAAGATTTTCACGGCTTAATAACGGCGGACGAAGATCAGAAACAATTTCTCTTGCGTTGTGTCCAGGAGCACAGAAAACTCTATCCTGATTGTTAGAAAGCTACTTTAAAAAGGAAATACCCCAATTAATATTGTCTGTTTCACTCTATTTAATAAAGATTAATATTGAAATATATGGTTTCACGGGATGACCGTAAAAGTAATAAAAAAATGAAGTTGAAGAAAATAAAAAATAAATAGAAAAAGATACTTCATACTTAACTTGTAATATTATCATGTTGGTTTTTTACTTATTTTGCTAATTCGTTCGGTCGTTAGAGAATAAATTGTAATTATCAGAATAGTTACCTAGTAAACCTATATATAAAACTTTAAAGTCGAGTCGGCACGGCTTCCCGTCATCATAGAGTTCTGAAATTTCACAAGTAAGTTTATTTTAGGAATACGAAAATATTTGGGGGGTATGCGTTACAAAATAATAAAAAAAAAATTTTTTGCCCATATAAGGGACACCCTAAGGGTGGTATATTTAGATCGGTGAGTGTGGGCAAGTCTGTAACTATAACATATACAAAGACCTGTTCTTAGGAACCATGTCATCGGTTTTGGTGACAAGAAAAACTGCGTTCATAAATAAAAAAAGAAATAAAATGTTTTATTGAAATATTTAATTTTTAATACAATGTTTTTATTGTTAAGTGTACTTTTATATATTATACATCCTATCTACTGACCACGAGAACTGGTTCAAATTTGACTTTCTTGATCACGTATGTACAAACCCAAAATCCTTACCGCTTGGTCTAGAATTTATTCAGTGGTGTTCAAATGAAGACTGTAAATTTACGTAAATTTGCGGAATTTGCAATCGCAGTGATTGAGCTCTTAAAACAGCCCAAAGATAAGGGATCGGTACAAAGTCTAGAGACTTACCGCAAATCAACACCAAAATAGGATATAACATGTTCCCAAAATGAGGACAGAAATACTTGTCCTTACCTGAATAAAATGCAAACTGTAAATTCATAATTAAAATTTGATGTTCTCTTAAATACTATGTTCTTATTGCCGTGAAATGAGCACTGATTGATCAAATTATTTAATTATTTCTAGTTAAGGGCGTACTGAGAGGAGGCCTGTGCCCTGCAGTGAGACGTATGTGGGCCAATTTTTAGGGTTCCGTACCCAAAGGGTAAAACGGGACCCTATTACGAAGACTCCGCTGTCCGTCCGTCTGTCCGTCTGTCACCAGGCTGTATCTTATGAACCGTGATAGTTAGACAGTTGAAATTTTTACATATGATGTATTTCTGTTGCATCATTAACAACAAATACTAAAAAACAGAATAAAATAAATATTGAAGGGGGCTCCCATACGGCAGGCATGTTTTTTCTTTGCTGTTTTTATAGATAATGTTACGGAAACCTTCGTGCGCGAGTCCAACTCGCACTTGGTCGATTTTTTTATTTTGTTGTATGTTTTGACTTTTTTAATTTGGAAAATTTTATGTGATTTCTGCTGAAAATCACGAGCTTAAGAGCACAAAAGTGTCCCAAGTTTTTTTCCCGATGAGTTACCATTTTTCCTAGATTTTGTATGATATGTTTTGGGGCACTTTTTTCTCCCAGTAGGATCGAAAATGTTCGTGATTCGTGGTCACATTCAATTTTCCAAATTAAAAAAAATCAAAACATACAACGAAATAAAAATTTATTGAATCAGGCGTTACTTTGTGGAGGTCCGGATATTAATGAACTGAAACAACTACTTTACTTTGCTCACCCGCCCAAAAATTAAAAAAAAAATTGGTTAATTTAGGTGGGTCCACATTTTTTTGTTCGCGTCTCTCCTGTGGACATTGCAAAAGTTAAGGGTCCATAGCCAATATTTCTTAGTCAAGTCCACATCAGCGTGTGGGACGCCTGGCCAACTTTCGGCCCATTTAAATAAACATTAAGTTTACTGACTCGGAGTCGCTAATTTTATGTCCACAGGGGAGACGACTTGTTTCTTTCGGTGTGTATGACCCAGGTAGGGGTGATGTGATGATGAAGGACGTACACCGTGTGGACTAAGGAAGCGGTCCAAAAGACGTGAACTCGTAACTCGTGAACTGGGTCGATCAATCAGTCGATCAATCGGTTGATCTGCAGGTGGGTGGATCTGAATGTCTGATTTGTTCCTGATTGGTCATATTCCTAACTCGTCATATTCCTGAACTTCAAAAGAAATTCCTGCTCATTTGAGAATGTCTTGCAATGTGTGCATGGTTTTAGAAGGGAACAGCAACTCTTGGTCACACGAGATCACACCCCAGACACTAGCATACCTAAACTGCAATTAACAAATGAAAGTTATCATTATCAACCATCTGTCACAGTATCTAGAACCGCGATCGTCGAAGCAGCTACGTCAACCTCTTTTCAGTAAATATATTAAATAATTCAGAAGTGGCAAAGGTCTTCCTTTATTGTAATGATAATAGATTCCACATAGCTCGAAGCGATACGCGTACAGTAGTTACTCGACGATCAAAGTGAAGGTATATCTTGGTCCAAAATGTACCAGGAAAAAGAAGTGAGTGGTTCAAAGATTGAGAAAAACAAATTCGAATCGTCTATAAGTGAATTGAAGAAGATCGCCTTTGTGTCGGCTGCTGACATCGAAAGCTATGGTGGGTACAAAATAACTATTATGGTGGGGGTATATCACTCGGTGGAGCGATGATCTTCGCAAGGTGGCTGGCAAGAGCTGGATGAGAGTGGCCGAGGATCGTGCTCAGTGGCGTGCCGTGGGAGAGGCAGTCCAGCAGTGGACGAGCAATACGAGCATGGGCTGATGATAATAATGATGGTGATGGGGGTATATTGGCACACCTCAGCAAATTTTGCGTTTTAAACGTTAAAGTTGTATTTTCTGACAAATTCACTCGTTGGATGTTAAATGTTGCCAGATTGTCATATTTTTGTAGCTTTTGCTCTTTCTAGGGTTCTATATCATATAAACGATCCGCGGAAAGACAATACAATACAAATATTCTTTATTGATCACCAAAAGCAGTACAGTGACATTACAAAAATAAAAATAAAATAGACAATAAATATTAAAAACAATAGAAGTAGGTATTATATAAATAAACAAATACATTAAATATAATACTTATGCACTATATAAAATATACGTAATATAAAATATCAAGGCCGCATGTGAGAAAAGGATTGAAAATAGTTATTTGTGCAACAAGAGAGCAAAGTTGGTTTTTACTGCGAGTGTTGATTTTGAATCACGAGTTAGCGAAGGATTCTATAATTATTGAATCACGAAAGTTTAGCGAGTGATTCTAAGTTAGAATCCTGAGTGCGCGAGTGATTCAAATACACGAGATGCAAAAAAACTTTGGTCTCGTGTGACACATACAGCTTTTCACCTCAGCAGCGAGAACATAATAAATTATTAAAGGTATATGAACGTCGTCTTTTTGTCTTTGTTTTGGTTTTCAACATTGACTAAATACTCCATATTATACACCGTGAAATTTTAGTGGTTGTTTTCCCGAAACGAGGTGATTTAGTTTCGATTGTACAATCGATTTATAATTACTATTTTGACTAGAGTCAAAAATCCAATTGTGAAAAACGAAAGTCGAAAATGACCGCAAACCAATAGTAACGCTTCGTTGGTACAAGTAACGTACGATCGTACGATAGGCTAGGTACTAACGAAGCGTTACTATTGGTTTGCGGTCATTTTCGACTTTCGTTTTTCACAATTGGATTTTTGACTCTATAGTCAATATAGTAATTATAAATCGATTGTACAATCGATACTAAATCACCTCGTTTCGGGAAAACAACCACTAAAATTTCACGGTGCATATATAATTATAACAATAGGTCAGTCTCCGCAAAAGTGCTTCATCATAAGCTTTTAAATATTTTTCGCGAGACTTTTCAAGTAAGAAACTTAACTCTGCATTATGTATTACTGCATTAATTCGTCTGGTGTTCAATTGTTGACTTCGTGACTGGACTCACTCAATTCACTCATATCATATTCAAAAATTTATTAAATAAGTATTTCTTATTCTAATAATTTCCAAATTGCCTCTGATCGTGTTCGTGTACCAAACTCTTAGATATCGAACTCTGTAGCTAGAGAAACAGAAGAAAAGAATAAAAATTTGAATCCCGCTATTTTTTTAAAGATGCGTTCCGATACTACACCCGCTGCGTTCCGATACTGCATCCGCTGTATTTATCACGATGTTCAAGATTGTTAAAATTATTAATAATTATATAGATACATGTTAAACTTTGTATTTTTCAACAACATTTTTACTATTTGATTACCTATATAAAAATATAATCCAATTATTAAAAAAGTACAATAATTTAATTTAAAACCTTAACAGACGAATTACAATTTTAAGGTTAAGAACTTATTATGAGTATCCGAACGTTCAATCGTTCGTTTATTTTTTAGGTCTACTAGGTATAGAATTTCAAATCGAAATTCGAATCGATTTAATCTTATCTCTTGTTCTTTTCGTATCGAAATAAAAGTGACAGATCAAACTGAAGTTCAAATCTTTCGAATTCAGTGAGCAGACCCATCATTGCCCTTGACTTTTAAAAAAAATAATTAAAAAGCTACTGTATCTCACGCAGTGAGCAAAATCGGATTTTGCTCACTGTTTTTTAGTAGCAAAACCTGCCTGTTTGAGGTGCTGAGGTGAAAAGGAAATTAAGGAAACAATGTAAACAAAAAACAAAAAATAGAGAAGGATCAAAGACTGAGGATTAATTTAGTGACAAATGGTGAGGTCTTTAAAAATGGGAAGGGATTTCGCTTGCCTTAACGCAGAAGGAAGAGAATTCTAAAGACGAATGGCGGTCATAGTAATGCCTTGATCACACGTACCGAGTAAACGGGCGAGACAGTGCTCTCGGCCGAGTACCCGGTGCGTATAAACAAGGCAGCGCTTGTTCATACGCACCGAGTACTCGGCCGAGAGCACTGTCTCGCCCGTTTACTAGGTACGTGTGATCAAGGCATAAAGGAGTTATGATATGATAGAATTTGGGGGAAGAAGGAGGAACTGTAAGAAAATTAAGATTTTTGTAGCTCTTTTGTATCAGGTTTAAAATTTCGACTTGTGTAGGCATAACATCGGCCTAGAGAAATATTTCTCTATTATGGCTTAACTACGTGATGTACTATGATTTGCCATTGGATTTTTTCACTTTTAATGAAATGGTTACCTTAGTGATTGTTCGTGATGACTAAATTTCAACCGCTATAACTCAAAAAGTTGCTAGTCACCACTAGACATATGTTTTTTCCGTGGACCCTTCATATTCGAATGGTTGTAAACGGCGCCCTATGATTCCGTTACACTTTCGTCACAGAACTATATATAAAGAACCCTAATAGATAGACGGTAGAAATTCTTACATAACTAGCTTTTGCCCATGACTCCCGTTTCAATTCGTTTATCGCTCTCCCTATGCTATGCAATTTTCCGGGATAGAAAGTATCCTATATGTTAATCCAGATTCCATCCAAATCTGGCGTGAGCAAGACGAAGTATCGCTTCTGTATGTTCCTGTCACGAGTGTCATGTCCGGCTCGCAGGACCAATAATTTAATTTTAGCCTGTGTACGTGTTATTGTTGTTATAAAGAAATGTTATTCTTTCTTTCTTTCTTTCTTTCTTTCAATACGTAGTATTTAGGCTAGGTTTAGGTAATTTAGCCTGGTGAGGATCGGTGCCGACGGCTTTCTTCGAAACGTTTTGCAAGACGTGTTAGAAAGTCTCGTTAAGTAAGTACGTATATGTTGACAGTAAACGAATATTGTCAGTAAAGTTGCTATGTTATGTAAGTCTTCCGGCACAATTCGGCATTAAGTCTATCCTCGATTTGTGCTACTTAGTATACGACATAGATAGTACGACCAACAGTACGCGCGGTGTAAGAAAACTTTACCCCTTCCCCCTCCCCCCCAGCAGGGTGGCACCCACTGGCTCCCGGGCGTTTTCCACTCTGGTCCACCTAAGGAACAAGTGTGCCAAGTCTCATCCTTTAATGTCAAAAATATTGGTTCCCATACATTGAGTGGCTATAAGTATCCCACTAATTAGAGGTTATTTGATTTGATATTCGCCAGTAGGTACTCTGTTTTCTATTATGCTGACATTTGTTATCCTGATGTTTTAGAAGAGCATAAATAAACTTGAGCGAATTCAAAATCTGTGCATTCGGTTCATATTTGGTCCATGTAAGTACGATCATGTTTCTTATTTTCGATCACAGCTCAAGTGGCTCCTAAGTAATCCGCCGTCCCCGAAATTCACACATTCCTCACCTTCTTTCTCTACGGCATTCTTTTTAATCCTGTAACACCCTGCAACATCAAAGAGCGATTTAACTATGTGACCTCTGTTCGATGCTCCTAGAACTTTCTCCTTACTGTCCCTCTTTCCAATTCCAAATTCTTTGTGTACTCTTTTACTGCCCAGGCTATTCGGTTATGGAACTCCCTACCAATAGACCTACAGCGTGCTAAACCTTTATCTATCATTAAATCTATGCTTAAGCAACACTATCTTTTATCCTGTGCTTGAGAATTGTATTATAGTCCATTTATTTACAAATATATTGTGTATCACTTATCTATGTTTTATGATGTGTATTATTGGATGTTTTTAGTTGTTTTAATAAAATGTCTGTTTTTTATTATTATTTATTTTACATTGCACCACTTGCTGAAATAAATTCCTTGGTTTCTTTCTTTTGTTAAGGGATGCCTGGAAGAGATCGCTTCGAATCGATAAGGCCGCCCATTGCTTGCCTGATTAATTTTCTTCATGTACTTACTTGCTTTCTGTATTGTATTATTTGTGGTGTACAATAAAGAGTCTTGTTGTTATTGTTGTTGTTGTACTCTGGCGAGTTTGATGACAGGCTGTAAGAGAATAGGGATGACGACTGGGTTATAAATATGTCATTCTATTTAGTCCGCCAGTTAGATTATGGAAAAATATGGGACACGTATTTTTTGGTTTATCAAATTATTAAAAATCGACAAAGGCATAGATCATCAAACTTCCGGAGTGGGGGCTTGTGACGTCACTCCTAGGTAAAAATTGTACCATATAGTGACGTCACTCGAAACTTCTAAGCACTGTATCCTCGTCATTTTTTGTTTGTCAAACAAAAGAAAAAACACATGTTCAATATTTTTTAATAATCTAACTGACGGACTAAACAGTTTTTTCATCACTCAAGCTCTGAAAGTAGGTTGTATTCAACTTGAAATCCGGGATGTAAATTCGATTTACATCCTTAGGGATGTAAGGAAATTTAAAAATCGAATGGTGCTCCTTTGTATTCACGAACTGGAAAACAAGGAGAGGGCGCGCCTCCGGGGCCGCGTGCTGCAGGTGCCCGCAAGCGCGCGGCATCTCCTGCAGCACGCGGCCGCCTGCGCACCGAGCTCCAGGGCCCTGTACCACAAAAGTTACAAGTGCTACAATTCAACAAAATTGTCAAGTTTCTCATAGTAAAATGTTACAATTTTGTCGAATTGTAGCACTTGTAACTTTTGTGGTACAGGGGGCAGGTGTGGGCAGGCGGCCGCGGCGACGTGACGCCGGTGCGGGCGCAAGGGCGGCGCGACGCGCTCTCTTACTAATGGCGTATATATTTTTGATATAACGGTTTTTCTTTATTTCCTCGCATTTGTGATGAAAAGTAGAGTGATCAACTCGAGTGTAAATGATCACTTACAACCCTTGTTTATCAATCTACTACTTTTTTGTCGTCTAGCCTATTCCGACTATTCTGAGAGGCTTAACCTCCTGCCCACATCAAATCAGAATCACATCAAAGAGTAAGTTTGATGTCACATTACAATAAGTCCGATTTATATAGGTACCCATGGGCAATGGGCGGCAGGAGGTTTAAAATATGATAAAACATATTATTGTTTAGTGAAATTAAGTTATTTTTTGTATGTTTGTGCTGTTTTGGTTCTTGCTGTAAAGGTACAATACAATACAATTATCTTTATGACACCACAAAGAATACATTACTGAAAAACAAGTAATGTAAGTACAGCGAAGGTCATAGATATTAGTACGTTATCGTTACTAAGGCGTCAAAAATATCTATACAACTCTATGCTGCTAATCATAAGGTTGGTGTTTGCGTATATTTTACGCGATGGCTGTACAGATATTTTTGGCTTCGTCTGTACATGGAAAAAATATATAAGGTGAGCTATGGGCGGCCTTATCGCTTCGAAGCGATCTCTTCCAGGCAACCTTTTAAACAAAACGATAAATAAATTCACAAAAAAAAAATTACAAATAAATAAATTGCAATTTTATTTAGTTTTAGTTTAAGTTAGTTTTATTTTATTTTATTTATAGTTATAGTATTAATTTATTATTGTTATTTTTTCTTAATATTTGTATGTGTTTAAATTGCAATTTTTGAATACTTAAATAAATAAATCTACCACACCAATCGATCAATATCGATCGATGGCACCCTCCTATGCGTGCGAAACCGTGGATATCCATGGGCGTGAATGACGATGTATGTAGTAGTGCACGTAATTGATTGGAGCTTAAGGGGCTGTTTCACCACCCATTGATTAATTTTAACTGACGGATAAATGTGATACCGTCTCCGTCTATTCGAACAAAACAAACAGAGACGGCAACACATTTATCCGTCAAATAAATTTGATCAATGGATGGTGAAACAGGGGGTTAGTCTTTCAAATTTGGAACGTCTGTTTGTTTATACGAACTCGATACTAATACATACAGTTAAGGAAACTGAATCGCGTTCCAGGGTTAAATTCAGGAACGGCCCAACACGGTTTGCGAGCGGCAATTCAATCGTTTGCGAGAGGATAGGGATGGATTGAGCTTGGGATGAGCCTTATTTTCCTGTTAATTCGCTTCTTATTCGCTCTATAACAATTTTTTTATATCTACGTGTGACAGCCCTAGTTTTACCTAATCTTACCTAAGTATTTCATGTGTATTTTTTGAAATAAATCGTTTTGTTTTTACCGTCCAAATTCTTCGTTATTTCACAGGCAGCCGCCTGGGAGTTTGTCAGCTTAGGCATTCGTTTTTTTTTTATATCAAAGCGACTGGTTATGCTACACCACGTACTATCTAGGGAGCATTCCTCTAACCCGTGTCCAAGATATCCGAGATCTTGGCCTTCACCTTGATTAGAAACTGGACTTTCATCAACACATTGTCTCTAACTGCAAAGGCGCCAGCAAGGTGTTGGATTTCGTAATGCGGGCAGCAGCACAATTTAAGAATGAAGGGGTTGCAATTATCTTATTCAATGCCTTTGTTTTTTTTTTGTCGAAGCCTTTGCTCGAAGTAGAATGAAATACAACAGTATAATCTGGGATCCAATGGAAACAAACTATACGATAATGCTAGAGAGAGTAACAGCGTAGATTTGCCAGATATTTGTACAAAAGAAACAATATTTATTAGGGGGACAATCTTACACAAATCGACCTAGTCCCAAAATAAGCAAAGCTTGCATTATGGGTACTAGACGACGATAAACAATAATACTTAAATACATAGAAAACATCTATAACTCAGGAACAAATATTCGTGCTCATCACACAAATAAATGCCCTTACCGGGATTCGAACCCAGGACCTCTTGCTTCGTAGGCAGGGTCACTACCAACTAGGCTAAAGCGGTCGTTAAAACCGCCGAATCCCGCCGTCCGCCGCCCGCCGTCGAATGTATGGGTATAGACATCGGTAACTCGTGGTATTTAGGTAGCATTTGACGTTTCTGACAGACTAGTAAAGTAACTATGTTTCTCTGTACGACTCGAGCAAAGAAACCAATTACAAAAAATCTTTTCAACCATTTAATATTTGACTTTCGTGATAGACAATAAATATTTGTTCAAAATTTTTAGAAGCTCTCCTACGTCTCCTATTTGAGTGTGTTTGTTAAACAAAAGTTTTTGTTAAAAATTTCTTTTTTATTGCAAGCTTTTTTGTTGACTGTACTTGCATTGTCATCCAACCTACATAAGTATACCAAATTTCAAGCCAATCCGGCCACTGGAAGTGGGTCAAAATCGACTTCCAAAATTTGATCCGTACATAGATACGTTGCAAGTTAAATAAAAGCTTGTAAAAAGCATTCTTGCATAAAGTTGTTGGTGTTCTCTTTGATTTCAACTTCTTTATTTTGTAATAAGCTTTTGGATGTAGTCTCGGTAATAAATGTGACCTTTCAATTTTAAACAATTGTTTTATCTTATCTGAAAAGGCACTTGAAAAACGTGTCTCATCACTTAGTGCTACCTAATTGCCACGAGTTACCGATGTCTAGGTATTACCCGTTCCTGTATCCCTGTGCGTTCGTTCTGGGTGTGGTCGTATTGTGTACTTTGCGTTATGGTATAGACGTAAAATGCACATATTAGTACATTTTTGTCTGCTCTTGCGAAACAGAATTGAGAATCCGACTACTCTTGAACGAATTCGTTTTTTTGTCCCCGATCAATACGCGCGAGCGGGCGACCGCCGGCGACATCCGCTCTTCACTGCTCCGGAGGGGCTCAACACGAAGCGCGCCAGGAACTCTCCCACCGCCAGGGCAATAGCCCTGCTTAACCCTCTGTTGGACAAGCACCAGGATACTGACGTACTTGCTGGGAATTGGCACTCTGTGCTGGCTAGTATCCTAGTATTGTGAAGTTTTTATCCAATAATTATTTGTAAAATATTCAAATCCGTTTTCTATGTTCATTGTTATTTCAGGTAGGCATTGTATTCTTTATTAATTTGTGTTCCATGTCCATTTTGGCGTTCCTCAGGGTAGCATCTATTGGATTTTGTTATCACCTAGCGACCTAATGTTTGTTTATTCTGTCTGTCAAGCAATTGTGAAAAATACGTGTCTAATTGTATGTTACTTTATATTGTGTTTTAACTTTATTATAAAGCTTATTTGGATTATAAAGCTTGTTCATTACTCTTCTGAAACCACCACCTTCAATTGGTTATGGGCCCAGACCCAGAAGTTTAAAAGAAATGGAGCTTTCGAAAATTCAAATTGTGAAACTTGACAACCACAATTGGATATCATGGAAGTACCGGATGGTAGCCTTACTGAGAGGTATGGACGGACTCATGGATATTGTGGAGGGTAAAACACAAAGACCAGCTAGTCCCGTAGAAGGAAGCGGTGACGCTGCAGTAGAATTGTACAATAGAAGTTTACGTGATTTTGTAAAGTTAGAGAGTACAGCCCTACTCTTAATAACAAACAATGTGACAGATGAGACGCTTGGCAAAGTAATTAGATTGTCTACTCCGAAAGAAGTTTGGGATGAACTCCATAGATTGTATGAGGGACCTAATGAGCGCCGACTCTACGATATATGTTTGGATTTCTTCAAACTTAAGAGGGATCCGTCTGATGACATGTCGACTCATATATCTAAATTGAAAAATCTGTGGCACAGCTTGAAGGAAGAGTTATTGAAAGAAGAAAAGGTAGAGTTACCCGAAGTTCTCTTGATTTGTAAAATCCTTGACACGCTGTCGGAAGCATATTTCTCCTTTAAGTCGAGTTGGCTGTTAATGTCAAAGAAGGAAAGGACAGTAGAAAACATTACAGGCCAGTTGTGTGCACATGAAAAGGCGCTTAATGCTAAGATGGCTGATGCTGAATCAAGTGAGACAGTGCTTTATGTAAAAGCAAATAAAAAGATTGCTAAGGGATATGACCTAAGAGACCAAGGATCAAAGAAAAAATACAAATGTTTTATTTGCAAGGAGCCTGGTCATCTCAAAAAGGATTGCCCCAAAGTTGGGATAAAAGAGAAGGAAAACAGGTCTCATAGTTCGAACATGATTTTACTGACTGTAAATTCTACAGATTCTGGCAATGATCGTGATGATTGGTATGTGGATAACGGGGCCACTCACCATGTCACAATGCGAGGAGATCTGTTTCAAGATTTTGAACATTTTGGTGAAGCTCACACGGTAACTACGGCGGATGGGAACGTGATACAGGCTGTTGGTAAAGGCACAGTCCATCTGGAAGCCAGTTTTAAAGGACGGAGTGAGAACCTTTTTTTGAGAGATGTTTGGTATGTTCCCCAGATTAGCAAGAACCTTTTTTCTGTGCTTAGTTCACAGGACAAGAACCCTACGAGCGTATTTGAGTCGCGGGTAACAAAATGTTCCATGAAATCAAATGGTAGGATTGTTTTAACTGGAACAAGGCAAAGATATGGCGGTTTGTACAGGATCGATTGCAAAGTCATACGTCCTGATGTTTCAGTGAATTTAATTGAACATGGAGATATGCTGCAACTATACCATGAACGTATGGGGCATCAAGATAAGAAACATGTCAAACGATTGATAGAGAAGGAGCTAGGAGTAAAGACGTCAAGCAGTGGAGAACTATGCGAGGGTTGTATCTTTGGGAAAGCGCACAGGCAACCATTTGGTGTTCGCGAAAAAGCTACGAAACCTGGTGAGCGCATACACTCTGACGTCTGTGGTCCCTTCCCTTCAAGTATCTCGGGATATCGATACTTCGTTTTATTCAAGGATGAGCATACACGGTACAGATATGTGTATTTCCTGAAAAATAAGTCTGACGTCTATGAAAAGTTGCAGTTAATGTTGTTGGAAGCTAGAAATGCTGGACATGATGTTAAAGAGCTTTTAAGTGACAACGGAGGCGAATACGATAACAAGAGAGTACGAGATTTACTTGAGAAAACAGGAATAAAGCAAAGGCTCATTATGCCGTATACCCCAGAACAAAATGGGTGTAGCGAAAGGGAAAACCGGACCCTGGTCGAATCTGCTAGAGCAATGATGCACGCGCATAAAGAAATTCCTCAGAATTTGTGGGCAGAGATGGTAAACACTGCTGTGTATGTACTTAACAGGACAGGACCAACTCTAGTGGAACACAAGTCACCTTATGAACTTTGGCTAAACAAGAAGCCTCAGATAAAGCACTTGAGGATAATCGGCTCGCCTTGCTATGCGCATGTACCAAAGCAGAGGAGAAAGAAAATGCACAAGAAAGCTACACGTTGCATTTTGATTGGATACGACAATGATGACGGGTACAGACTTTGGAACCGAGAGCGAAATTCGCTGGTGAGGTCTAGAGATGTCATCTTTAATGAAAAAGCATTGGAATCTTCAATGAATGAGCGAGACGTTGAGACAGTCTACGATCATTGTAATGAAATTGAAGTAGTTCCTGTTACAAAGAGTTTGACGGATAATGTACAAAGTGTTTCTGATGTGCCCAATAGAGACAGTCCTGGTATTAGCATTGATGAAGGTCAAGTAAGTATTGGTGAAGAGTTCCACGATGCTCAGAACATTTTGCCTGAACAGTCATTTGAATCAGGGGAGAATGATATCGTAGACGAAGATGTGGTTGATGGTCTCGACGATGTCATAGATGAAGGTCAAGATTATGATGATCACGAAGATGTGTTCCCGGAACAGATGGTACTTCGTGACCGCTCTTCGTTACGCCCACCAGATCGATTCAAAGACTTTATCATGAATGCTATAATGGAAAATAACGAGCCAACGTCGCATAAGGACGCGATTAGAAGCCCGGAGAAAGATCTATGGGAAGAAGCCATGGACAGTGAGATAAACTCTTTACAGGAAAATGACACATGGAAGCTTGTAAGTCTGCCTAAGGGAAGAAAAGCAATACCATGTAAGTGGGTATTTCGAGTAAAGACGAACGCTGATGGCTCTGTAGACAAATACAAGGCAAGGCTAGTCATAAAAGGTTTTCATCAGAAAAAGGGGATCGACTATGAGCAAACGTTTAGCCCGGTTACCAGAATGGGGACTGTGCGCTCCTTGTTGAGTGTAGCAGCTAGCGAAGGAATGGCAATGCTACAGTTTGATGTCTCGACTGCCTTCTTGTATGGCTCTCTAGATGAGGAGATTTTTATGAAACAACCGGAAGGTTATGATGACGGCTCCGGTCGAGTGTGTCTTTTACGGAAGAGCCTTTACGGATTAAAGCAAGCACCTCGATGCTGGAATCGGTGCATTTTAGATTTCATTAAAGAGATTGGCTTCAAGTCAAGTGAAGCGGATCCTTGCCTTTTGATAAGGGAGAAAGGACTTGGAAAAGTTATAGTGGCTTTATATGTCGATGACGGTCTCGTCGCTGGCTCCAGTCAGCAGCTGATAGACGAGTTTATTAAGGAGCTTAATGGTCGGTTCAAGGTTACCATAAAACCTGCTTCCTATTTTCTTGGAATAGAGATAGAAAGCAGAGGAGACGGAATTAAAATATTTCAGAAGTCTTATGTACAGAAAATCTTGCGGAGATTCGGAATGGATTCTTGTAAACCAGTTTCTACGCCGATCGTGAAAGATAGTACACCAAGTGAGAAAATAGATATGAGTTATATGAAGAATAACTACAGGCAGATCGTTGGAGCCTTAGCTTACTTGATGGTATGCACTAGACCTGACATTGCATATGCTGTCAGTATAGTCTCTCGAAGTCTGGAGAAACCAGAAGAATCAGACTGTGTCCGACTGAAGCGCATAATGCGTTATTTGCAATATACGCCAGACCTAGGTATCGTGTACAAGAAGCATTACAAGGAAGGCATTTTGGAATGCTACAGCGATGCTGACCATGCGGGAGATATTAGCACTGGAAGGTCCACCAGCGGAGTGTTATGCATGTACGCGGGAGGAGCGATCTCATGGCTAAGCCAAAGACAGGCAAGTGTTGCAATTTCAACCACAGAAGCTGAAATTGTAGCCGCAAGTGAAGCAGCCAGAGAAACTGTATGGCTGTCACGGCTTTTGAGCAATATTGGCGTTATTAAGAAGATTCCCTGCTTAAGAGTGGATAATGAAGCTGCAATAAGACTAGCTGAAAATCCCGAATTCCATCGACGGACTAAGCATATTCGGGTACGGCACTTCTTTGTAAGGGAGTTGGTTACTAGCGGTGAGCTACATGTAAACAAGGTAGCCAGTGAAGAGCAGCTGGCTGACATATTTACAAAGCCACTCACAAGAGCCAGAATCCTCAAGATCTCAAAACTCATAGGTCTTTGCTGAGAGGAGATATTGGATTTTGTTATCACCTAGCGACCTAATGTTTGTTTATTCTGTCTGTCAAGCAATTGTGAAAAATACGTGTCTAATTGTATGTTACTTTATATTGTGTTTTAACTTTATTATAAAGCTTATTTGGATTATAAAGCTTGTTCATTACTCTTCTGAAACCACCACCTTCAATTGCATCCTGGGTCCAACCCTTTTTCTTATTTATGTGAATGAGTTGTCAATCTGCAATCCCGAATTGTGATATATTTACTTATGCAGATGATACGGCTCTTCTTGTTTATGATGACACTTGGGTAGGGGCTAAGCGTAATGCTGAATATGCTCTTGTTAAGGTTACAGGATGGCTTTCATCAAAATTACTGACCCTAAATGTCGATAAATCTGAGGTCATTCGTTTTTCTCTGCCAAATTCTGTCGCCCCACCTGGCGAATCAGAATTTGTCAAAGTACACAAATGCTCTGGCAACACTGCCGACTGTAATTGTGCCCCCTTATCCATCATCCCCAGCACTAAATACTTAGGTGTACATATTGACCAAAAGTTGGACTGGAGTGTGCATATAGAGACCCTCTGTGCTCGCATTAGACGGCTTCTTTACATTTTTAAGCAGCTTCGTCATTTGGCAAATCCTGATATACTGTTCTTGACTTACGGCGGCCTCTGTCACTCAATAATTTCATATTGTATTTCGGTTTGGGGTGGCTCCTTTAAAACAACGTTATTAAGAGCTGAACGTGCGCAGAGAGCTGTACTGAAAGTTATGTTCTTCAAAAGGCAGGATTACCCGACCGCTCAACTTTACTCGGAATCCGAACTACTCACAGTGAGGCAAACTTTCATTCTCCAAGCTATTTTGCGTCACCATTCTACATTGCCATTCAGATGAGTCTCTGCTTGTGCGTCGCCATGGCCACGCCGTCTCCAAAACCAGGACGTGCCGCACAGCTTTTGCTCGTAGGCAAACTTACAGTCTGTCTGAGTTCTAAGCTCTATAATAAAATTAACAAATTAATTCCTATCTATAAATTAAACAAATACGAAGTTAAAGTTAAAGTTAAGAAATGGTTGCT
Organism: Archips crataeganus; assembly: GCA_947859365.1. Taxonomy (NCBI): domain Eukaryota; kingdom Metazoa; phylum Arthropoda; class Insecta; order Lepidoptera; family Tortricidae; genus Archips; species Archips crataeganus. The sequence continues at coordinate 2,248,513 of OX402066.1, forward strand.
GGGTCTTACATATAGATGGAAACTAACGGTAGACTACGGTTATTTAACAAAATTTGTCGTTAGCTACCAATACTTAACCGGTTAACTATGGTTATTTAACCGCAGGTCGTATTGAAGCTTGGTGGTAAGTGGGTAGCTTTTTCTGTTTTTTTGTTAGTGTTTGATATTTATTTTAGATTGTTTAGGTACATAATCCATAAATCGTTATTTACATGACAAAAACTTTCACAAAAATCCCGCTCTCATATGAGTGAGTGAGATGGAGAATGCGCCGCGCGCGAAACGGCTGCGGTGGCGGTGGCGAGTCTATGGTATAGGTAAGTATAGATCAGGCAACGTCGCGCCGCACACCACACACCTCGCCACCCATGAGTGAGCGAGATGGAAGAGGCGCGGCCACGCAGTTTGCGAGTCGGACTCGGGCGGAACTAATTTGAGATGCATACCTACCTATGATATGGCACTGGTACCTACTATAAATACTTAATTTCATAAACGTCATTCAAACAAAGTCATAAACGCCACTATGCAATACTAACAATCACCGCAATCACCTAATAAATTTAATATTTTTTATCAATAAAATTAAATAATTACTTAGTTTATTTTAATTAAGTATAAACACAGTACAAAAATTTCCGTAATGTACCAAAGTAACCCGCTCAAAATGGTTATTAACCATTCTTCTTTGAACAATAATTATCGAGGTTCTACTAACGGTCATAATTTCTACCCTCGCGTTAAAAATCTTACTAATGTGGAATTTTTGGATAATGAGAATCAGTTATTGGAAAAAGGTTTAAAATATAATCTACCCACTAAATTTAGTCAAAAAATAGTGGAAGGTTTGGCGGTAGATTCTGAGGTTGCTATTACAAGTAACTGTGGTGATTTTGAAACAAAAGTGTTAGTGGCAAATACACTTAAAAATACCAATTCCGCAGAGTGTATTGTCAATATAACCGAATTAAATTCTTTGAGATCTATTCAGGAGAAAGTGTATGATAATGATTTAGTGGTGACAAAGGCAGACAAAGGAAATTGTATTGTTTTATTGGATAGGTATCAATATAATCGGAAAGTTTTAGATATCCCTTATAGAGGATCCCTTTGTTGTTTCGCCTTGTTTTGATGGTACTCCCCTTGATGCCAAATCGTCTATTGGGATCCTGGGTGTCGACATTTCGAGTGATGTTCAGTTTCGTGGTCATTTGGAAGGCAAAGCTAAGTTAGCTTCTAAAAAATTGGGGGTGCTTAATAGAGCGGGACGGTACTTCTCGCCAGCCCATCGCTTACAACTTTATAAGGCGCAGGTTAGGCCGCACATGGAGTACTGCTCTCATCTCTGGGCTGGGGCACCCAAGTACCAAATTCTTCCATTTGACCGCATCCAACGTAGAGCTGCTCGATTTGTCGGTAATCAGGCACTCTCTGGCCTACTCGATCCTTTGGCTTTGCGGAGGGATGTGGCGTCTCTCTGTATATTATACCGTATCTATCATGGGGAATGTTCTGACGAACTGTTCTAATTGCTGCCTGCGGCTAAATTCCACTACCGCACTTCGAGGAACCGTTTGTCTTTCCATCCTCACCATCTTGATGATTGGCATTCTAGTACCGTGCGTTTTAAGCGAAACTTCTTTCCTCGCACGACAAAGATCTGGAATCAGCTTTCTGCGGCAGCATTCCCGGAGCGTTACAACTTAGGGATCTTTAAAAAACGAGCCTACCAATTCCTAAAAGGGTCGGCAACGCACCTGTGATGCCCCCCGTGTTGCGGGTGTCCATGGGCGACGGTGATCGCTTTCCATCAGGTGACCCGTCTGCTCGTTTGCCACCTCTTATATAAAAAAAAAAAAAAAAATATCGTTCAAGGGGACGGTTTTACAGTTTTACGTAAGGACCCTACAATTACATTTCACAAAGATCTAAAGAGACTAATAAAGGGTTCTTTGTTTGCCGAACCCGAACAACAAAAGAATTTTGTAATTCCCATGAATCCGCAGGCGCCAATTCTATATGGATTACCTAAAATTCATAAAGATGATGTGCCTGTTCGTCCAGTTGTCTCATACGTGAGTGCTCCAGCATATAAATTGGCGAAGAAATTAAATAGTATTATTCGTGTGAAGGCTTCCTTTAAACCTTCTTATAGTTTAAAAAATGGTTTAGATTTGGTTAGTAAAATTAAGGACATCGGCATACCGCCGAATGCAACGTTGCTTTCTTTGGATGTAGACAGTTTATTTACTAACGTACCATATAGTGAGACACTAGAAATTCTAAAAGACCACTTAGAAAGGAAGCGGTTGCATCCGGGTGAAGTTTGTGAATTAATAGATTTGGTAACTTTATGCATGAAACAAAATTATTTCCGGTTCAATGGTCTTTATTACTTACAGAGTGATGGTTTAGCTATGGGTTCACCTCTGAGTCCTTTAATGGCAGATATATTTATGGATCATTTTGAGAATCAGTATATTGTGGGTAATAGTAATATTGTGTACTATTTTAGGTATGTTGATGATTTGATCCTATGCTGGAGAGGGAGTATGAGACAGCTTGACGTGTTTATTAATGGTTTGAATAACAAGCACGTAAAGATAAGGTTCAAAAAAGAATTGGAGGAAAATTGTTCGTTGAACTTTTTGGATTTAACGATTTCAAAATTAAATGGTAAACATCAATTTAAAATATACCGTAAGCCCACGTACACAGATGCTGTTATACCAGCATCTTCTAATCATCCGTGGCAGCATAAACTGGCTGCTTTCCATTGTTATGTTAATAGATTGTTGACTGTGCCTCTTTCTAAGGAACATTTTGATTTAGAGTTGAGTACTATTTATCAGATAGCGATCTCAAATGGTTATACAAAATCAATGGTAGATAGTTTAGTTCAAAAGAAGCAGGCACGGTTAGTAAATAGCATGCTTTACGCTGCGTTACCTTCTCAGTCTACTAACAAATATAGATCTAGCATCTCTTACGTCGGGGGTTTGTCTGATAAGATTTATGGCATTTTAAAATCAAACAATATTAATGTTGCCTTTAAGACTAACAACTCTTTGTACTCTAGGCTATGTAACCACAAAGAACAGGTAGATAAGGGAACTAGATCGGGGGTATACAAGCTTACTTGTAATGACTGCAATGGGATATACGTAGGACAGACAGGCCGAAGTTTTAATACTAGATTTAAAGAGCATGTTTCGGCATATAGGAATGAGCATCCAGATAGATCGAATTTTGCAAAACATTTGTTGGAATCAAATCATTCATTGTTACATCATTGTCACTATGGGGTCTATTATTAATGAACAGGTAAATTTAGTATCTTCTCCTTTACTGCGGCTTGGGTCGAATTTGAACAGTTAGTATTAATTAAATATGCCTTATAAATAAATAAACAAAAAAATTCAAGGTAGTTTTATAATATGTCAATAAAAGTTAATTTTTGTGGGGTAGTTTGAGAATAAGAAAAATAAAGTGGGTACTTGAGAAGTTACAGTGACAAGTTAAAACATTTGTTTTGGTTTGTTAGTTTAACAGTTGGTAGCATAGCATACGGTTGTGGTAACTCTGAAGATGAGCTCTGGTTGAGTTCGAAACGCGTCAGTGTAGCTTGGTGGTGGTGATGGTTGGGTTTATGTGATTTGTGTGTGTTCGTACAGTGTGGAGGTGGAGGAACTGCATGAACGCACATTTCTTGCATAAACGTAACTATTGTAAGGTCGCGGGTGAGCAAAGTAATTGTTTTAGTTCATGGTTATTAACCGTTTTTAACCAAAAAATCCGTTAAAAACCCGACGGTTAAAAACGTTAAAAACCGGCTTCCCATCTATAGTCTTACATATCATGATAGGTATAGTCGACCAAGAAACTCCTTTGCCACCCTAAAGTTCAATGTCAGTTGTATGACTTAAGACATCAAAGGCTATTTCCACTAACAAGTCAATGTGACAATCAGCCTTATTGTTTTTATTCTGATCACAAAAAATGGTAAACCACTTACTTGGTCGACTATACCTACAGAAAAAAAATCTCCTCCTTACAGTGTCTTAGCGTTACTATGAGTTACCACGCGTTTATATTTATGCCAAACATTTTTCGTCTAAAGTTACACGGTTGAGTCTCTGATCATCTATAGTTTTTGTTTTCATCTTATTTTTATTTTTTAATTTGTATATTCAATTTTTGTTCCTATTGTTTTATTGTGTATAACTTCAGTTATCATTGCTATTGAGCATCTGCACTGTAAATATTGTACGTCGATCGCCGAAGCCGGAGATACTTAAAATTAGTCCCCCAAGACACAGGTCTTTACCTAGTTGGGGGGTCAGAATGTATGACAACTCTTGTGACTTCTCTGTACAAACCTACTTTATGTATTGAGCACTGTAACTAATTTGATGTTGATTGTACTTTAAATCATTTTTTTTATCTATGTGACGTATGTAAAGTAACGTACTTAATAGGCGTTTTGGTTTTTTTTGAATAAATAAATAAATAAATTCGTTGAAAGGCGTTAAATGTGACAGCTGTCACTGGTTAATTGCTTTTGGGGGACATCGGGAGGACGCTAGATAGCAGGTGTCAGTTGTCCGAGTCTACTCTTTTTAGGGTTCCATATCTCAAAACGAAAAAACGGAACCCTTATAAAATCACTTTGTTGTCCATCCCCGACCGTCCGTCTGTCTGTCTGTATCAAATCAAAATTCCTTCGATAGTCTTTTTAGCAATAATTTTTAATGTCAAGTGTCAAGTTCCAACATTTAAAAAAAAAACATAATAATAGGTAAAGGTTTCATCAAAAAGGTTCTTCAACAATCTCCTCCTCGCTGCGGGAGCAGCTTTAGTGGTGGCAGCAGCTGGCAGTCGCAGTAGCAGCAGCAGGCTGGTCGGCGGCGGCGCGCAGCAGCGTGACGACTCTCGTCACGGGCCGGCGCAGCGTGCCGCCCCGCGTGGCGACGTCCACGATACGTGCGTGGTTGCAGTAACTCGGCCTCGCGGCAAAACGTTACGAGGCGCGTTAGGGTCTGCAATCAGAACAAGATCATGAAGACTTGGTAAATATTCACGAATCCAGCGTGACCAAAAATGATCTGTCAGTCGCTGAGCGATGCGCCACTGTTTTCGTAGACAGAGATCTTGGTCCGAAAAATCTCCAGGTCTCAGTGGGTTAGATACTCCCAGTTGAAAATGATTTGGCGTTAAAGCCTCCTCCTCGTTGGGGTCTAGCGATACATGTTTCAGAGGTCGACTATTCACTATGTTTTCAGCCTCAGCGATTAAGGTAGCGAGGACCTCTTCCTTTGGTGCTGTAGCATGCAAGCGGCTGTCAGGCTGTAATCTTTCATTACTCTGCAGAGCTGTCAAATCGTCATTAAAGCTGTCTTCTTGTACTCGTTTCAAAATTAATGACTCTGCTCACTTTTCATGATCTGACGTTAACTGTATTAGCTGACGTCTGCACCTTTCAGTCAATGGACCCGTAACTTCCTTCGCATAGCCTTTCTCTAGCATGTTGGCAACCTGCTTTTCAAAGTCTGCGGCAAAACTAGTATCGTTGTCCATGCTCTTCTCAATAATCTTGAGTCGGCACTCTGCGCTTCGTCTGTTGTCAGGAAGTTTCACGTCATCGGATCTCCACAAATGTCCAGCCTCCCATTTGCTCTCGAGTTTCTTGCTCTTCGTATCCAAAATGTCTAGTGCTCGCCGTTCTTCAGATGAACTCCTGTGGCTGTCGTCGTACTTGATCCCAATACTGTCGAATTTAAAATAGGGTTTTACTAAATCGTTTAGTTTGTCATCGTGGTGATCATGCAAATGACAGCCATAGTCAGTACTGTTGGGTTTCCCGGCGGCAAATCCATGTAGAACCCAACCTAATCGGGTTAGTGAGGCGACTGGCTCATTCTTTCGACCTTCTTTCACCTGCCTGCTCACGATCAAAAACCAATAGTCTTGGCCGATAATCATGGTAGGTTTACCTTTAAATGTTTGCAGGGGAATATCTCTTAGATGTGGCAGCGATGCCAAGTCGGTACAGTCCAAGCTTTGCGTAGGAAGTGTCAAATTGTCAACTGTGCGGACGTTATCTAATTTGTGCGTGCCCTCTGACGTGCGAAGTGTCAACGACACGCGGTGACTTGGCGTGCGCAAACAGTCCCCTACAGCACCATAGAGATTGAGGTCTGCCAGCGGACCCTCTGCACCGTTATAGGTATATAACGATGGGAGGATTAAATCGATACTTATTTTTGCACTTGACCCTACCTAAATATTTATACGGAACCCTCGGTGAGCGAGTCCGACTCGTACTTGACCGGTTTTTTATGTCAAAAACAATCTTTTTGACATAAAAATCAAACGTACTAATTGAAAAATACTTATTATATTAGGCTCATTTCGAGGAGCTCGACCTATTGCAATACATATATCAGCAAGATTGTTTTTAGTTTTATCATGTACTCGTACACTACACTGCGTTCGTGAGTTCATTCGTTTCGTCAATTCGATTTTGCAAAAAGGCAGATGGCTCTGGGCGGCTACTCCGAAAATCGTAGATCATATCGTGCCAGTTCGCTCATTCTCGTATTAAATACAATTAGTATGAGCGGGATGGTCCGATACGAAGTTCGAATTTTGAACTTCGTAGTACAGGGCCTAGGTTTTACTACGAAATTCTATTTTCGAAATTCGTATCAACGGTGTCGTCGCTTCGGAGCAAAATGCACAAAACGCAAAAATAACATTACACGCATAATGTTACTAATAGCAAAATCTATAATACGCAAAATGTACACAACGCACACTGTGAAATACGCGGAACGTACAAAAAGCAAAAAGTACATAAGTACCTACGCAAAATGTACAAATCGGATTTTTTTTTATCTAAGTAAGTATTAAATAAAAATGAATCACCAAAATGTTTGTAAGCGCATAACTTCCGATTGACTGCACCAAATTGGATATATTTTCTTTTCTTCCTTAATGGCGGCCACTAGGCTTGTGCCAATATCAGTTAATTGCTCTGAGAGCGACTCACGTTGTACGGTAATTATTGTAGTTTTTGCAACTTGATAGTAAAATTCCAAAAACCACGTGGAGACAAGTTGCGCATTAAAAAATGTCAGACACGAGAGCAATATAGAATTTTGAGATCACTGTAACAGTTAAGGTTAATCGCCGCATAAAACACTATCAGAATTATACCACAACTAGCCAAAGAAACAGAAATACCAAAATTATATACTGTCTACATCCGCCATGTTCGAATGCCACAAATCGAATCCCCAAATTGGATAAGTAATTCTTTTTTTGTTGCGTTTGTTATTGTCAGGAGAAGGTTCTTATGAAAGAAAAAATAGAACGGGGGTGAAGCCGCGGGCACCAGCTAGTAAAGTAATAAATTTTACAATTTGTACATTTCGCGAATGTAAGTACTTTTTGCTTTTTGTATAGTCGACCATGTAAGTGCTTTACCATTTTTTGTGACAGTTCCTCCATCAGAATAAAACCAATAAGGCCGATTGTCACATTGACTTGTAAGTGAAAATAGCCTTTGACGTCTTAAGTCATACAACTGACATTGAACCTTAGGGTGGTAAGGTAAAGGAGTTTCTTGGTCGATATAAGTTCCGCCGCGTGCTTCACAATGTGCGTTGTGTAGGTAGGTACATTTTGCGTGTAGTGTACTTACATTTTGCGTTTTGTGCATTTTGCTCCGAAGCGATTCTGTTTACGCCAATAGTATTAAACGGAAGAGAATTATACTGTTTGACGCATTGCTGGCGACAGAGGAACGTAAGTAATTAAACTTTTGCATATATCTCGGCACTAGATATTAAATCATTAAGCTATACAGGTCCCAAAATTCAGAGATAACCCGGTACTGAGCAAGATGTCAAGTTATGTATACCAAACCGGGAGCGCGGGGCGCCGACGGAGCGCGCCCAGCGCGCTCTATAACACTGAATCAAACATAGTCCGGGAGCCGACTGCAAGAAACCCTACCTTATAAAAAAATAGAAAATACCTACTCTGTAGGGGTAGCTGACCTTTAGTAGCTTCAACTGCTCTTGGTCGGCACTTTTTTTACTGTCCTCAAAAGGTCTCTATCCTATCAATACAAGTTTCATTCTATTTTTCTATGAGGTTTTTTTTTGCACCACTTTTTTTTAATTTGCGCAAAATTTGCCAAGTTAAGCCGCGGCCGACCAAGAGCAGTTGAAGCTACTAAAGGTCAGCTACCCCTACAGAGTAGATATTTTCTATTTTTTTATAAGGTAGGGTTTCTTGCAGTCGGCTCCCGGACTAACAGGAGAGGCCCGGGCAAAACGAATATGTTAAGGAAAAGTGATAAAATAAAATACAGGTACGTAATCAATATGTAACTCCTTTTACTTCTAATTTGTACTTTGTTTCATAAACAATCTCTTCTATTACAAACTAAAAAACAAAAAATGTATCTTATCCTTTTTGCCCGCAGGGGTCGGGCAAAACGGATATGCCACTAGGGATAATTATCCGTCTTGCCCATAATACCAATATTAGATCGATGAACAAAATTCAAATTTCATTTGTAGGTTATGAAAAAACTAATGTCACAAATTATACTTAAATAAATATGCCATTGAATAAATAAAACTAATAATTATACACTACACACATAGTAAAAAAGTTGATGCACAAACTTTTACGAAAATCGTAACGGAACAGCACCAATTCTTTTTCCCCTTTACAACAAACGGGCGCGTGCATTGTTTTGGTCGAACTATCGTGGCGTCGCTGACAGCATGCTGAGTCACGGTGGCGAGTGTCAAAGCGCCATCTATTGGCAATATTTAGAAAAATCGATTATTCTTCTTACCCGCATTATGCGTCTTGCCCGGGCCTCCCCTATACGGTGACACACCGGCAGCGCGGCACACCGTATTTGATTCAGTGTTGTTGACCGCGCTGGGCAGCCTCCGTCGGCGCCCCGCGCTCCCGGTTTGTTGTGGCCTTTATTGTCTAACGCGCTGACGGGTGCTTCCGCAATCACTATTTCTTTCTGTCAAATGGTATAAACTGATGACAGAAAGAGATGGTGAAAGCGAAGGCCAGCGTCAGAAGCGTTAGACAATACGGCCTCTGGTCTGTTAAGTTAAAAACATCCATGTCACTTAGTTAAGTTATAATAGAGACACATGAGAGAGTGTATGCAACGTCTAATGAATGTATGTCAGGATATCTAGCATGTTGAAACAAATAGTCTCTGCCTTTGTGTGCATCTAGACTACCTATACTACTTAATATTATAAAGCTGAAGAGTTTCTTTGTTTTGCGGAACGCGCTAATCTCAGGAACAATTTGAAAAAAACTTTTTTAGTTATGATAGGGAGCCAAACGAGCTAGCGGGTCATCTGATGGAAAATGATCACCACCGCCCATAAATATCAACAACTCAAAGAGAGCCACTGATCTGTTGCCGGCTTTTGCGTTGAATAGTCCATTTTATCGAGGAATTATATTATTACTAGCTGAGCTGTTGCCCGCGACCCCGTCGGGTCCGCGATGAATAGGGCATGAAAAAATAGTCTATTCCCTATTCTCAGACCTAACAAAATTACCTATTCTCAGACCTAACAAATATAGACAACAAAGTTTCAAAAAAATCGGTAGAGCCGTTTCAACGTTGTTTTGCCATATATCACCTAGGGGATAAAAAACAGCCTACGACCTATTCTCAGGCCTACTGAGTGTAGAGAAAAAAGTTTCATAAAAATCAGTAAAGCCGTTTCGGAGGAGTTCGGTAACAAACACCGTGACACGAGATTTTTATATATTATATTAGAAGAAGATTATTATAAATTATAACATCTCGTGACCAATAAGAGCGGAGCATCAATGATAAAACGCGGACGAAGTCAACTTAATAAATAGAGTAACTTTAGACGTGATTTAAAATATCGGTCCCTGCAACGAGGGTATATAATGCCGCTAATAATATATGTAGTAATTGATATGTGTGTATATAAAACATGGCGCCCATTGTTCGCTAGGTCAAAAAGCCAACTTTTATTTAGGTGAGGATGAGATCATTCATTGACTACGATTTTGTTTACGATGGTTAAATTAGGTAGTTCGATGTTACTTAATAATCTGAAACTTTGTTATTGTTAGGGTTCCTACAGGACCCTATTAATAAGACTCCGCTGCCTGTCCGTCTGTCCGTCCGTCTCTCACAGGACTCTATCTCTTGTACCGTAATAGCTCGACATTTGAAATTTTCACCGATTACGTATAATACCTATTACTGTTATAATAAATAAAAAATATTCAGGACTCGATATTTTTAAATTATTATGACATTAATTCTATATCTATCTATCTTGTTTTTTACTGAGCTATTTTTTTAAAGATCTACGCCACCTAACTTAATTTGTAATTTTTTCTTATCGATCTACTGCAACTTCCTTCCTGAAAGTCTTCAACGCCCACGTCGAGAACCCATGTTTTAATCACAATACATGCATATTTCCGTGAAATTAAAAGGTAAATGCTTTGGCAGGAGAGAGTGGCGTCACAGAAGAATATCAAAAAGCTTACCAGCGCTCCCTCGAGGATCCTGAGGGGTTCTGGGGCGAGGTGGGTCGCGAGCTCGAGTGGACGCGGCCTTGGGACCAGGTGTTGGACAATAGCAACCCCCCGTTTACTAAATGGTAAGTTACACAATTTGTTTAATGTGTATGTTTGTGTGTTTGGTTTTTTTGTTTTGTAATTTTCCTTATTTATAGGGTTCCGCACATCGAAAGGAAAAAGCGGAACCCTAGGATCACTTTGTTGTCCGTCCGTCCGTCTGTCAAGAGCCTTTTTCTCAGGAACGCGTAAAGGTATCAAGCTGAAATTTATAGCAAATACTCAGGTCTACTGTCCCTTGGAGCTGTGAAAAAATCAAACTTCTAAGCCAACGCACAAAAAATACAGCCATTTATGCCGCAAATTTTCGACACTCGCAAGGGAATCAAAACCTACAGGGTACTTCCCGTGAACTGAGAATCTTGAAATTTGGTACGAAGCAAGGTATTATAGCACAGATAAAGGAAAAATTGCGAAAAGCATACATTTTTTGGCTGTCTGTCTATATCAGTAACCAATCTACAATGATCCCACACTGCGCACATTTTGCTTAGGAGCAGGGATCTGCTAAGACTGGATGTTCATAGATACATATAAATTTGTACGGAACCCTCGGTGCGCGAGTCCGACCCGCACGTAGCCGCTATTTTTACTTTTTAAATAAATTTTATTGTCAATTTGTTCATTCACGACAGCAAATTATAGAAGTACGTCTTTAATGGGGTTTAGCTCGACTGTCAGTGTAGAGATCATTGTACTTACTTACCATCTTTTTTTTAACCTATGTTTGACAAATAAATTATTTGTATTTGTGTGTTTCTGACTAATTCGTAGCCCTTCCTCTCGGCGAACACGCTCTCTCTCTACGTTACCAAAAGTTTATAAAGTTTTTAAAGTAATTTCAACTCACTCACAGGTGGGTGGGCGGCGAGATGTCAGTGTGCCACAACGCCGTGGACCGGCACGTGGCCAAAGGCGAGGGTGCCACAGTAGCACTGGTGCACGACTCGCCGCTCACGGATACCGTGCGTCGCATCACTTACAGCGAGCTGCGAGACCAGGTCAATATATTATAGTGTGTTGATCACAGACGTCAGTGTGACATAATACCGTGGGTCGCTACGTGGCTAAAGGCGAATATTCGGTAACTCTAGTATGAGTGGGGATCGCATAAGAAATGATGAAATCCGTGAAAGAACTAAAGTCACTGACATAGCTCGAAGAATCGCCCGACTCAAGTGGCAGTGGGCAGGGCACATCGCTAGAACTGATGGCCGATGGGGCCAAAAGGTTCTCGAGTGGCGTGCTCGGACCGGAAGACGCAGTGTAGGTAGGGCTCTCACTAGATGGAGCGACCTGAGGCCTGTTGCATAACAAAGTACAACTATATTACAAGCGGAACTCTCGCTTCAATTATATTAACTAGAAAGGGAGTTCCGCTTGTAATACAAGTTGTACTTTGTTATGCAACAGGCCCCTGGTTGATGTTGCGAGAACGAATGCGAATGGCACAGGTCTGGTCTGTTTGGCGAAGCCGAGGAGGAGGCATATGTTCAGCAGTAGACGACTTTGGACTGAAATAATGATGATGACTATAGCTAAACCGTTTAACCGACTCCTCGCTCGTGCGGTACAGGGGCTGAGGGTATTGCGACAAAGGGGCTGAGAGAGGTGCGGGCGGGGACTCAGTTACACGGTTTAGCTATAGTATGAAGTTGGTATCTGCACAGGTGTCCCGCCTCGCCGGCAAGCTGTCTGAGCTGGGCGTGTCCCGGGGCTCTCGAGTGCTGATCTATATGCCCCTTATCCCTGAGGCGGTAGTCGCCATGCTGGCTACCAACAGGATCGGTGGCATACACTCTGTGGTTTTTGGAGGTAGGTGCAGCACTAAAAAAGGAGTGGAAGCCTATACCCTGTCTATTTAACAGAGTTAGCAAAGCGTTCTCTCTGTTGCACTTTTGTATGCAAATGAAAGGGACAAGAAACTGTCAGTGGGCGTCAACAATCGCACGTCGATGGCGGGCTCGGCTTACATGCCGTTTGTTGGAATATTCGTAATATTTCTCGTGATTTTTGTTTGTAGTTAGAGGCACCTCAAATATTACATGTCATGTTTATTCATCTATTAATCATAATTATGTAATTTAAAGTAGTAGATAATAATATCTAAATATGTGCCCTGCAGTGGGACGTATGTGCCGGTGCATCGTCCTTATCGCTGACCAATTACGTGCATTCTCTGTTTTCTAGTACTAACTCTGTTAAATAGACAGAGTATAGTGGTTTGATCTATGGTCTCTCAAACAGAGGGTTTGGTGGAAGGTGAGGTGGGCTCGCACCTCTGAATTTGTCGGCATAGTTGAGGGAGTTCTATGTTCAGCATTGGACGAATTTCAGTTGAAATGATGATGCATTTGAAATTTACCATGAGCTTTGTGGTGAAGGAAAACATCGTGGGCAGACCTTTATAATGTCACGAAGGAAACCTCTTCAAACGAGTTTAACTAGACATGTTTCGGGCTAATCCGTAGCCGTTCTCCCCGGAGCCACACGTCACGGCGGCTGCCAATCGTGCACAATGTGCAATGTGCGTGCGTGTTCGATTGTGTTTGAAATTTCTTTTGAATACATTCAATATTCCACCGTAACGTTACAATACAATACAATGACTCTTTATTGTACACCACAAATAATACAATACAGAAAAACAAGTACATGAAAAAAAAGAAATAAGGTAAGCAATGGGCGGCCTTATCGCTTCGAAGTGATCTCTTCCAGGCAACCTTTAAAAAAGAAAGAAAGAAAGCAAGGAATGCATTTCAGCAGGTGGTAGTGGTTATATTATATTATAACGGAATGAAAACCATAACGTTATAATAATAAGTATTGTTTTGAGATATTGTTATTGTATTGTATTTCCAGGTTTCGCGGCAAGAGAATTAAGAACTCGTATTGAACATGCTGAGCCGACAGTGATTATTGCTGCGAGCTGCGGTGTTGAACCAAATAAAATTGTCAGGTGAGTACAAAGTATTTGAGAATACGCCGAGTAATGCGACGCATAATACGTAATTCAACTTACTTCCGTGTCCAAGGAGTCAAATACGATTCATACCACAATTTTAGGACAAGGTTTTAGGATAAGTCGAGGTACTTTGACCCGATGAAAGGGTAATTTTGACTGTTATGAAAAACACATAGAGAAGTGTCTATAAAAATGATAAAAAGTGGTCGCTTAGCTAAAACCAACCATTTGGCAATGTGCCATATTTTCAGGCTCCCATAATTTGTTAAAGCCGAAGTGCATTTGTGCAGAAATTTTACGCATATTTTCTGAATTCCGAATAGTTACACAACTCTAACCTAACCTAAACCCATTATTATGCATAATGAAATTCTGCTATGTCAATATTAGGTATGCTAACATACTATTCGGGCAAACAACCATTTGGCCAATATAGATTTATGCCCATTTAAATTTCGGCAACTCTAAAATTCGGCGAAAATAAATTATGCGAAACTTGTTATGCCTAATACGTTTAGGACATTAAAAATTATGCCAAAAATATATAGCACCCATATTTTCCAATGTAACAATAAAATCTAGACTGGGCTACCTAATACCAATGGCCAAAGTCACCTTAGGGACCAAAGTACAGATAAACTACGATAACATGGCCCGTCCCTCCACATTACTATTTCAATGTGTTTAGTCACATATTTACGAAATAATTTTTATTTAGTAAAGTACTCGGTAGGTCTGAGAATAGGTCGTAGGCTATTTTTTATACCCGTAAGTACATGGCAAAACAACGTTTGCCGGGTCAGCTTGTAAATTTATAAATGTTTACAATGTAACGACGATGGACGATGTCACCTCTGCATATTTAAGCGAATACAAATGATTGCGAAGTATTACTGTAAAGTTGAAAATTCACTGTCCATTATTATACTATTTACTCGTATTAACATTTTCTAACAAAAAAAGTTAAATCGAATAAAAATACAAGACATTTTAATTACGTTACAATGAGTTTCAGATCTTTTACAGTTAGTCTTATGGGTCATACATGTTTTTTTCACATGGTAAAGGGTCTATAGCCAAAATCTTTTAGTGATGTCTACATCAGCGTGTGGGACGCCTGACCAACTTACGGCCCATTTAAATAAAATCTTAAGTTTGCTGACTCGGAGTCGCTAATTTTATGTCCACAGGAGGGTTTACTAATGTTTCGGCGAAAAACTTTACGCAAAACTGTAAACTTTTCAGGATTGCTAAAAAACAAACCTAACCTAACTTAACCTACAGGATAGTTCTGAAATATATCCTGAATAGTTTACAGTTTCAGAAAAAAATAACATTTGGGAAATGAAACATTTGCCAAATGAATCAGTTTGCGAAAAATAATTCGCCGGAAAGGCAGTGGAGTACCTACATGCCACAGGTTACACATCTATTGTTTCTTACGGTGTGTATGACCATTACTTGACTTTATCACGACGTAGACGACCAGATGGCCTAGTGGTTAGAGAACCTGACTATGAAGCTTGAGGTCCCGGGTTCGATTCCCGTGTCGGGGCAGATATTTGTATGAAAAATACGAATGTTTGTTCTCGGGTCTTGGGTGTTTAATATGTATTTAAGTGTGTATCTATCTATATAAGTATGTTTATCCGTTGCCTAGTACCCATAACACAAGCTTTCCTAGCTTACTTTGGGACTGGGTCAATTGGTGTGAATTGTCCCGTGATATTTATTTGTTTATTTTATTTATTTATCAGTCAATTTCATTGCATTGTACGGTCAAGTGCTAAAATATACACAGTGTGGAAATAAAAGTCGGGCCCTGGAGGGAAACTCCCTTAAATCCTTAAGTTGGCTCATTTTACTTAAAGGAAACATTCCTGTATTTTAAAAAAGAAACAAAACTGTATTCAAAGATTTTCTAGAACTCGCTTGCCTCGCCCGGGACTCGAACCAACTAAAATTAAAAAAAAAAACAAACACTCGATACTAATCGATAGGATTATTATCCAGGACAAAATATCTTTAACAAACATTTGGTCTTAAAATAAAGATGATCGTAAAATCTA
Source organism: Archips crataeganus (assembly GCA_947859365.1). Lineage (NCBI taxonomy): Eukaryota > Metazoa > Arthropoda > Insecta > Lepidoptera > Tortricidae > Archips > Archips crataeganus. The sequence continues at coordinate 2,264,233 of OX402066.1, forward strand.
ACATTAACTTTATGAGTTAGTTAAAGAATTTAAGGTAGTTGCCCTCCAGGGCCCGACTTATTTTTCCACCCTGTATACGTCAACAAGGTGTCAAAAATATCTATACAACTCTATGTCACTAACCATAAGGTTGATGTTTACATATTTTTACGCGATGACTGTATACAAGTTTATGCTTTCGACTGTATGTATAAGTCTAACGCGTAAGTGTTGGTAAACCAGAAAGGTTTCAATACTGAAGGCCACAACAAACCGGGAGCGCGGGGCGCTGACGGAGCGTGCCCAGCGCGCTCTATAACACTGAATCAAATATACGGTGACACACCGGCAGCGCGGCACACTGTATTTGATTCAGTGTTATTGACCGCGCTGGGCACGCTCCGTCGGCGCCCCGCGCTCCCGCTTTGTGTTGGCCTTTACCATTGCCTTACAAAACTCAAAGAACTATCTTTTCAGTTCACTGCATTCTGAAAATAGTCGTCTTTTATTTAAAACTAATATTTTTTTTAGATACAAAGACATCTTGGACGAAGCTCTTTGTCAAAGCACGCATCAGCCCTTAAAGTGTATTATATACCAACGGAGGAGGGTTCTGGAATGTTCGCTGGAAAAAGGTCGAGACTTGTGCTGGGAAGAAGCAATGGCAGCAGATCCCGTTCCCTGTGTACCCGTCGAGGCTAATGAACCCCTGTATATACTCTACACATCGGGTAAATAATTATTTTAATTCGTCACTTAACTACAAGTCACATGTACGAAGGTTAAAATAGTAGTAAGTTTAAACAGACTTTATAATTTGTTTTGTTTTATTTGCGGATTAAATGTTTTTCAAAATGTAGCTCTTGAGGTACAGTTCATGTGTACATGAGGACGGATAACTGCTCTAAGTACTTACTAATATTGTAATATTGTAACTGTCAAAGTTAGGAAATTTTGATGAAATTTGGCAAACAAACAAACAAAGTAAATTAAAAACGAAAGCTTCATAGATGAAGTCGCTGGCGACATCATCATCATCATTTCAGCCGAAAGACGTCCACTGCTGTACATAGGCCTCCTTCACCAGGTCGTCGCTCCATCTTGTTGGAGGCCTACCTACACTGCGTCTTCCGGTCCGCGGACGCCACTCGAGAACCTTTCGGCCCCTGGCGACAACTAGACTTTAATACAGTACCTAACCTTTTTGGAATTGTTAAAAATTTATTCAGTCTGAATACTAGATTAACATTTGTGAATAATTCATCCATCATGTTTGTATGTTAGTAACAATGAGTTTTCAAACTTGATTTATGTGAATATCTATTACTTTCAACCGACTTAACATATGTGTTATAGTCTAAGTATGTGTGACAATGAAAAAGCAAATGTTGTAGATAAAAACCGGCCAAGTGCGAGTCGGACTCGCGCACCGAGGGTTCCGTACAAATTTATGTGTATCTATGAACATCCAGTCTTAGCAGACCCCTGCTCCTAAGCAAAATGTGCGCACTGTGGGATCATTGTAGATTGGGTATTGATAGATAGACAGACAGACAAAAAAATGTATGCTTTTCGCAATTTTTCCTTTATCTGTGCTATAAGACCTTGCTTCGTACCAATTTTCAAGATTCTGAGTTCACGGGAAGTACCCTGTAGGTATTGATTCCCTTGCGAGTGTCGAAAATTTGCGGAATAAATGGCTGCATCTTTTGATTGTGTTGGCTTAGAAGTTTGATTTTTCACAGCTCCAACGGACAGGAGACCTGAGTATATGATATAAATTTCAGCTTGATACCTCCACGCGTTCCTGAGAAAAAGGGTCTTGACAGACAGACGGACGGACAACAAAGTGATCCTGTAAGGGTTCCGCTTTTTCCTTTCGAGGTGCGAAACCCTAAAAACGAAGCAAAGTTTAAATATCGAAAATTTAACCAGCGTAAATCCGTGGTGGCCTAGTGGTTTGACCCATGGTCTCTCAAGCGGAGGGTCGTGGGTTCAAATCCCGCCTCGCACCTCTGAGTTTTTCGGAATTTATAATTTACCATGACTTTTACGGTGAAGGAAAACATCGTGAGGAAATCTGCATACACCTGTGAAGAAATTAAATGCTGTGTGTGAAGTTCCCAATCCTCACTCACACACACACACACACACACACGAGCACGGCCCAAGCCCTCTGATTCTGAGAGGAGGCCTGTGCCCTGCAGTGGGACGTACCTATATAGGCTAGGATAATGATGAACCGACGTTTATGAATAAGAGGAATATTTTTAATTTTGTAAATTAATTATAGGAATCATCAATAACTAACTTTACACAAAACTTACCAGTACAACATGGGGATCTTCAGAAAACGAGCCTACTCTTTTCTCAAAGGGCCGCCAACGCATCCGTAACTCTACTTGTGTTATGGGTGTCCATGGGCGGCGATAATTGCTTTCCATCAGACTCTCCTTCTCGTTTGCCCCTGATCATATTTAAGTCGGACTCGCGCACGAAGGGTTCCGTGTTCCGTACCATTATCCATAAAAACGGCAAAAAAATCACGTAACGTTTGTTGTATGGGAGCCCCCTTAAATATTTGTTTTATTTTAATTTAATAATTTATTTTTAAAGTTAATGTTATATAACTTAATATTCTGTGAATATTGCAAGCGTCTACCTGTTGCCATTATCAATATCGAGCAAAAAGAGCAAAAAATCACGTTTGTTGTATGGGAGCCCCCTTAAATATTTATTTTATTCTATTTTTTAGTATTTGTTGCTATAGCGGCAACCGAAATACATCATCTGTGAAAATTTCAACTGTCAACTATCACTGTTCCTGAGATACAGCCTGGTGACAGGCGGACAGACGGACAGCGGAGCCTCAGTAATAGGGTCCCGTTTTTACCCTTTGGGTACGGAACCCTAAAAAGGCACAGGTTCAGTATTTATTGCTTCTGCGACTTTTTCGAATTAAATTTTCATGTTATATTTAGATAAATTTCTGATTCAGGTACCACCGATGCTCCGAAAGGCGTCCAACGTCCGTGCGGCCATGCAGCCACAGTCTGCTGGACCATGAGCTCTATATACGGCCTAAAGAAGGGCGTGTGGTGGGCAGCCTCTGACCTTGGGTGGGTCGTGGGGCACTCTTACATCTGCTACGGGCCGCTGCTGGCAGGCCTCACCTCCGTCATGTTTGAGGGCAAGCCTGACAGGACTCCAGACCCTGGACAATATTACAGGTAAACCTTTACCTTGACAATATCACTGTGTCATAATCATTCCAGCCTATATACGTCCCACTGCTGGGCAAGGGTGGATAGATACGTCGAGGGGAAATTAGGTTTAATGCTCGAATTTTACATTCTGCTTTTCGCTTCGATTGTAAGGAAATTAAACAGCAACATTGAAATAGTAAATTACTTACTACAGAGGCCGGGAAGTATAAGGTGTTCCGGCCGAGGCTTGTATACTTAGGGCTTTTCTCAAACATGCAATGAAATAAATAAAAAACTTCAAGAAATTAAAAGTTGCAAAAAAAGCAACTATTGCTTATGTTTTTTTAGGGCTGAATGCCATGATGCCATAGACCTATAACCGTCATGATGCTGTGTCACATGAAACAATAGACGATCGCTTTCCCGGCTTAGGCCTGCAATTCTGTATGGAAATCCATTACATAGACGACCACATGGCCTAGTGGTTAGAGAACCTGACTACGAAGCTTGAGGTCCCGGGTTCGATTCCCGTGTCGGGGCAGATATTTGTATGAAAAATACGAATGTTTGTTCTCGGGTCTTGGGTGTTTAATATGTATTTAAGTATGTATCTATCTATATAAGTATGTTTATCCGTTGCTTAGTACCCATAACACAAGCTTTGCTTAGCTTACTTTGGGACTAGGTCAATTGGTGTGAAATGTCCCGTGATATTTATTTATTTATTTATAGCACTCGTCTAACCGCGCCCGCAACGTGATACGTCCCGGCCTATTATTTGGAATGTAAGGTTGACATTTCATTGCATCTTTGAGAAAATAAAATTTACAAGCTTTTTTTTATTTTTCATACATTGCAATTTCTATAATAATGTACTAAATTTGCCTCCAAAACACCAGAAAGTTACATAAAAAAAAAACTTCTATTTTATTTTCTACTGTTTGTGGCTGTTTGCGTGTAATTGCCTTGGCCTTAGCGAACATTTAACTTCATGCACTAGAGCACAAAGAACCATTTTATGCAGCAGTCTCTCGACATATAGAACATTTACAATGAGAAGTGAAAAATACTTTTTGATTAGAATCATCGAACAGCACCGAGTCAACGCTTTGTTCACCATCCCGACTGCGATTCGCGTGCTGAAGCGAGCCGACCCCAACACCAAGTACGCCAGAAGATACTGCTGCAACTCCCTCAAGTCTGTCTTCATTGCTGGAGAGCACTGCGATCAAGATACCCGCGTAAGTAATAGTATGGCTATACGGACATTTTTAGAAATAACTATAAATTAAAAATTTAAAAAACCCCCAACGCAATTATGTCACTCGTATGTTTGAACATTAAGTCAATGCCCGTTATGCGTCTAAGATCCCTTCCGCAGCTAACAAAGGAGCTGATAACTTTGAAACGGCTGAACCGATTTTGATGAAACATATCTAAGAACCATCGCCAAGAAACCTGATTTCTATTAAAAAAACCGCATCCAAATCGGTGCACCCGTTTAAGAGCTATGATCTTTTTGTGTCAGGGGTTAAAAAAAGATACATACAGTCTGTTATGTATCTCGCACTAATAAACAGGCCCTATACTACGAAGCGCGAAATTCGAACTTCGTTTCATGCCGTTCCGCTCACGCTGATGGTATTTATTACGAGAGTGAGAGGGACCGCACGATCCGAACTTCGAACTTCGAATTTCGTAGTAACCCCCCAGTCAGTCAGTTACGGACCGCGCTGTATCATTCACGTTTCCTACCCGGCCTAAAGTACATTTAACAGAGTGGCGACGAGGATGGGATAACATATAACCTCCTCCTTTTTTTGAAGTCGGTCAAAAAGTGTTTAGTTAGGTGGCATGTAAGGGACACGTCGCACGTTTAGAATTAGACCGGCACAATTGGGAATGTCAAAAAAAAAATACCAGTGGTTTTTATATTTTTTTTGTATAGAAAAGTCAATTATAAGAAACTAATTTCAATATTTTGTCAATTATTGAAACTATTTTAGTTGATGACGTCAGATTATAATTGAGGGCTCACACAATGGCAAATTTCTAAATCTTTCTAAATGCGCACGATAAGTAAAGCAACCCCTTTAATTATTTTTTGCGTAGTGGTACACTATACACTGTGTCACTTTACTGGCGCTGACAAAGTGCTAGATGTCAGACAGCGGGTCCAAATCAAACTCCGTAGTATAATCCACGCGTAAATTGTGAAGAATTCTAACCACACAGAATAAAGTACGACTTGAACCGGTCACGCAATTTACACCAATGTCAAATGAAGGTCATTGCTTATTTGTTATATAATAAATTCATTACATAATATTAAAATTAAATAACTACAGAAAACGATTTAAAAAGCATTTATCTCGAAATGGTTTTCGATTTTCTATACATTGCAAAAAAATAGACATCACCAATTCGAATTATTCTCTTTTCAAAAATAAACTTTGTGTAAACAGAATAACCGGTTAACTTTTGAAATGAGAATGTCAGTTTAATTCTAAGCGTGCGACGTATTGAAAGGGACAATCTTCTCTTCTTCTCTGTAGGTATACAGGATGAATTCAAATTGATGATACAAGTGTGTCGTACAGTTAATGAATGATGGACAATATAATGCGCTAACTCATTTGTTTTAATTAGTCTTATAAAATTTGGGGCGTCCATAAATTGAGTTCGTGATTTCAATTAAAACAAATGAGTTAGCGCATTATACAGTTATTGTCCATCATTAACTGAGTAGTACTCGTAGGTACAGTCACGAGCTTTAATTTGGGACCCACTTAAGGTTGACAGTCCTGTCATATTGTAATTAAAAAAAAATATATATATATAAATATATATATATATATATAAAATATAAATATATATATTATAGGAATAGGGAATATATTGTATAGGAATTCAAAGGATATTTTTTCGAAATGGGTCCCAAATTAAAGCACGCGACCGTACTCAGATATACGAGGGGCGTTCAATATAAAGTGAGAATGAGATGCAAACTCTTTCAATATTAGGAAATTAAATACTGGCCGATAAAGCTAATCTATCTAGCTGATTGCTATGAAAAAAAACTGACTGTCTTTTGTTTAAAAAAAAATACGGTAATTTCTTTGCCATGCTATTGAGTTAGCGAAAATGGAGAAAATTTAACTGCGCGCCGTTATCAAATACTTGTGTTTGAAAAATTTTTCTACGGACCAAGTCAATTTAGATTTGCGGGACACTTTAGGGTCTAATGCTCCTCCGTATTCGACAGTCGCACGTTGGTGCGCCGAATTTAGACATGGAAGAACATCGACCATGGACGACCCCCGCTCCGGACGCCCTACTACAGCAGTAACTGAAGAAATTGTGAAAAAAGTTGAAAACTCAGTTTTGGCGGATCATCGTGTCACGGTTCGTTTTATTGCTGAAAATGTAAAGATTTCAACGGGGAGCGTGCATAATATTTTACATGAACGCTTGGGTATGAATAAGGTATCTCCGCGTTGGGTACCAAGAATGCTTACTGACACGCAAAAACAAACTAGAGTCGAGATTTGTCAAGAAGCTTTGGACCTGATACAGTAAGACCGGGAACTTTTTTTGGCGCGATTTATAACAATGGACGAAACATGGCTCCATCATTACGACCCTGAAACGAAACTGCAGTCTATGACATGGAAAAGGCCATCATCTCCAACTCCGAAGAAATTCAAGGTGGGCCCATCTGCCGGTAAGGTCATGGGCTCTGTTTTTTGGGATGGTAAAGGGGTATTAATGATTGAGTATCTCAAACATGGAGCCACTATTACGGGCACTTTATACGCCAAACAAATAGCAACATTGCGCAATGAGATCCGCGAAAAACGGCGAGGTAAACTCTCGAAAGTTGTGCTGTTCCACCAGGACAATGCCCCGGCACACAAGTCCATCGTTGCAATGGCTGCAATTCGTGATGCTGGGTTCAATATCCTTAAGCATCCTCTGTATTCACCAGATCTCGCTCCCAGTGATTTCTACCTATTTCCGAGATTGAAACAATACCCGAGAGGCCAGAAATTTGAAGACGACGACGCGGTAGTCGCTGCAGTACAAGATTTTTTAAGTACTCAAGATGAGACCTTTTTTTAAAATGAAATTTTAAGTTTAGAAAAAAGATATAATAAGTGTATTATGCTAAAAGGTGACTATGTTTTAGTAGTGGTAGAGCCATGTTGTAGCTAGCCGCTGCATCACGAATGGGCCGGCTCGTCCGGGGCAGTACCACCCTCTCACAGAACACCGGCGTGAAGCAGCAGTAATCCTGCTTGCGTTTCGTACGGTCAGTGAGAGTGCCGGGGGCCCAATACCTCATCCCTTCCCTCTTCCCCTCCCTCACCCCCTTCCCCTGTTCCCATTCCTTTAGGGCCGACAACGCACTGGCATCGCGTAAAGCGCTGCGGGTGTCTATGGACAGTGGTGATCATTTAACATCAGGTGACCCACTAGTTCGTTTGTCTGGCCTTTCTAACATAAAAAAAAAAAAAAAAAAAAAAAAATGTCGAAAACTAAAATTACATTTAGTAAAAGTTGTTTATAACATACTCATTCTCACTTTTTATTGAACACCCCTAGTATAAGATGCGAAAATAATCAATTTTTAATTGATTACTTAATAACTAACAATTATTATATCATAATATCCTAGCCTATATTATATCATCATCATCCCAGCCTATATACGTCCCACTGCAGGTCACAGGCCTCCTGTCAGAATGAGAGGGCTTGGGCCGTAGTTTCCACGCGGGCCCTGTGTGGATTGGGAACTTCACACACACCATTGAATTTCTTCTCATGTGTATGCATGTTTCCTCACGATGTTTTCCTTCACCGAAAAGCTCATGCTAAATTACAAATGTAATTTCGCACATAAATTCCGAAAAACTCAGAGGTGCGAGCCCGGACTCGAACTCACGACCCTCTACTTGAGAGACCATAGGTCAAACCACTAGGCGACCATGGTTACAATATGGTTTGGTTTATTTCTATAAGTAGTTTAATAGTAAACGCTTCCTATATACGAATCTTCCCTTTCAATACGTGTTCCATTCATGAAGCCTCTCCCTCTCCTTTACTTAAAAAAAGAGGTAATTTTCTGGTTTTCTTATTCAATGTCACGAGTACAAATCATTAAAAAAAAAGTGTCATTATTTTTGGATCAGTACTGTGACGTTTTTTCCCATACAGTTTTTCTACATTACCTACCTACATTTAATAGTACATTACTGCAGCGGCCGCGAAATAGGGGATTGCCGGCCGAGTAGTTATAGATGGCCGAGTGTTAACGAGGCCATCTAGAGATACGTGGCCGGCAATCCCTGTTCGTGGCCAAGGCTTGTATAGAGTTTTTCTCAAACATGCATCATCATCATCACCACCATCATCACCGCCATCATCATCACCATCACCATCACCAACAACATCATCAACATCCATCAACATCTATCAACATCCATCAACATCCATCAACATCCATCAACATCCATCAACATCCATCAACCAACATCCATCAACATCCATCAACATCCATCAACATCCATCCATCAACATCCATCAACATCCATCAACATCCATTCATCCATCCATCCATCAACATCCATCCATCCGTCCGTCCGTCCGTCCGTCCGTCCGTCCGTCCGTCCATCCATCCATCCGTCCATCCATCCATCCATCCATCCATCCATCCATCCATCCATCCATCCATCCATCCATCCACGTCGACCTATTAAACGTCATGGTGCTGTGTCACATAAAACAATAGACGATCACTTTGCTGGCCAAGGCCAGCAATGTTGTATGAAATTCCAATATTAACCTCTCGTCTAGGCGCACCTGCAACGTGACAGTTCGTGGCGTATTATAAGGAACATAACGTCAATATTTCATAGCATGTTTGAGAAAAAAATATTTCATTTAGTTCATTGATATGATCATCCGCAAAATAAAGCCTGAATCAGTCAAGAAAGTCAAATTGAGATCATGCTGAAGCATGTCGCAGATTGGGGTAGACTAAACTTAGTTCAGTTTAATCCCCAAAAGACTCAAGTATGCGCGTTCTCCACTAAAAAGGATCCCTTTGTTGTTTCGCCTTGTTTTGATGGTACTCCCCTTGATGCCAAATCGTCTATTGGGATCCTGGGTGTCGACATTTCGAGTGATGTTCAGTTTCGTGGTCATTTGGAAGGCAAAGCTAAGTTAGCTTCTAAAAAATTGGGGGTGCTTAATAGAGCGGGACGGTACTTCTCGCCAGCCCATCGCTTACAACTTTATAAGGCGCAGGTTAGGCCGCACATGGAGTACTGCTCTCATCTCTGGGCTGGGGCACCCAAGTACCAAATTCTTCCATTTGACCGCATCCAACGTAGAGCTGCTCGATTTGTCGGTAATCAGGCACTTTCTGGCCTACTCGATCCTTTGGCTTTGCGGAGGGATGTGGCGTCTCTCTGTATATTATACCGTATCTATCATGGGGAGTGTTCTGACGAACTGTTCGAATTGCTGCCTGCGGCTAAATTCCACTACCGCACTTCGAGGAACCGTTTGTCTTTCCATCCTCACCATCTTGATGATTGGCATTCTAGTACCGTGCGTTTTAAGCGAAACTTCTTTCCTCGCACGACAAAGATCTGGAATCAGCTTTCTGCGGCAGCATTCCCGGAGCGTTACAACTTAGGGATCTTTAAAAAACGAGCCTACCAATTCCTAAAAGGGTCGGCAACGCACCTGTGATGCCCCCCGTGTTACGGGTGTCCATGGGCGACGGTGATCGCTTTCCATCAGGTGACCCGTCTGCTCGTTTGCCACCTCTTATATAAAAAAAAAAAAAAAAAAAGAACCTTACGTTTGACAAATATTTTTTGTATATTTTTTTATTTTATACCGACTTATTCTTTCTAATCTTTTTTTTATAGGTACCTAATCCTAAACTGTTGATTTTTTTGACGGGTCGTTGCTCTTTCTGGCGACTTCTGAAAGTGATACAATGAACTTAATGAATAATTAACTAATCAATTAATTCGAGGCGGGACAGACCACACCCCATGCTAATAGTATCCGTCTCATTCTGAGAGGAGGCCTGTGCTCTGCAGTGGGAGGTATATAAGCTGGGATGATGATAATGATGAATGGTTTTGATGATTTACAAGCATTGTAATGTTGTATAACGATAACCGAGCGTGCAATAAATGTCCGGCAATTTATGTTAATTAATTCTGTGGCACTGTTGACGTGAACTTAGTCCGTTGTTTAGCGTATAAAGTCCTTTCAATAACACAGAACGTATAATTAAAAGTAAGGCCAGAAGAAAAACGTTGTCATTAACAAGAAAAAACCGGTCAAGTGCGAGTCGGACTTGTACATGGACGGAACCCTTCAATAAATCCGTACAATGTTTTAAAAACAGTTCAGTAAAAAATCGCCGAACCGTGAGCACTAAAGTCAAAATTATAGGTAGAGTTTTTTTTATGTCAATGGGGCCAGACAAACGAACTAGTGGGTCAGCGCTTTACACGATGCCAGTGCGTTGTCGGCCCTGGAAAAAGGAGAGGGAATAGGGTAGGGGGAGAGGTATTGGGCCCCCGGCGCTCTCACTGACCGTACGAAACGCAGCAAGAGTACTGCTGCTTCACGCCAGTGTTCTGTGAGAGGGTGGTACTGCCCCGGACGAGCCGGCCCATTCGTGATGCAGCGGCTAGCTACAACATGGCTCTACCACTACTAAACCAACCACTCTACCACTCTACTACTAAGTAAGTAGTAAGCTAGCTACTACTACTAAGTAATCAACTTATTACTGAGACGACTAAGTAGTCGAACAATTGATTCGAGTATGTGCTTTTGTTTGACGGCTGTCACAACACGCACACATGCGTGGAGAGTTTTGGTGGTGCTTTATAAATACTTTCACAAATATCTACATTGAAGACTTCTTGAATTGTGGAGGGGCGGGCCATGTTATCGTAGAATATCTCTAGGTAAACATCCAAACAGCATGGGGTTTGATTGGTTTTATTATCTCTCGTTACATAAATTAATTGAGTAAAAATTAAAAATAGGGAATGAGAGTTCTACACATTCTGCCAACAAACTGCTATGCAGTTTGGCAAAGGTATTTAGAGATTATTTTTGCACTTCTTTTTGTTTTTATTTGAGTAAATGAATAACTAAGACGGGGTTTTAATTATTTTATCCCTTTGAAATTACTTACGTTTTAACCATAATTATTATACTAAACGGGACTTATCACTTATCCCGCAAACAATATTAACCTCGACGTTTCGGCCACATTGCAGCGAAGTCCCGTTTTTATAATAACAAGTGAAAATCACGAAAGTTTAAAATAGTATGTATGCTTACTTTTAGCCATCGTGGTTTTTTCCATTTTTTTTTAATTTTGCTTTTTTATTTTAATTTTTGCAGCTCTGGGCGGAGCGCATATTCGGCGCGCCTGTCCTAAACCATTGGTGGCAGACGGAGACAGGCTCTGCTATCACGGCCGCGTGTCTCGGCTACGGCATCAAAGCCGTGCTTCCACACTCCGCTGGCTATCCGGTACCAGGATATGATAGTGAGTTTACCAAAACCATGTAAAACTATCTTAACCACTGTTTTTAAACTTGGGCCGCTGTGAAGTATCGACGAGAGCTTGACATATCTTAGGGGCTCATGTAAATCATCATCGGATATCATAGGAATGGGTATGTATTACAATACCGAAGTACGAAAGACCGAATGTATTAAAACATCGAATGGGTCAAAAGACCGTCACGATTTTTTTCTGAAACCGTTAACTTTTTAAGATTGTTATAAAACAACCTAACCTAACCTAATTGGTTCTGTATGATGCCGTTTTAATAAATTCTGAAATGTTTACGGTTTCAGAAAAAAATCGTGTCGGTCTTTTGATCCATTCGATGTTTTAATACATTCGGTCTTTCGTACTTCGGTATTGTAATACATACCCATAGGAATGTCTGTCATTCAAAGTGGTTGGGAAAAGTTGGGCGAAAACAAGAAGAATAGTTGAAGATTAATTTACTGTCATGCAAACTATTATTTAGTTAAAACAGTTTTTTTTGGTAGCTGTTTCTTAAAAAAATAAATGTGAAGTTTTTTTTGTGTCAGTGACACTAACTTTCTAAACAGTTCTCAGTCGCATCGAAGCGATTAAATCTACGGTAAATTTGCTTGTACTGATCGCCAAATATTAACCCTCTTACTTATTAAAGCTGGTTTCATTTATTTCTCTTGTCATTTGCCTTTGCCAGCCACATGTCAATTAAGTCATTTTGCTATAACGGATTTCTAACTTCTATGTGTAAGAGGGTTATCATATATTCTGAGTGCTCTGACACTGAGAAGAGTACACTTTAACCTTTTTTCAGTGCATGTCCTTAGAGAAGATGGCTCAGAATGCGAGACGGGTGAAGTGGGCAGACTAGTGGCAAAACTGCCGCTGCCACCTGGCTTTGCTTCTACACTCTGGCAGGCCGACGAGAGATTCAAAAAGACATACTTCGAGTCATACCCTGTAAGAAATGGTCTTTAAATTATTCCATGGCTTAATTAGCTTTAAATTGTCACAATATCTTTAAGAAATATTGTAAAAGTAATGCCTTACGCAGATCTTGGTTTTCCACACCAAAAAGCGAGTTTTTTTTTTAATATGCCGCGACTGCGACGCGCCCCCGTCCCACCCCAAGTCTCTTCAGTACCATGAGTACCATGAGTTTACACTAGTTTACGTGACCGTACTCGCTAGCGACGGCGTAAATGATTTGTATGGAGAATTGTACTCCCGTAAGTGACCGCTAGAGGCGCTGTACAATTCTCCTTACAAATAATTTACGCCGTCGCTAGCGAGTACGGTCACGTAAACTAGTGTAAACTCATGGTAGAGGTACTGTGTGGCTTGCGCCTGTAAGGCCATAGGTCATACCGCTAGGCTACCCAGGCTGTAATAATATTAAGTTTTAACATTACAAGGCTGCCATCATCATCCCAGCCTATATAGGTCCTACGTCCCACTGCAGGGCACAGGCCTTCTCTTAGAATGAGAGATACACTCAATACAAGAATGTATTGAGCGTATGTTCTTCTCTTCATAGTTTTTAGGGTTCCGTACCTCAAAAGGAAAAACGGAACCCTTATAGGATCACTTTGTCTGTATGTCTGTCTGTCAAGACCCTTTTTCTCAGGAACGCGTGGAGGTATCAAGCTGAAATTTATACCAAATACTCAAGTCAACTGTCCCTTACAGCTGTGAAAAAATCAAACTTCTAAGCCAACGCAATCAAAAGATACAGCCCTTTGTGCCGCAAATTTTCGACACTCTCAAGGGAATCAAAACCTACAGGGTACTTCCCGTGAACTCAGAATCTTGAAATTTGGTACGAAGCAACGTCTTATAGCAAAGATAAAGGAAAAATTGCGGAAAGCATAAACTCTTAGTTACATCATATAATCCCGACGAACCAATCAAATAGCAGGGCTCTCCTAACACTGGATTATTATAGTTACAGCTGTTTATCTAAAAATTTATACGGAACTTGCCCGGCCGCTTTTGTCTTCTATTCATAGATTTATTTTTGTTCAGCTTTTGCATATCCGTTTGCCAGGTGGCAAAGGCCTCCTCCAGTCTTCTTCATTCTGGTCTTTCTAATGCCACTCTATTCCATGCTACTCCCGAGACCTGTCTGATATCGTCATTCACCTTCATTGTGATCTCCCTCTCTTTCTTTTGCCGTTTCTCGCGTGCCACTGTGTAACTAGTTTGCTCCATTAGTCTTTGTCTCTTATCACCCCGGCTGTATAACGCCACCTGAGTTGAGGCGAATGATTACACACACAGCTACGTAAAGCACTGATTGCAAAAAGGTAGTGAATGAATGAAATGGGTGAGTGAATAAAAATGTGAGCTATATGATCTTATGATGAAATACTTACGCAACACTATGCATAATATATTTTTTATTCTTTATACATATAACCTATTTTTGAAATAAAGCAATTTGAAACTGATAAGACATATTGGCGACAAAAGAATCGGTATTTTATAAATAGGTAGCGAAAAATATGCTTATCTGATTTAAATAAAATAGGTCAAAACATTTTATTTTCTGTTTTGTTTGAACTAGATGTATTTTCCTAAAATTATTCTTAACGAAATAGGTTGAAGAAATTTTTAGTCAATCTTGTAATTTTATGTTGAGTCTGTTGAACTTGCTATCGGTACGAATGAATGTCAAAATCCCGCTTCATTACATGACGTGTTGTTGGGTGCGTGACCTCAACTCTGGTGGCGTTACCTATAATACTAGTTTGCAACGTTTTAGGGTTACTATGACACGCAAGACGCAGGCTGGATGAGTGCTGAAGGAGCGGTTTGGGTGGTCGCCCGTGCTGACGACATTATCAATGTGGCTGGCCACAGGCTTTCCACGGCAGCTATAGAGGATGTGGTCCTCAAACATGCTAGAATCGCCGATGCGGTGGTGGTTGGAGCTCCTGATGCCATGAAAGGAGACGTTCCATTGTGTTTATATGTCATGAGGCCACCACAAGACGGTAAGGGCATTAACTGTTTATAGTTATTGTTGTTGTTTGGGTTGTTGTAGGCCCTAATGATTAGAGAACCTGACTTCGAAGCCTGAGGTCCCGGGTTCAATTCCCGGTCGGGGCAGATAGATATACAGTGGTGGTCATACAATTAAGAACGATTTGAAGTTTCCGATTTTTTTTTATCTAAATTTTGTCACATGTCTAGTTGTGTTCCTTCTTAGAAGTAACAAGTTATGTTATAAAATAGCCACATGGATAGAGCAAACGGGATTAAGAATAATAGTGTATAATTGCTAACATTTTTTTTTACAAATTTTATTTGTTCTCTATAATAATTAATTCAAATAGTAATGAAGCTGGACAAATAATTAAGAACGATTTATTAAACTGCTCGAGAGTTGTTTTATATGAAACTTAGATTAAATAAATCATATTAATGTGAAGTTGGTATAGAAAAAAAAGCAATTTAATACATTTGAACTAAAATTAATAGTTAGTAGCATGTCCACGGCTTTTAATTACGGCTTTACACCGGCGAGGCATTGAATCTATCAATTTTTGACATTTCGCAAGAGAAATAGAGTTCCATTCTTCTAAGAAAACGTCGTACAGCTCTCTCAAATTGCTACACTGTCGATTTGAAATCTTTTTCTTGACTTCGCACCAAAGATGCTCTATTGGGTTAAGATCTGGGCTGTTGGCTGGCCAATCTAAGACAGAAACTGATTGTGATGTGAGGAATTCCTTAACGGTGCGTGCAGTATGCTTTGGATCATTGTCGTGCTGGAATGACCAAATAACCGGAAGCACGTCTTCGGCATATGGTAACATTGTTTCTTGCAGTATATTTTTGTATTGGAATTGATCCATGTTTCCTTCTATCAGCCTAACAGGTCCAACGCCATGTCCAGAAAAGCACCCCCAAATTTTCATATTTCCCCCGCCATGCTTTAATGTCACTTTTGTGTACTTTGGGTCGAATGCTTTATTCGGAGGGCGTCGTACGTATCGTTTTCCATCAGAACATACCCTATTTATTTTTGTCTCGTCAGAAAAAAGAACGTTTTTCCACTGTCTGACTGTCCAGTTTTCATACCTTCTTGCAAATGCAAGTCGGGCTTGCCTATGACATCGTTTCAACATAGGCACCTTCCTTGCTATCCTTCCGTTCAACTTATTTTCTACCAAACGCCTTCGAATAGTGCGTGCAGAGATTGCTGAAGGGTTGTTTTCGCCAAAATATTCTTTTCTCAACTCATTAGACCCTTTAAAAGGATTTTGTTTTGCCAAACGAACGATATTTCGATCATCTCGACGAGATGACTTTCTCTGTCTAGGTCCACGCGGAACGTTTGAAGTAGTTTGATACGTGGAAAAATGCTTTACGGCATGGAAAACCATTGTTTTTGAACATTGCAGATGGTCGGCTATCTTTTTATACGACCAATTCTTCTCGCGAAGTTTTATTATTACTTCTCTTGTAGATTTATCACAACTTTTATTTTTCCCCATTGTTTTTATACGAAGTAATCACTTTTAAGACTTTAACAGCACGAAATGGCGCCAAAATTATACGAATAATAATCTACAACCACAGAGCCACATAGTGTTCTCTATTTAAATTTGAAAAAATAATAAACTATTCAGCGTTCTTAATTACGTGACCAGCCAGTAAGTACTAATACTAGGTTCAGATCGAATGTATAAAGTTTCTCTATTAATTTTTTAGCCAACTATGTTGCATAAATGAATGTACCGGTAGTACGGAAAAGTTTTGCAATACCGAGAGAAATAAAAAAAATACGGGCAATTAGTTATACTTGTTACTTTGAAAAAATCATCTCAATAAATAATCGTTCTTAATTATATGGCCACAACTGTATGTGTGAAAAATACGAATGTTTGTGCTCGAGTCTTGGATGTTTAATATGTATTTATCTATATAAGTATGTTTATCCGTTGTTTAGTACCCATAGTACCTACAAGCTTTGCGTAGTTAGGGACTAGGTGAATTAGTGTCAATCGTCCCTAGATTTATTTTAAATATTTATTTTTGTTTAATCTATTTATTCTTTTGTTATAGATGAAGAAATAGTAGCAGAAAGTACGGTTACTCGAGAACTTATTGCACTAGTCCGTCATTTGATAGGACCAATTGCAGCGTTCAGAAAGGCAGTATCAGTACCAGCTTTACCCCGAACAAGGTCCGGTAAAGCCCTAAGAGGGGCAATTGCGAAAATGGCCAGATCACAGCTGGTGAAACTGCCTGCTACAATCGAAGACGCGAGTGTTTTTGGAGAAATTAAAACTGCTCTGCAAAAACTCGGATACGCTATTGACGCACCAGATCCTGAAGTATAGACATTTAAAGCCGGCGTAGACCAGATGCGTGTGAGTGTCACGCACCAGTTGTAATAAATGAAACTGTAAGAAAGATGCCACGCTTTTAGTGCGCCATCTTTCTTACAGTTTCAATTATTATAACTGGTGCGTGTGCATGACGTGAGACGCACACGCATTTGGTGTGCGCCGGTCTTTAATTATGGTCTTTTTGATGGTTCATTTACAGACATGACGATAGCGTGATTTATTAAATATTTATTGTAATTAGTTTCACCGGTAGTGACTTCAACTTAGTTAATAAGAGTTATTTATTGTAAGAAGATCATGAAAGAGTAGGGTCATTTAAATTTAGGTCCAATTTCTTGCCTTTTGATTTATCATTCAGCTTACAATTTACTATGCTCTTTTGAAATAAAACAAATTTATCTATGTAAAGTTTTGCATCAAAACACACTTAATGAGGTGCACATATGTAGACTCTGGCTAATGAAAGCTGATCCTGAGATTTATTTCAAAGATTTTACTTACTCTCTGTGTACCTGTTTTCTGTATTGCTTACTTATTCCTGGTGTACGATAAAGAGTCATTGTATTGTATTGTATTGTATTAGCAACAATTATTTAGGTTAGCAATGTGGATGGTGTGTGCATTTTGATACTTTATTTATCGTTTAAATTTAAATACTGGTACGTAACTATACCGGATTATATTTAATATTTAAGTACCATGAGGTTTACGGTGAAGCAAAACATCGTGAAGAAACCTGCACACAACTGAGAACAAATTCAATGGTGTATGTTTCCAGTCATCATTCTGAGACGAGGCTTATACCTTGCACTGGGACGTATAAATAGGCCAGGATAATGATGATGATGGTGTAAAATATTATTTTTTCGTTTACAAGTATCGTAACCGTTTCTTCGCAGTATACACCGTGAAATTTTAGTGGTTGTTTTCCCGAAACGAGGTGATTTAGTATCGATTGTACAATCGATTTATGATTACTATTTTGACTAGAGTCAAAAATCCAATTGTGAAAAACGAAAGTCGAAAATGACCGCAAACCAATAGTAACGCTTCGTTGGTACAAGTAGCGTACGATCGTACGATAGGTTAGGTACCAACGAAGCGTTACTATTGGTTGGCGGTCATTTTCGACTTTCGTTTTTCACAATTGGATTTTTGACTCTAGTCAAAATAGTAATTATAAATCGATTGTACAATCGATACTAAATCACCTCGTTTCGGAAAAACAACCACTAAAATTTCACGGTGTATATAAGGTGTTGCGACACGCCCATTTTTTAATTTGCTGCTATTTTCTAGTATCAACTTTCACTGGCCAGAGTGTAAACGTCTTGCAAATTTGGCCGCGGATTAAAATGAGTATTTTTTAAGTCGACCAAGGATTTCCTTTACTACCCTAAGATTCAATGTAATTTGTACGGCGTAAAACATCAAGGGCCATTTTTATTTATAATTCAATGTGACAGTCAGCTTTATTGTTTTTATTTTGTTCTAGGAATTGCCATAAAAATGGTAAAGCACTTACTTGGGCGACTATATTTAAAGAAGCAATAATATTTAAGTACAGCTATTTCTTCCCTTGTCCATAAAAACATACAATGTTTTCTCTGTTTTTAAAAAAGCGAAAGTAACAAAAAAAATCCGATTCTTAAGTTAATACAAGCTTAACAAGCGGTTATGAAATAAGGGAGTTGGAGTCTAATTTCTGGGAAACAATTAGTGAAATATTTTTAAGGTAACTAGCCAAAGTGTCGTTATTATTAATCTAGTTCTAAGTATTATCTTAAGTCACCGAAAATCTTATCTGACCTTGTCGTGTTGTTTCAAAGTCCATAAAATTACTTAGTAAGAGTATCTACCTGTTGGGGATCGTTCTTTATATTTATACGTCTAAAAGCTTCAGAAAAAGGTAGATAGAATATGGTTACTTTTTTATCGTCTTATCAGGGGGCCTCCCGTGCTCCCAAATAGCCTTATTTTAACTTAAATCATCCTTAATGTGTGATTAATGTAAGTGTACTGAGTAAGTGTATTATTTTTTATAAAATAAATACTAGGTTGATTGACTCAAATCGCCTTAACCTTAGCATTGATTTATCCTTCTGTAGAATGAGCCAGATACCTAAAAAAATATAATTAGGCCACCGTTAGCTAGAGTATAGAAAAATGTGGGGACATACTTAATGGAGACCTTTGGGTCGGGCGGGGCGCTAAGTGTACTTCAAGTACCTTGACGAAGCATGTTGCAGATTTTTATTCGTGTTTTTGTTAAATTTTTGATATTATTAAGTTAACGAAGCCTGTGGCAGATTGTTTTCATGTCTGATAATGTTAATTAGGCATGTAATAAAACAAATATTAAAAAAGACGATGAATGTACAGCCCGTTAAAGTTCTGTGTGACGTCACACTTTAATGCATTGCCGATCACGAATTTTGACGCGCCTTATCTTTGTAATTTCTTGTTTGATTGACAACTGAAAAACTTGTCTAATATTTTTGATAATCTAACTGACGGACTAATAAAGCTATAACAATATCTTTTTACCAAAAACACTAACCAATTGTTTTTTTGTACACCAACGTTTGAACAAAAAATAACAAGATTCAGCAGTACAGGAAGAGGAAGGAAAGAAATAACTTTACATTAGTTTCATTGAGCTCTGTTAATTATTTAATCTACTTATTTGAATTGAAAGGGTATTCAAATGTATTGTAAGTATCACACCTTTTGTATTCATTTGATCAGGAAATTGTTGAGTGAGCTCTAATTAATCAGTAGGTATTCGTTATAAATTATGTAAATAAAATTAAGCGTGAATTATTTATATTTTAAACTGCTGCTGGTACTTTAGAAAGTATTATTTCGGTAAGTTTTAATGCTTTTTTTTAATAAATCGTAGTGAATATTTTACTTTATAATGTTTTATTTTTAAAAATTTAATTTCGTAATTATTTTGCTCACGATAGAACTTTCATTGTCAATTTTAAAAAAGTTCTTCTTACGTCTAAATATTGAAAAAAAAATACCGAATTTTACCCATTATTGATTTGATTTCCCTCTTATTTTTGGGTCTCCGTGCCTGAAGAGTGACAAACGTCATCCTACTACGAAGCCTCGGGTATCCGTCTGCCTTGTCTGCACAGCGCTGTATCTCAAGAATCGTAATAGAAACCCTAAACAGCTGAAATTTGAAAATAATGTATAGGGGCATTTCTATTTAAGGTTGTACCGTTTCGTTTAGATAGGTGCCATTATTTTTATCAAATTTTAGCATATTTCATAATTTATCTTTTTATTAAACTAACTGTTGCCCGAGACTCCGTCTGCAAAGGTATACAAAATAGCCTACAACCTATTCTCAGACCTACCGAATATGGAGAAAAAGTTTCATGAAAATCGGTCGAGCCGTTTCGGAGGAGTCTGATAACAAACACCGTGACACGAGATTTTTATATATTAGAAGATATATAAAAAATACAAGTTGATTATTTCAAACTAAATACAAACTGAAATATAGATGCACAGAAAAAACCCCAGAAAAAAGACCAATGCTGGGAATCGAACCCAGGTCCTCAGCGTTCCGTGCTGCGTGCTTACCCCTACACCATCACTGGTCTAGAAGTTAGCGACGAATCTTTCCCATACATCGTACACTTCAGTCTGTTATAATCACATTAGGCAGTGATAAAGCGCATCTATGTTAATGCCCTCTACCGAGAGACTTCAACACTCCTTCGGAGCTACCCGCTCACCTGGACCAAGAGATGGCGCTACTAGGCCAACTTTTACAAGTTAAGTATAGAAAAAGATACTTCATGCTTAACTTGTACAAGTTGATTACTTATTTTATTAATTTAAACCTGTTAAAAATGTATTTATTATGCTGAAGGTAGGTAGTATTTTCTTGGTACAGTTCGTTATAAATTACTTTTGGTGTAGAAAATTAAAGACAAATTAAAATTGAACAGTTTCCTTACTTTATCAAATATAGTACTTAAAAAAGACCAAATAAAATAAACACATTTCCAATAAAGTACGGTTTTTTAATAAAAAAAATATTTTAACCTGTTAGTTACGATATGTATTGAATTGAAACAATTACTTACTTTGCTCACCCGCGACCTTACGATAGTTCTTTACGTTTATGTAAGAAATGCGTGTTCATGCAGTTCCTCCACCTCCACACTGTATGAACACATACAAATCACACAAACCCAACCATCACCACTACCAAACTACACTGACGCGTTTCGAACTCAACCAGAGCTCATCTTCAGAGTTGGCACTAATGTTAAACTCCATCCAGAGTTGCAGAGTCCCCCCCCGCACCCCTCACCCCCACACCTTAGCCCGCGTTCTCCTTATTTCCGTAATGCATTTACCAGCTTACTCCCAAGTCAAGCGTGCCTAAAGAAGTTTTACTTCAAAAAAAACACTATTCCGCCACTATAAAATGCATCTTTACACGTTTCTCGCAGTTGCGTATTTCATCGATATTTTATTGTTTTAGCCGTTCGACAAAATACACTTTTAGAACTTTAACTGCAGCATAAACCATCGACAAAATAACCATAGATCCGCATGTCAACTGTCACTGTCGTTACTGTCAGTGTCATCGTCACGTCACTTAGAAGTGAAGTGAAGTGACGCTGTAGTATCACCACCACCATCCACACCCATTTGTTTTCCAAATATCCCTTCCTCAATCCAATTATTAATTAAACAAGAGATAAAATAACAAATAAACAGTGGATCATCAACATCAAAGGAGTTTCAAACCTCTATGGTTGCTAATCGACGTGTAATTTAAAAGAAACTTGCGGTACCGGCTTAGACAAGGTAAAATTTCCTTTTTTTCGTCTTTATTTGTTAGGAAAAACATTGAAATATAATCGGTTTTCTGTCAATTATCTCACGCTATCGCTTTGCTGCTAAAATCACGCGAACGTTGACAGTTTTCGTGAGAGAAACCCGTTCGATTTCGCTTTGAAATTTCACATAAGTTTGAAACTACGTGGGAGTGTTAGCTGTAAACAAACTAGACTTGTCAAGATAATATTAGATTACGTTTCGTCTTAAGATACTGCTAATTAACCTGTAACAATGGTAAGTTTTTGATAATCATTAGTTATATTTTCCTCTGTACTACGAAATTGTTCTTGATGTCGTTGATTTTGCGAAGAACGTCGAATGTAAACTGTACGTGAATGTTTAACCGCGCTGTTGTGGTTTTCTGGTATGACTCACGCCTTGTACACGTATTGGTGATAACATTGGTTTAGTCAGAGTTTGTGGTGGTCTTTTTTTACTTAAGTAAGTAGATAAGGACACATTTTATCAAGTTGGAGATATTTTGGCTTCATAAGATATCTCCAAGGTTGTAAAATTACTGTTCAAAACAAAGTGTTGTTAGTGGAGCCGTTCAATCGTCATACAAACTTTTGCATAATTGATCATTTAAATAATAAAATAAATAAATATTAGGGGACAATCTTACACAAATCGACCTAGTCCCAAACTAAGCTAAGCTTGCACTATTTGTCCGAAATGTTAATTTTACATAATCACTTTTTACTATGAATCCATTAACTATTCAGGAATTTTGTAATGGTTATCCTGTAGGACTCTATAGGTTAGGTTAGGTTTGTTTTATAACAATTCTGACTAATTAATGGATTCAGAGTAAAAAGCGATTATGCAAAATGATCATTACGGACAAATGATAAATTCGGAAAAAAACGATTATGACAATCATTACACACCCAAATGTGATGTATGTCTGTCTTTTACTTGCTTAACCTTTGGTATGCCGGAACGCAGATCTAGGCCAGACTTAAGGCTATCTTCTTATCTATATATCTTATCTTATCTTAATCATCATTATCTTCTTTTGTTTACCTTGAATAAAGCCTTAATTTGAGATTAACAAAATTTAATTACCTTCTTGGCTTTACTTTACGAGTGCTACTAGCTCCTTACAGGCTCATAGCGTGTAAGAAAAATTGTTGCTGAAATTTGTGATGTCCATATGTAAGTCCAGTGACAACACACAATAACTTGTTAGTGAAATTGTGGTGGCCTGCCCAGGATGGGTCACTATTTGAGCGTTTATTCTGAATCATTTTCGTGGACACTTTGTTGTAGAAATGGCAAAAGGTTCTGATAAGTTTTTAATTATGTGGTAGAAGTACAGGTCCTCTAATAAATAACCGACAATGTCAGCAAAGTCTACAGCCGATTCATAGAAAATGTGACCATGAAAGTGTGGCGGTTGAAGCGCTTGAATAATGACATGGATTGTCACTGCAGGAGGGAATTCTTTAAAGGTTCCATGGACTTGGAACTTGGTATGGATATGGCTGCAAGTAGTACCAAAAATTTTCAACCAGATTACGTTGCTACGACAAAGTCCTAGATTAAGTAAACCCACGATAAAGAACAAACTAAAAGAATGTCTTCTTGAATTTTCATAGTTAAGTACCTATACCTACCTACTTATTTATTTGTTTTTTTTTTCTGAAGCTGTTAGATAGTTTATAGGATGAGTTTAATAGGTTAATTATATGTATAAAAACTGAGCGCGTCTCGCCCTCAAACGTAACAGTTTGGCGAGAATATATATGTAATTCTACTTAAGTTGTTATTAAATTTATAAATAAATTAAAAAAAAAAAAAAAAAAAAGTATAGCCAACAAAATGTACTGTCAGCTGCAGAGAAAAGGGGAACATAAACCCCTGGTGTGGTTATTGTAATGACAATAACAGTGCTGGGGGGCGCCTTTTCTTTGCAACTGACCATACGATCAGCAGAAAATGCTTGTTTTTTTAATCAAAAAAAAAAAATCAAAAATCAAAATATATTTATTTGTATGAATACGGTTACACGGTCTTATGCAAATATAGGTACATGCGTATTCAACCTGCATGCAGGTGTACAAATTTTCAATGTCAAATTATAGCACTTAGTGCAATGTCAAATTTATAATATTACGATTTCAAATTGCAATTATTATTTTATGTCAAATACTCTTTAATACTATAGAAACATTTTTCTTGGAGCCATTTTGTTAGTTTAATTTTGAATAATATCTTATTTTCTAGTTTGAGGTCTACAGGCAAATTGTTATACAGGCGAATACACATATTGTAACAATTCTTCTTGTAGATTGCAGATTGGCAAGGAGGTTTGTAGTAAAGGCTTATATATTGGACCCTTGTGTGTCTTGTACTGGTCTCATTACGAGGTGTGAAGTAGTGTGGGTTTTCCTTGACAAGGAGGCACGCGTCCCTTATGTACAAACATGGCAGCGGGAGTATATTAAATTTTTTGAAGAGCGGTCTACAGCTTGCCAGAAACCACGCATTATCCAAAGCACGCATACATCTTTTTTGGAGTCTGAAGGCTCTCTCTATGTCTACGCAGTTTCCCCATAGTAGTAAACCATAGCCTAAGACAGACGAGACGTACCCGTGATATGCTGTAAGAGCTGCTTCTGTTGATACTGTTTGTCTTAGTCTTTTCAAGGCAAAGACAAATCGATTTAGTTTTTTACATACGTAGTCCATGTGGAGCTTCCAATTCAAATTTTTATCGATGTTGAATCCCAAAAAAGTAACCATGTCAACTAATTCTACATTCGATTTATCATAGCTAATTTTTAAAGGTACTGGGTTTCCATTATAAGGAGTAAATTGTATAGCTTTGGTCTTTGCTATATTCAGTTTCAAATTATTGCTTTGCATCCAGCCAATAGCATCTGACAACGTTTCATTGACCTTAAGTTCAAACAGGACTCTTCTATCACCTTTTATTATTAGGGTAGTATCATCGGCAAAAATAATACAGTCCTGCTTAATAGAATTTGGTAAATCATTAATTGCTAGTAAAAATAATAGTGGGCCAAGAATACTCCCCTGTGGAACACCCGCTCCATTTATCATAAAACTTGACCTAAATTTTTCTTTAACAAGACTATTATTATTGTGGCGAACGATCTTTTCTATTTGTGTGCATTGCATTCTTCCACTCAAATAACTTCTAATCAAATCAGACGCTTTGCCTCTTATACCGTATGTCTCAATTTTTTTTAAAAGAATGTCATGGTCAACAAAGTCAAAAGCTTTACTTAGGTCAAGAAAAAGTGCCATAATTGGGATTTTACGATTTAAGCTTTCTGAAACCATTTTCACTAAGTTGAAACAGGCAAGGGTTGTGGATTTCCCTTTACAAAAGCCAAATTGCCTAGAAGTTAATATGTCGTATTTGTTGAGAAATTCATTAAACCTGTGAAGTATAGCCTTCTCAAAAACTTTTGATACGACAGGAATTATAGTTATTGGCCTGTGATTGTTTGGGTCGGTTTTGTCCCCTTTTTTTGAATATCGGTTTCACTATGGAGAGCTTCAGTTCAGTACGAAAACATCCATCAGCGAAAGATAAATTAATTATGTGTGCGAGAGGGCGGGAAATAGATGCAGCACACATTTTTAAGACCAATGTGACGATCTCATGAACTCCAAAAGCCTTACTGTTGTTTAAGGACATAATTATTTTGTAGATTTCGCGCTCATCGGATGGGTTAAGAAAAATTGAGTGAGTATTGTGTAACGATCCATCGAGTTTCATGTCAGATGCATTAGATTGCTTATTATTTGTCAAAGATATTAAATAATTATTGAAAAAAGTTACAAATGTCATAGGGATCTGAATACGAATTATTTTCAAAATTTAAGCTGTCAATTTCATTTTTACGATGGTCATTTATTGATAGAGTTGTTGAGATCGTTTTCCAGGTAGCTCTACATTTATTTTTATTATATATTATGTATTTATTATTGTTGATTCGTTGAGCATTATGTAAGCATGATTTAAAAATTTTATTGTACTGTAAAAAATTAAGTCTTTTTCTTGTACTATTTACTTTACATCTCCTATACGTATAATACAAATCACGTTTCGTTTTACTCGACTCTTTTAAACCTTTTGTTAGCCATTTAATTTTTTTGAGCGATTGAAAACTTTTACTTTGATTACGGGAAAGCATAACTTATATAGTAAACAAAAGATATCATAAAAGTTATTAAAGGCTTCTGAACATGAGTTTGAAGCGAAAACGTCACTGAAAGATAATGCTTGGATATAATTACAAAACTTAAGGAGATTATCTTTGCTGTAATCTCTTTTGTGTTCAAACCATGTAGTGAAAGCCTTTTGCTTATTTGATCTTATTTCAATAATTTGAGCTGTCTCGTGGTCCGAAAGACCTAAATAGACCAGCTCGGACTCAACCCCTTCAATGTTACTAGCGATTTGATCTATACAAGAGTTCAATCTTGTCGGAGCGTTGATATGAGGGTTGAAGTTATAATTGTTTAATATACTAAGTAAATTTTTTGAGGTTAAATTGTCTTTCAATATGTCCAAATTCCAGTCACCACAAACAACGATTTTTTCCGCTTATACTTTTCCGTGGCGATATGGAGAAGTTTCTCTAAACTATGCATAAAAACTCCTATTTGTGATTTGTCTTGTTGTGGTATTCTATAGATACAAAAAACAATGATGTTTAGGCCAGGTACTTCGATTCCACAACACTCGAAATACAACTTAACAACTATACCAGTCGGAATAACAACAGATTTGACATCCAAAAGTTTGTGAGCAAGGATGCACGTACCTCCTCTACTGGATTCCCGACTGAATGAAGCCGCCAGTTTGTAATTGTTTAGATTGATATTACATTCAACACCCTGCTTTACAAATGTCTCACTAAAACATAAAATATCCACCTCCTTACCCTTGCTAAACAACACATCTAAAGCAATTTCATTTAAGATGTGGAAAGCATCAACGGACGTGGCGGCGCCCGCGCCGGCGGAGGCCGACGACTGGGACACAGATCCTGACTTTATCAACGACGTGACCGAGCATGAGCAGCGCTGGGGGCCCGGTGGCAGGAACGTTGAAGCCATTGAGTAAGATAATAATTTTACAATACAATGATTCCTTATTGTATGTACACGACAAATAAAACAATACAGAAAAACAAGTAGAGTCCGGGTACAAAAACCTTTGCCAGTTGCTAAATTGATTGGTGAATTTGTCAGTTGAAAATTGCAACATAAAATTAACTTGTTTCAATTTCCTGTCTGGGGTCACTGCATTTATATCTTACCGACGGCATGTGTCATTGAACCGGCGTCTGACTTATATCGTCATTGTCCAGTTTGTATACATTCAATTCAATTCAATTCAATTTTTAAAAATATAGCTCCATCGATACTATCGATGATTCTGCCAATGTCGAGGTTGAGAAAGACACTATCGGTTGGCCATTGTTCGGTGACTTTGGTGTGCAGTAATCGGATGAGAACCTAAAATAGACAACACAAACATAAATTTTGTTAATCTACCTACAAATATAAAGTTAGTTAATCTACCTACAAATACAATTTGTTTTGTATACATTCTATTGCTGGGCACAGGCCTCCTCTCAGAAAAGGATGTGGCATCACGCCGTGGTACACTTTTTACTTTTACTTTTGCATTTTTAATTTTGCAGCATGGCAAAACTTCGCGAGGAAGTCCTAGAGGCCGACACGCTGTCCAAGAAGAAACAGTACGAGCAAGGACCAAAACCATCCTTTGGGTATGTCTTTTTCTACAGAACAGTCGAAGGCACTTTCCTTCGTTTTATTAGCATTAGAAAGAAGGTAAGCGATCTTGATGTGTCTTTTTATTGAAAAACACGTTTGAAAAATAAGTCAACATGAAACAATTTGAAAGGAAATATGGTAATTTACACTCTTTTTAACCCCCGACACAAAAAGAGGGGTGTTATAAGTTTGGCCGCTATGTGTGTGTGTCTGTCTGTCTGTGGCATCATAGCTCTTAAACGGGTGCACCGATTTGGATGCAGTTTTTTTTTAATAGAAAGCAGCTTTCTTGGCGATGGTTCTTTGATATGTTTAAGCAAAATCGGTTCAGCCGTTTCAAAGTTATCAGCTCTTTTGTTAGCTGCGGAAGGGATCTTAGACGCATAACGGGCAATGACTTAATATTCAAACATACGAACGAGTGACATAATTGCATTGGGGGTTTTTAAAATTTTTAATTTATAGTTATGGTTTCATAATCTAATCTGGACGTAGCAGGAACAGTGTTTGATGAATTTGGCCATTGAGTCTCCCAATGGGGCTGGCATAGTCACACAGGTGCATTAACCCTCGAAAAAAAAGAGCAAAAAAAGTAAGTTCCTATTTTTAAAAAGCGTTTTTCAATAAAAAGACTTGTCAAGATTGTTTACTTGATTTCTAATGCTAAAAAAAAACAAAGTATAAGTATCTGTACCAGGGTTGGCATGATTAAATCATTTTGATTTAAATCACGATTTAAATCAAATGATTTTTTCAATAAAAATCAATGATTTAATCAATTCTCTTTATTTTCATTTATTTTGGTTAAAAATCAATCAATGTAATTGTCATCATAATTTTTTTCCGTAAAATGTTCCCAAATAGCATCTCTTTGGCGAGGCATTTTTTATTAATAATCAACATTATATTACAATCTTAGTATTATGTCGTTTAATACACGCAACAGCAATAACAATAACAATTTCAAAGAAAACTTAAACTGAACTGAACAAATGAAAGCTTGTTTGGATGAATGAGATATTTTAGGGGAATTTCCCGCGCGCCGTTTACTAAACACCGCGTGGGGAATTCCCTTTTTCTCAGAGCTAAAACTATGACAGCTGAAAAAATCAAAAAAATCGGATTTTATTAGGATTTTTTCAATAAATCGCGATTTATACGATTTTTTCAAAAAATCATGATTTTTCCAACCCTGATCTGTACAGCCATCGCGTCAAATATATGTAAACGAAGATTTTTAATTGGTGATCAGGAGTTGAAAGATTGATCCCTAGACAAAATGGAATTTAATAGACAAGGTCTAAAAGCAATGAAGTCTCTGGTTCATTAAAAAAAAACTTTATTGTTAAAACTTCCCCCATCCACCGAATGCATGTGTTGAATTTAAGTAGTTTCGTCAAGTGTCGTCGCTTTGGCGGGGAATTTGACGGGTATGTATTACAATACCGAAGTACGAAAGACCGAATGTATTAAAACATCGAATGGGTCAAAAGACCGACACGATTTTTTTCTGAAACCGTAAACTTCTCAGAATTTATTAAAACGGCATCATACACAACCCATTAGGTTAGGTTAGGTTTGTTTTATAACAATCTTAAAAAGTTAACGGTTTCAGAAAAAAATCGTGTCGGTCTTTTGAGCCATTCGATGTTTTAATACATTCGGTCTTTCGTACTTCGGTATTGTAATACATACCCAATTTGACAGGTCTCGCATCAAAGTTTGATTAAGAAACTGACTTGTCAAAGAGGTTTTAAGCTCATAGACTAAATCATGTGTAGGGTGACAATGATTTTAGTTAAAAGGTGATTAGGGTGAGTGGGGGTAATAAGATGAAAGGCAGTGTAAGATGAAAAACTACTCTTAGTACCGGGTGCTACGAGTGGTTTTTCATCTTACACTGTTTTTCATCTTACCCCCACTCACCCTATCGAAATAATCATTATTCAAAAAAAAAGTTTTGTTTTATGTAACTGCCACTTAAACGTGGTTGTCATCGAATTTATTTATTTATTAATTTATTTGGTCCGATGGTATGGGGATATTTAGTTCACACCAAAAAATACGTGTCCAATGTTTTTTGATAATCTAATTGACGAACTTGTTTATATATTTTTTAATGTAGCCTATTAAATTGTGTTACAGTTATGGAGGTAAATTTGGCGTGCAAGCAGACCGCATGGACAAGTCCGCGGTGGGACACGACTATGTCGGCAAGACGGAGAAACATGTCTCACAGAAGGACTATGCCCAAGGTTGGTTGCTTAGGGTTCATTAAAACAAAAATTCATAATTGCTTGTTAACTTATTTGACTAAATTTCAAATGGCCATGATCCTGCCTAAATATCAAATTGACGCATTATTAAAGTCATAATGACTTTGACCGAAAACGACCAATTCCCGAAATGACTAAATATTGATATGTACATTTCCTTCAAACACCGGAAAGTCACAGTCTCAAAATACCTAATTTTTTTTACAAGCTGTCATGATAACTGTTAATATTTAGGTATTTTGGGATTTGGTTGTTTTGCGATGAAGGTGTTGTGATGTTTAGTTATTATGAGACAGTGACATTTTAAAATTCAGTCGTATTAATATTTTGTTTTGGGATTCAGCCATTTTGACACCAAGTTAATTCGAGATCTAAATAGGTATGTTGGTAATAGGGTATAACGAAATCAAGGTAAGATGAGACCTAAGCGGTTGGTTGGCAGCAAGATGAATGACGGCTAAAACTAGGCGCGACCGATTCATTGCGCGGCCGATACGCGCCCCGCACAGTGCTTACCAAGCAGCACAAGCAAGGAACAGAGAAAACGCTCGTTGCGCCGCCGCTCGCACTAGCCCGTATAGTCCGTTTTGGTCTACCATTCAGACTACTAATATGACTAAACGGATGAAATAAAATAATCCATTTAGTCCTACTACTTCTTGCATGTATTTTAATAGGATTAAACCTTGAGACTCGCTCATAGTGAAAATAAACGGAACACTCACGTCTTAAAACGAGTTAGATTATTATTATTATTAACTCGACATGTTGCGGGCTAATCCGTAGCCATTCTTCCTGGAGTCACACGTCACGGCGGCTGTCAAACGCGCACTAATAGACGAATGATAAATGTGCGCGTTTTATAGCCGCGTTTCTCATAGGTCCGCGTTTATAGTTTGTAAGACAAGTCAGAGTCCGAGGGGCCCCCTGAGCTTGGCCTGAGTTTACTAATGTTTCGCAAATTACGTTTCCCAAACTGATGGCAAATGTTTCATTTCCCAAATGTTTATTTTTTCTGAAACTGTAAACTTTTCAGGATTGTTTTAAAACAACCCTAACCTAACCTAACCTAACCTAATCTACAAAATAGTCCTGAAATATATCCTGAATAGTTTACAGTTTCAGAAAAAATAAACATTTGGGAAATGAAACATTTGCCAAATGAATCAGTTTGGGAAACGTAATTTGCCAAACGAAAGTACACCAGCTACGCCACTGCATAAGACTATTGAGGCAGTTGTTTTCCTGTCTGATAAGGTTTTTTTTTATGAATAAATATTTAATTAATTTTTAATTAATCAAAGGCTAATCCATAGGTTTTGGCGGCAAGTTCGGCGTTCAGACCGACCGAATGGACGCGTCGGCGGTTGGACACGACTACGTAGCTACTGTGGACAAGCACGAGTCCCAAACGGACTACTCGCAGGGTTTCGGCGGCAAATATGGCGTGCAAACTGACCGCGTCGATAAGGTGTCATTTTTTTTTCAACATTTAACTGACACGTGATTGACCTCCGTCTCACCTGCAGCATAAGAATAAATAATAACAGAGTAGAAGAGAAACTCCCGCTCCGGCCGGACTCAAGGTCACGATATTAGAGTACTGTCTAAGAGCGCACTTAGTCAGGGTGTCACGGCCGGCGTCGCTGCACGCGCGTTTGTCTGTTTAGGGGGTGTTTCACCACCTTACTGTCAAACTACTGGTCACGTAACCAATGAATAAACTAAGTACTGGACAAATCTGTCGGCTAGTTTTTTTTCAGTTTCACCACTCCGGTCCTGTGCAAACTAAGTACCACTTAACTAATCGTCGGTTTAACATAGAGGGGGAATGGCAACGTCACATTTCACGATCACGCGTTCCTGTTCGCACACTTTCGTTCAAAGAGTCGCTCATTGTTAAAGCAAAAGAAATCGTAAACTATGTAATTTTTAAGTACATCTATTTTTTTGCATAAACAAATGTGTAACATTATAATTAATCCAAAAACGGTATTTATTTACGATACTTTGTTAAGAATAACAAAGAAAAATAAAATCACGTAAAACGAATCGAAAAGTGGCGCCAAACCATTTGACAGATTAACTTTTTTTTGTAATGGCGATGTACAAGTTCACGTAGAACAAACGATTGTGCCACTGAAAAAAAGTCTGTAATTAAAAAATATTACAAAATTTTGGATTTATTTTTACATACTAAAAGCGTACCTATATTTTTTTATTCAAATCTTGATATTTGAATCCTCGTTTGCAATTTAGCATGACTTCTTTCTTTAAAAAATAAAAAATACTTTGATTTATTTTTCTGAAACCGGCTGAAGGGCTCTCCAACCATGACCACAAAAAAATTACCCGACTGATTAAAAAGTTATGTGACGGATAAAAATGCTAAATGCCACCTGATCGTGACGAATGACGTTGAAATTGGGCAATTTTTTCAGTTTTTGAAAGCTCATATTTCTTATGTTAATTGAAATATGGAAAAAAAACGAAACATAGGGGCAAAGCTGTGGTAGATACAGATTACGCAGTAAAAAAAAATTGGCTCTAAAGCCATTATCCAGGGAGGAAACAGGGGATTACGTTTGTATGGAGAAATGGTGCGCATCGTACCCTCTTAAGTTTTTTTAGTTTAGTTGCATTGCACGGCTAAAATACGAACAGTGGCAAGTGGCCTAACAATTAAAACCCTTGACTGTATCTAATGATTTATAAATCTCATATTTTGTAAAATAGAATAAAATAATGATTTCAAAGTAAGTAAAAACTTATATTTTAGCGATATTATCTTTAGACGTAAGTAATATTTAACAGTAAGCAACCCTAGCGACACGCCTGGACGACAGAGGGGTGTAACGATGTGAGGGGGGAAGTAGGTATATAAATGGCGGCGTTTTGGACGCGGTCAAAAGAGATTCCCTTCTACTCTGTAATTATTTATTCTTATGCATCCAGGCTTATTGTCTAACGCTTCTGACGCTTGCCTTCGCAATCACTATTTATTTCTGTCAAACGGTATAAAATGACAGAAAGAGATGGAGAATGCGAAGGCAAGCGTCAGAAGCGTTAGACAATACAGCTTCTGACCATGTGTTTAGTAAATTTCAATTGTCATTTCATATTTTTTACCGGCTTTGAAAACGGAGCAGGTTATCGATTCGGTTGTATTTTTTTTAGTTTTGCTACTTCAGAACTCCGTCATTTATAAACCGATTAGATTTTTTTTTTTATTTTGTAAAAGATGACGGGCAGTTGAGATTAAGCTGTTATAACTTAGATTAGGTAGTTGCACTAAAAAGCGAGAAATAAAAAAAATATTAAAAATAAAAATTGAAGCAACTGTAAAAAACCACTAAAATAGTTTTCTTCTGACCTGTTTAAAGTCGGTACCTCAGCACGAGCCAGCAGGAGTGGTAGAAGCCCAATAGATAGTATGTGGGTAAGGTAGATGACTAGGTCCATTTCTACTGGCTCGTGGTGAGGCCCCAACTTAAAAAGATCAGAAAACATTATTTTAGTAATATTTTGGAGTCGGTTAAATTTTTATTTCATTACGTCCACGGACGGTCCACGACAGTTAAAGCAAAAAGTTTTTTTTTATAAATTCTGAAACGAAAACAAGATAGTCTTTAAAAATTGGGGTTCGGAACCCGATTTGTCATCATTCCCTGTAGAGCTTTACTTTAGATTTTGGAGTCATTGATTTGAGTTGGATTTACCAGAGCGCCGCTGGCTGGGAGCATCGCGAGCAGGTAGAGAAGCATTCATCTCAGAAGGACTACTCCCATGGCTTTGGCGGCAAGTTCGGCGTTCAGGCGGACAGGCAGGACGCAGCCGCGCTCGGCTGGGAGCATCGCGAGCAAGTGGACAAGCACCACTCGCAGAAAGGTGAGCCCATTGCTGGGCTTCAGCCCGCGTGGTAGATACCCCGCTCTCCCACCTGAAGCCCGCACGGTAGATACCCCACTTTCCCACCTGAAGCCCGCGCGGTAGATACCCCACTCTCCCATCTGAAGCCCGAACGGTAGATACCCCAGTCTCCTACCTGAAGCCCGCGCGGTAGATACCCCACTCCAAACTGAAGCCCGCGCGGTAGATACCCCACTCTCCCATCTGAAGCCCGCGCGGTAGATACCTCACTCTCCTACCTGAAGCCCGCGCGGTAGATACCCCACTCTCCCACCCGAAGCCCGCGCGGTAGATAATCCACTTTCCTACCTGAAGCCCGCGCGGTAGATACCCCACTCTCCCATCTGAAGCCCGAACGGTAGATACCCCACTTTCCCACCTGAAGCCCGCGCGGTAGATACCCCACTCTCCAAACTGAAGCCCGCGCGGTAGATACCCCACTCTCCCATCTGAAGCCCGCGCGGTAGATACCCCAGTCTCCTACCTGAAGCCCGCGCGGTAGATACCCCACTCCAAACTGAAGCCCGCGCGGTAGATACCCCACTCTCCCATCTGAAGCCCGCGCGGTCGATACCTCACTCTCCTACCTGAAGCCCGCGCGGTAGATACCCCACTCTCCCACCTGAAGCCCGCGCGGTAGATACCCCACTCTCCCATCTGAAGCCCGCGCGGTAGATACCTCACTCTCCTACCTGAAGCCCGCGCGATAGATACCCCACTCTCCCTCCCGAAGCCCGCGCGGTAGATACCCCACTCTCCCACCTGAAGCCCGCGCGGTAGATACCCCACTCTCCCATCTGAAGCCCGCGCGGTAGATACCTCACTCTCTACCTGAAGCCCGCGCGATAGATACCCCACTCTCCCACCCGAAGCCCGCGCGGTAGATACCCCACTCTCCCATCTGAAGCCCGAACGGTAGATACCCCACTTTCCCACCTGAAGCCCGCGCGGTAGATACCCCACTCTCCAAACTGAAGCCCGCGCGGTAGATACCCCACTCTCCCATCTGAAGCCCGCGCGGTAGATACCCCAGTCTCCTACCTGAAGCCCGCGCGGTAGATACCCCACTCCAAACTGAAGCCCGCGCGGTAGATACCCCACTCTCCCATCTGAAGCCCGCGCGGTCGATACCTCACTCTCCTACCTGAAGCCCGCGCGGTAGATACCCCACTCTCCCACCTGAAGCGCGCGCGGTAGATAATCCACTTTCCTACCTGAAGCCCGCGCGGTAGATACCCCACTCTCCCATCTGAAGCCCGCGCGGTAGATACCCCACTCTCCTACCTGAAGCCCGCGCGGTAGATACCTCACTCTCCTACCTGAAGCCCGCGCGGTAGATACCTCACTCTCCCACCTGAAGCCCGCACGGTAGATACCCCACTCTCCCACCTGAAGCCCGCGCGGTAGATACCCCGCTCTCCCACCTGAAGCCCGCGCGGTAGATACCCCACTCTCCCATCTGAAGCCCGCACGGTAGATACCCCACTTTCTCACCTGAAGCCCGCGCGGTAGTTACCCCACTCTCCAAATTAAAGCCCGTGCGGTAGATACCCCACTCTCCCATCTGAAGCCCGCGCGGTAGATACCCCACTCTCCTACCTGAAGCCCGCGCGGTAGATACCCCACTCTCCCACCTGAAGTCCGCGCGGTAGATACCCCGCTCTCCTTTCTGGATCCTACGCCGTTGATACCCCGCTCTCCCACCTGAATCACACGACGAACGAATAACTAATGATTATGTTTATGTTTGTGTGGGCAGACTACAGCGTGGGTTTCGGCGGCAAGTTCGGCGTGCAGGCGGACCGGCAGGACGCGGCCGCGGTCGGCTGGGACCACCACGAGCCCACGCCCCAGCACGCCAGCCAGCTCGACCACAAGAAGGTACAGTCAACCAAATTGGTTCCTAGGCCACCAAGGAACCTTGTCGCATTGACTACTAGACAATTACAACGTCAGTGCGGGTCAAAGGATTACCAACTTTCCGAACACAATTTGCAAATAATAGAAAGTAATTAATTTCAATTCCTTTGCTTATTAAAAAATGATTTTTACTTAGGTACATTCTATTTAAATATATTTTTTTTTAGCAATACGGCTGCTCACCGAATCTAAGATTATGAAGAGGTTGGGACGCATACCCGGGAGACGTGGGTTCGAATCCCGCCGGCGCACCCGAAAAACTTTTCCGCTTTTAAATAATCTGAGATTCGGTGAGCAGCCGTATTGCTAATAAAAATAAATAATATTTGAATAAAATAGATGTGGCATTTTCAATTAAATTTGGAACGTAGGAGTCATAGCTTCTAATAGTTGTGATGGATGTTACCACACGCCACTGTTGGCGTATGTAAGCGATTAAGAATTTCGGGGAAGTCGGTTGGGAGCGACGTGGTTCAATTGGTAGAACACCCAGGTTGGGGCGCATACCCAGGAGACGTGGGTTCGAATCCCGCCGGCGCACCCGAAAAACATTCTATTTACTTCCAATAAAATTAACTCTGCATTATTAATGTAACTACTCGTAAAAAAAGTCCAACTATTTCCATCAATGGAACTGATAATGTAACTAGTCGGAATAGACCACATTAGTTACCCAATTCGCCGATAGATGGCGCTGTACCACCGACGTTGAAATTCTACATCGCGCTGTTAATGCAAAGATTTTTTCGTACCTGCTACGGAACCCTATCTCGGGCGTGTCCGACACGCTCTTGGCCGGATTTTTTAATAGTTAGCTTGCCACAAACGATGTTTTAAAAAATATTTATCTACTCTCATATCGTAAAATTCGAATTATACACCGTGAAATTTTAGTGGTTGTTTTCCCGAAACGAGGTGATTTAGTATCGATTGTACAATCGATTTATAATTACTATTTTGACTAGAGTCAAAAATTCAATTGTGAAAAACGAAAGTCGAAAATGACCGCAAACCAATAGTAACGCTTCGTTGGTACCTAACCTATCGTACGATCGTACGCTACTTGTACCAACGAAGCGTTACTATTGGTTTGCGGTCATTTTCGACTTTCGTTTTTCACAATTAGATTTTTGACTCTAGTCAAAATAGTAATTATAAATCGATTGTACAATCGAAACTAAATCACCTCGTTTCGGGAAAACAACTACTAAAATTTCACGGTGTATAATACAAAACGAGTTTATATTGACATATGTTTATATGCAACTGTGCGTAATTAGGTCTTAAAACACTCATGTGACCCTTTATGAAACTCGGCTACGCCTCGTTTCATGAAACCACGTTCGTGTTTCAAGGACCCCTATTACGATACAGTTGCATAAATAAACTTTTTTAATGAAATGATTGTATCACGTAAAACAGTTTGTAGCCAAGCTATCGATCTCACCGATCTGTCCAGGGTTTCGGCGGCAAGTTCGGCGTGGAGAGCGACCGCGTGGATGCGTCCGCGCACCGCTTCCACGAGGCGCGGGGGGAGGGCGGCGCCGCCTACACGCGGCACAAGCCGGACATCGGCGCCGCCAAGCCCGGCAGCATACGCGCCAAGTTCGAGAACATGGCCAAGGAGAAAGAGCAGGTGGGATAACTGGCCAACTGCGAGTGCGGGGTCCTGGGTCGTTTTACAAAAAAATATAGGTACATATACGTCCCGCTACAGAGCACAGGGCTCCTCTCCGGTGCCCCTTTTCTCCCGTAAAATTTTAAGTTATAATGTATCATTAGTCATAGTCAACGTTTTGAATGAGTCGCCAGAGGGGCCAAAGGCGCGAAGTCTTTGCTGTTTTTTACTTTAAGGATTTGGAAGAGTGACTTGTGCTCGGGAAAAATCCCTTCGGACGAACTGGGAATGGAGGGCCCAGACAGTGTCCGACTTGCACGGACTAAAAAACCCGGTCACAAGTCCCCTTCTCTATTGGTTATCAAGACAATACATAATCAACGTTAGTCATACAGTGATTTATTTCTGAAACGGTATTTTTTTCAGGACTTTTTTAAATGCCATCTTATAGAGGGTACGTATCAAAATATATAAAGTTTTAAATTAATAATGGAAGAAATACATAATGGTCATTTGATATAATGCGAATTTTCTTGGAAATTCTCAACTTTACAGGATTTTCATAAAATAAACCTAACCTAACCTAAACCAATCTGTAGATTACACGATTACAAAAGTTCGTTTTATCAATAGTTTCATAGAAAATTTTAGTATATATTATGACCATTATGTATTTCGTCCATTATTCGTTTTAAACTTTATATATTTTGATACGTTCCCCTTATAGAATGCAGTAGGTTAGGTTAGGTTTGTTTTATAACAATTCTGAAAAATAAATTGTTTCAGAAATAAATCACTGTATGACTAACGTTGATTATGACTAATGATTAATGATACATTATGACTTAAAATTTTATGGGAGTCATTATAGACCCCCTCCTCTCAGAATGAAAAGACTTGGGCCGTAGTTCACACGGGGGCCCAGTGCGGATTGGAAACTTCACACGCACCATTGAGTTTCTTCTCCAGGTGTGTGCAGATTCCTCACGATGTTTTCCTTCGCCGTTATTTTTCAATTGCATAATAATACATTTGCAGTAATATGAAACATCTGTAGTCTTATTGGTTTGCTTTGAAAGCCTCGGGCTATAATATCTGCGCCATCTAGATTTAATAATCGAACTATTTTTCTGCGGTCGATCTGTACTATGGCGACTGCTAATCCAGTCTATATCATCCTTGCTATTTCTTATGAAACCAAAGTAACGTAAATAACCATATTTCCTTGCTAATTGTTACATATTTGTTGTGATTTATTTTTCAAAAGTGTTTTTCAATAAAAAGACGTCAGTATCGCATACCTTCTTTCTAATACTAAATAAGTTTTTGTCAAAAATTTCATTTTGAATACAAGCTTTTTCGCTGACTGTACTTTTTGTTGACTGTACTTGCATTGTCAACCAACCTAACTACATAAGTATACCAAATTTTAAGTAAATCCGACAACTGGAAGTGGCATTTTCAATTAAATTTGGAACGTAGGAGTCGTAGCTTCTAATAGTTGTGATGGATGTTACCACACGCCACTGTTGGCGTATGTAAGCGATTAAGAATTTCGGGGAAGTCGGT
This sequence comes from Archips crataeganus, assembly GCA_947859365.1. NCBI lineage: Eukaryota > Metazoa > Arthropoda > Insecta > Lepidoptera > Tortricidae > Archips > Archips crataeganus. The sequence continues at coordinate 2,303,328 of OX402066.1, forward strand.
TGGGAGCGACGTGGTTCAATTGGTAGAACACCCAGGTTGGGGCGCATACCCAGGAGACGTGGGTTCGAATCCCACCGGCGCACCCGAAAAACTTTTTCGCTTATTAAATAATCTTAGATTCGGTGAGCAGCCGTAATGCTAATAAAAATAAGTAACATTTGAACTGGAAGTGGGTCAAATTCGACTTCTAAGATTTGATCCAAGAATAATAAATAAAACAAACGGGGTGAGCTAAATAAAAGCTTGTAAAAAAACGAAGTATAGTTAGTTACTGTCATGCATGATATTTCCAGGAAGCGCTACAGTCTGTTCAGAAGATACGGCAACAGAGACAGCAAATGGATAAGGACTTATCGCAAAAAGTAAGTTACATTTTTTTTACACTTTGTTAAAAAAAACTTATGTAGTCTTTACCCGCTGCTTCGCCTTAGCAGTCGAATTGAAATACCGGGATTTTTGTTTTTTTTTTTTGTATCTGTTCCTTCCAAATGTATTATTTTCCTGTGTATTGAATAGATGTAAATAAATAAATCTCTCTCTCTCTCTCTCTCTCTCTCTCTCTCTCTCTCTCTCTCTCTCTCTCTCATGCAAAATAGCTACGTTCATGTTGAAAAAATGCTTTTTCATGTAGTTTGTTTATGCAGCGCGGAAAAATTGCATGAAACACCTTTTTTTTCAACGCAGACGTAGCTATTTTTCATGACTTGGCGTCAGAGGTGCAAATTATTTTTCACTTCTCATGCTCATAAAGTTGTACTTTATGTCGAGAGAATGCTGCATAAAAAGGCTTTTTATGCTCTAGTGCATAAAGTAAAATTTTCGTCTAAGACCAAGGCAAGCAAGTCCACACCACCACCACCACCAATCAGGTGCAACCAGTCACAAACAGTAGAAATTTATAAAATATAAGTTTTTTTTTTATACATAACATATGTTATATTACAAAATTAATTACACTAGGCAATTCTAGTACATTGTTATAGAAATTGAAATGCATGAAAAATAAAAGCTTGTAAATTGTATATGAAATACTGCTGTTTCATTTCCTTGCAATTAAAGTGGAAAGCAGTGTGTAAAACTCGAGCATTAAATACATTTTCCCCTCAACGTGTCTGTCCACCCTCGCCGTATCAACTCGGGTGGCTATATGCACGTCGCGGGTAAAATGGCTCGTTTTATGCTCTTGTTGTCCAATCTAATTCATGTACTCCATTTATTATTTACTTTTTCCCAGGAGAAAGATCGTCTAGAAAAAGAACAATCGGAGCCCACACCCCTCAAACAGCCTGAACCGGCGAAGCAGCCGGAACCCGAACCGGCGAAGGAGGAAGAACCGGCGAAGGAGGAAGAACCGGCGGCCGTCCCGGTTAGCGTGGTCAAGTCGGTGGCCAAGCCGGTGGAATCGCCGGTCGAGGAGAAGGTCAACCTGCCGGACGTCACGCTCGTCCAGCCTAAGGAGGAAAAGGAGGAGGTTAGTTTACAAATCAAAATCAAAAATCAAATCAAAACGTTAGAAAACCGGCATTTCTCGGTGCTAATACCGGTATTTTTAACCCCCGACACAAATAGAGCGGTGTCAAAAGTTTGACCGCTATGTGTGTGTGTGTTAGTCTGTGGCATCATAACTCTTAAACGGGTAAACCGATTCGGATGCGGTTTATTTCGGAAAGCAGGTTTCTTGGGGATGTTTCAGCAAAATTGGTCCAGCCGTTTCGAAGTTATCAGCTCTTCTGTAAGCTGCGGCAGGGCTCTCAGACGCATAGTAGGCATTTACTTCATTTTCGAACATATAAGTGACCCTGAATTGCGTTGGGGGTTTTTGAAGTTCCTTTAACGGTTGGGAACCGAAACGGAGAAAACCTATAAATACCGGTATATTGCATGTATTTTCGGTACTGGTTCTAAGCCCGAGCAGTATCCGCCTCGCGTAGTCTAAGACTGTCTTATATAAACAAGGGTACCCTAACTGATGTTTCTTTAACTTAACCCCGTGGACTTATTCGGTGGGTGCGGCTCCTCGCGCTCCTTTGCGTGGATGCACGCTATTCTGCGCTGGTCCCGCGCTTGCCCTGCGCTCGATAATCCCGGACCAGGCGCGGCCGCCCTCGCCAACCAGGGCCACAGCCCTGTATAGCTTTTAAGGGAAATACACGTTCCACTGCGGTCTCGCCGCCATGTAACACCGGTAGGGTTTCATTCAAATCCAATATAGTTTGTTGATTAGATTTAATTGTTTTCTTTGTGGACTGATTGACACCATATACTAGGGGCGTGCAATAAAAAGTGAGAATGAGTATGTTATAAACAACTTTTACTAAATGTCATTTTATTTTTCGACATGGTCACCTTTTAGCATAATACACTTAGTATATCTTTTTTCTAAACTTAAAATTCCATTTTTAAAAAAGGTCTCATCTTGAGTACTTAAAAAATCTTGTACTGCAGCGACTACCGCGTCGTCGTCTTCAAATTTCTGGCCTCTCAGGTATTGTTTCAATCTCGGAAATAGGTAGAAATCACTGGGAGCGAGATCTGGTGAATACGGAGGATGCTTAAGGATATCGAACCCAGCATTACGAATTGCAGCCATTGCAACGGCGGACTTGTGTGCCGAGGTATTGTCCTGGTGGAACAGCACAACTTTCGAGAGTTTACCTCGCCGTTTTTCGCGGATCTCATTGCGCAATGTTGCTATTTGTTAGGCGTATAATGTGCCCGTACCTAATAGTGGCTCCATGCTCGAGATACTCAATCATTAATACCCCTTTACCATCCCAAAAA